>JAWNLE010001151.1:9227500-9852500 GCA_035041375.1 Drosophila conformis
CAAAAATTAATGCAGTGCAAAAACTCAAGTCAAGTCAAGAGGCAAGAAAATATTCTTAGATTGAGTCCCTGTCTTCGAAATTATATTTTGATTCGTATGTGTATGCGTATGTGTAAAAGCATGTCAGCAAGGGTATTAAATCTTCGACACCATTGCAACTCACACTTAACCATTTTTTTCTTCTTATCTATGGGCGGCTGTACACACACACATGCATATATATTTATATATTTATATATATATATATATATATATATATAAGTATTTGAAGGCATCAATTATGTTTACACATAAGCAACAATAAGAACAACAAGTCGAGGAATAAGTAGAAGCCGAAGCAGAGCAAGATGAAGAAGGCCCATCAAAAAATGTTGAGCTGGTAATTTATGCGGAAATTTGTATTTTTTATGGCAGCGAAATGTTTAGAGAGGCCTGCCTGTCTGTACAGTAAGTAAAATTGATGGGCAAATGGGCAGGCAGTTAAAGCGGGCAGCATCAAATTGTACGGCCAAAGACTGCCAAAATCATTGTGGGCTAATTTTTGGCATGAATACACTCGGCAAAATATTAGCCTACATTTTAGAAAATCTATTATGAAATGAATCATACATTTTAGAAATGTTTCTGAATTATAGGAAGACTAACCACTAGCGGCAAAAGATTACCACAATTTAGGACGACTTTTTTTTATAAGTGTACAGCTACAGCTACACTTAGAGACAGGCACATGTATTCACACATACATACATGTATACACACAAACATACATACATACATAGAGAGAAACGCATAAAAGTCCATTTGGTTTAAAATGCAAAAACAATAACAGTAATCATAATAATAATATTAATAATAATAATAATAATAATAATAATAACAATAATAATAATATACAATATACAATAACAATAACGACAACGGAACAGCAGTCAAATAATGTATGTACATTACTCTCACAAAGAGCAGCTGCCAAATAACTTTTAGAATGTTTGCCAATTGCCTCCTACTCTCCATGCCCTCCCCCCAACCATCGAAGGCCACCCAGGACACACCCCCTCAAAATAAACGCCACTCCCCAGCCGCCAGTTGCCAGCCGCCAGTCCCCAGTCCACATCATTAACTGGCCTTGTGAGTTGCCGTTGGCAGTTTCACATCTGGGCGCTGCTTGTAAGGAAGTCAGTCAATAATATTATGCAACATAAAGTTGCGGCGATTTTCTTTGCTTGCCTCATCATCAATTGAGCACCTCCATTAGTGGCCGATTTGAAACTGCACTTCCCATTATTTATGGGGCTTCTATGGCAGTTACGACTCCTTACATTTCACATCATAAAAATCATGTTGTAAACAAACATTTATATTTGATGGCATCCGACATTGACTGTTAATGTTGCAAATTTATCAGTATAGCTGTATATTACACACGCACACACATTCACACACAAATGTATGTGTGTTTGTATGTAAAAAGGTTTTTATACTTGGAATTTATAATAAAATCTCTCGTTTACAATGCGTAGATCAAATTTATTTCATTTGATGATATATTCCTTCTCTTATGACAATAAAATGTACAATTTTTAAGCTGTTGCTCCCAATTCAATTTCATCAAATCCAGCCCATAAAAAAGAGACAAGCATTGCTGAAAACTTATATTCATATTGCGAAAGCTTCTATATATATAAATATATCAATATATATGTGCATTTTATGTGCGCTTTAAGTGTTCCTCAAGTTCAAATGCAAAGACACAAAATTATATCAAAAGCAGGAGAGTGACTTGATATACAGTGGCTCACAGTTCAAGTCGACCAGTGTCAAAGAATTTTTGACAAATAATAAATAATTAGCTTGTGGCAGGCAATTACTTTTTTTCTTCGACAATGGTCGACTTGAACTGTGAGCCACTGTATTGTATGCTTAAAGGTGCAACGCAAAGCAAGGATTTTGGAAACACATTTTGCATTCTGTTTTTTGCTGCCTATTCTCATCTCAAATTCTGTTGCCTCTTTCCAAACACACACTCATCAAAAAACTCGAGCTAAAATTTTCTAAATCGCCATATTTTTTGAAGTTTCTAAAAGTTGTGGTTGTGGCTTTCTAACAACTATGGTTTATATTTCTAAATGCTTCTAATATTTGTGGAAAACTATGCATAATTTTCTGGAAGTTTTTTTCTTTGTGTGCTGTAACGAACCTTTTAGTTCGGTTAGTTTTAGCTAGGCTAAAACTCAGTCGAGCTGTGGGTTCGTGCAACGAATTTGTAACAATTGCGTTTGCAATAATTAACAACACGTTCGTTATATATTTAAAAAAAAAACTTTATTCCTCTTCACTTAATATTATGGTACAAGTTTGGGTGAGTTTCAGACCTTCTCTGACTGACCAGCCCGCGTTTCTGCAGAATATTCACTTCCCGTGTGAGTTCTGACCCCATTCGTAGATTTCGCACTGACCGCCAGCCGTGTGCTGTGACGCTCCTTTGATAGATCTGGTCGCCTTGGTGTTGTGATCTTTGGGAAATTTCCCTCGCCTTTCTGCGGTCGCTGCACTCGATGGAAATAAAGCAGCTGTCACCTGCTTCAAGGTCGCTGCAAACTGAGTTCGCTGCACTCGATGAAATTGGAGCAGCGGTCCCCTCACAAACTGTCCGATGTGCAGTTAGATGCGGACGAAGGCACGTGCGCTTTTGGTTCTGATCGCTGGTTGCGGTTGAGTGCGTCGGATCCGGATCCGGATGTCGTTTTGTTGCAGTTGCTGCGAGGGGCGCATATAGCATATGTATTTATGTACATTTATTTGCCAAAGCTATATGGCCCCTCACAGTGCACAATTAAAGAATTTGTATATATTTGCAGACGATAGCATAACTCTAATATTAAAGACAAGCGAGTAAATTTCATTACTGGTTTCTGAGAGAATTTTTGATGAAATAATTGAAAATATTTCGAAAGAATAGCGAAACTTTCCATTAATTAAGCCATTGTAAATGAAACGCGTGATTGTAATGAACAAATTTTATTATTTAAATTCAAATAGTGTTAATGTTTACTGGGAAAATACAAATTGCAAAGCAAACGCTCAATTAGCTGTTATTGTTATTAGCTGCTGTTGCGTGTAAATAAGCATTGCTTAATTTAATAGGTTATTTTTCACATCTCTTGTTTTTATTGTGTGTTATTTTATATTATGCAATATATTATATATATTTATTTTTTAATTCTGAAGTAAAAATTTATTTCATGTTTTCCCTTGATTACTTTTTCACTCTTGTGTGTGTAACAAAATTGTTCTTGTCTAACATTTATGTATCAAGAATATTTTACACATTTTTGAACACCATTCACAACTGGCATACAAACCAATTTGAATACCTTCCTGATGCCCAAGAAATTGCAAAGAATTTATGTACTTGTTTGGAGTAAAGCCCTTGCCACAGGGTCAAAGTCCGTCACAATTGACATGAACAGGTTGGTTTCATTAATTACGAGTTGTTTGTTGGCAATTCCCGATATGGAATATTTTTGCAACTATTTTAGCTACTATTTTGCTTTATATTTGACACATGTGTATGTGTATTTATCTATAAAACTTGCATCTTTGTAATGCCATATATACAGATTATTATAATTGGGGAAAAACTAGCACTCCGACCTATAAGGTATATTGTGCCCCTTTCTGAGCCTAGAGCTCTTCCATCAATCCCAGCTCCTGCACGAATGCCAGGATCTTTGTTGGGTTGAGGGTTCCTATGTCCTTGGGTGTCATGACATGCTGCCCTAGGATGCTGCATCTTTTCCTGATTAATGCGACGCATTCTGCTAGGATGTGCGTTGAGGATTCCTCCTCGTGTCCACAAAACCTGCATACATTGCTCCTATAAATACCTAATTTGGTTAGGTGACTTCTCAGTCTACAGTGTCCTGTCAATAGACCGGTGAGTATCCTGAGCCCATATTACTTGTTTAAATCGTTTTTGATTATAGCCACCTAAAAGACTTCTGGCTTGTCGGAGTTCTGGTGCCTCTGCCCAGCTCCGTTCTCGCCTCTGCCTTTCTTCATCCCTGATTTGCAGCCGTTTTGTGTGTCTTCCTATGCCACAATACGGTTCAGGGCTTATCAGGGGACTCTGTGCCCCCACATATGTACACATGTTGATACAATAATAATTACACATAATCTCATGTGCTTTCAAGTTAGTTAGTAAAATAAATATAGATCATACGAAAGAATGTCGCCTAATCTATTTAATTCCCTTAACGCAAATAAATCGGAATAATCATTTAAAATACAAAATAAAAATAACTGCGAAACCTTCCTTCCAAGTTTGGTAACATTAGCTTTTAAATTGTAGTAGATGTGACCTTTTTGGGGGCGCAAGCGTGGACAAAAAAATTCTGGAGAGCTTTAAAGAACTGGTTTGTAACTATCTTGTATTCCTAACGGTACATCCTCTAAAGGTCAGCAAAATTTCATGTTTTATTTTGCTTCATATTTTTGTATTTGTGGTTTTTATTAAAAAAGGGTTTTTTTGTGGCATTCCTTACTGACAAACAGACATACTGACAATGTCATGCATATTTTACTAAGTCGCCCTAAAATGAGAATCACGCTAAAAAATGAAAAGTTTTTCTTTTAAATTTTTACAAATAATTTATAAAATCGTGGAATCGTATGTTCTTTCAAATTAAGTATATTAAAATGTATTTAGAACGTTTTTTTTTATATGATAAAAAACTGATTCATTTATGTACGCATGTACATGCATATGTATTTGAGAGACTTGGGGTATACAAATTTCATAGCTTGACTGATATGCTTATGAGGAACTCTGTTGGTAAACTGGGTAAGCAGTTTCACTCCGCTACACTTGTGGCTCCTTCCATTCAGCTTCACTTCGGATAAGAGAAATATGTTAATCAAAAGCAAAAGCAAAAGCAAAAGCAATACCCAGATAGTCAGAGTCAGTCTCTGGTATGCCGTTGGGAACTCTTCCCTGTTGTTTATAATGTTTTCACTTTGAATTTAAATTCGGATTCTCGCAATGCGTGCGCCAAACAAAATAATTTCTTTGTGTGTGTTGATTTAATTAAATTTTCAATGTACATGCATACTCATATGCATGTATGTGTGTGTAGGAGTCTGCATGCATGAATAGATGACGTGGCAACCGACTTACAGGGAGTTTCTTTCAAAAAACAGGAAAAGTGTGAGAATCACATTAACATACGAGTAAAAGCTCAAACAGAAATCATAACAAGCAAAAACCAGAGAGAACCGCAAGCACAACAACATTAACATCAGCATCCACATCAATAACAGCAACATATTTGCCCTAGTCAAGACATGTATATATATCTGTGAATATATATTAATACTATATATATTTAGATGTACATCTGGATATGCAAAAGAGTTAAGCCAGGCGGTTAATATCTAAATTTCTCCTGTATCGATAACTTGATCCTTGTTCCCTATATCGATAAAAATCGAATTGTCGTTGTTTCTAAGATATATCGTTATAATCAAGAATATGTCTACCATGATTCGAGAAATACGAAAGAAAATCATATTTTGTAAATTTTTCACTGTTTTGGTTTTTATTTTTTATTTGAACGACTTATGCATAGGTTAAGACTTGGATTCAGGGTATCTAAAAGTCGAGCGCTTGTGACGAGAGCATTCTTATTGCTTTGTATTCCCTTTCAGATATGTTCATGGGCACAGTGCATGAAAAACAATAACAACGTGGCTGACTCTCATGGTGATTGTATTGCAAATCAAATACGAAAGACAACTGTACTAAGCAATAAAACTGAAAACGGGGAATCCCACTCTATAAGTCCGATACTGTTTTAAAATTCACTTTGAGAAGCTTCCATTTGATTGAGATGTTTGTACATACTCACAATTGCAAATACATACATATACAGAAAACAAAGCGATAATAGAAATAATATAAAAAACATTAAAATTTGATCATTTGCTTATATTATTTTTATTTATTTATCCGTTTTGATTCTTAACTATTACATTATACAGCGTATTTGTTGTCATAGCTTCAAGTCTTAACTCATCTTCTGTGTGGTATTAAATGTGGCTGGGAATTCTTCGACTTAAGTAGGGATTCATTTTTGGTTTTCAGCATAGGTATAAAACAATAAAAAATAAAGTGCTGAATAGCAATAAAATGTCTGGCAACATTGTATATGGGCAATAAAAACATGCGATGAATTCTCTAGTTAAGTTTAAAAATGCAAAATCCGAAATTCTTAACTCATACTGAAGTTGAATGTTCGATTTCGATGTTTTGCATGTTACGAGTGAATGGGTGAATGAATGAATGCACAAATGATTACAACAATATTTAAGTGTCAGATTGTGCACAATGGGGCCACTTTCACCGTTGGAACAGCAGTGGTCAAACAGTGGTGAGTCAAAGGTTGGCTTCGCTTAAGTCAATTCATGCTGAGCCAGCAGTGGTAAAGCACATAAAGAAGTATCTGCCCAGATTATGATTGCTTTTGGTGCGTCTTTGACTACGCCAATTACAGGTACAAGCCAAAGAATGTGCCGGCGGGGGAGCCTGGAAAACATGAACACAAAGAAGATAAACTCACTTTTGAGTTGAGATTGAGCGCATTGCTTATGCAATGCTTATTACTCAGTCAAATCGTATTCTTCATGTAAAAATGTGTGTTATTGCTTTTTGCTGATGGCTTAAAAAATGATGCATGACTCTCTGAGCGTGCAATTAAAATGGACAACAGCAGAGCAATCGCTGATAACAACGGCCATAACGATTCCGACGCGTTGACAGCACATTGATATGGGTCCTCCTACTCCCCTACTCCTACTCCTACGCCTACTGGTATTGATACTTACTTGTCCTAGTCGTCACTGTTGTTGCCATTTGAACTGTCAATCTCTCTGAATGCCAGCAACAGCTGACAGCCTGCTTCCTTGCCCACTTTGAGGCAGCAATTAAAAAGACAAAGAAAAAAAAAAATTGACAAAAAAAACTAAAAAGAACTGTTATCGAAAGGCACACCGAAGCTGACATACTCTTGTTATCCGCAGACATTTAAATTTATTTCGGAGCTTGAAATATTCTTTTGCTTATAGACGTTTTACACAAATTGTATTTATAAGTTTCAAGTTCAAGTTCACGACTGGCTACGATCTGACTATTCCATATTTGTATAATTCTGTGATATAAATGATATAATTTGCATCGATTATATATCCGGAGTATATACCAACTTTCATCAAGATAACTGAGGAAATTGTGCTAACAAGAAGCTGACAGACGAACAAGTCTTTTAGTGATGCTGACCAATAATATATACTTTCTGGTTTCAGAGACGTTTCTTTCAATGCGTTACAAACTGCATGCCAAGATTATAATACCCTCTACATTAAAAAAAAATACAAATGAGTTCAAATACAAGTTGTGGAATGTAAGATGTCAGTCAGCTTTGATGCCCAAAATGCCAAAAATGCACACTTCAAAAAGTTTTTGTTTTACAGGTAAACTTAAATACTTAAACTAATTGTTTTGCAAAGTGACGCTTTCGTTGAAGGTTGACAATCTGGTTTGTATATACGGTGACTTACAGTTCATTTCAACCAATGTCAAAGAAAAAACGTAATTGCCTGCCGTAAGCTAATCGTTTATTATTTTTCAAAAATTCCAAAGACCGATGGTAGGTATATATATTAACAACCAAAATTAATATATGACCCCAATAAACTGGGGTTTCCCCACCTGCTAGGTAGAGTATATAATATATAAATAAGAAAATGAGTTTCCATCTAGTCATCAGGTCCTACCGGAAGCCTATTTGTATATAATAAATAAAATATACAGCATTATCTATATTTGTGTTAACAAATTAGTTTAATTATGACTCCATTTTAGCGACAAATTGTCAAATTTTACGCAAATTGGCAGTTAAATGAAATTTGGGTCAATAACGGCAGTTTAAATTGGGTTGAAAATACACTTGCTTCTATGTACATACATACATACATATATGTTAACTGACGTTCGCAAATTGCAGGCAGCCAGCATAATTATCGTTATCCTAGTGCCTATCGGGGCATAGGCCAGTGGACATTGTGCGGGGAAGGAGGCGTGGGGTGGAGTGGTTCATAAAGGACCATCACGAACAAAACAATTTGATAATTAATCGTTTTGAACTCTCTGTGGCTTCCAGCCAGTAGATATGTATGTGCAAAATAATCACATCATATCATTTAAATCGGATGTCTCTGCCCGTGCATGTGTGTGTGTGTGCAACCGGAAACGGAAACGGCAAAAACGTTCGCTCTAAATGTCATTGCTGTTTGTTGTTGTTGTTGTTGTCTGGTCAAAACCTTTTGCGGCTAAAATGCGCCCTGCAGCTGTGATGCTATACATCCTTCAGCTGGCTTCATTCATAGCTACATACATATACACATAAATATATCTATCTACGTATATATGTTTCTTTATATGTATCTATCTAAATATATATACATATGCACTCATGGTTGTGCACATGCATTCCGTAAGCCTTTCTCAATAACTCTCCACATTGTCTAATTAGTTATGTGGCTCGGCCACAAATGCTGAAATGCTTCATTTGTGCCATTAAATATGTTAATTTGCTTCAATTTGGCAAATTTCGATTTAGATGGGTTTCGATCATATCGAAGAGGTCGGAGTATGTTAGAGTATATTCTTATGGCAGGCACAGGGAATGCAGAGTAAAATAAAACTAAGCCAGCGGATATTCTTATTCACAACCCAGATCAGAACCGAACTGGCTGGCATACGTGCACGTGCACGTGCACATACATATATACATACATACAGACACGCAATCGTAGTTAGCGGGGTTCTGCAGAATACCCACAAAAACATATTCTTGCTAAATTTAAGAAAATCCAACCGGAAATTTGGAAATTTACTATAACACACTCAGATACACATAAGGGGAGAATTGTGCTTAGCCCCAGTTAGAAGCCATGTCAACTAATTGTGTTACACTTGAATATCCACACTAATTATGACAACTTGTGGCATTGTTATGGGTTGCAGTTGTTGCTTGTTGTTGTTCAGGTTGTTAGCTGAAACGTGTCAGAGCACGTCCAACTGGACACGGGTCATGTTGACCATTTGCACAGACTGATGATTCCAGTCCAGCAACAATGTCAAACTATTACATGACTCTACAATTAATTTGCACTTGCAAATATGATAACAGTTGAGAGCTGACAATCAACTGTGGCAGCAACATAGAATAACAGCCACATCTGTCCCAGCTAGGAGACAGCCAGGGACAGGAGACTGGGATCAAGAGCGACACCAAATATCCGGAATTGTGAGGTTACAAGCCACACATGCTGCATTAAATGTAAATGCGAATGAATGAATGTAAATTTGAAGAGCAGTTCGTCTCTGGGCTGGTCGTTAGATATGTTTGCGTGACATGATGGAATTTGCAGGAGACAAGCAGGACATTGGCTCCCTGACGCTAACTTAGTGGTGGCAAATGGCGTTGCCAGAGTTTCCTCTTTGCTGTCAATGCCTGTGCAAGTCACCAAGACACCAAGTCACCGAGTCACACAGAGTCCATGGATATCAACGGGACTAGCACTCGAGAGGCGCTTGTCCTTGTTGTGTTAGATAAACAGCTAACACACACACACACAGAAGCGCACACAGACAAATGCACATTGTAATCTAATCAAATGACAATGTACGGTGGCGGACACCTTATTCTGATCAGCGTCAAAGAAAAAAAGGAATTGCCTGCCATAAGCTAACCATTCATTATTTTTCAAAAATTCCAAAGACCGATGGTAGGTATATGTATTAACCACCAAAATTAATATATGACCCCAATTCACTGGGGTTTCCCCACCTGCTAGGTAGGATTATGGCAGGCAATTACGTTTTTTCTTTGACGCTGATCAGAATAAGGTGTCCGCCACTGTATATGTAGAGAACGCCCCTTGTTGACCCTACTATCGTTGTGCCGCTGATATGGCTCACAGAATTTTGTGTTTCATCTCTGCTTATTGTTGATGGCTGCTGTGTCTGCTGTGTCTAAGCTCCAATTTAAATGTCATTTATTTTAAATGTAATAACTATTTCAACATGCACTCAGTCTGTCGCCTGGTTTGCCTGATTGCAAAAATGATTGCATGTAATCACTCATACGACACATTGGTCCACACAATGCAGCCCGCTTAGTGCTTCGTGTTTGTATTACTGATTTGTTGCGCCTGCTGTTCTCTTGCCTCTCCTCTCTCTCTCTCTCTCTCTCTATCTCTCTCTGTTATGGATAATAGAATCAATCACTGTTCAGAGCCACGTCTGCCATTTAGCTGGGCATCTTCTATTCTCTGGTCGCTCTTGGCCAGGCACAACATAGACCTCCATATATTTCATTATCCCAAATTAATCTATTCATTTTGTTTGTTTGTTTGTTTTTTTTTTTGAATCGTGCTTGTTTTGTTTGATTGCAATTCACAGTTGAATAATTTCAATTCAATTTCGAGTTATTGCAATCATAGAATAAGTGCATATTCAACATTTGTCTACAAACACTTCATCTAATTAATTTAAAAGCTTAGCTTCGATAAGATACTCCAACGGACTGCAAACATTATTGAAATTTATATTTCTTAATTAAATCAATCTAGACTTACTTATATTTTGATTAAATGTGCAAAAGTACGAACACTCATTTGCCCAAATATGGATGCAAAATTCAAATCGGCAAATTAGTTATTACATTCAATTTGAAAATTGGTATTTGTCAATATTCTCATTTCACATCACACAGAACCCAAATTTGTGTAAACTAATCGATTCGATTCTAAGCAAGTATACGTTTACGTAGATATGCTAATTCTATGCTCATGTACATATATTCATATATGTACATATATGTATAAATATATACATAGTTGCTGCATGCAATAATTGCAGTTAATCAAGTTGTTTTCCCTTTTCTTTCTCATTATATTTCAACTTAATTTGCAATTTGCTATATACATATATAGAAATATCAAAGTAGATTTGCCTGTGGTGTGCAATTGCTGATTATCTAACTGATCTGACCAAAGGTTATTAGAACGTTATACGCGGCATGCCCAGTGTAAATGAGGATTGACGCCGGCGCTATTTAATGCAGTTGCAACCGGAATTGGGGCATGCCTTCGACATTGCACTCGGCCCATGGGTGTACGCACCATCTGCCGGCCGACCTGCTGATAAACAGATAATATTCGAACATTGCATTTGCCAGCGCATAGATAAGGTTTGATGCTTTAGGTCAACTTGTACGTGCATGTTGCACTTCATGTTGCAGTCCATGAATAATGGTAATTTTGTTTATTTTGTGCATATTGGCCGTGTAGCTGGCAATGTTTTGACCCGATTTCACTATTAACATTTCATACATTCTCGCAAATCAAGTACTGTGCTGTGTGCCTGTGTGTGCATATATCGCAGTAGGGAATCATCCAACATTCATATAGTATTCCCATATCAACGTCACGAGCAGCTAAGGCTCAAAGAAATGGCAATTATTTTATTTTCTTTTTACAATTTATTATAATTGAATGCTGAGAGCAGAAAAGTGGTTATTGCCTGTCGGATATTTGAATTAATTGTTTTAATTGTGCAAAATGCACTCACTTATGCAGCTTAATTGAGGGGCATTTCAAGTTTGCCAATTATACACAAAATTAATTGCTCAACTGTGAAATTTTGTACTGACTGTTTCACGAATTTATAATCGGTTGTTGGCAATTGCAGTTGCGTTGATTTTATTGCTCTAGCTTACCAACAAGTTAATGAGTTTGTGCATTTTAAAAGAGTTGCATAAATGACTCATTTTACGGTGATGAAATCGATAACTATTATTAAGAAAAATGCATCATATTTAGTTGTTTTTCAGAAAGCTGAGAAAACTTTACTATTATTGTATATAAATAGTAATTAAATAAAAATAAATCTAATATATAGTAATTATCTTTAAGGACCCTTTTTTTGTTGATAAATTTTTCGGTTTATATGTTTACTTATCAACAGAATTTATTGCTTGTGTTTAAATCAAATTTGTATATATATATATATATATTTTTTTTTAGCTATATCTTAAGTAATTTGTATAACATTTTCCAAAACAGATGTGTGCTCTACTATTATTTAGATCAAGCATCAGGTGTGTGTGTGTGTGTGTGTGTGTGTGCTTATACGTATTAAATCACTCACATATGAGCAGGTCATCCATGCATATGTGTGTACTTCCTGGCGAACAACGGACTACGACATTGGCTATCAGAGCTGGAGGAGGAGGAGCAAGTGGAGCTGGAGCAGTGGAGCAGCAGCAAGCAGCCGGAAAGCATCTCGTTCGTTTCTAGCCTGGCCTGTGATTAAAATGATATTTTCAGACAATGTCAAACAGCGTGTGACTAATGGGTCTATGGGTTGTCCGAAATGTCTGTTATTACTTGATAAATCTTGTCGGTCACACATTTAGCAGACCAACAAACAAACACACACACACATGCATACGTGGGGGTGTGTGTGTGTGTGTTGAAGGCAATCGTGTGTTTGTTTTATGCAAATCCCCCGCATTCGAGCCTAATGACAAATGGGTCAAAAATTTGCGGCTAATGACACAAATATGCTTGTGTGTATGCTATAAATTTTATGCATAAATAAACCCGTAGAAGGCTAGAAATGAACATAAAAACTGAGAGCATTCGGCACAAGAGAAATGCACACAAAGAGACACAGAGTCAGAGAGAGAGAGAGAGAGAGAGAGAGAGGGAGCGAGAGAGAAAGCAGAGCAGAGCAAACAAGTAAACTATGATTGAAGACTTTCTGGCAACGACCTTTGCGGGTTTTTGGCATCGCACATTAATCAATGGCCAAATAAACATAAGATTAACTTAAATGGCCATAAGGGCGGTCCAACATTATTATGCTTCTGACTGAAAGCCGACCGCAAGCCACCAAATGTGACACTATTCCAATTCCAAGTGCTATTAGCTGCTATTATACATATACATATATCCCTCGAATCGAACTGTCTTGTCTATTTTGAAGTTATTCTCGGCATTTGACTTATCTTGCAGCAGATTGAAACATCAAGCCACATTTAATGATATTTATAAATATTATGTATATACATAGATTAGATTAGTAGATTCTTGGCGATATTCCTCAAAGATCGCCATCGAGCAAGCCACGCGGCCACTTGAAAGGATATCGCCAAGAATCAACTTGTCTAATCTGTGTTTCCTTGCCGACTGGCAATTATCGATGTCTATAGATTATTAGCTTCTTAGTATATGTACCGCCTCAATACTAATACGGACAAGTAAATATTCCATATCTAATTTCCAACATGTATCTTGGTTATCAGAATATAATAATAACAATTGTGTATGATTTGATGTATGATTCTTAGATTTAAGGATAGATATATCTCTATATACATGTACGTATGTATATACATATATGATCAGCATTTATTGTGCAATTTGTGTAGTTTTAGTTAGTTGATGAACATATGGCATTATTGCTTGATACTGAAGTGTAGTCAAACAATAATAAAGCTGTGGCTAACAGTTGTCAGCTAACAGGTATCAGTTAGCAGTTTGCAGCTTCTGTTCGAGCCAATAATGCGAAATCTGCTTAACTGAAACTTGAATATAATCTTGTGGCACGTACTGAATGGTACAATGATGGGGATATGTGTATACATTATTTGCATAAGCTTTCCAATTCAAATACAATAACTGCAATATAATAAAGAAGAAGCTGGTTAGCTGGTGTTTGGACATGTATGTGTGTACATAAATAGCTATTTGTATATGTATTTGGTATTTGGTGTATGGTATATTGTATATTTATTTGCTGTTTGGATTTGTGTTTGTGTTTGTATATTGTATTTTTGTCGGAGGGCGGACACTAGGACAATGCCGAAAGTTGACATGTGTGTGTGTGTGTGTGGGTGTGGCCCACAAGAATAGCATTGCTGGTGATAGTAAAAAACATACGCACTCATGGATGGAGATAAACTAAAGCAAACACAACAAGGCACAAGCCAAATACGTGTAACTTAGGCAGCTGACGATAGATAGAGAAAGACAGGCAGAGAGGGAGGGAGGGAGAGAAAGAGAGAGAGAGAGAGAGAAAGATTTACTCCGGAACCTAAACAAATATGCAGCACGCCTGTCAGCACGCTGGATGCGAAGCTAGAGTCCTTGTTGGATCTGTAGCAACAGGAATTGGCTCTATTTGTCTTCATTATGTTTATTTTTTTTTTACCCTTGTAAAGGGTATTATAATTTTGTCGTGAAGTGCGTAACGCACTAAAATTTACGTATTCTAACCCCATCAAGCATTTAAACTCATAATCAGCATCAGTAATTGAGTTAATGTACCCAAAGTTCGCTTTCTTCTTAAAATATATACTACTTGCCAAGATAAATAAAACCAAAAACCTTTATCTTAAAAAAATAATCATCGGACCTTTATATATATATATATAACATAGTATATAATATTTTTTTATAATATGTATCTATACAAATGTGAAGTAATCAGTTCACAGACAGTCGTAAGACTCAAAATTAGTAAATAAAATGTGTTTTTTTAAATGTACAAAAACATAAAAATATTTCGAGCGCCGGTCTAAAATTTAGATGTCAGCATAATAACTCCGGGCTATAAGGGTATACAATCTTTGGTGTGCCTAAAAATCCTTTCTTTTTTTCTTCTATTTTTTATTTTATTTTTTTGCTTGACTCTAGACGAACAGATTGATTCTCATCATCGAGCTTGGAGTGCGTTTCGCATAACGTTTGACTTACTTTGAAAACATTTGTAAACTAGATATTATTGACGTATTTATATAAGTAGACCGATAAGTTGATATCCGATAAAAAGAAATTGCCCAAATTTGGTTTTACTTTCAATAATTTATTATTACAAATAAGTTTAATAATAATAAGCTTATAAGCAGCGACGTAAAAGTGATAAGCAAATTTTGCCATTTTATGTGCGACTTTCAATGTTTAATTGAAAATGCGAATAGCCTTAACAACTTTTGCTGCCAACACGAACAGGGTGAGTGGTAGTCGAGTGCTATTTATTTAGTAAGATGACCAGTTGCTTATAATTAAATATTGACAACTGCTTTGCATTCTTATTTAGCTAAGCGCTTCTGCTAACGCAGCTCTTTTTTTGGCTAGACATAAAATTGCCAAATATTGTCCAACAGTTTTAAGGCTGTGTCGTAAACGGAGAAGCCTCTTCAGATTTACTAGTGCTCGATTGCTGAGCTGGCAAAAGTTACGGCAGCTTAAGTTGTTGGCATTATGAAAAACACTTGACAGCCCCCCCCCCCCACTCAGCACATTAAACTCGCTCTGGCCAGTCCTAAGTCAACACTCTGGGACATCCTTCAACACTTTCAGGACAGACAGACAGAGAGACAGAGAGAGAGAGAGAGAGGAGAGAAACAGACAGACGGACTAAAAGTGTGGGCCTACCTTTTGCGGTAATAAGCTGCAATTTGGTTATAACACTTTTAACTGGTTGAATTTGGCAGTTGGTTTTGTCGTCTGTGTGCGTTAATTTTTAGATAAATTAAATGAAAATGCAAATGCGAATGCAAATGCAAATGTAAATGTAAATATAAATGTATATGCATAAACAAAGAGCTCATTAAATTCCGAGTGGGGCCCATTTTAAAGTATAAAAAAAAAACAAAAAAAACATCGAGATTCGAGCAATTTGCTGCTTTTATTGTGGCATTGGGAAAAGTGAGTGAGAAATGCTTGCAGACACTCAAAATGCCTTGTTCTATCTCAATTTCAATATTAATTTCCTGTCGACTGGCTTTGTGCGCCTTCCATTCACTTCTGTTGTTGACTGTGTGCTTTCCATTTAAAGTTCTCGTCTCTGATGGCTCTGCCTGTCCATATCTGCAATTTTTTATACTTAATGGCAATAAAATTGTTTACTGCTGCTAGCTTAAAGCAAACAAATATGGAATAATTGTTTATCACATATTTTACATTGCACCGTATCTTTAACGTGTTAATGACTTGGTAAGTGTTTAAGGACCACTGCTACCAATAGGCAACAATCTCGCCACAATTATCTTATGTGTTTTTCGTTTTGCAAGGAAAATAGGTAAGTAAAATAAGTAAGTACCGACTACGGTATACCCTAAACCCAGTTGTTTAACTTTCCAAATTCTCCATTTAAAGCTTTGCGTGGAATTGCTCCCATTTCTTAAGCAATAACTTTGGTTCTTAAGCAATAACTTCCGATGTTAAAGGTTTTCGGGCAGTTGATCAATTATAAGTAAAGTATAGAAGCCTTTGGATTTTTCTATCGAAAATTGAAATGTATCGGTATTCAATATATTCGGAACCTATATTCAAAATTTGATCCAGAATATATGCACTTTATGGGGTCGGAGATGCATCCTTCCGTTTTTAATCAATTTCAATGAGTGTGTATGTTGGCAATAAGTTGAAGCACTTGAAATGAGTTTTGTGAACTGAAGCAATAGCGACACATTACACATTACACAGTACACAGTACACAGTACGCAGTAGGAATTTAAACGCAAATGAAAGCCACAGTTGCAGTCAAAACCAAATCCACATTGCTATTGATGAAAGGGAGTTTTGTGTGTGTTTTTGTGTGGCCAACTTTGGGATGTCTACTGCACTTTACACTTCATCATTGTCATTGTCAACTGTCGACTGTCAACTGTCAACTGCCAAAGGAAGGAATGGGGAGGAGGAGCTGTGGGGGCTTGTGTAGCACACATTACTCATACGCCGAATGTGCGCAAATATTTGCTTAGATATCGCTAATGCGCAGCCGTACGTTGTTGGTTTGTTAGTGACCGCAAAACAGGCAGTGTATCCGAGAGATACTTCGCAGCACATCAAATTAGGCCCGAATATTTGCCCAACACTTTTGGGACACCACGTTCGCACACACACACTGCGGCAGGTGTGTTTTGGTTGCAATGGCCTCGAAGTTGGCAGTGTAAACGCATCTCAGCCAAAAGGCAAACAAATACAAATTCTATTTGAATTGCAAGCATTTTGCCTGAAGTGGGCTAAGCATGATACAAGCTGAAGATTGGGTTGGGTGGAGTGTGACTGTATTTTTCCAACTCTGTCCCTCTCTCTCATTTTGATCAGCTAACTGCGTGGCTCAATAAGCTGCATTGGCATTGAGTAAATATTAATCTGCAAACGACGATGACGATGACGATGACTATGACTATGATGATGACGATGACAACGACAACGATTATTGCCCCACTTGCCAGGCAACAAATCAATGGAGACTTCAGAGTTGCCGCTGCTGCTGCTGGTAGCTGGCAAGTCAATTGCACTTACAGCATACCTTCACACAGCTCATAGGCAAATGGAAATCAATTTGAAATGTGTATCACGTGCAGCTTCACGCTGCAAGCAGCAACCCTTACAATCGCTCTAATTTTCAGTGACAGCACCAGCAGCAGCAGCAGCTTCTTGTTTGCATTCGATTGCCTTGCTAAACATGTGCATCATGATTTCGTGCATAAAATTCATGACTCAATGCGGATGTGACTTATCTAACTATCTACTTACACATATCCTTGAAATGCGTATACATTTTCATTTGGGGCACGCCATCGAAACTACCTATTTAATATCAACTATTAATTCAAAAGATTAGCTATATTCAATCTCAAATCAACTTCTCTCCTTATACACTGGAATCATTGAATATACTAAAGATAATTTGTGTGTATATTGCTAAAGAATGTCATTCTAATTGAGAATTTATATACCCATGATCTAAGGGAAGGGAGGGAATTATAATTTACTTTACTTGATTATCTTGAAAAATTTCATTAAGTTCTTTAGTAGCTTGTTTTTGTTATGGTTATTAAATGAAGTGGGTTTGGCGTGTCTCCTAGTCGAACTCGTCTTACAGAGCATTTGAACTTGTTAAATTATTAAATTATTAATAAGGAAGTAGTTGAACTTAAAGGTAAATGAACGCTCTTTTATTTATGAAGGATTAGCTGGAACAACATCCACTTAATAGTAACACCGTTATGCATAAATATTAATTAACACTTGAAGCGATGACAGCAAGAGAAGAAGACCTTAGGCAAATGTAAGCGAAAGGACAAAATTAGAATATCACCTTTTCGTGAAATATATATCATCGTTATGTCCATGCCAAAAAAAAGGAACAGTAAAAAAAGTCGGGAAAGAAACCCAACATAAGATATAATAATAAAAAAAATAAAAGTGACAGCAAAAACAGAGAAAACAACAGAGACAAATGACAATCGATAAATTCTCGCGTTGCACAGTGGAGTAGTTTAGTAAAAAAAGATCTTATAGGTAGTTTCCATAAATAACAATTAAATTATCTTATAACTGACTAAGTTGTTGCTGATTTTCTGGTTTTAAATTTATATATTTGATACAACATTTTGTTTGTTTACATTTTGGGTATATGATATCCATAGTGCGTAGCCGAGGGAAAGATGTAAAAGATTTCTGCTGCCATGGCACTCTCAAATAAAGACAACAACAACAACAACAACAAAAACAATAAAAGAAAGGTCTCTACCAAAAATCAAACATGCATATTATTGAGAGGACAAGCCTCAACCTCATTAAATCACAATTATAGATCAATCAATGCGCCAACTCATTAGCATAGGAGCAAAGTAATCTAAGCCCATTGTCGTTGGCAAAAGCATCGTAAATTGTTTAGCCACAAATAAAAACCAACAACAGTATTAGTATGTCAAATGATAATGATGTCATTTGGATTTAAAAACATTGCCTAACGAACCATATAGCTTAAGATTACATGCATCTTTTTAAATGGTTCGTCATGGCAAGCACATAGATGATAAGCAGCGTTTTTCAGCTATGTCAAAAGCAGTTTAGTTAT
This sequence comes from Drosophila conformis, assembly GCA_035041375.1. Classification (NCBI taxonomy): domain Eukaryota; kingdom Metazoa; phylum Arthropoda; class Insecta; order Diptera; family Drosophilidae; genus Drosophila; species Drosophila conformis. Next base: position 9,246,510 of record JAWNLE010001151.1, read on the forward strand.
AGATTTTTGATAATCAGACAATCACTTCTATTGTTATTATAAGCAAACACCACAAATATGCAGCCAGCCTGAGATAAGCGAGAGTTGGCGTTGGACCGGTACCAACAGGAAATGCCTCTATTTGTCTGTTCTATGTTTACGCCTATCTCGATCCAGCAACTTAGAACTTATTTCTCAGCTATTTGTTCCTATAACAGCTACCTTATGTACTGCTCCGATCTGGTAGCCTTCGAAGTCATTTGTGACCAAAGTAATCGTATGTGTATATACGAAGATTCATAATGATATCTTCAAAGCTATGGGAGTGGCTTGACACATATGTTTTATTGCGTTACGCATTCATGAAATGGGGAACCGAAATCTGTTGGCCATATTTTCCAGTACCAACAATTTGTTAAAGCACGCATTACAGTTTTCGAAAGTTAAAGCTCCACACACATACAGATTGTGATGCTGTCATTGTGATAGCGACATGAATGTTACGTTTCCTGAAATCGTTTATCTACCTGTTTAGGTGAGAAGATTTATGAAGCACTTTTAAATTACATGGTTGGTAGATTTTTCGATTTTTCGTGTAGCAATGTAGCAATGTGGGTATGAGTATGAGTGAAAGTATTTAAAGAAGACAGAGATAAGAGGTAGATTGAGTCGTTTCCCCTTTCCAGTTGGCCAAGTCACCAAATGGTTATTTAATTTGTTGAGAACTTTGCTTAACTTGTAAGTCTATCCGTCTGTCTGTCTTTCTGTCCTTGTCTTATGTTCGTGTTGTAGGTGCATGTAGCATAATTTGGGGAGCCAAACGGTTGACTGCTTGCCAAATGTGTGGTTCTCAAGAATGTGTGTGTGCGTGTGTGTGTGTGGAACTACACTCATGTGTGTAGGTAGTGCTTGTTGCGGTCGCTTAAGACAAATGAATTTCGATTTAATATTTAACGAAAAACCACAAAAGCTACCACCAAAAGTGGCAAACTAATTAAAATTTAGATTTTCATGCAAAAAGTCGAGCTAGAAAACAAGACTCTTTGCCCCATAACTGAACTTATGCCAAATACCAGCTAAAAGCTAAGGTATTAAGTGCAACTACAGATAAACAAGAAACCAATTAAAGATTTTATGTAAATTAGATTACGGCACTTATTTGGTATCTTTCATAGCTAAAACTTCTGGCAAACTAATTAGAAATTTAATATGAATTATTTTTTGCATAAGCAAAATACTATTCAAGCCCTTAGATAATATAGAATATTTACGCATATATGTACATATGTATATACGGTGACTCACAGTTCATTTCAACCAATGTCAAAGAAAAAACGTAATTGCCTGCCGTAAGCTAACCATTCATTATTTTTCAAAAATTCCAAAGACCGATGGTAGGTATATATATTAACCACCAAAATTAATATATGACCCCAATACACTGGGGTTTCCCCACTTGCTAGGTAGGATTATAAAAATGTAGCATACTTTTAGGTCGAGTTTTCATTTGGAGCAGATACATTGTGGACACCTGGGTGCCATAAAACCCGGATTTTTTACCTAAAGTTGGGTATTTTCGGTATAAATAGACCAATCCTTCGTAGTCAGTTTAGTTTTATCCTGCATCTCGGGCGCAATAAGCCAAAAAGGACTATGGACAAACAGACTACCATTGAACTACGAAAACTCCTCCTGGAACACCACCAAAACGGATATTCACATCGCCAAATAGCTGAAATGGTCAATCTGAGCAACTCAACTGTGTATAACATCATTCGGCGCTTCGTCGACGCAAATCGGATTGAGGGCAAGGGCAGAATGGCACCAAACAAGATTTTCACCGAAGAGGAGGAGCAAAAGATCATCAGGAAAATAAGGGGAAATCCCAAGCTATCGGCTCCAAAAGTGGCTCAACAGGTGCAGGATGAAATGGGGAAAAAGTGCTGTGTGGAAACTGTGTGAAGGTTTCTGCGCAAACATGACTTTAATGCCCGAGTACTACGGAAGAAGCCCTTTATAAGCGTACAAAATAAAGGGACTTGGATGACGCTCGTCAAAAAACACTTGGAGAAGGATTTGGAGATCTGGAACACAGTCATATTTGCAGATGAGTCCAAATTCACCATTTTTGACTCTGACGGACGGAATTATGTGTGGCGACAGTCCAATACTGACCTGAATCCCAAACACGTAAAGGCAACAGTCAAGCAATGTGGAGGAAGTGACATTTAATGGGTATGTATCTCGTCAGCCGGATTCGGGAATTTTGTGATTTTTGAAACAACAATGGACAAGAATGTGTACTTCAACATACTAAAGGAAAATTTACTCCAAAGTACCGAGAAGGTAGGAATCCGACGTACTTTCCGGTTCAACCAGGACAACGATCCCAAGCATAAGGCCAAGATAGCACACTCCTGGCTCATCAGGAACTGCCCCCACATGATAATTCCACCGGCCCAGTCTCAAGATTTAAATGTTTTTGAGAATTTGTGGGCTCTGTTGGAAAATAACATCCGGGAACACAGCATATCCAGCAAAGAAGAGCTCAAAAATGCTCTGCGGGATGAGTGGAGCAGAATCAGCTCAGAAGCTACCAGGAAGGTGGTATCTTCCATGAATAATAGGTTAAGGGAAGTGGTTAAGGCTAAAGGATATCATACTAAGTATTAACATCCTTATTTAAGCTTTTATACGGAAAATATATTAATTTTTTAAGACAGTTTGAAATAGGCAGTAAACAAAAAATAGGGTACTTTTTTACATAAGTCTACCTAGCAGGTGGGGAAACCCCAGTGTATTGGGGTCATATATTAATTTTGGTGGTTAATATATATACCTACCATCGGTCTTTGGAATTTTTGAAAAATAATGAATGGTTAGCTTATGGCAGGCAATTACTTTTGTTCTATGACATTGGTTGAAATGAACTGTGAGTCACTGTATATAATATAAGTATTAGACTTCAGTCTGATTTCCTATATTATCATTGGCCAAATGAAATTATCAAATGTTTGTTATGAAATAGCTAAGAACCTTTGAGTTAAGAAAGGGGTAGATTGATATCTTAAGCACAAATTTGTAAGTAGGTTCCACTGAGACTGCATTGCCAGTATTCCCAAGCAAATGTGAATGTGCCACAAATAGTTTATACAGGCAACTGTAAACCTTAGAACATATGGCGAATGTCATTAGTATCATATTCTCTAAATTAAATTGAGTGAATCCGTTTGCATACTAACTTTGTTTCCTGCCCAAAAATGTGTCAAATTCTGCATTTCGGCATTTGAGCAAGGTAACAGCAAAAGCATTGTGGCACACACAGCGCTAAGTGAGGCATTTTATGTCTTTGAGCGCAACTCACCTCACAAAGTTGAGTTCACATTTAGCTGTAGCATCTGCCGCTTCTGTTCGCCTGCTACGCCGAGTTGAAATATGGCCCACATTTCACATTTGGCTGTGCAACTCAGTTCACGTCCATCAGTCATAAATATTGCATTGCTCGATTTCGACCTGTTGTCTGTTGTAGCTTGGGTAACAAATATATCAATCAATATAAAAAGTGGCTCATGCAATATGCAATACTATTGAAAAAATATAGTAATAGACATATTTAAATGAGATCACATTTTTCATGAGCAGATAATATTTAAGTTGGCAATAAAATACATTTGCAATTAAGTGCGGGCATTCATAATTTGGAAACCTGTATTAAAATGAAGCTTATCGATTCCAGATATTTAATATCTGCTCATTAATTTGGTTTGCTGCATGCCATATCTGACATTCAAATGGTGTAGAAACATTAAATTAGATGCCACGTCTCCGTGCACAGATTGGACGAGGTGGAGACAGACAAAGATATGATTTAGATTGCTTATTGTACTCGGACACAGACTGTCCAAAGCTGCTCGCTGCTAATCCCAAAGGGCGTCATAATTTTAAATGCTGGCGTTGCTGCTTCTCTTGACCAACTGGCTGACAATTGAGAGCTGCTGCTGCCGCAGTTGCATCATGTGGCAATGCCAACGGGAAGCGGTTGGAAGTCAACAGCAAAAGCAACTCACATACAAAGTACTGTTGAGAGGTTGAAAGCTGGATTTTGCGTCTACTGTAGTTGACATAATTATATTGTAAAATATCGTTGCACATTACTACTTTCTCTCAGACCCAAACACCCCCTCTAGGTATCTGTATGTGTGTGTGTGTGATGATATACGATGTATCCGTCAAAGCAGACGCTTTGGCGCTTTAGTGCCCATTCTAAGAGTTAAATTTTGTAATGCTCAGATTAATGATGTGCTGCACGCTGTGAATATGTATGTGCTTATACATCTCTATGTGTGTGTGTGTGATTTCATATTATTATTTGAGATTTTATAGACCATCGGTTGGGCTTGTTGTGAGCTTTCATATCTATTGCTGTACTATTGTACTCATGCCATACACTCAGCAAGAATCGAATGAATGAATTGTTTGCTTTGCTTTATAAATAATTTGAAATTTTGTAAAAACTTTTTTATTTTATATTTCTTGCAGTACGGGTGTCGGTTAGGGTTAAGATTAGGGTCTGGCATACATCTTCTTTGAGCTCTGCCATCATAGATTGATATCGGCAACTGAATGAATATTATGCCAAATTTGTGTTGGCAAATTCGATACACGAGCTGGTAAAATAAGCAAAAATAATGCTATGTTTGAAGCGGTGCTTGTTTAACAAGCTGTCAAACATTTGGTCGATGGGCCCTAGCAAAGCCGGTATATATGTATGTATGTACATTAAAGCTCTATTATCTGGAGCGTCAAATTAATTGATTGCTCAACTTGGATGGATTGAGAGCACCATAATTGATAAATCAAATTACACTTAGGGGAAAACCGTCAGGCAAACACACTCACACACACATACATAATAAATTCACATATTCAGCTTATATATGTATGTATGTACATATGTGTATGTATTTATCTACATCTAAACTTGACCGTATTCGTATACAGTTTGCAGCAGCTTGTTAAAAATTGAATTGAGCACACTGAACACTGAGTTTTCCACCTAATGAAATACAATAATCGGTAATGGGATTTTAGCCCGAGGCTGCAATTTGCCAACAATACTGCAAAGCATCGCAGTTGCTCATTTCTTTTGTTCTTGGAACTCAGATGAGTGCGTTTCCGGGGGTGGAAAGGGCAGCATGCCGCGGCATCATGCCGCGGGCAGTGTTAGCCAGATTTGCCATTCGTGTTGGGATGCTGGCCAAAAGCAAAACGGACGAGCAACTCAAGTGTGTGTGTGTGTGTTGAATTTTCGAATTTACAGCTAAGGCAACGAATAATAGATGAAAAATAAAATAAAACCAAATCCAGAGTTTTCAAAGAACCGCTCATCTGTTTCCATCTCTCATAAACATAAATTAAGCCGCCAGCAGCGATAATTGCTTTTTGGATACGGACACAAAGCTGATGCCGCGACCAGAATGCCATATGCATATGCTGCTAATTCTCTATACTCTGCATTTTAAGTACGCCATCCCCTTCCGTCACGTAGTTAACTCCGAGCACATTTAGATAAAAGGGTCTCATAAGCATTTCTGGCGGATTTCTGATGAATTTTAATTGCTGCACACTAGGAACACAACACTAGAAAATGGGTGTACTCAAATTTTAAAAATTGAGCTTACTTTTCTCATTCCATAAACTTAAAATACATTACAAAAAAAAAAATAATAATAATAATAAAAATAGATATGTATATACATATATATATGGTTTTCAAGTAGAACATATTATGTTAAGAATGTAAAATCAGAAGCCATTCGAGCTTTTGGCACCCACGTTAATAAGGGCTTCACTGCATCATTTTGAAGAATGAGTTAAACCCGAGTGCAGAAAATTGAGTGCAGTCGACTTTATAAGACCTTACGGCATTTGTGCTTAGTGTGGGTGTGAGTGTGTGTGTGAGTGGTGAAAGAACTTGTCAAAAGAAATTGTTTACAATTTTCTAGTTTTTCAAGAACAACAACAAATGTTTCCTAATCTCTGAGGAGCAAGGAATTTCTAATTGTATCTGCATTGAGAACAGGCGGCATTTTATTGTCCACAACTTGGCTAACAAAAGTTGGCTTGATGTTGTCTGCTTGGACAATTTAAATTAAAACAAATGAACTGTCAACGAAAACTGTAGTTGAATACTTACACGCATCGTTGCTCTTTAAACTTAAATCTATTCAATTGTCACAAAAAAGTTTTCAGTTTGTCAGCGAATTGAACTATTTGAATAAGTCACTCTAAGCCATCGATATATTTATATATATTTATTTATATATATATATATATATATATATAAACATATAGTATATGGCATTTAAGTTTTCGCATACCACGTGTAGAAAAAGAAATTTTTATGATTTGAATAAAATCGATTTTCATTTGCATATAAAGGTATTTCATATTAAAATCGGCAAAGTATGGACAAAGTTTTGGCAGGAAAAAGTATTATTTTGTGGCATGTATAAGGAAGATATTGTCTAGATTGGAAGGAACTAGGTTTTCAGTATGAAGAGAGAGAACAGGCTTTATCTACTCGTCTCTTGATGCTGATCAAGAAACAGTTTTGACAAAATGATGGCAAAGCTTGTCCCTAATTCTATAAGCGGGAACATTTTACATCGGCTCTTGATGCTGATCGCCCATCAATATATCCGATGAAATCTCTGCTGCGTACGTTCCTATATATGTACATATGCAGTACTTCTTGACCTATTTTATAAGTAGCTTGTTGTCGTAATCGTGCCCGTCTTAAGGGTTAACTATGTTGTGTTTTTGTTGTGTTATATGGATGTAGAAGTTGTAGTTGTAGTTGTAGTTGTCACAGTTTGCAGTAACTATGGCAGCCCAGCGCAATAAGCCCCATCAAGGTTTTCCCCCCTTTTTTTGTTTTTTTTTTTGTTGTGTTTTTGCTGCCATAAAGGCAATTTTACAGTGTCACGTAGGTTGGTGCGACTCTGACAACTTGTAAAAGTGTACAAGTGAAGAGAGTGACCGACTAACAGATACCCAGCACTCAGATGCAGCCTGAAGAAATGGTTTTTTCTTTTTTCATTTTTGTTCTTAGTCTGTTCCATTTTTGGTATTTCTTAATATTTATCTGCTTGTGTAGCGATAAGCTTTTTAGATCGTTGTGTGCACACATTGATCATACTCATTAAAATCAAGCAGATGGCACAACAGCAAGCGCATACGCTGTAGTTAGTATAATGAACAGCAAAATTGTTGGCCAAACCATAAAGACTGTAAATAAATATTTAAACTATTTGTGACTATATTAACTTTGCTCAAGTGGAGCAATTTATTGCATACATACAAAAAAAGCAACAAAATAAAAAATTGCATCAACAGAGCGCAACTTTTGTGCAGGATGGCAAAAAAAAAAAAAAAAATAGGAGAAAAATCCAACAACATTTAAGCCTGGCCAAATAGTTTTTAGTGCCCCCAGGAAGTATGCGCCATGCTACGAGAGCTTTGCGGCCCACTGCAGACATCTCCAGAGGAGCATGTGTGTGTGTGTTGTTGTTGTCTTTTGTTGTCTATGCTGTGCTTGTTAGCCTTGATGTTTACTGGCCGCTAGAACGCAAACATTGCGCATACGCTGCGTGCCACATGCCACATGCCATATGCCCCTTGCCGCTTGCCGCTTACTGTGTGCCAATGGATGCATTTAATTAAGTTGCCGCATCGGAGCACCAAGCGACTTTAAATAAGTCACACCCTGCACATACACATCTTGCCTGTTTGTGTATGTGTGTGTGTTAATATACACTGAAAGAAAATATTTAGGAAATCCGTCAGCGCATTTCCAAATTGAATTCAAATATATTTGACGATTTCACATTTAATCGATTCAAATTCAGAACTTGAACCTAACCCAGTTGATATTTCAAGAAACTTAAGCCTTTAATTGCTGAAAGATGTGTATAAAAACTAAGGATAACAATTTTATTCTGTGTATATGTGGGTTAACTGTGTGAACATTCACTTAATTGGCTGACCAGCATTGGACCAGGGATCGACTCCGACTTCGCCTTGGTTGTGGAGTTTAATGCATGCACAATGTCCATAAATAGTTACTGAGAACTGTTGTAAGGTCAAATTCAGCACTCGGCCGAGTATCCACTTGAGAAATTAATACATACGAAAGGGTTTCCACGTTCTTCCTTGAAACTTGTCTCTGTGGCAGCCACGCGTTACATACATATATGTCCAATAAATAATATCTTAAATTATTAAGAATAGCTATCTAATATGGAGGCGCACAATCGATACTTCCCCGACACACATTGCCCAACTGCGCTGTTATATTGGAGTAGCTTTTGAATATTTTGGTTTTGGTCACAAAGTACGCGTGTTAAACAGCTGCCACAGCAACCAGTTGAGGCATATGCACATAGATATAAATAAATAAATATATATATGTGTGTGTGTGTGTGTATACATCCACTCACACATTAAATTTAGGAGGTGTTGCTTTTACTTAGATCCTTCAACTATGGGTGGTAACTAGGGAGTTAAGCCAGAGCAAAAGCGAAAGTGAAAGTCATCACTTTTATTTCATACAATTTTTATTAGGCAACCATATTTCATTCACTTAGGCGAGCCGCCGCCAAAGCGTTGTCTGTCAGCACTCGTCGGGCCGATGCAGGGCTGGGAGGGCGTTTGGCATGGCAATGCGAAGCGGCTGCATTTGCAGCTCGACACTTGGAAAAAAATCACACGTCCTCCCATGGAGGCCAAATGTGGCACAGTTAAGGATTTTCTGCCTTTATGTAGACAGTCATCTCATTTCTCAAACGCAATTAGGAATTATATATATAAAATATATACACATATATAAATTCAAATCTCGTACTCTATGCTATTTATCTTGCACTTTTTACATATGGTTGCCTTAGTTATGTCTTAATTTTCCTGATTTTATCAAAGAAAAAAAATAAAATAAAAAATTTCGGAAGTAAGGAAAATTTTCTTTTATTCATTTCATACAAAAATTACAAATTTGGGTTTTATATTTTTTGAATTCAGTGGAATATGTGTATTTTTTTTCATTGTACTCGTGGTCGTATGCGCTCTATTTGCTTTTACGACACGCCAGGGCCCGGACTGCCATTGCAAAAGCCCGAGCAACAATGCCATTAAATATGTAGACCCAGCCCCTCCCCTACCGGGAAGGTTGAAAAAAAAGTGTCGCAATTGTTACATAAATTATTCACGTGTTGCGAGTCGGGGACATTCTCCGGCACGAATCCGTATCCGCTGCGAGCGGTGTAAAAACTTTCAGCTAAAGAGTTGGCAACGCTGCTTACATTTCTCACCTCACACCCCAACCCAGCCCATCCTCCCCACTTATGATACATATCTCTAGTCTGACTATATATGTATATGTGTGTGTGTGTGTGTGTGTGTGTGTTTGTGATTCCTTTGCTTTCTACGTCTTTATACTTTGCTACATATTTCATGAAAAATGTCAAGTCCGTCTGTTAGTTTCATGTTTTTTGTTATTTTTTTTTTGCTTGCATTGAAACGAGTCTAGAAAATGCGTTCTTCAGTTAAAGCATGTTTGTCGCCAGGATGTGTGCAGGGCAGAAATGAATCCCAGGAATGAATCCTTTCAAATACATCCAAAAGCTCAAATCAGTTTTTCATATTTGCCCACATCCGATTGCCAAAAGTTAAAATGATCCACTTAACCGAATTGCAATTAAATTAAAAATAAAAATAAAATAGTAAAAATAATTTCTCAATTTATTTATTATTAATATTATTTTTTAAAATGTAAGCAAAAAATAAATTTGATGAACCACGTTGAAGCTTATTTCCCTGTATTCGCCAGTTAGCAACAAAATATTTTAATTGTCGGCTCATTCAAAATTAATTAGGAAAGATTTTCAATTCGAGTACGATTTAAGCAATTATGATGTCTTTCTGGGCAACAAGCAAACAAACTGGTCGCATAAATTAGTTGACCCAAAGGACGAATGAAAAGAGCGGCAAGAAAAAGTTTTGTTTTTGTGTTTTTGGCTGCAGCTCGCTTTGTTGTGGTTGCTTTTGGCTTTCACCACCTTTGTGTGCGTTGTTTGTTGTTGCTCTTTTGTGTTGTCATTGTTGTTTTTGCAGTTGCAGCAGCCATAAAAACAATAGCAACAATAAATTATTCATATTCTTTTGACCAGCGAAGGTGAAAATAGAATTGGCTTAAAACTAAAAAAAAGGAAAGAAAAAAAAAGAACCCGAACAAAAGCGGCAACAAATAGAATAAACAAAGGCAACTGCAATATCACATATGTACACTATATGTATATGCAAAATGTGCATGACCACAAATTTGTACGATTTCATGTTGCAAGTTCCTTTTATTATGTATGAATAATCTGTAAGAGAAGATGATTAAGTTAGTATTACCTACACGGGTAGATTTTGATCCGAATTATAATTACGTTAGCATTTTCCACTCAATGGAAAAAGAGTTTTTCAAGTGAAATGAAAAACATGAATTATTGTTAAGTGAAAAAGAGCTGGCGATTAGCCGACGGATTGCCCGAGGCTCAAAAAACATAAAAAGAAGCAAATGAAATTCTGCATGTGTTGTCGAGTGACAAATGTGAGGGTAAAGTCCTTTAGTGCTGGCGCTGGCAACTCAAGGCCTAAGCAACGATAACGATAACTGCACGTGCCCAGGCCCACAACAAGGGACTAACCCAACTCGCCCACTAGGCCAGGCCACGACTCAATCAAATGCCAAGTCGCCACACTAAATGGAGGAAAAGACAGAAATATGGCAAGAGTAGCGAGGCCTGCCTGGGCTGGGGCAATGACTTCTGGCAGATGGCGACGATAACAACAACAACAACAAAAATTAAGAAAAAAATGATGAAAAAAATCTGATCCGATTGCCGCCCAAAAGCGCCAGCTAATGCAGGGCCAAAGATGTTGGATGCGTTAGCCATGCCCATAAGTCTGCCCCGCCCACCTGGCAAACAACTTGTGCTACATACATGCGATTTATTTTTGATTGATATTTGCGTAACTGTCAACCTCTGTGATTGATTGAAGACTTTCTCTACACACGCACATCCGTCTACACACACACACACACACACACCAGCACACACGCGCACCCCTTTTGAGCTCTTGCTTGTGCACTTTTTGTGGCAGTGTGGCAAAGCTGAGACTAACTCTGAGTCTGGGTCTGAGACTCTGTCTTCGACTACACCTCTTCGACTTAGCCTGTCTGCAGTGAGCATTTTGAATAATGCGTAATACGGAATAAATAAGTGGCTTCTGTGTGTCTGTGTGTGTGTGCGGGTGTGTTCGTGTGTGTGTGTTTGCGAGAGAGAGAGAGAGAGAGTGTGCTTGACAGACGATTTGCATTTTGTTTTTGGAAATTGGTCGCTGACTTTTGCGCTTTGTGTCCTCTTGGCACTCGCGAAGCAAATACATTCGTTGGTATTTATGTACATACATCAATTCGATGTATATATGCACAAAGGGTTGAGTGGGGGAGTGAGAGGTAATTTAGTATACAGCATAATACAGAAGGGTTACAATCCAAAATAGTGTTGATTTCTTGACAGCTATGCATAGCTGGAATACGATCTGAATATGAAATGAATATGATATGTATATGACTTTGATATATTATTAAATTAATTGACACCCAGTGGTCAGTTTTGATCAATTGTTTATTACACAACTTTTCTTAATTCTAATCCAATTTATTAGACTCGCCCCGCATTATTTACTCCATAGTCTGATGTGCAATTTTGATGTCTTATACCAGTTTACCATGATTTTTCACAGGTCGTTTTCATCGTTTATCAGAATGGAAAAAGAAATCCCGGATATGTTCTTATAAGTGACTGCCGTCGTTTGACTGTAAGCTCTATCTCTAGCTTTCTCTCTTTCTCTCTATCTATCTCTGCCTCTTCTGCTCTTCACAACTGTCCGAGCTCGGGCATCAGTTGCTGACTAACTTATAAAGTATTTACACACACACACCACACATATTACTCCATATCTACATAGATAAATGGTGGGAAGAAAAAAAAACAGTCGAGAAAAAACAACTTAATTACTGATGCAATAATTATTTGGCTGGCGCAGATGCGTTGAGTGGCAAGGGGGCTCTCCCCGAGGCTCTATAAATTCATTGTCGTTAGCCGCCTGCGGCTTCGTCTCGATGTCCTTGCGATTTATCTTTTTAAGCCAAAAACATTATTTTCTTTATCGTGCGCATTGCTGGCAAATCTGCACAATTAACACACTTTATGTGGCCCACTGGCAACGACGGGGGCGAATTTGAGGTGGAGCCGAGTGTGGGTGCGGGGGAATGTGGGGACGGAGGTTGGGGTGGAGCCGTTGAGCAAATAGAACACATTTTTGTCCAGCCAAATCTCAGTGGCACACAGGCGCTAGGACAATACGACAGCTGATGAAGAAGTCAATGCCATGGATAATTATGTTGATGAACTTGACGAGCAGTGAGCAATGAGCTGGAGGCAGCGGGAAACCGGGGATACGGTGATACGGGGATGCGGAGCAGCGAACAGGACCCAGTGACGCATTGCCTCATTAACGCAAAGCCTACGCACTTATTTTCAGTGTTATCCAGTGTCCTAAGCTGGAGCCCCAGCCGGAGCATCGCTCTGGGTCTGGGTCTGGGTCTGAGTCTGAGTCTGGCTCTGCTCCTGGGTGAGTGGGGCGTGGTCTCAAATGGCACTCATGTCCCTTGGAAACCAAAAAGTGTCTTTTAATTTGAGCGCTCATCATTTTTCAGTTGGTGGCTCCTTGGTGGTATTCATTTAACGCGGCTGCCCCTTGTTGCTGCCAATCAAAAGCCAAGAGAACTGAACTTATCCGCATTCATTTTTGAATTGTGCCAAAATTGCGTTAAGTCCGGCTTCTATTTGCCAGTCACAAGTAGAATGTGAGGCAACAAAATCATCCATAACTAGAACTGTTCCTGTTGCAACCAATGCCCATTCCGTTGCCACGCTGCCGCCAACTGTTGTTGTTGCCGGCAGCCAAGTGCAATCAATCACCCAACAATTTAATTAAAAATTTGGTTTCTTCTTCTTTTTATTACGATGAGGCTTTAGTCTTCAGACTTGGCGAAAAATATGTTTAAGCAAGTGTACATACATCTATGTATATATGTATGTAATCCTCAAGATATTATATTTATTTATTTTTTAAACTTTTAATATATATACAAATATATAAACTTTCATGATATTGCCACACAAATGAACTCCGACTTATTTCATTTCCCATTTATTGCTATTTTAAGCTGTACTAAATCTATGTGAATATTATTATATATGTATCTTTATATGTATAAATATGTATATACATATATATATATATGCATATATTTAAATACATTTTGTTTTGAGCTGCTTCTGTAGAGCACGGCAGATGTCATTTTATCAAATATTACTCAAACAGGAAAACAATTCTCGCTCAATTCGAATTTTGTTTTAATTTGACAGATGCGACATTTAATTGTTGACAGCATCAGGAGCCCGTGGCCGATGCCCGATTGTGGAGGGTGCTTTGTCAGCATTTGGATGGGTTGGACTGGGATGTAGCAATGTAGCAGAGGGGAGGGGATTAGCGTGGGTCGCCTTGTTGCTTAGTGACAGAGGCAATAAATTGCAGCAAGCGCTGCTAAGTGAGCTACGACTGTTGTCATGCTACAGCGGCACACTTCTAATATGCACATAAATCATAAAAATGTGTGCATGTGTGTATAGCTGTTTGTGTGTGTGTGTGCGTTTGCGTGTGTATGCGTGTGTGTGTGTGTGTGTGTTGCTGTATTGCAAATGCATGTTTAAGGCATTGCCATCAGTCAAAAATGCTTAAGTGTTTCTCTATGTTAATGCCACGGCCAGCCACTGTATCTACACTGAAAATTTATTTGTTGCTCAATGTTGTTCTTACGAATTTATTAACGATTCGTAATACAAACTAATCCACTGTTAATTTCCGCATCGATTAAACTTTTATTTAAGAATGGAATAGAAACAGAAATATACTTTCCGAATATCATATTATTACACATGTTTTTTTTGTGGTCACTTAAAGTCATGCAAATTTAGGGCTAGGTAACAATTTGAGAGGAATTTCTTAGTTTTTTTTCAGTGTATGTAGACTACCTGAGTGTGCAACCTGCTATTGCACAAGCTCATACTCACACGCACACAGGGATACACATGCAGATACTCAGGGACCCTCACATGAAGCAAGGCAAGGGACCCAAAGGAATTTTTGAGTGCCATTTACATCTATGAGTGCAGCGACCGTCTCTCTATGTATATATATGTCTGTGTGTGTGGGTGTGTGTGATGGCTATAATGCTTTGCGCTTGGCCAACACATTTATCACACATTGTGCTGCCATTTACGCAGTTTACAGTTTACCCGTATTACAATGACAACAACTTCTTCTTTATCTAGCTCGTTACTGCTAGTTGTGGCAATTTTACATAAAAACCGAATTGCAATGTTGCCACACCTCTGTGCAACGGCACGTGTCAGCATCAAAGAAATTTGAAAAAAAATGCAATATGAAAAAATTCAAAATGAAAGCCAGTTGATATCTGAGCTGTGCTAATTATGTTAGTTTCACAGCAAATATTGGATTTAATTTAGCTTAAATTATTTAAACATTATTTATTTTAAATTTTACATTTAATTTAATAAATTTAATTTAATGACATTTAATTGTAAAATGAATTTAAAAATTAAAAAAAATTGTTAAGTTAAATAGCAACTTTTTTGTAGTGTACATTTAACGAAGCTGTTTGTCGCATCACTCACATGTCCCAAATTTCCAAACACACACACATACACACATACACACACACACACACACACACCACACACACACTCAATCGAGCTAAGCCAGATCTATTTCCCAGATCTATTTCCCGAGATACGCTTGCAATTTTGCCGGTGCTCGAAAACAGCTTAGGCTGCATGGGCTCTGCAGGTGGTACTCGGCTCTTGGTTCGGCAACGAGTTGATGCGGTCTACTTAACACTAGCACTGCACTAGCACACACACACACATACATAGAGATATATCTTGCGGCTATAACTGTCAACAGCTAACTGCTTTTGTTTTTGCCTTTTGCATGTTATTTTATTATCGTATTGTCCCGGCTGCCAAAAAGAGGCCATTGTAGATGGGGCGGGATCGAGGTGGGGTAGAGGTTGCTGGCACCACTCAAGTTCAAAAGTCAGCTAGGCAGCCGTCGCCATAGACATAGATATAGATATAGACACAGACAACATCATTATTGTCACACTTAACTGCACCATTTGGAAGTGCAACTGCAGCTTGTCGACTTGTTCAAGTGCCGAATGCAAAATGCCAACGGCGAACACTCCTCAACATACAAACACGTACAGTTGCGGTCAAAATAATAGCATCGTTTCATAGAAATAAAATTGATGTTGCTTAAATCGAGACCTCTTCAACATATTCAATATGAATAAAAATTCAATTCGGCATAACAAAAAATGTTTGGGAATGTTTTAAAATACTTTTATTTTCCAAATACTAAACGTTGTTCAATATAGCCACCATATTTCGTTTTTCGAAATATTTTTTAATTGAATAAAAATCAGTACAAAATAATTTGAAGAATGATGAAGTTTAATTCATTTTATAGCTATGCTTGTGTCAATCAAAAATTCAGTATTTTTCAACTGTTTTGAGAATATTTTTTTTTTTACATATTCCGAGACATATATGTATGTGCACTACTCTTAATTTGACCGCAGCTGTATTTAGCAGTTGGTGAGCAAGGACGCGGATGGACAGAGGTGGTTCGCCCAGGGTGGAAATGGATTGTTGGTTATAGTAGGTGGTTGGGCTATAACTCAAGTTTCCATTTGGTTGGCGCTGCTCAAAGCAGATGCTGCTGCACTTTGCTGGCACAACTTGAGTGTCTGGCATTTATCTAGACAGAAACGCGTGCACAGTCCCCTCTCCATCAGTGGCACACCTGCTGTGAAAAGAGTTTTGACTCTTGGCAACTGGGACTGTGGCGGGGGCGGGTGCTGTGACGTGGACGGCGACGGGGATGGGGAAGGGGACGGGTGACCAACTGCTTGCACATCAAAGCTTTCCTTTTCTTGTTTGTGTGTGCAAAAGTTTTTACATCAAATTCATTTGGTCGCTTTTGTGTTGTAAGTGAATCCCAATTAAATACCAAAATGACTTTATAACTTTTTGGAAAAAAATTAAAATACACAGGTAAATAAAAGCAGTCAACTTTTGCATACCCTTGCAGAGCGGAGTCCACGTCTAAACTGCATTATCAATGCAATAATTTGGCAATAGCAACTTTCTGTTAGTGACACGGCACAACAAAATGAAAATACCCAACACCAAAGGGTATACAAATATAAGTCGACATAAGTAAATAAATGCAATGGAAATTGTATAAATCTTTTCGGCTTGAGTTTCTCCATAGTACATTTTGCTGAGCCGCTTATTGTGCATGGCTTCTTTTTTCTTATTTTTCTTGTGGCTTTCAAATATCATTTATAGCTGCCTGACTGACTGTGAATAGATAGAGGCGGGCAAAAAAAACAAAAAAAAGCGAAAGAATGTATAAATATATATAAATTGGAAAGAAGGACGCAACTTGTTTGAAAGTTCAATTGTGTTGCGAGACGATTTCGGGCAGGTTTCATTTGTAGCAGCAAAGTTGCCAAAATGTGTGTATGGGGCTTAAGTTGTTTAGAGGCACTGCAGCCGCCGAACCCCCCCCCCCCCACAGAACCACAGACCCCACAGTTAGTTCTTAATGGTGCCTAATGTTTTGGCACACAATTTAAAGTATGTCCTTGCTACTTACACGCTCACAACAATTTCGGGGACCCGTGTCGGGCGACAAAAGTGCGACAAGGCGCTTGGCCAAGATTTATTTAGTTTTTGCCTTGGCTCGGCCTCATTAATGTTGCGGTTGTTGTTGTTGTTGTTGCTGATGCTGTTGGCACAGCCTGCCATTTTCCAAATAATTACACATTTACATTTTCATAGACAATTTTGGCGCAATCATGAAATCAACTTCATTTCACTGCTACTTCTCGTAAATAAAGTCAACACGGTCTCCGCAGGTCAGTGCGGAGTGCGGAAGCGTTGGCCGGAAACGGAAGTCAATGCTGCGACTGGGCGTATTGGCCTTGATCTGCGCAACTTCAATACACTGCACAAAATCTATGCCCTCAATTTCAAAATGATTCGACCTACAAATTTTATATTATGCTACAACTCGTGTTTCAAGAATTGAATCTTACAAAATAAAATTTTTTACCAAAAATTTAATTATTCAATCAATTTTTGATTTTTTTTTTCCTGTGTAGCCATGTGAATGTCGCTGCCAATGCGACTGTGTGTGTGTGTGTGTGTGAGGAGTTTTTGGGGCTGCTAGCCATTGTGGCTGCTTTATCTGGGCAGCGTTTGCCGTTGATGTTGATGGCTATCTTTAAAAATACATAAATCATTCGCTGCATAGAGTCTATGTGTGTGTGTGTGTGTGTGTGTGTGCTTGTATGTATTACTCCAAGTGCTTGTATGTGTGTGTAAGTGTGTAATGGACATTTGGTCTAGGCTCTCATCCGGTCTTTGCAATTAATCATGGGCCAAGGCGCTGACTTAATTTTCTCTTCTTTTTGCATATTGTTTGGCACTTTTACTTTGGTATTTCTCATTTTCGCTTACTATTTCTGCTGTTGTTTCAATTGTTCTGCCCTGCTGTCAATAACAAATCGGAAACATTTATCTAAATTCGCTCAGAATTCAACCAAATAGACGTACATTCAATTTGAGCGACATTTAAGAATGAAGAAGAAAAGAATATGTCCAATAACTTTTTGGGTATTTAGGGTACCTTTTTGGCTGTAATTTTTGTAATTATTGCATTATGCATAATGCATAAGCCAATAATCTAACTAGCTGAAAATGATATTGGATTTGATCAGTTTGAGTCTTTATTTGGCAGTTTGTAAGAATTTTGCGCAGTTGACAATTGTTGAGCACCACTGGCATTGAGTGAAAGTGATGATGTCCGTTTGCACAATTGATTCCCAAATTTCATGCTTAATTAAATTACATTGGTCAGAGCCAAAAAGCCGCAAACTGTTATTGCAATTGCAATTCCACTTGAAGGAGCTGTGGGCGCAGCCCAAGTGACTCTGACTGCCCGCCGCAAATTGTAGTCATTGAAGCCTTGGTGTCGAATGCTAACTAACTGTTCTAAGAGCATAAGTGTTTCACACACACACACATAGATAGAAATTCTGGCATAAAGCGTACACTTCCAGCATAATTCTGTACTTAAGTTAAGTGCATTTCGTTCTCATGAGAGCCTTAGGAACCTTTTGCTGATTAAGGTTGATTTCAAGATTTTCAATTGTGTGTCCACAATTCTCGAATGTTTTTCTGAGTGCACATTTACACACACACACACAACATACATACGCAATTAATTATTTAAAACCCAATAATCAGGCGGTGTTTTTGGTTAGGGACGGGCCAAGACTGGACAAGGGGGCAGGGAATAGGGTACACCCGATGACCACAAACTACACACGATTACAATTAAAACTTACAAGGCGTCGAAATGTACACACACACACCCGCACACCGGCACACCCGCACACACACACACACACGCGAACGCAGTTGATGCTGTGGCACGCCCATTGCCGAAATGCGCTACTAGCCACGATGTTATTGTTGCAAGTTTATGAGCCGCACGGCCCGTTACATTCGTCATGCGGCCATTTTGTGTGGCAAGATGTACACGCGGCAGACGAGGCAGCAACATTCCTGCTTATTGTTATGAGCGACCAACCGACCAATTATGTTGCACGCACACACACACACACATATACATAGAGCTGTTGTTTTGGCGATTTACCGAAGATTTCAAGCGAGTGGCAATAACTTCCAAGCGGCGCCCCATTTAATGTCTACAAACAATTAGAACTTCTCTTTTTTTTTTCTTAATTTTTACTTTTTTTTTCTGTGCTGTGCGGTTTGTGTTTGCAGGTTACAGCAATGGCAATGTGCCCCTCTTTCCCATTCCCCCATTCCGGTGTTTGCTAACGCCGCTTTAATTTAACAACCCGGGCAAGCGCTTCCGTTTGCCCCCGCACTCATAGCCGGAGAGCCAAGAGCTGCTCCAGTTGGAGCATTGGCTTGGTGGTCGCCGTTCTCATTTGCGCCATGTCCGCCAGCAGCCTCATTAGTCCTGCCAGCTCCTGTGTTGCCCAAAGTTGCCCGTTGTGCAGGCAAAAGCAATTCAAAACAACCATTTTTTTTCTCGAATTTTTTTTTGTTGCTGTTTCTTTTTTTACAGAGCTTTTCTGCTTTTCTGCTTTTCTTTTTTTTTTTTTCATTTTTTCCTTACAATTTATGCTCGTGCTTGTTTGTTGTTCTTGTAGCTTCCTGTTCGGTGTGTGAGTGAGTGTGTGTGTGTGCGCTGCGCTCAGTGGGCAGTTTGGTTATATTGCCAGCCTGGAGATGCGGTTTGCTCGACAGTTTGCCAGACACTTGCCGGGGCAACAAATAAGCAGCAACACCATTCACGTTGTGACTGAACAAAAGAAAGTTTCAAAAGCTGACTTTTATTTCAGGCATGATTTGTGAAATGCATCCCGATGCCAGCAAGTGAGATACTGCCGATGTGTACATATCAATAAATATTTTTAAGCTGAAAAGAAAAAAAGATATTAAAAACGTCAGTGGCACACAAAAAGATGGCCAAAAGTGTAAGATAATTCTTCACTTGGTTGTTTATAATATGAAGTAAGGTCAAATTCACTGCTTGTGTTCTACTTTCAATTAAATCTCAAACTCCTTTTGATGTCAAACAAATCATACAAATTTGCATAAATTTTACATTTGATTAAGAATCAAAATATCGTAAATAGCATCTGATTTTATAATCGCATCATTAGATTAATTTTATTTGTTCAAAATTGCATATATAAATAAATAATGTGAATATAAATAATTTTTGTTATTAATTGCTATACTTGCGCAGCAGCGTTCGATAAACCAATGGAATCGATTGTAGCTCATGCGGCAACAACTGGCAACGGCGACAGCAAAAGCCACCGCAACAGCAACTGTAATACCCTTGACACTCCGAGACCAGCCACAACAAGTTCAGGTTACATGCACACACACACACACACAGGTATGAGACGAGCAAATACGTGATAAAAATTATGCTACATGCAACTTGTAAGCAATAAATCTTCGATTTATTACAAAATAATTAAAATTAATGAGTAAAAATTGAAAATACGCACGTGTCGCTTCAATATAATTATGTTTGTGGGTCTGCGTGTTTGTGTGTGTGAGTGTGAGTGTGTGTGTATGTGGTGTGGCTGTAACGAACAAAAATTAAAACCATAAACTTGGACAATTGGTTAGCGCAATAAATTTCATACAAGTCTCTGGTGTGGCAAGGATCTCTACTGAGGCTGTGGCTAAAAACACGGTTTTAGTGCGTGTTGATTTTCTCGATAAGAGTTGGGTGGGTGGGTGTGTGTGGGTGGTTGTGTTTGTGTGGGTGTGTCTTTACTATGCAAAGTTAAATGGTGATTTGTGTTTCTTGTTGTAATTGCTAGATAGCTATGCGTGTTACATAAGCGCGTTTCCGTTTCCGGCACCAGCAGTGCAAAATGGCGCTTTACATGTTAAGCGCGCGGGGGGTGAACAGTGTGAGTATTTACCGTTATGCACGCATTTTAATTGCAGTATTTGCATGGAGCGGTGTACATTGCTGCCATATTTGCCCTTTCTTGTATGTGTGTGTGTGTGTGTGTGTGCTTTGCAGTCATGTTGTGCTAATGATGCATGCATATTTTATCATGAGTTGCATGTGTTTTTTTATTCTTAGTATTTCGTATATAATACATAAGTTTACATTTAAGTACAGCTTCCCCTTTAATTTTTAAGGTGAAACAAACCGGATTGAAAATTTATAGATTAGAAATGCATCGAATGGCAAACTGAAGAGGGATTTGCCACATTTTCCAATCGCTAGAGAGCTTCCTAGTTCGTCTGCGTATGATATAAATTTTTATTTCTTTTGTTAATTTGTTAAAATTACGACGGGCTCATTGCCAACATTCGTGTGAATATTGAAGTAATTATGTTATGATCTTAATGATTATGAATAATTATTTTTTGTTATGTGCATTTTGGAGAAAGAAATTTGAAAAGCGGAGCACATGATAAACTAAATATTATCATATAATTAAATGTATCTTTCTTGGAAATGTCTAATCAGATTAGCCTGGTTTTCAATTGAGTATATTCTGTCCGTCTGGCTGTCTGTTGTTTTTTATATCAATATGTACAGTGGCGGACACCTTATTTCGAACATTGTCAAAGAAAAAACGTAATTGCCTGCCATAAGCTAAGCATTCATTATTTTTCAGAAATTCCAAAGACCGATGGTAGGTACATGTATTAACCACCAAAATTTATATATGGCCCCAATAGAATGGGGTTTCCCCACCTGCTAGGTACGATTATAAAAATGTAGCATACTTCCCGGCGTATTTTTCATTTGGAGCATGTACATTGTGGACACCTGGGTGCCATAAAACCCGGATTTTTAATCTAAAGTTGAGTATTTTTGGTATAAATAGACCAATGCTTCGTAGTCAGTTTAGTTTTATCCTGCATCTCGGGTGCAATAAGCCAATAAGAACTATGGACAAACAGACTACCATTGCACAACTGAAACTCATCCTGGAACACCACAAAAACGGATATTCACATCGCCAAATAGCTGAAATGGTCAATCTGAGCAACTCAACTGTGTATAACATCATTCGGCGCTTCGTCGACGCAAATCGGATTGAGGGCAAGGTCGGAATGGCACCAAACAAGATTTTCACCGAAGAGGAGGAGCGAAGGATCACCAGGAAAATAAGGGGAAACCCCAAGCTATCGGCTCCAAAAGTGGCTCAACAGGTGCAGGATGAAATGGGGAAAAAGTGCTGTGTGGGAACTGTACGCAGGTTTCTGCGCAAACATGACTTTAATGCCCGAGTGCCGCGGAAGAAGCCCTTTATAAGCGTGAAAAATATAGGGACTAGGATGACATTCGCCAGAAAACACTTGGTCAAGGATTTGGAGATCTGGAACTCAGTCATATTTGCATATGAGTCCAAATTCACCATTTTTGACTCGGACGGACGGAATTGTGTGTGGCGACAGTCCAATACTGACCTTAATCCCAAACACATAAAGGCAACAGTCAAGCATGGTGGAGGAAGTGTCATGGCATGGGTATGTATCTCGTCAGCCGGATTCGGGAATTTTGTGATTTTTGAAACAACAATGGACAAGAATGTGTTCTTCAACATACTAAAGGAAAATTTTCTCCAAAGTGCCGAGAAGGTAGGAATCCGACGTACTTTCCAGTTCAACCAGGACAACGATCCCAAGCATAACGCCAAGATAGTCCAGTCCTGGCTCATCGGGAGCTGCCCCCACATGATAATTCCACCGGCCCAGTCTCCAGATTTAAATGTTATTGAGAATTTGTAGGCTCTGCTGGAAAATAACATCCGGAAGCACAGAATATCCAGCAAAGAAGACCTCAAAAATGCTCTGCGGGATGAGTGGAGCAGAATCAGCCCAGAAGCTACCAGGAAGGTGGTATCTTCCATGAATAATAGGTTAAGGGAAGTAGTTAAGGCAAAAGGATATAATACTAAGTATTAACATCCTTATTTAAGCTTTTATACGGAAAATATATTACTTTTTTAAGACTGTTCGAAAATAGCAGTAAACAAAAAATAGGGTACTTTTTTACATAATCCTACCTAGCAGGTTGGGAAACCCCATTCTATTGGGGCCATATATAAATTTTGGTGGTTAATACATGTACCTACCATCGGTCTTTGGAATTTCTGAAAAATAA
The DNA here is from genome assembly GCA_035041375.1 of Drosophila conformis. Lineage (NCBI taxonomy): Eukaryota > Metazoa > Arthropoda > Insecta > Diptera > Drosophilidae > Drosophila > Drosophila conformis. The sequence continues at coordinate 9,269,511 of JAWNLE010001151.1, forward strand.
TGAATGCTTAGCTTATGGCAGGCAATTACGTTTTTTCTTTGACAATGTTCGAAATAAGGTGTCTGCCACTGTACATGACGCATAATTGAGTACTTTCTTGAGAGTGGATACAGTGCATACCCCAGTCAAGTGATTCGAGCAGAGGTTTTCCATTATAATTTGTTTTATGTGCATACATTTTTTGTTGTTTCTTTTTTTTAATTTATCAAATCAATTTGCCGACAACTGCAGCAGCAGACTCAGCAGAAGTGGAATTCAATTTGCACCGGTTCTCATTAAAGTTATTGATTAATGTAAACTTTCAATAAATTGATGCATTGCAACGCAAACTTAATTTGATTCAACTGGGAAAATGTGTATTACTGTTGTAAAATTTAATAAAATACTGACAAAAGTAAATATTATTACTAGAGTTGATTTTACATATTTAATCAATATTTTAATTAGCAAAGCATTCGAGGAAAATATGTATTTATTTGGCAAAATACAAAAATTCTCAAATTGTGTCATTTTCACTTCGATCTATGTTGCTCTAGCAATCGACAGTTGACAACACTATTTGCAGTGTCTTACAAGCTGTCAGCACAAGCTAAACAGAACGGGTCGTGTGACAAACACAAATAATCAATGTCGAATGTGAAGTGGCTTTTTGTGTATCCTTTCGACAGCTTCACGCAACTGAGATTTCATACTTGTTAGTTTTCTGTGCGTTGGTTTATCAGTGATATGAGATGCCCGCAAATCTTAAGGTGGCTGTTTAGTTGGCTGGATAGTTGCACATATATGCTATACCAATGGCCAGTGGCCAGTCTACAGTGCAAGTGCGATAGCAATATCAACTTTCAAGCGCAACAAGGACAACACTCAAATTTAAGAAACCGCAATCAAAAACCCACAGCCAAAATAGATCGCACAAGTAAATAACATAAAAAAAGACAATAAGTTCAATGTGAAAAACTTAATTAAACCGGCACCTCGACATACTCGGCGGTTTGCTGGCCGCAGAACACAATGTGCAAGTTATCGCCCATCAGCCTGGCGATCTGCCTGAAGATCAGATTGTTGGCCAGCGGCGCCTGGCAGCCATGAAAGGTCCACTTGATCTTGTAACGATAGAACAGCTTGAGCAGCAAATCTTTTTGCCGATGCGATCGAGCATCAGAGGCACGGTTGTCATGCAAGTCGGTTGCAACACGCAAGCATCGCCCTGGCAACCGCGCTTGATCATGCTGCTAGCATCGGTCATGGTCAGTGGCGTCGAGTAGCAAATTGGGCAAACGCACTCCGCGACCAACGGCAGAAAAGCGATCAGCACATCACCCGGATACATTTCGACCCTATAGCAGAAGCCCATCATCGCCGTAATGCAATTCCGGTGCGACAAGATCACCCCCTTCGGCGTCCCCATTGAGCCCGACGTGTACATAATGACTGCAATGTCGTCGTGCTTTGGTGTCACGTTCTCTTCTAGGAAAAGTCATTAAGCCAACCATCTCATTTATCTATCCTATCTATCTATGCATCTTAATTACAAGCCATTTAGCGTAGATGGTATTTGAAAGCAACAACTCAGACTTAATTAGTTGTAAATGTCCGAGTATCCAGTGTATTTACTTTTATATTTTATATCTCAGTTTTATCTACCATAGCTCAGCAAAGTTCACCGTCAGTCAACCTGTTAATTTTTATCTTCTATATAGAGCTGTTGATCTATTGCCGAAGTCTGTAATTATATGTATATCATTTTAAATAAATAAGTTCTTTCCAAATTCAGGTAATCAAATATAGAGCTGTCTCTCTCACTCTCTCTCTCTCTCTCTCTCTCTCTCTCTCTCTGATGTTCCTAGACTATCTATTCTAATTGTTCAATATAATACTTACCATATTTGCTGTCATTGGCATCCATAACAACCTTGGCAAAGGGGAGTATTTTGATGCATTTGCCTTCCTCCGGTCGAATGTTGTGCAGCTGATTCTCCATGTAAATGATGGTATTGACCCTGGGGCATTTCTCGAGCAGTGTCATAAACTTGGCCGGCAGATCCTGCGAGGTGATGACAGTGGTCACATCCGTTTCCGTTATACAGTGTACAATGCCACTGTCGCTCAGCGTTGCACAGACTGTAACAATGTGCACTGAGTGCTTAAAGCAGCCCTGGGCGGCAATCATCCACTCGGCGCGAGTCTCCGCCAAAAATGGCAATATTTTGGCCAGGTGCCTGGCCCAATTCGCGTAGGCCACGCCCAAAAAATGCGTTCGGCCTCGGTGTAGCTGTTCAATGTGTAGTCGCCCATGTTGTACTTTTTGAAGACACGTCCATTTGACTGCAGTTCTTCCTCCTCGCTGAGCACTTGCCGAGTGCCCAGGCAGCTCTTGTTCGCATACGTTGTGGCCACATATTTGAACACCTTATCCAATGTATCGATGTTCTCATGCAGCACCTGCACGTGCACCACTCGCGGTGGTTCAGTTGATCGCTAGGTTATCGCCTTCGCATTTCCCTTTATCCTCTTTTCCTTGGCGAAGATGAAGATGGCGAAGAGCACACCCAGCACACCCAGAAACCAGTAGTTCAACATGATATTGCACGTTTATAGATTTTTTAAAATACATATTTTTTTGTTCAGCCTAGATAAAATTGTATTTTGTATAACATTGAATAATATTTTTACTAAGCCCACCCAGTAAACGAACACAAAACTACTCAGCATTTTACAGTTTCGTCAAGTTTTCGCTTTTTTTATTTTTTTTATTGAGGACCTTTTTGAGAATGGTCGCAAAAACAAAATGCCTTACTTCAAGTTGAATTATTTTAAAAAGTGTCAGCCAAAATGGTTTTTTTTGTTATTATATTTTCTTCCTTCAATATATTTCAAACTGTGCGTTTTCTGCATTCTCTGGAATTTTCATACCACTGCACACAGAAAAATCAAGTAAATGCAGCATTTCAGATAATAATTTAATAACTTGCTGGTAGAGAAATCCAGGTCGAAAATGCGCACTAAGCCACAAATAAATTTGCTAAAGCTAGTTGCAGAATCGGCTTTGAATATTGAATATGAGTATATATCATCTATTTCCTAGTAGAAATATGAATCAGTATTGAATCAATGATAATAATTATTATATAAACGCTTTTGTATTGTAAAATATGTGTGAAAGCAATTGAATCATAATAAACACTTACTTAAATGCTTACATTTAATTCAACCTTTTTTTTATATAAATAGAACAAATTATTTTTGTTTGTATTGCCAAGGTTTGCCGAATTAAGGGATCATTTTGAAATCAAACACCCCATAACGAAAGTTGAAGAAAACTTTGAGTTTGATTTGTTTGCATCGATAAGTTTGCAAAATTAAAAATTGAAATAAATACGGAATGCGATTAACTAACAAATGATGTTCAATCTTTCGTCCTAAACAAATATATGTCTTTTAAAAAATAACACTGACTGCCTGACTGTCTGACTGTCTGACTGTCTGTCAGCATTGCTTTCCTTCTTCTTGTTCTCTTACTACATCTCATTTGCACCCTTCAGTCTGCCCCATCCACAACGCAACGTGGCCGAGGCAAGCAAATTATGTGAGCGAAAAGAAACTTTCAAGCAACTCCCATAAGTATGCAATACATTTTGCTGTCTCCCGTTCGCTTTGCCTGTGCCTTTAAAGCAGCAACATAATGAAATGGCGCCCAATACACACGCACACACACATACACACGCGCACACAGGCACAGCATCCCCATCTTTGTTTGGAGCACGTTCGCAGTGAGGCTGCCTTGAAATGTTGTTTTGTATTATAAACAAATTCACACGTTTCGAACTTCGAATTTCGAACTTAGGCCGAAGCAGCTTCGTGCATTTCTCTTAAATGACTGAAGAGAATCGAAGCATTTGCCATTCTCTTTGGCTGAAATTCGTTCTCCCTTTTTGAAGGTGCACTTAATGCGAACCAGCAAATTGCTGTATGGCACAGATAAAGAGAGAGAGGGAGAGTGAGCGATTGGTAAGACAAAGAGAGTTGCGTACGTAGCACATGCTAATCAAATCACACATTTGTAATTTTTCCTTGGTTGTTGTTGTTGCTATTGTTTGTTTGTTATTAGTAGCAGCGCGCCTTTCCGACTACATTTTGTAGATCCAACTTCCGGTAATTGGCAATTGCAATTATCACAGCTGGCTGACAGAGCGTCTTGGCCCAATGTCAATTACAGACGCTGCGAGCACTTAATTGCAACAAATAAATCATAGACAGCAACATTTGAGAATGTGGCAAAAAAACACAACCCAACACATTATCCGATTGTATTTGACTCACAGCTACCCTGTGCGCATCTCTCTCTATAAAACGAAATTCTTCAAACTCTGAAGGTATTCTGCTCACTAGGCGGATCATTTTTTTTATACATACTCTTACTTAAGTCTTTTACTTACTCGCAAGCTTAAATTAATCTTTCAATTTCATTATTATAAAACTATTTAAACTTATACAACTTATGGAACATATTTCAAAATGAGCTGATTGTTAATTATTAATAAAAAACGATCAGGATAAAATAATATCTTGTGCTGCATAACGATCGATAACTATCATAGTTACTTATCGAATATATTCGATTATTTGCAACATTCCAATAACAGTATTTCAAAGTAATAACTCATAGCAGAGGCTGGCATATTATTAAAAACAAATAAGGGAATTTTATTTATATTTTTTCATTTTGCACTTCGATATGAAAAGGGTATTCGATATGCGGTATGCCAGAGATGGTTTTCTTGCAGCCGCACTGTTTATTGATGTTGTGCGTGTGTTCGTGAGTAAAATGTGAAAAATATTATTGGTGGGCATCGTTGACCGTTGTGAAACATAACGTGCGTGTGTGTTTGTGTGTGCTTGTGTGTGTGTGTGTGTTTGTATATGTTTCAGTTGCGTTCCGCACATAAATGTCAAGTGCGCGTGTTGCTCATATGAAGCTCACGTTCTCACACATGACTACGTACGCAACACACGCGCAGGCTAAGTAGCTTTATATATATGTATATATATATATGTATATATGTATAAGATATATATGAACAGTTGTGGTCAAATTGCTGTTTCGCAAATCATTTAATAAAAATATGCTTAATTTTATGGTGATAAAATCGGAACCTCTTCGAAATCTTCAATATGAATTCAAATTCAATTTTGCACATCAAAAAATATTTGGTTTCTTATCTGGGAATGTTTTAAAATTCTATTATTTTTCAAGTTACTACTTTTAAGATATAACCATTAATCAATTTTAGTTTTTAGCTGCAGAGAAAACTGAGATATCTTCACTATTATTTCACTATTATAATGATAAATTAAAAGAGCACTTCTATTATTTTGACCACAGCTGTATATATGTATGTATATAAATACCTATATTCGCTATCACACTCAGGTGAATGGGCGCACAAAGCGCGAGAAACATTCGTCGATGATGAATGCGCATGAAGTCGCCATAAATAACATTTTTCGGTCCCAGACACTTTCGTTTTGTTTGTTATTGTTATTCGCGTTGTTGTTGTTGTTGCGTTGATATTATGCCGGAAACGAAAATCACACGCTTCAAAAGTTTAAACGACTTAATTCGCTTGAATTTGCAGCGCGCCTCCAAGTGGGCGTGGCCTTGCCATTGCCCTGCGCCTCATTTTTAGGCGCTCACCTATTGATTTTTGCCATGCTTTTCTCCCCGTCGTTTAAAGCTCTTCATAATTGTTTTCCATTTTTTCTATCCGATTGCAGTTTTTATTTGACCTTGTCCGTCCCTTGCTATTTTTTTTTGTTGGTTTTTCCATAGTGCTTTTTTTGCGGTCTTTTTTTGTAGTTTTTCTTTCAGGTGAGAATTGATTGTGTGTGTTTGTGTGTGCGGAAGTGCGCTTCACTGTCACCGACTCAATTTATGTCTGTCCAGGCACGAACCTTGTGTTGCTCTTATATGTTACACACACCGCAAAAGTCTACACGAGATGAAACAACTGCATTGTTGAGTAAGTGTAACGAGCGACAATTATTAATACTTATCTAGAAAACGCAGATATACTTAATGGGCTTGGATATGCTTTTCGCTTTGTTTTTCCTATTGCATCAACTAGTACTTTAACTGAAAGCATTGCAAATTCCAATTCATGTTGAGTTGCGCTCAAATGTGGCTAATAATATGGCCCAGCCGGATACAAAACAAACACCAAATTTGGTTGACTCTGGATCACACCTGCCTATGCCGAAAGCCGTTCAGGAGAACAACTAATCTGCTTAGCATCCAACACGCTTAAACCCTAACAAAGCTCGTTTGGATCAGACAAATGTCAGCGCCCTGTTTTACTGACATTCGCTGTAGTCGCGATGAAAGAAACTTCCAGTTTATCACGCTTCGTTTTCACTCGCTTTTTGCTGTTGTTAGTATTTCCACTTTTGTTTTTTTGAACACTGCTGCTGGGTACGCCACACAGAATTTGGTAAATAAAATAAAATGCGTCGACATTTTTCGACTGCGTTGGGTGAGCGCAAAAAAATGCAGCTTGGCAGCCTGGCAGCCTGGCAGCCTGGCAGCCTGGCAGCCCGGTAAAGTTGATAAGCTCTGGGGGCAGATTGTAGGCAACAGAGTCGACGAAGGCGTGGCCAGCCTTAACTTATGCAAATATGCGCGACTAGGCGAGTATGTAGGGCATATGGAGTCTGAATAACAAAATAACAGAATCAGAATCACATTCGGAATCGGAATCCGAATCACAAACCACACGCAGAGCAACAAGAGTAACAACAACAACAACAACAACAACAATAACAACGACAACAATAGCAACTAGAGCAACCACAACAATTGGCAGCATTTGAGAAATGTCTAGCCACGTTCTGAATGTCGACAATCAACTCAATTTGAGGCGAAAGGTGGCAGGCATATGCAAAATTCAACCAAATCCTCAACATCATCCTGTTAGTCACTTGAACAATTCCCGCCACCATCCCACTCCCCCCCTCCCCACCAAAAGAAAATAAAGTAGCAAGGATTTTGTATTTTGCATTTCGACATTTGATGCCAGCAATTGAGACATGCCGACACAACAAACATCATCATAACTTCTTAGCCAGTGCAAAATATGTATGCGAGTGGGGCTGGCTGCGATTTTGTAGTTGGTCTGTTCGATCTGTTCGCGAGTTCTCCGAATTTCAACAACCCCCCCAACCCCCTTCGTCCAATCACCGCCTCCCGTCTACTTGAGATGAGGTGGCTGCTGTGCATATTTTGCCATTTGCATAAACATCAGCCGCCAAGCAGACAACCGACAGCAAAACAAGACGCTTAACTTGTGCGGAAAATATGAGAAAGGTGCTCGGCATATGCTCTTGGAATATTCAAAATAAAGATAAGAAAAAAAAAGAATTGTATATATGTACGTATGTATACATATATACATACCCGTGCAGCGAAAGATACAGATTGACAGTGAGACAGTGATGGGATAAGGAATTGCAAGCAGCTGCACTTCAAAATGTGCATAAATAAATATAAATGGATACCAGATTAAATTTCAACAGAGATAAAAACACAGATATTGAAATTTCAAAAAATCAACTCGATATTCAAAATTGATGCCATATGAAATTCAGTAATTCAAAATACAGATACAATCCAAAAAAATATGTATATATTTATATAGATATGGAAGCAGGTAGACGTACAGATTGAAAGTGAGGCACTGTTACGACTAGAGCTAGAGATTCAGATTGCAGATGAATACAAATATACATATACGGTGGCGGACACCTTATTCTGATCAGCGTCAAAGAAAAAAAGGAATTGCCTGCCATAAGCTAACCATTCATTATTTTTCAAAAATTCCAAAGACCGATGGTAGGTATATGTATTAACCACCAAAATTAATATATGACCCCAATTCACTGGGGTTTCCCCACCTGCTAGGTAGGATTATGGCAGGCAATTACGTTTTTTCTTTGACGCTGATCAGAATAAGGTGTCCGCCACTGTATATTCTCATATATTCCCTATATATGTGTCTGCAAACAAAGGCAGACACATATACATATAGATTACAAAAAAGTTGTATAAACGAAACTAAAAACAACCCTTCGAGAATCTTTACCAAGTTCGCTTGCGATGTGGTTGAAATAGATACAGATACATTAACAAATGCATACAGACCCTACAGACCCTACATACAGACCCTACAGATCCACGCAATCCATGGATTAAAAACAATAGAAGCAATTTTACTTTGAACAATTTACAATTGTTGAAACGCCTGCCAATTTGGCTGAGAAAATGTTGCTGAGCTTTCTGATTTGAATTTCATTTGTGGCAGCTGGGTGGGGGTGGGTGGCTTGCCTGGTACCGACAATTAACGCGACAAATTTGATTACTCAAATCAGATTGATGTTGGGCTATAGATAAACATTATTGGGATGAGTCGCTGCTGTCGTTGCAAATGCGAAAGCGACTAGTAAAACGAAACATGAATCTCAAATGGAGCCAAGCAACGAAGACGGTTATCCTTGTCGACTTTGTCTGTCAGTCATTTTTGTTTTGTTCTTTTTTGCTTTCTTATTGGCAGTGAGAAATCACAACTGGACAGCAGCACTTGAGCATAAAAAGGAAAGGAGAAAGGAGTTGTGAGAGTGAGAGAGAGAGAGAGAGAGGGAAGAGATGTCGACACCAGGTGGGTTCGGTTGGTGTTAAGCTGGCAGGCAGTCAGTGCGAGGCAGGTGTGGCACGTGTGTGTGTGTGTGTAGTAGGCTCAGCACTTTAGCTCATTTTCATGCAATGCAGCATCTCCTTTTTGGCCATTTCAGTCATGGGCAGAACATTTTGTTGCTTAATGCATGGCCAACTTCAGCTGTGGCTGTCTGGCAGTAGAATGGAAATTTGATTTGATGGCGTTTTCTTTCTCTAGTCTCTGTTCTCTCTATGCACTGAGCATCAACCTTTGTGTAAATGCTCCTTGTCGCTTCTGCATGTATTTGACAGTTTTCTATGCATCTGAAATTGGCAAATCACTTCAAATGCTTTTGTTGGCATTAATGCGAATATCAGTTGGCAATTAGACTGACAATGCAGACGAGTCAAGTCAAACCAAAAATATAATAAGAAGAAGAAAAAAGACTGATAAATGCAAATATTATCAAAAATTGACTTTTCTGTCTTATGTTTTGCGAGGGTTACTAAAGCAACTGAGACTGCAGGCTAGTCGAGGCTAATTGTATTTAAGAAAGAAAGAAATAAATAATAAATAAAGAAAATAAATAAAAATTAATAATAAAATAAAAACAAACTAACAAAACCCAAATAAAAATTAATAATTAATGATCGAGAGAAATAATTATCAAAAATGTACTTATCTAAGAGGGTAACTTAAGCAAATGTTAAATATACTATATATGTATATAAGTATATAGATCATCTTTTCATACAATGCGATGTTTAGTGGAGGTGAGCGTGAGGTGAAACAACCATTGACTGATTGCGCTCTGCAAATAGCTATTAACTTCAGCCCGAGTTGACTTTGTTACCTGCTGCGTGATTAATTGATGAGGCATCTGCAGGCAAGGATGCGGTGCTCATTAGTGACTACACAGCCAGTGAATGATGTATGGCCTCTCACACTACACAGGTGTTGATAATATGTGTACGTTTCTCTCTCTCTCTCTGTGTGTGTGTGTGTGTGTGTGTGTGTAAGCAATCAAGTCAAAGTCGAACCTGACAAGATCGAAGCAGAAAAACCCCTTGGTAACCTCAAAATGCAATTTTGCAAGTATCGCTGTGGAAGAGTTAGAGAAACGCCCAAGACCACACAATAAAACACACACACATGGATAAATAGATAGATATATGGAATGACTTGGTTGCTAAGACCTTGGGGCAGGGGACGAGGTGCAAATAAAATGCACATAACACGCCTCATCAACTATAAGCTACGAATGACAGCAGCGCAACAAAATAGCTTGCAGCGCTTCACACCCACAAACAACAGCACCACCCAACCACCCACCCAACCACGCTCGCTACTCACATGACGTGCTTATACACAAGAAAAAATAGAAAAATAAAAATTATAAATAAATAATGGATAGAAAAACAAGTGAGACTCGTACTATATAAAAAGAGTAAAGTCAAATAATATAAAGCACAAAATCGTCGAATAACTAGAAAAAATCGAGAATAAAATGATAAGAGTGGAGCCAAATTTATTTGCTCGCCTAATTCTATAGATTCCTCTTATTTGTTTTTCTTTCAGTGTATGTGTGCTTGTGTGTGTGGAAGGACTCTTCAGCGTCTTGCAAGCGAAGTGCTCGACGAAAGGATATGCATGATGAGTGAGTTAGTGAAAACATTTTCAAGAGTTACACATGGGGCACAGGGACGAGTGAGTTTAGTTGTCAACTAGTTGAAGTTTCGCTTCAAATTGCACCTCGGCCCAGACACAGAGGCAGACATAGACCCAGAGCTGGACGTGGCCATCGAGTCGTGCATATCCTTGCATAGTTGTGGAAATGTATTATTTTCTTTAAGCGTTATACATTTGAGAGCAAAGCGACAGCATTTGTTTTGCCAAACAACAGTGCAGAATGTCAGCCATTGTCCCACGGTCTCGCATTCGTCATACTCATGGGCTTCCAGGCTCTCACCCTTCCCCTTCCCCCTGCTCTTGCTCCTGCTCCTGCCCCCGGCTCCGTCGAGTGTAAAGCTGCGCGAACGCTTTGCCTTTGTAAATATTTATGGAAAGATTGTTGTATGATTTATGACAATGATAATCTCGCATGCACAATGACGTGTAAGAAATATGAGTTGATAGATTCTAAGCAAATATTTAATTCGCATTGCCGGCAGGCAGCAAGGACATGTGTCTGCCACCGGGCAAAGGATGAAGCCCTCGAAGGCCTTAGATACATGTGCGACGCGTCAATGCTCCTCCATACTATATTTATTTAAATATATGTATGTGTGTGCATATTTGTCAGAGGTCTCAGGTAATTACGGATCAAGGGTTAATTGGGGAGCTATAATTAGATGGCATTAATGCGCCACTCATTGCCTTAATAAACAGCATCTACAAATGACAAATTGCTTCTTATTTTTAACTTCTGCCAGTTATCGTGGTATTTACACTTCATTATATTCAATTATAGCAATCGTATTAAACATGTGCAATTGCTGAGTTACTGTTGGGATGTAGTCGTAAATTTATCAATAATATATGAATACGATAATAATAGTAGTAGTAATAATATAGTAGTATTAGGACTAGTTATCCAGGAATAAATCAAGTATTTCAGGCATTATTCATTATTCATTTTGGAGATAATTGAAGATATAAATAATAAATGGGTCACTTCAAAATCAATCAATTGAGTTCAAATTATAGAAATAACATGAAAAAGCGTCTTAGATAAGTACATCGTAGATACGTACAGTTGATCCGATTGAAACGAAAACTAAAAAGTTAAAACAATATATGTATAAATGTAATTGGAGGCTAAGCCAAAAGCTGAAATAGTATCAATATAAGATAATGATAATAATAATAATGTTGACAATGCTTTGCCTAAAACTTAATACATTACACATATACTCAAGGATTGGTCTCAAAACCTTTGATTTAATCAAGTTTAAGCTTAAGCAGATCATCAAGTATAAGTATTATATGAGTTAGCGAACAAATGGAATAATATGAAATAATCAGGAGTTGTAATTAATCATATCAAGTCAATATAAATTAGTAAGCACACTAAAAAGGGTTATCGAATCAGCTGTTATTTGGCGCATAGGTTGAGGTCACAATTCGGCGACGTAGCCAACTGCACTCAAGGATACCGGACAAAGGGGTACAGGACATGCGGACATGGCAAATGGACACGTGATGGCCATGGCTGGTGAAAAAATGCGGATCCTTATTTAACCCAGATAACCCAAAGCAAGCATCTGGGGCCTACGAGTGCCTTTGGCATCCATACAAACCCCTTAATCCATAAATAGATCCTGCGTCCTGCGTGTCCACTTTTCACTCACCCAACCAGCGTCAATCAGTTGATTTTTCCCATATCCCATTTCTTCTGTTTCCATTTATTTTTTGTATTTTTTGTATTTTTTGTATTTTACCCTCCATAATCGATAAATGATTTTGTTTGGCTTTCTTGTGTGCTGATATCTATTTTTTAAGCATGCACGCAGACATGGACCGCACCCGGGACTGCTTATGCGATAGGAACGGGGCGTGTGTGAGGGGGAGAAGTGGGGTATGTTTGGGTTGTATGTAAAATAGCCATAGGCTAGTAGTTAGGACAACTGAGTTAAAAAAAATAAAAATAAAGAAGCGAACTAAAACTCAACCCAAAGTAAACACCACCGAACCGAAGCCGTATGACACAACAAAAAGGATTTGGACTTAAGCAGCTTACCCGTAAACAGCACGTACACTCACACACACACACACACACACACACAAACACATACACACATAAGGACACAATGCAAAAGTACTGCAGACTCTTATGCAGATTATGAACATGGTTGTTATAGTTACGATTTGCGAGTTGCGAGAAGGTTCCTGTCAAGGTAGCAGCGTTTAGCTTGTTACAGCTGACGCCCCAAGACTCAGCCTGCCCCGCTGCTGCACGGATGATGTGCCGCAGAGAACCCGATGGGCGCCCCCAAAGATGTCTCCAGTAAAATAACGGAAATCTCAAATCCCGAGACGCAGACAGGGGCAACGAATCCCAGTGAAGCCATTTCATGTCCAACCGGCCTTTTTGCTGCATATTAACACAGTCGCGCCTGCGCAGGGCGTGGCAGGGCAGGGAGTCTGGGACTCGACCACAATGAAGTGCCAAGGATAAAGGATGCAGCAGAAGCAGAGCCGGACTCCAGATGAGTGGCAAATATGTTTAATGCAAGATGTCTGCCTGCCTGCCTGCTGCTTAACTTCCGTTTCATTTCGTTTCGTTTCTTTTCGTTCCTTTCGTCTTTCCGTGTTGTGCCTTTGTTTCTCTCTGCATGCAAATGAGCGTCATATTTTCTTTGGCATTTTCCTAGCAGTTTTCCCCCATCTTCCAGCCCTCTGCCTGCCATGTAAAACTTTCAACTTTGCATTGTCTCTATTTCCCGTTCATCTCTTTTTGCTCCTTCAGCCCAGCTGTTGATTCTTAAATCACAACTTTTTTTCATATATTTTTCTTCTTTCGTTTTGATGCTGTAGGCATAAATTACGACACAGAGAGAAAGAGAAGAGAGAGACGAGCCTTACGGGTGATAATCCACCAAGGGTATGGGATTTGTCAGCTGCTGCTGATTGTGTACAAAAAAAACCAGCAAAAAACATTAGGTTCTCTGTTTGCTACGACCCATCTATTATTCGTAATTGAATGCATGAGTATCAACATAATTCAGAATTGATATTTTAGTGAGACTACTTGAAAGGCATTGGAATTTCTTTATAATCTACTTTTTTTTTTTTTTGAATTGTTGCGAAAAGTGCTTTCAAAACGTAAAACTATTAGCCATATATAAATAAGGAATGAGCAAGTTAAGTTCCTCGATGCTAATAATTTTCATTTTTTCAAGTTTGATTTGGCAAAATTACACTTCAAATAATTTATTCATTATTGCTGGAGGTTTATTGACTATCAGACTTAACTTGATAGTTGTGGCAGTCGCTTGGAATAAATATTGGCTCAAACTATGTATTTCAAAACATCCATCAAATGGTTTTATGCTTTGGAAGCTATCGCAAATTAGATTCAAGCTGTGTAAGGCTCAATTAAAGTGTGAGTGTTGGAGAAAGAGAGAGATAGGGAGAAAGAGAGGGAGAGAGAGGGAGAAAGACAAACTTATACAAGTGTCCCACAATTCATGTGTGTAAATTATAACGTTTATTTCCTGCCTGCATATTTAGCACATAGTTCACAGAGAAATGCATGCTATCTTTAATTAAATATAAAAATACTAACACACACCCATACACACACATCTACACACACACACACATACAAAAGCACACACACCTCTCAGGGAGTGCAAATAATTGCATATTATGCATACGACGTGTGTGCAGCACCGAGCACAGTTTTCATTTCATGTCTCTAGTTGCAAACTTGGCTTAATTTATTTGTGCTTGCATCATCCACCCTTAGTTGCAACTATAACGCCGCTCGCCTCATATCTCGTCCCAACAACAACAGCAACTTACAGCAAAATTGTGAGAAATCAAAAGTACTTAAAGTTATTTATATTATTTTTTGCTGGCAAACAGCAGCTGCGCTCTAACAGCAATACTGTCAATGGGCAGGACATGGGTGGCGAGGGTGTTGTGCGTGATGCAGTTTTCTTTTGGCAACGAATTCATACATCCTTGCATCCTTGCTAAAGTCGCGTAGTTTCCGTCGTCTCTGATGGTAGCCAAGTTGATGACTTCACACACAGCTCGCATTTAGTTGTTGTTTGCATTTGCCACATCACTTCACATGTGTGTGTGTGGGTGTTTTAGTATGTGTGTGTGTGTGCGCTTAAGTGCATCACGCAATTTGACTGAGTCTGTCTCTCAAGCTATTTGCCTGTCTATTTTTATATAAGCTCTCTCTCTCTCTCTCTTTCTGTCGTTGTCTCTGTCTCTGTCTCTATCTCTGGTGGCCTGCCTCGGCGGAGTAATAGCTTGATAAACTATATTTCGCGCTTTTAAAATGGATGACACATGCTTTCACCTCTACCCCACAGCACTCTCTCCCCTCTCTCTTCTCTCACCCCTCTCTCTTTCGCGGTCTGTTTTGATTTATGCTTTCTTGTGCTGACAAATCATAGAAGTAACGATCAGAATTTTCGCACATATTATTGGTACTCAAGCGTAGCACGAATACAGACTTACATATGGTATAAATATACATATATATATGTATATATACATATACTCTACTTAGTATATACTTTGGCAGATCTAAATATTTGGACTGATGTCTGAATTCTATATGCTTTGCTTTCGATCTTTCACTCATTCACTCGGGCTAAGATTGCTCTTACCTGTGTTTAGCTGCAGGCCTAAAGCAGGGCACAAGACAAGATTGCTGCTAACAGCTTTCAATATGGTGCTGAGAGAATCAGAAATCATCAATTAGCCCTCGGCTTATTTATTTCGTGTGTCTATCTGTGTATGTGTGTGTGTTTGTGGCAAGCCCCCGTTGCGCCCCCAAAATTGTCGCTGAACTGCTCGTCTGCCAAGGAATTTCTCTTTTAACTTTTGTTTTTTTTTTTTCTTCTTTTCTTTGTTTGGTATTTTACTTTACTTAACATTGACTGACTGAGCGCTGTGGCAGGAGCTGGCAGAATAACGGGCTGGGCACAGAGCACACGGCACAGGGCAAACGACGCACGGCAGAAGAGTACTCGTATGATGAAATACAAATTAAATTTCCACGCACAAAAAATCAGATATGAAATGTAAAACGTAAACGAGAGCCACAGCAGCAGCAGGAGATTGGAGATTGCAGATAGGAGAATGGAGGTGAGAGATGAAGGTTGAGAGTTGAGAGACAGCAGAGGCTGAGGCAGTGGCGGCACCATCAGAACCCAGCAGCAAGGAGCACATGTGACGCAAGACTTATGCCCCTGAATCTCATACAGTCCGCTCACTGTTGTTCGCTGGCATTACCGTGACGCCACCATGAGGAAGACGCTTTATCAACGCGCTTGTCTTTACACCCTGTAATTGGCGGGCATTGGGCATATATTTTAGATTCGCAGCAAGATTCTTTAAACAATAAAAAGGGCGACTTACTTACATTTTTGTTGATTTTTCTTCTGACAGTGGTGGAAATGTTAAATTTTTCGACATTTTATTTTGGAACGTGGCATATCTCGGTCGATCATCTTGAGGTTTAGTGTCTTTTGCTTTTAAGAAGCGCTCGAAATACGCAGCTTACAGCAATTGAAGGCAAATTTAAATGAAGCAGCCGGCCGCCCCTTCCCCTGTCCCTGCCCCATTCTGTGCGCAACACGTCTTGTAGTATGGTAAAGGAACTGAGGAACTCAAAACAAATCAGCACTCGACGACTACCACAACTTAAGCAGCCCACCACCGCCCACCCCCCTCGTCCCCTTGCCCATCATCACTATCATTGCGTAAATGCGTAAAAAGGCGTATATTTTGCATGAGATTTGACTGGGAGCCATCGCCGAAAGGAGAAAGTTTTGCTATGAGCTAAGTGTTGATGCAATGTATTTATGTCTGTCTGTTTTTTGAGTATTTTTTCTCTAGCTATGCCATACGTGTGTGTGCTTGAGTGGTGCAGACAACAAATAGAGCGGGTTCAGTTGCAATGCATTCTTTTCTTACCAGGACTAGAGCTGAACTGCCTTGAGGTGATATTTGCGTAAGAATTGCAGTGTCCGAACTTGTATAAATTAATTTTATTTTCATTAATTTATTTACTTATAGAATATGGACTAAAAACAAAAAAAACTAACAACTAAATCAAACATATTTGGACTTTAGAAGCTTATCATTCAGAAACACTTAAGAGGTAAAAAAACGTAATCAGGTTGGGCAATAGAAAGGCGACAAAGTAGTTGGTCTAATTGAAATACAAAAGTTAATAGTAATAATAATAATAATAAGAATACAAGCACTTTACGGTTACCTCTGGAATTGTCTTGTCTTGTCTTTTTCCAAATTCTATTTGAAAATGTGTATTACTGTTAATCTTAATATATAAATAAGTACATCTCTTGCGATATCAGAACGAATTACAGGCGGCTTTGATAAAGCGTTCAATAAAAGTCTGTTGCAATTGACTTGCATTCAAATTGCCCATTTATGTTCAGATGGTAACGCTGCAATAAACATATTTTCTGCAGTCATTTGCTGTCATTTCCTGGCAGACATACATACACACATACATATACATACGCATTGGGGATAATTTAGTATTCGTGGATATTGGTAACCAGTATGCAACGCTTCTCTAGGATAATAATTTGTATTTACGCGCATTTGCCATGTGCCGTGTGCGAAATGTAAAGCGAAACCCACACACAGGCACGTACACACACATACACTGATATATATGTACATATATATATATGTATGTATATATATATCGGTTCACATGCATATACATATATACAAATGGTCGAGGATCCGTGCCTGGCATTCGGCGTGGCCTTTGGCCTTAGGTCACCTGCTCCGCGACTGGCGCCTTCAATTGACAGCCACAGATACAATGTTGCAAATAGATACAACTTGTATTGCAAATGTATTGCCATCCATTGATGACTGCTGCTGCTGCTACTGCTGCTGCCATTGAGTACATATAAAAACAATAAGCAAAATTCCAAAAACAACACCAGCAGCAGCAGCAGCCACATTGCCGATGTGGTCGATGGCAGAGGCAAACAGATACAACAATAAATATTAATAAATTTCACATGATCATAAAAATGAATTTGTGAATCCCACACGCAGACACACAACACAAACACAGTCATGCACACATACATACAAGCACACACACAAACAAACATATTACATTATATGGCTTAACCATAACAAGGCAATCGCATTATTAGGCAGCACTGAGCACAAATACGACAGCCACAGCCCCGCCTCTATGCAACCCAACCCCAACTTCCCTCTTGGGTCTGCTAGGTGTTTGGCATTGGGCTGTGGACGATGGGCGTGGCTGTCTGACAGCCAGGTGGGCTGTTGCTTCTGAGTATATTTGGCTTTCGCTTTCTCTACCCTTTGTGGGAGTACTCTAATCTTATCCCAAAGTTCCAATGCACTTAAGCAAAGGGATCTCCAAATCCATAAAGCTTATATACATTCTCGATCAGCATTAAGTGACATGGTGATATATCCATGGCCATCTGACCGTCTGTCCTCATTTCTTGCACCCTTGATTTGAATAAGTTGTATTTTTGTTGAAGCTTGGCATATATCCGTACTTTCTGTGCGGTCTACGTTCGACCTGATCGAGCTAATATATTCTATAGCTGCCATAGGAACAAACGCTCCAAATATTTAGATGTGAGCAGATTAACTACTGCATTCAAGGGCATTTAATCTTCGGTGTGCTCAGATGACAATTTTTTTTGTTTTTTTCTTCTATATTTTTCTTCGCTTATTGGAAGGCGGTGTTGTCTTTAAGCACCAACGGCAGTTAGGTGTTTTATCTTCAAGTGCACACACACTCACACACACAGACATACAATACACACAAACACAAACACACACATACATATACGCTAGAGTCATCGACACACGCATGTCTGTAATATAAACATATGCAATAAGGTTATCTTATTACCAGCGCCAAGAAATGGAGGCTGATACAGAAACAGACGGTCCGGGTAAAGCGGACTCTGGTTAAGGGTGCGGGGAGCTATTGTTTGGAATGGGGGGGGGGGGTGGGTGTGTGGTGTTGGTTGTCATTTCCAGGAAGCAGCAGTTGACAGGCCCACAGTTGAGCGCAAATATGCGTTCGCAGTAAATCGAAGCAGATAATTTTACTGCCAGCCGCCTTTTTTTCTTTTTTTTTTGGCTTAGTCAATTTGTGTTGAAATTTTTCGTAACCGAATAACGATTCAGGTGAAATGAAAAAATACCTGTCTGAATTTGGATTCAACTGCTGAATGCATGCAATAAGGCTTAAGGAGAGCTTTGCAAGTGCAATTGTCTTTTCGAGCATAATGTGGCATGTAGATTAATATTGTCAAGAAACACAATGTGAATTCTGCTCATGCATATAAAAATATAATATAATATATATACAGTTGCGGTCAAAATAATAGAAATGCAGCTGCTCAAAACATTTAAGAAAAATGTGACTCATTCTATGGTGATCAAATCGAGAGCTCCTCAACATTCTCAATATGAGGCAAAATTCAATTCTGCAGAACAATAAATGTTTAACATCTGGGAACGTTTTAAAATAATATTATAGATATAGTTTCAAGCAAGGGAAAGCTGTGAAAACTTTTTTAATTTGTTGTTAATAAATTTGATAGCTATGCCAACTTTTAATATTTACATATCTTCAGCATTGATTGCTTGTGCTTACATCAAATGTGCATTATTTTTTTTCAACTATATTTTAACATATTCCAAAACATATGTGTGCACTACTACAATTTTGACCGCAGCTGTATATATAAATTATAATTATAGCATAAACTCAATTGTCTTAAGCCATTTGCGTGCAATCTTTTGTTTCAACGGTTATTTTGAAAGTTGAGCCCAGTTCTGAAATCGCACATCGTACATGTTGATGATATTATGTATATGATATTGTGCTTGATTGATCTGATGATCGCAATAACAACACAGCTTTCACTGCTCCCCCCCCCCCCCCCTTCCCCATAACACACACACACCTCACTCTCTTGCCTATGGCTTGCCCCATTTGTGGGTAAGCAGCAAGTTGCTGCTTTAATGATATACCTTGGCCGATGGCGACGGTGTTGGCAATATTTTCGCATCTCTTGCACCACCTTTCGTATGTTGCAGGGCGTGTTTATTATATGCGGTAATTTGCAGGTAAAACGAGTCGCATCGTTGTGGCAAACAGCAAGCAAAAAGCAATCCACTGCCCTTTCGCTCTTCTAGCGTCTTCGCCAAAAGAAAAGGCAAAAATAAAAATAAAAAAAAATTATACAAAAAATGGTCCAATCGATAAGAATGTAATTTGCCATAATTCACTGAAATTTGCTCGGGATATTGGCTTTCTTTTCACACACACACACACCACACATGTGTGCAAAATGCACATACGACAGCCATTGTGTGTGTGTGTGCTTGGATCTGTGAGGCGGCCGAAGCAAAAAACGAATATTATTAATGGTAAAGGGCAGCTTGTATTAAAATTACACCTACTAAAGAAAAGCCACACACACACACATACTAATTTACGCAATAAATGTATATATATATATATATATATGTATATGTCATATTTATGCTTCTGTGTGGAGCCCCTCGCTTTTATATGCATTAAATTGACATTCATATTACTTATTTATGCATGGGAAATTAATTTTGATATGTTGATTTCTTGCATGAGCAAATCCAGTAAGAAGCACACACACACACACACACACACACATATAAATCATTTTATGTATATGTACATATATATAAATACATATTTATCTAAAATATTGTTAAGAATTCCCTGTTTGTATGCTCTCAGCTTTAATTTATATTTAATTTTTTTTTTAGTTTTGGCACAATAAATTCCAAATATTAATATTAATTGTGGTTTCTAAGAGAAGAGCTCGAAATGAAGTCAGTGCAGAGAGGGAGGGGGACTAGACTAATGTAAAGGCTTAAGGACAAGTACAGTTGAGCACTGAGTCCACGTAGAGGATTCGAATTAATCATAAATACTAGACGGTTATCTGGCTGGCTTGTGAGAGGGTCGCAGCTGTTGGGGCCATTTCAATCAGTGGCTTTGTTCTTAATTTTGTGGCACAGCTATTTGCGAACACAGGACTGGGGCTGGTTCGTCGCACACGAATAGCCCTCCATCGTCCATCGTCCATTGTCCATCGTCCATCGCTGGAGCCGGGAATCGTTCGTATGCATAAATTGTTAGCTGGGCCATAATAATAAGCTGCGCCAACGGCATTTTGCTATCGATCCGCGGGCAATGGACAGCGTCCACCTCCAAGTGCTCCACATCTTGTGGCAAGTCGTCAGAGTTGGGATTGGGGTGTTCCCCTAATGGCTTAACCGACAGGCTTTATCCAGCTTTCCAGTCTGCTTCCGTCCCGCTAATTCATTATGCGCACTTCCTGTCATCCGGTTCTAGGCACGGGCGCCCCCTCAACAACCCCTTTACCTATCCCTGACTGGAGAAATTATGACACAATCGTCTCACTCTACGCATTTTATTGTTTTTAATCACTTTTCGGTTGCCTCAGGTCGCACTTTGATTGGCAAAATAATGATGCATACACAATAAAATAGCATAATAGTTATCAACTCGATCTATGCACAGGCAAACTGAATTTACATTGCTCATTAAAGAGTCCATCGATTTTTTCGGACCTGGGTGTGATGCTGGTTATTTTAAGCCATAGACTGAAGCCTCGGGGCTGATTTATGGGTGCTCAGAGTCCTGGGTAACCCAGCAACGGCACAAATCGAGTGAGAATCGTTGACCACATTGGTTGCAGCTTACTAGTCGACCAACAACTTGTCTTGTTGCACCAATGGAGAGAGAGAGATAGAGAGAGAGAGAGAGAGAGAGAGAGAGAGAGAAAGATAAAAATGTAGAGAGAGAAAGTGAAATTTTTATAGTTGCAATAAGTTATTGTTCTTGGTATTGAAAACAATTTCAGTTAACTTTTAATTGCAATTTCCTAAAATTTATTTACTTGTCTGATATTTGTCAAGTTCAAGCTAATATTGCTTGAGTAAAATGCTCAAGTACGTCTAAGATAGTTTCGTTTTAGGGTATTGCTGGGTGCGTCTTAATTTATTTGTGGTAAATTTTACTCTGGTTTAAGTAGTTCATTGAAAAATCTTCTGCTTGTTGTCGCCCCTCGACCAAAGCCAAAGCTAAAAACACTTTAAAGTTTGTCTGCACAAAATGTTGATACATTTTGTATTTGTTTTGTATATTTTGGGTGGCAATCGTTGCCAGTTGCCAGTTGCCGGTTGTCAGTTGGCTGGTGTTGTGGCAAGTGTTGTCGTTGCTGCTGTTGTTGTTGCTGTTGTTGTTGCTGTTGTTGTTGCTGTTGTTGTTCGTCAAGCAATTAAGCGATAAGCATGCCCCCCGCAATTGTCCCGCAAACTGCTCCGCTAATAGAAACACCGCAAAAATGTACCATGGAAAGACACAAAAATCATTGTTGTTGTTGCTCGGCAAGAAAGTCTAAACCAACAACAACAATGGCAACAACAACAACAACAACAACAATAGCTTAAGAGTGGGAACGTGCACATGGACAAGCCAGCTAGCTCAGCCTTAGCTCGCAGATGAAGATAACCACTTGAAAACTCATTAGTTGGAATTATAATTAGACAATTATTATGTTTTTCATTTCTTGTTTTAACAGTTGCGTGTGTTCATGTGTGTGTGTGTGTGTGTGTGTGTGTGTGTGTGTATGTGGGAGTGTGTGAGTGTTATTATTGTTTTTAGTATTATTTTAATTTAATTATCATCATCGCTAAGTGGTAGACAATTATCGCTTTTCAAATTGCGCATACGTCCCGTTGCCCACAACTGCAAAATGATTTAATTTCATTTGCAGCTTGATAAAGACTTTGATCGATTTTCGGGCATTACTCATAATTGTTAATATGCAAATTGGTCAATTAAATCTATCTTATTCTTATTTCACACACACTAAATGTAAATAATTCAAGCCTAATTCCTTAACTTATTAAATACAATTTCTATAATAAAGTGAGCGTAACTAATTACATAGAAAAAGGTGAAAAATGTATTTGTGGAAAAGAAATTAAGAAAAATTAAACCGAACCAAAAATAAGGCGATACTAAACAGCTCCGTTGCCCCAGGGTCAGAGCTCAACAAGGTTAGCTTAAGTTTAAACAAAAGCAGAAGGATAAATTAAATAAGAAGAGACGCATGGATCCGGTTAATAATGGGATAACTATGCGTGTTGGCAGCGCCAGGCCGTGTCTGAGCAGTGCTGTGTGGGCTCAAGTGCGGATATTATTTCAATATTATGAATATAATGTATGTGCCACAATGTGTGTGTGTGTGTGAGCTGTGTGCTGAGAAGAGCTTGCAACACGCAGCACGTCGAATCTGTGACCGCAGAGTGGAGCTTAAATAAAAAGCGATGCTGGCAACAAATGCGCACAGACAAAAATAAATCCCAAGCCCAGGCGCAAGCCACTAGGTGTGTGCCTCCCTCTCTGTGTGTGTGCGCGGGTATGTGCGTGTATGTGGGTGTGGGTGTGTGTATGTGTCGGGTAATAATCTTATCTTTAACTCGGCAGAAACAGAAGCCATTGCTGTCGCTGTTGCCGTCGCTGTTGCCGTTGCCGTTCTCGTGGCCAGCGACTGTGAACGCAGCAACAGCAGCATGGCTGCTGTTTCCATTGTACGGGAAGCGTGCGTACCAGTCACAGTCATAGCAGGTATGTGTATGTGTGTGTTTGTGTGTGTGTGTGTGTGTAAGCACTGCCATATCCATATGGCGTCATATTGCTGGCTGTCATGACGGCGGCTTCTGCTGCTGCTGCCGTTGGTTTCATACAATTGAAATTTGTAATTATTCAAATCGGATTTAAATACAGACACACACACACACACACAAAAGAGGCTCGACAGACTTTAGTTTTGTGGCAGCGAAACGCAGAAGCAGAAACGTTTCCGCCCGCCAAAAATAAAAAGAAAAAGAGAATAAAAAATCCAAATTATGGGCTGCCAAGAGGCAACAACAGCAAACAGTGCTTTAAGGGCGTGGCAAAAGCCCTTACAGACGCTGCGGGTGGTTGGAGAGGGGGGAGGGGTTGTAATGTCAGACAGGTGCATGCTTTTGCCAGATGAAGATTGCGAGGAGCTCTGTGTGCTGTTTGCTGCTCCCGTTTCCTGCTCCGCATCCTGTGTGTCTGTGTGTGTGTCTCTGTGTGGGTGTGTGTGTGTAAGTGTGTGACAACGTCAAATTGGATGAAAATTAATTCATTTTGAAGCGTTAAGATTCTTTACGCGCTAATGAGTTGAAGTGGGTACACACACACACACCCACACTCCCACATACACACACACTACATACACACATACGCACACAAACACATCGACAAAGCAGCTTCTTTGTGCTGGCAACATCTGGTTTTATGACCCGACTGCCGCATTCGCCTTGCGGTTACCAACACTGGGCGTGGCAACGGATAAGCGACCATTAATTCTCAGCTACGGCAGCCGCCGCAGCGAAAGCCTCCAGCCCCCCTCTTCCCTCAAGCAAAAAACCAAATATGCCAAAATGTATTATTAATAAATAAGGAACAAGAGACAACGATTATCTTTGGCACGCCGAGAACAACAAACACTTGTGGAGTTCCACATTTTATTAATACTTATTATTAATAATATATATTATTGTTATTATTATTACTATCACTATTATTAATATTATTATTATTATCAACATTCGACCATTTGCTCCTATAGCAGTTCTAGAACCTAAAAGCTCTGTCCTAATAAATAACTAAATAAAAAAGAAGGATATAAGCCAAGCCAAAATAAGATAGTTGAAAAGTGGAGTGAATAAAACCTGTTCAAAAATCATGTGTAAAAAATGGGGTCTAATCGACTTGGCTGGTGATACTGATATAGAATATATAATATATATATATATATATATATATATAAATATGATTGTTATTGGATACGTCTTCTTCAGAGCGCTACACGCTACGGCATTGATATGATTTTGGTTCATCCAAAAAAAATGTGTTATAAGCAAATTAATATAATATTATCGTAAGATGATTACGTGTATTCAACTTATAAGTCTCTGCTCAAAAAATCAGAGAAGATAAGAGTTAAAACCAATGCAAATAGCACAAGAGCTTTCATTTATTCAAATAGAAAAAGGGTCTAAAAACGTAACTGCAGCCAAAGACCAAGTTGTTTTTGTGGAGAGTGAATCAGAAAACGAGAGTGAGTCTGAATTCGGTTATGGATAAGGATTAGAGTGCTCTGTCCAAGACACTTACTTATCGGCATTTGGGCATCTGTACAGCGTGCAACTAGCCGTCTAAGGGTTCTTTGCGATGGGGTTAAAGTGGGGCAAGGGACAAGCTCAATCTACTGCCAAATTACTTTAACTTGAGTCATTTTGCAATTGGTTTTCATGCGGCTTTTTGTTCGCATTTTTTCTCTTTTTAAACGTATACAAGCATGTGTGTACTATATGTTCGTGAATGTGTGTGTGTGTGTGTGGCATGTAGTTGTGCCGGTGGCTGAGCCTGGCACCGACAGGTAATGGCAAGGGCAACACTAAAGACACTTGGACAAGCCTTGGCGTTGCGATTTTCGTCGCTGGCTATGAAACAGATAAATTGCAAAAGTTTTTCCAAATATTTTCACAAGACGCTGCTCGACAAGGACGAGAACGAGGAACGCAAGGACGACGCACAAAATAGAAAAAACCGTTAGCTATCTAGCTATCAAGGATTGGGGACTAGAACGTGGTTTTACTCCGAGAATTTTGGGCCAACAAAAATGGATCGTCTGCCAGGCATAGCGCAAAAATCTGCAATAAAATTTTACCAATAAACTTTAGACGCACACATGGTTGCCGATGTGCAGATGTGCGGATATGCGGATACATGGATGTGCGGATATGCGGATACGGACAGGTGGAACTTTTTTGAACTATACTAAATTATTGTAGTTGTCGGAAAAAGTTGGCCCTCTGCTCGGCACACGCACAACAACAGGAACACAACAACATGTCCTGCCATATACACACATACACACATACACCCCTCTCCATCACATTATTGTGGAGTGCTGGCGTGTTGGGACAACGACGCACCTTTTGACATGCCCCCGGTACTGTGGCGTGTGAGTGCCTCAGGCGTTTTGCCGGAGCAGATAACGCTGCACATATGCACGGAGAGACAAAGAGCTATAAAAAGCGGTGAACTAATGGAAAAGCCTCCGTCTGCCTAGCAGCACCCACTCCAATGGCCTCCAGCCCCAATTTATCCTTTCCCGCCACCTCCGCTGGCCCCTGGCTGTTATTAACTTTGAATAATAGAGGTGGGTGGGTGGGGTTGGGGTTTGGGTAGTTACGAGGGACTGTGATTGCTGTACGTGTGTGTTGTCTGCAACATTTTATTGCACTCGTCATGCAGTGTTCGTATACCCAGTCCTAATTCGCATTCCCATTGATTACAAGGGGGGATCCCCAACGAATGAACACTTTAAAGTGTGCTCATCTGATCTAAGGAGCTAAATGTATGTATATGCACGAAATGTCGATAAATATCGAGTTTGTTAATAACGTCGGTTCGTCTGATGGATGTAGAAAAACTGAA
Source organism: Drosophila conformis (assembly GCA_035041375.1). Lineage (NCBI taxonomy): Eukaryota > Metazoa > Arthropoda > Insecta > Diptera > Drosophilidae > Drosophila > Drosophila conformis. The sequence goes on from JAWNLE010001151.1 coordinate 9,295,566, forward strand.
CATTACAAATATCTTAGATATGTATTTTGCTGGATGTAGTTTTTATTGCCCATGTACTCTGATATATTTGGCATCTCGTCGGGACTTGTCCTTAGGTAGTGATTCACAGAGTTTGTCTAGTCAGGTTTGGAGCTTCAAACATATTTTAGTTTAAAAAAGATCAGCTCACCCTCTAATAAACAAGCGTATCGATAAATATCGATTTATTAAAACTGTTTTTTTTTTAAATAGCTTGTCAAATGTGAACGCTTTGAAAGCCACTGTCTGTTCGTCTGTTCCTTTGGTTGTCTGCCACCCTGCCAGTTGTAGATCCATTTAAACTTTGTGCTCCCAAGCGACAAAACTCGACTTTTTCGCTTTGTCGCACTGGTTGCGGTTTTAGTTGCGCGTCCCGCGGGCTAGTTGGCATAACTGATTGATTTGGGACGGTGGCCAAAAGCAGGTGAACATTTGGTTAGGCCACAAACTAAACGTGATTTGCGGCAGGTGTGTGAGCATAGGTATGATTTCAAATGGATTATGTGCAGTATTCCTGCAGTTGCCTTACTGCCTTACTCTCTTAAGCAAATTGCAACTGGCAAAATTACCTGCAACATGCCAACATACACTCCAAACAGGGAGAGCAGAAAGAGGGGAGAGGAGAGAGGGGCGAGAGCTGCTACTTTTCGCAAAGGGGAACTCTGAATTGTTATTTGTTATTTTGCTTTTAAACTGCACCACGTTTCATACATTATAATAAAATAATTAAAAGTTCCGCAACGTTTTGTCTTTTTTTTTGTTGTTATTTCTCATATTTGTGATTCTACCCCCATAATCCCTTAACCCTCTACACCCCTGGCTACAGTTTAGCGTTGTTTTGATCATGTTTTGGAACGGCCTCTTTGTGGCGGTTGCCTGTTTTTACTGCTTAGCAAAAGTTTGGCCACCATCAAAATCAACCAACTAATATGTCTTTCATATAATTTATGTGTGTGAGCCGCATAAAAACCGAAACCAAAGTCCACCACGCCCAGCAACGTGAGACGGACGCGGCCGTAAACAAGCCAAGTGACACCAATAACAACAGCAGCAACAGCAACAGCAGCAACAACAGCAACAAGATGTCCAAGGCATTGTGGCAAAGAAAACTTTCTTAGTTGGCACACAAGGCACGTCCGCCTGTGGATACAATATGTCATAGTGGCTCCCAGCTCCGCGCACCACATGAGTGCTACTGACGGAGCAGCAGTCGCCGCCGGAGCACTTGGAGTAACATGTGTCATTCGTGTACCTACCCGATACCTCTTGGGGCGAGGTGAGTTGGGTTGGTTGGCAGTGGTTAGGACTAACGGACTGCTCTCAGCGCAGCGCTTGTTGACAGCACTTACGGCCTCAAGTGAGGCGCATAAATTTTTGCATTCCCCGCCACTGAAAACTAGCGGAGAGCTTCCGCGCCTCTGAGCCAACTGTTACCCGCTACGCTTCAAGCTTAGCTACCCCCAATCCTCCCAACCAAAGGTCCACTTTCTGTGGGCTGTTGTGCCAAGCCTCAGCACCTGCCACCCATAACTTATGTGTGTATCTGAGGGTATTTCACTGGGTGTGCATGTGTATGTGTGTGTGTGTGTTTGCGAGCCATGTCATAGTTGGCATGCAAATCCTAAAACAATCACTTAAAGTTATACGTGCGGAAGGGTCACACTTGGAATTGTACTTGGACTTGGTTGCGGATTGGGGATTGAGGTTTGCGGATTGGTGAATGGTGAATGGGAATCGGGGGTGCGAAATTGCGACTGCATTCGTTTGTTTTGATTTGAGCTGAAGATTTCGCTACAGCAATTTCTCAGTTACTTATATTAAAGTTCAATGGAAGCTTTGGTCTTCTGTCCTTTTAATTTTTATTATCCTTTTCTATAATCATTTTCTTATTTTGGCTATATATTTATCTTATTGTCAAAGCCTTGCTGATATAGGTTGACAGATGAATTATTGCAGGTTAACCATATAATGGCTTTGCCAAGATACTGTGACAACATTTCGAACAATCAACAATATCGAAAAGAAAAAATACTAAAGTTTGGGTGAAATTTCAACTTAAATATTAAGTTAAGTTACTAATTCCACACTCGTCAAAATTTAAGCAATTGCAAAACTATGGAAAACTTGAGAATATATTTCATTTAAGCTGATATTACATAAATTTAATGTATATATGTGTATATAATATGTGAAGTGTAAGTTAAAAAACAAAAGTTGTAAATACGATGTCGGAACAAGAATAATAAGTAGTATGAACATAAATGGCCACAAACTTGGCAAACACTTCAATGTTAATGGGAAATGCTAAAGTGTAAATGGAAACTGAGAGCTGAGTACTTCCAATGGGGGCCAGTCGCTGTAGCTGTAGCTGTAACGGTAGCTATGGCTGGAGTTGAGGTTGTGTTTGGGGTTGGGGGTTTGGGATTGGCGCTGGGGTAAAATGTTGTGAATAGAGCTTGCGATAAGCCACTCAACGCCTTGTGGTGGGGGGCAGCAGCGGAAGGCACAATCAATGCACCGCTGACCAGCTGACGAATTTGCCGCGCCGCACATTAATGCCGGCTAATGGTTAAAGTTTTATGCCCGTGCAACACTTGAGGCATTCACATCCCCCTCAAGTGGCAGCAACTAGCGGGCGTTCAATGCGATTCACGGTTTGCGATTCGCGACTCGCTTTAATACGCGTTTCGCTTAAAGTGCCAGCGTTATAAAAGAGAGCGTGGAACCAGTAAAAAAAAAACACACGCAACAAAAGAGAGAGAGAGAGAGAGAGGGTGCTGCTTAAGAGAGCGCATTCGAGTCGCTGCTTATCAGCCAATAGACCAATGTTGACAATGCTGACCTGTCCAAGGCGCAACAGCAACAGAAACAGCGCCCGGAAGTCTGTCAAGCCTAAGGGGAACTGTATGCTCCTTGTTGTTGTTGCACAATACGGTATCTTTTAAAGAGCAAAGACAGCCGATCCGAAATTCGAAAGGCTTTCGTTTCGAGCAGTCGTCACAGGAGCAACACCAGCAGCAGCAGCAGCAGCAGGACACTCGGCGGAGCACTCGGCTCTCGGCAGCTGTCGTTTATCGAGTGTGCTGCGGCTCCTGTCGGCTACTCGGCTGGCGAGACTCGACAGTTGGTTATGAATTCTCAACGTGTTCGCACGTGCCGCACGGAGCACGCAGTTGCAGCCAACTAGTCATCAAATCAAGCAAACATCACAAACTCCCACAGACATCAACCGCATTCAACTTCAAAACTATAAACTAAACTATCAAAACAAAAAAAAAAAACAATAAAAAAACCAAAAAAAAAAAACCCTCATATAAAACCAAATACAAAATAATAGATTTCAATAAACTCAAAATTTCAAAACAAACTGTAAAGTGTTTAGAAAAATTCGTGTTTTAGGCTTTTCAAAATTCAAAGCTTTCAAATTTCTTCAATCCTTTTCATCGCAATCAAAATCAGCCTCATAACGCTGCGTGCAAAATAAAGAAAAAAAAAAAGAGTTTCGAGTTTTAATGAAACCGTCGGCAATTTTTTTCGGTTGTTTTAAGAATCACGCCTTGTGTTAATTGTACTTCTTTTTTTTTTTTTTTTTTTGAATATGATTCTAAATGTGTTTGATGTGTATATTGAATAATTATATAATATAAGTCAAAAGCACTAAAAGCTACATAAGAAAAAAAGGAAAGTTTGAAAGAAATTGAATTGGAGTTTGCTGCATTTGCCACAGCTGAAAGATCAATGCAAATTTGAGGGAAATTCGATAACAACATAAATGTAAGTATTTATGTGATTGCAATTATTGTAATGGGTTCAGAGTTATAATGTGTATCATATGTTTATGTAATCGTATATCTACATTTGTTCAAGATTGTTAATATTGCTGACACAACATTTTTGCTCTTATTTTTTTTTAAATAAATAATCGATTGCGTTCCGATTTTATAAATGGTGTTAGACGTTATTCGGGACATTGATACAATTATATTTACGAATTTTACTTTGGAATCCATTTAACAGAAATATTTATTTCTATCGTGATTAAAGATTCGAAGCTGTAGAAATTAAAAACTATATTAATCTTTGTAAGCATTACTTAAACTTTAAAACAAAGAGTGTAAAAGTGAAAATGGAGATGTGCAGATATGCAGATATGCTCAAAGATATCTTCTTTGATCGAGGTATGCAATTGCATTATATGCAGAACTTAGCTTAAATGGAGCATGGGGCATTATCAAACTTATTTCGCGACTTGTATTTAAATAGTTAAGAATAATACAACTTTAAAATCGAACAACAAGATAAATAAATAAAATAAAACAAACTTGATGCGCAGTTAGCTGAAAGTGCTTAAAGCTACAATTGAAAAAAGGAATTGAAGTGAATTCTTCAAAAGACAAAAAAAGAAACACAAATTCAAATTGATATGAAAGTAAAATCGAAAACATATTTTTTTTATTCAATTTGATTACTTGGTATCAAGACAAACAATATGCTAATATGTAGCAGTTTCTTACAAAAGCAACAACAGGGCAAAGAAGAAAGAAGCTAGCTTAGTCTTGAAAAATGGGCGGGGCACAAACCAAAAGCAAAGATGGCAATAACAAATTGTCATATCGATAAGAAGCTGCAGCCAAGCAGCAAATCTCCCAACGCAAATGTAGTTAATATGCCATTTAGTTGTTGCTGTTGTTGTTGCTGCTGCTGCTGTTGCTGTTGCCGTTGTTGATGTTGCTGGGACTCACATCTGTGGCATGTGCTTAAGTTAATTATTATCAATTAATAGCTAATCACGATAAATGTGCATGAAAATGGGGCCAACAACAGCTGAAGCGCTGTCGCTTTGGGGCTGATTGAGCTGCAGGAGTACTGCAGGCGATGGAGGCGGTAAATGGGTAAATAGGTAAACGGGTAGGCAGGGATGAAGGGCTGGGCGGGGGAGGCAGCCAGCTTTTGTGAGGTGGTGTGGATGGGCACGCAACAAATGGCCATGCCAGCAATAGAACACTTTGTGTCCCGCTGGCACATCCTGTTGATTTGTCACACGCGGCGCATGAACAATGCCATGGCCGGTAATTAAAAATACGCATACGCACTGTGCACCAGTTGCCAAGATACATATTTGTAAGAGATACCAGTCATGCGAAATACAACACAAAAAGCAAACAAGGCTATCACGCAACAAAAGGAAAGGAGAAAAGGAACAGGAGCAGGAGAATGCGCAACTACAGCGAGTAACAAGTGATTGTGTTTGTGTTTCACATCGAGCAATGTGCCAGTAAATTTATGTCACACTGTGCCTGCCTGGGTGTGTGTGTGTGGGTGTTGTGTATGTCTGGCGGCATGAGAGTGTGTTGTGCTCAGCCACAAAACAATACTCGATTGGCTCTGTTCCAATTTGCCTGTCGCCAGCTTGCGATATGTTTTCTTTCTTTTTTGGATTTTTCTCGCCCCTGTTAAAGTTCATGTTAGCGGACAAGCACTAATATTTAGGAGTTCACTTTTAGCGGTTTCAGTTGAATAATGTTTGACAGATATCCGATAAAATCGAACGAATAATTGTTATTTAAGACAAAAAAAAATTGAAGAAAAGTAAGCTTTTCATTCAACATTTAATTTTTGTTGCTCCTCTTAAAGTTCGTGTTAGCTGACAAGCGTAGATATTTAAAAGTTTAGTTTGAATTGTTGGCAAGTATTTCACATGTAGATTAGTGCTTGACAAACTCAGTACTTTAAGGAAATTGAATGTAGAATCAAAAAGAAAAGTAAGCTTTCCATTCAACATTTAATTTGCTAATTGAGAACATGACTGTCAATTGGATAACTGAGATACCTGCTATACAGATAGTTTCTTAAAGCCATCAGCCATCTGCAGCGATGAATGGGGTTCTGCGGAGAGGATGGGTGGCAATGGTGCAAACGGAAAAACCTGAAAACAATCGCCCTCGTTCACCGTTCCGCCAATAAACGACATTTTATTATTTTTACCCAACTGTTTGCTGGCGTTTGTTTGGCTCCCCTGCTCTCAACGCTTGCCCTGCTCTGCTCAGATGTGTTCTGCTCTGCATCCAGTTCCCAGTTCTCAGTTCCGCTGGCTGCTGACAACCTGCCCAAGCTTCCCCATACACCCAGCACCCAGCACCCAGCACCCAGCACCCAGCCCTCTCAGCTATATTTTTTTATCGTTTCACTTACAAAGCGTCGCGCACTTTACGCTGATTGCGCGTTCTTTGCAAACATTTTGCTTGCTTTTGGTCCTACCCCCCTCCCACCCCTTACCACATCCATCGAACCAGACAGGACACCCGGATCGGTTCGGTTTGTATCTGTGCCTTTGCCTGGGTGTGAATTGCCGCTTGTTTCAGGCCAGGCACAGACAGAGTTCTTGTGGCTGTAGCTGGTTGCTGGATGCTGGTTGTTGCGACTATAACTGGATACGATTCGATAACATTGACTTTATTGTTACTTCCTTTGGCAATTATCCTTGTTAGTGAGCGTTAGTCAGCAAAGTCAAATGCCCCACACAGCGAATTGCCGCGAAACTATCGTCATCATCATCGCCATTATTAACTAGGCCAAGTTTTTCATCGCTGGTTATGATTCGACTTATTTTTCCAGTCTTTTTTAAGCATTCGCTTTGTGCCTGGCTGTCTGTAATTTTCTGTGCACGATTTTGCTTTGCGTAAATGTCTCACACTCGACTAGTTTAATGACAATAGGTGCTCCATTAATCAACAGTGGGTCCCATCTTCAATTATGGACTCAAGACTGCGACTGCGACTGCGTTTGCGACTCCTGCGGTTTACGATATCTTCCATTGCCAAGGGACTGTTCTAAATTGCTTTTATTGCGGTTTCGCCACTCATTATTTGCATTATTAGTTTAAATGGTTTTCAACTGAAATTGTGATTGACTTTAACAGCAATTCACTTTCTTCTTCAGCACTTTTAAGATTCATTATGAAAGACTTTTATAATTATAATATGTGTAGAAAAAAATGTGAAATTCAAAATTATTTTGTACTATTTTTCTTGTATTTGCAGTGAATATTAAATATAATATTATTCTACTAATCAAATCGCTTCAAGTCGGTTTAAGTTATGACAATTGAATGAATGTCTGGAAAGACTAGCCAGACTATATCGACTCAGCTGATCAAGAATATATGTGTGTATAGTGAATCAAGTGGTATATTTCAAATAGTACAAGATCTGAATTGAATAAAATTAGATATATTGAAAATAAAAACCTAACAATATTATATATACTCATATCTAGTGTCATATCATTATCAATATGTATATACAAATTGTGTTATGATCTATATAAATTATTATAATCTATAATAATTAGAAAGCCACTTGTCTTTTGCTTAATGAGCAACATTAATGCGTTAAGCGCACACTTTTCAGCCACAACAACTTAGCAAACTGTTAAAGCACACAATGCACATGGCACATAAACACACAAACACATAAACACACAAACACACACACACACACACACATAGAGAATGTGAGTGTGGCATACGATGGGGCGAGCGACGTTTAATTAAAAGCGTGCGAAAAATGCAGCACTCGAGGAGCAAACTGTGAGAATTGAGCCTTGAGCTAGCCAGAGCGCTGCATGCGAGTGAAGTGGCCATAGTGTGTAACGTGCCACGCGTTGCACGTTGCAACGAGCCAGTTTCCTCCTGCGCTAGCATTTTCATTCGCCATTCGCCAGTCGCCAGTCACCATTCGCGTAAGCCAAAACCAAAACCAAAACCAAATTTAATTAATTAAATTGCAAGAAAATCTGCGTTGAAGAACATGGGAAAACTCTTCGCAATTTTCAACGTCAACCTAAATTAAATCAGCAGAGTAAAGTAAAATTAAGTAAAAGTTAGCGACGCTACGCAAGGAAGCCAGGGAATTGGTTGGGATGGTGTCAAAAGTGTTGCACACTTTTATTTGTGTGCCCCTCCGCTGTGGCGCCTGCCATACTGCTGTTGCCGTTGCCGTTGCATTTGCTTTTTATTTATATTTCTATTTTTATTATTTTGTGTTGCTTTGTTGGCTTTATTCTTTTCTTTTATTGTATTCGCCCGTATATTTTGTTTTTTTTTATTTTTCTTACAGTGTACCGCCTCTGCGGTTAGCAAAGCGTCGCACTTGACTTGAATCGTGCGACTTTCTATTTCTCGCTTTCTCTCTCTCTCTATCACACACACTGCATTTTTCTAGCATTTTTTGCAATTAGCGGAATTGTTTCACATTTGCTTTTGGCAAAGACCATGCCCCTCTGCCCTTCCGACTGCAATTCCGGGCAACTGAAGTTGAAGCTTATCCGTGCTTCTCACTTTTTTTCTCTAGCGGCTGCCCCCTTCTTCTGCTTGGTTTTGCGCTCAGTTGAGCATCTCTCCAGCTCTATCTCTCTCTCTCTCTATATTTCGCTGTCTATCTCTCTCTCTCTCTTTCTCAATTGCACTATCTGTGTGTCCAGCCTTTTTGGCGCCCGAGGGAAGTGCGCTAAATCTTTTAAAATACATCTAAAAACAACCTCGTCGGTCACACTTGCACACATACACACACACACACACTCACACAAACAAACAAAACAAACACACACACAACAAACATACACAAAAACAAACTGCTTTATGCACTTTACTTGTATTTGGGTAAATGGTGTGCTGCATTCCGTAGAAGCCAACACCCAACACCCACCACCCACTACCCACCCAGTCAGCAACTTCCACCTATTACCCACTACCCAGTAGCCACCCGGTGAACCACTGCTGATGCTCCGCATCCTTGCTATCGTCGTGCTCCAGCTGTTGGGCCGTTCTGGGTGCACTCATGTGCATTTTAGTGGTAACCCAGTTTTCGTTTTAGGTGCTTAAAAGGTTTCCGCATTTGAATGCTGTTTGTGCTTTGTCTGGACAACAACAAACATGCCCAGTGGCGAGGGGTTTGTCATTTAGGGGGCGTGGCGTGGAGTACAAGCAATGGACGACCAACAGATAATAGCTCTGACAGCAGTCGCACAGTTTTAAATCGCAGCTGCCTGCACAATTTACTTATGTAAGCTCATTTCCAACAAGCCAGTTAGTTGGACCCAGACATAAAACTAAGCCGCCTTCAGGCAAGAAAAAATAAGAAAATAAAAAATATATATATATATATACATATACATATAAAAAAAAATAAAAAAATATATGTGAAACTAAGAAGAAAGCTCACAGAAAATGGGAGAATTTGAGATTTGCTAACGAGGCGACAGAAGCAGCCACCAACCACCAACAGGAGGCAGCCGTTTCCTGGCCAGAAATGACATTCTCATCTCCCGCAAAACAGGCACAGCTTCAGTTTTAGTCTCATCCACAGCTTTATCCTGCTGCTGATGCTGCTGATGCTGCTGATGCTGATGATGCTGATGCTGTTGCTCTCTGCTCAAACGAGTTATGCGCATTTGCCCGCCAGCCGAGAGATTTGCGTTGCTCACTTTTTATTTGTCGTGTTGTGTTGTGTGTTTGGTTGCCTTCTGTTTGCTGTTTGCTGCTTCAGCTATTCTTCTTTTTGTCGCGTACTTTTCCATTTGTATTTTTTTGTTTTTATTTTGGTAGCCTTGGCTTCATTTCGTTTCCGTTTGTCAGGCACAAGAACATTTTTGCAGCCGAATTTTGAGGCGCAAAGGTGTCCTGCACCAAAAGTGAACGCGAAAAACCTCAAGGCGTTCGTCATTTTGTTTACATAAAATCAGCCAAGTGGAGACAAGAGCTGATGCCAGTCGACCTGAAGATGGAATGAAGAGATTCAGAGCGATGAAGTTTCAAAATGCAGATGATGATTATGATGATGGAGATGGAGATGGAGATTGCGAATGCTACTCAAACTCAAACTGAGACTCAGATTGAGACTGTGACGATGGCTAAAAGAATCGTGCCTCCATTACGGCTTCACATTTGCATAATTATTATTGTATACGTATGTTAATATACGTGTGTGTGTGTGTGTGTGTGTGTTTGTGTGAGTGTGGGTATTTGGTTGTTATGCTACAGGTATTTTGGAAACAATATTTTGCATTTAATTTGCATTTAAACTGGAGAAAACCAACTGATAAGTGTCAACATTGTGAGACTGATGAGGTTCTCGGTCCCAACTCAACTGTACAAAGTGACAACAATCTGCTTATATTATGCCTTAGGCAATGAGCGGAAAGCTTATTATTAAAATAATCCGACAACAGATATTTAAGAAATTAAATATTCCAAAATTACAATTGCTTCATTGATTTATGTACAAACATTAGAATTATGAACTGTAATGCTTACTAATCCAAAGCAGATTGTTTTTGTCTTCTTCTTCCTTAAATATTTGCATGATGCTTGGTATTAAGAAAATCTGAATGTTTTCATTCGACATTTGTCACCAAATTTACTCAGAAAATAATTGCGAATTCTCTAAGCTGAGTGATTTATTTGAAAGTTGAACCATTGAACGAACAAATTTAATTACACTTCACTTTTTTCAATCAGTTTACTGCCAACTTGGTAATATTGACGAGACTCTGGCAGATATATGTATATGGTTGTATCTGCATGTGTGTTCATTTAAAGCTAAATTGAACAAAATCAAAGAAATATCAGTACAAGATATGAATGTCAACGAATCAGAACGAATGATTCAAACTATTCATTTTCAGCTGATGCTTCAGATTACATATATTTTCAGTTGGCCCTTGGTCGTCTGGGGAACGAACAGGCTGACATCTCAATCTTGAATGCTGAGTGGACGGTCAAAGATTTCCATAAAAAGTTGCCGGCATGCAGGTTCAAATGAACACCAGATGCCACAACGGGGCCCATCTGGTCCTGGCCATGGTCCTGGTCCTTTGGGGCCTTCAGCTTTCAGATATTTTGAGAGAAGCCAAAAACGGCAAAGCAAACATAAATGACAATGCATGCCACATTTTTCGCAGCAGCATACAAATTCCAATTAAGTAGCAGCTGTTGGTAACTCGCTTTGAAAATTGAACAGCGACGTATGGCAGCAGAAGGACAGGAAAACCAAACCAAACCAAACCAAATCAAGCCAAAGCCAAAGTCAAACCGAACCGAACCGAACCAAACCAAAAAGCGTAGTAAGAAAATGATGGAAAGAGGGGGAAAAAAGTGAAAAGAAAAGCAACAAAGTGGATTGCAGAGCCACAATATGAGTTCACTTCTGAAATGAAAATCAATGTCACTGTGTTTGAGGCAACGCTGACAAATCAGTAGAGCAACTTGGAGTAGCTGCCAGCTCAGCATTGTATTATGTGCGCCCAATGGTCAACATTGTGACTACAACAAACAAGGAGCCGAGCTGGGCATGAAAGAAAGATACATTCGTTGGCCAGCTACCATTTACCATGGTTGGTTGTTGCAGTGCCCCTGAAAGTTAAGTAATCAAAACTTGTGGAACGCAACTAATTGGTTATTCATCATTGTAATTTGGCAATGAGAAATAATATCGTTGACTTATGAAACTGCCTTCAAATGAAAGATGGTTATTAAATCAACCTCATCAATCACAATTTTAAGCGTTGCCTTATTCAAAATAAATGTGCAAATAAATTAGTATATAAATAAATAAAAGCAAGCGAATTGTACATACACCATTGAAAAAATCCAAAAAAAATAACGAAAGGGTTGAGAGTACAGCACTGCCTCTGGTAAATACGTGGCATGTGCTTAGATATTTTGGGAATTGCGTGCGCTCAACTTGAAATCCGCAAATTGTGCCAATGCGGAAACTCTTTAAGACACTCGTCTTGAGCCTAAAATAGCATATGAAATCCCCAAGGGTTTCTATATGTCTATATATATATATATATATATATATATATAAAAGCGAGCAACAGTTTGCGAGTCCATAAACTTAATTCTGTATGGAGTCCAACTGCAGGCATTCTGTGGCATTCCTTGCGGAACAAATTTCAGTCGTTAGAACACTACTCGAATCGCTTACAGGACACAGGAGCCCATTGACACGGAAAACATTAGGAGAATCTCAAGAAAAAGAAAAGCAAAATGTGGCAATGCGGAATGCTTGACGTGATTAAGTTAGATGTGTACACATACATATATACATATACCTAAATATGTTAACAAGGGGTTGATATGAGTGTTATTCAATACACGCATCGATTCTCAATAATTTTGTGTAATTTCATGCCGCGCAAGAGCAAACAAGTTGACAAATGCTCTGCCGCAGATACCCTGCCCTGAGGTATACTTTGAGTAGGCAGACCTTAACCTAAGCTGATATGGTGATTTATTCAAAGCAGCTTCTTTTGCTTATTATCGAAGCAGATATGCCTGCCTCTAACTCAGTGTACAGAGTATAGAAATCCTGCAGGTTATGAAAGGAAGAAGAAGAAGAACAACAACAACACCAGCATTAGCAGCTGCAGCAATAAACAAAGCACTTGTGTGTGTGTGTTTATGTATGTGTGTTTATGTGTGTGTGTGTGTGTTACGCCAACCAACAATCAAATCCCAGCTGCCAACATTGCTCATTGCTCGAACAGAGGCCCACAGACTTCGACGAGCTGGAAACCCAGTTGCCTGTCGAGCAGATACCTTCACATAAGCACACACACCCACAAACACTCACACACACTCACAAGCACTTACACACACACACTTGTTGAGAAATAATAAAAATTTAAAGTGCTTAAAAATGTTCATAAAGCAGGCAAACAATGCCAAACAATACAATATAGACAACCCACGCACAATCCACACACACACACACACACACACACACACGCAGCGAGCATTTCATAAAAGCAATGTTTGAATACTTGCAAACAAGTTGGCAACCACAACTCCCAAAAAAAAAAGAAAAAATAAAAAAATAAATAAAACGAAATTTCTTTAAATAAATGTTGGGCGCTTTTCAATTGATGCCACGTATAAAATGCAATCGGAGCCATTCTCGACGTGTTAGTTCTGTAAAATAAAAAATAAATAGAAAAAAAGAAAAAAATGTGTGCCAAAACCAAATCCACAATATTTATTTACATTTTGTGTCAGCTACAAATCTATTCAATTTTTTGCATATTTCAAGTTTGTTTTTGTAATTTTCCTCAAATTTGTTTGGATTTTATACTCTGTCTGTGCGATGGTAACTGCCTTTAAGTATCGAAGAAAAAATTTGATGACCACGCCTACGCCTGCCTGCATAGTACACAAATGCGATATTTCAGAAAGTGCAAAGCGATGCACCCAGATATTTCTCAGAATTTCTTATAGATAGCGTCACCAACCAAAGAAGGTAAAAATCCGAAATGCTTTCTCTTCCATAAGGCAGCGAGATTCATCAAAGTTTGTTGGCCACGCCCACTTCGCCTCTCAAAACCAATATAGCTGCTGGTGTAAATCGATAAAATCCTATATTTAGCACAATTTGAAAGCTATAGTCACCAAATTTGAAAGGCATATTGATATATTGCATACTACTACATATACTGACTAAATTTGGAAAGTGGACTACTACTATTTTGGTATTAACCGACTGCATCAGTGTATTTCGCAGTCGGTTACGCCCATCTGTAACGTTCTCACTTGTGTTTTATCTTATGCATGTTTTTTAGATGCTCAGCAGCAATCATTTTTGATGTATGCTGCTCTGTTTATTCGTTTGCATTGTTTGCATTGTTGGCAGTTTGTTTGTCGTGGTCACTTATTAACTCTGCATTCGGTGCAGTTTATCCAATTTATAGCTACAAAATCCTTGCGATCCTTTGTAATATTTATTTTTATTCAGGCCAATAACTTAATATTCTAACTTGTACTATGTTGAGAGATATCTTCCTTATTGTATTCATACATAACAAAATATACTAACTAAATGAAATTAAATTACAAGTAAATTTTAATTAATATTTGAGCTACGCACTTTCGTTGTGTTCGGCAATGTTCGTGCTGATGAAGTTATCAAAAGGATTTCCTGTTGACATTCTATTGCTAGATATTAATGACAACGAGCCGAACTTCATGGAAGCGAAATCGACTAATTAAGACAAGGTGTTTTTTATTGAGCCACCTGTTTTTTATTTTTGTTTTTTTTTTTTCTTTTTTACTGTTGCTGCCCCAGAGAAGGTGTTCGCGTGTGGCAACATTTGGCAAACATTTGCGCTAATTTGTCGCCGCCAAGCACGACATGGCTCTCGGTTTGTGAAATGGGCGTGGCTCTTTGGGCATGGCTCACTTTAGCGGCAATCAAGTAATGCGGCCGAGTCTTGAGTTGCGAATTATGAATTATGAATAATGAGTACGGAGTACCGTGAGCAACATGCATAAATTTCAAGAGTCAGGCAGTTGAAAGTGCGTGCCGTCGATTGCTCAAGATAAACTAAGTGGAGGCGGTGCAAACTGGGGGCTAAAGGGCAGCTGCAGGGATTGCAAGCGCTAATTGTTTGCTGTGTTTTCGCTGACAATTCGTTTTTTGTGCAAAACAATTCGTGCCGAACACAAAAGTGTCACGCCAACAGCGTCGATTGACAGATTGCTGGATTGCACGATTGCGCGATTGCGCGATTGCACGATTGCTGGATTGTGGCATTGCGTAAGAGCTGACAATTAATTAATTAATTAGCTCACTTGCCTCAGTTCCGTCAGTGGGCGTGGCACTGTGCGTGATTTGCTGTACATCAGCGCCAATCTGACTTTCGTGTTGAACTTACTCGAGCAGGCACGCAAAACGGACATTTTAAGTAACGCGATTCATCTGAGAAATCTCAAACGAAACCAACTTATAACAATTAAAATAATTATTATATTATTAATTGCAACAATTAAAAATGCTGTAATCCTATAGTCTAGTGAGCTCAACTACGATATAACCTCACTCCAGCTGTTACATATATTCCTGTTTTATTGCCAAATTTCCCATCAAAAGTTTTGCGTGTAATTGCTTTAGTTTCTAAAAGACGGCACAGTCACAGAAAGTATATTTATGAATTATATGAGTTAATGAGCTATATTTTCGACTATAATTTGGGTGTTTCAAATCCGACTAACAGAAATTTGGGCAGTCCTTCAATAAAGTGTAAATGCAAATTAAATATCAATTAGAAGCCCCCGCCTTAAAAATTGTTGCTTTTATTGTAATCGGAAATCGAACTCGGTATTCGTGAAACGTAGGAAATTATCAATAAGATGAAGCAAATGTCTAACTCTTATAGTCTCTGTAAACAGACGGACATCCCACATATGTATATACTTTATGGGATGGTGATTGCTTCCTTCTGCCTGTTATATTCATGCCCTTTTACCAATTATCAACGGATTCTGTGTATAATTAACTTGAAATAAACTTCAAATGGTGCCTGTCTAAATTGTTGCTTATCTTAAATATTTAGCAAACATTAATGTTAGGTGTGTATAAATCTATGCAGCTGCTTAAGTTCTGCCCCATAGTAATGACAATTATTATTAAAGTCATACTTAGAAAGCTAGGAAATATTATTAAATGTGAAAAGTTTGTAAATAAATTGAATTGAAAATGAGGCAAACGCATTTGTCATTGTCATGTTGTTTATTTGAACTAGGCTTTGCCTCAGCACTGCAATATATATTTGTATATATATACATATATATATATATGTGAGTATATATGTGTGCATGATTGTTGGCTGGTAGAGTGCTGACGCTGTCTTTAAAATATTTTTATCAGTGCTACCCAAAATAAACTGCGAATGGGCTACAAAAAGCAAAGACGCGCAATATAAACTGGCCCCATGTGCGTGTGTACATCTGTGTGTGTGTATGGGTGTGTGTGTGTGCGGGTGGTTGTGTGGGGGAGTGCGTGTGCCTGCGTGTATGGCAACAATACAGCAAAATAAACAAAAGATGTGCACGGCCATTGTTTGCTTAAGACACACTGAAAAACATTTATACATTTTTTACGTTCTTTTTTAGCATTACGTATACGTAATTTATTTTGAGAAGACGCCTGGTAAAATACGTATATGGCAAATAGCACTGCACACTTTTGGGCGCGCAAGCGTGCCAAAAACAAAAAAAAAATACAAAAAATGAGATGACAGCCCGAACAACTCACATAAACAATAAGGGAATGTAAAGAAAGCAAACGCAAAGAGCAATGCGAGCAGAGCACTGAACACTGAGAAGCGAGAAGACAGAGGAGGGTGGCTGGGGGTTGGGGGTGGAGCGAGTAGAGTATGAATAATAATAACCAAATTGGTTTGAGCTTACTTTGGCACAAGTGAAACGAAATGAAATTAGCTTTACGTTGACTTTCAGTGACGACGACGAAGTCTGGTGGCTGTGGCAAGCCCAGCGTGGAACTCATCAGCCCACCGACAATTTGTCAATTGACGCCCAGTCAGGCGCTGAAGCTGCTTCCGCCCGGCTGACTGTCAATGGACGGGCAGTAAAATTTCATAGAATTTTGTTGCATTTGCCTTGCTCCTGTTGTGCGGCTGCTGGGCATTTATCGCTTTTTGAAATCATCTGGCTGGAATAAATACATTTTCATTCAGTCGTCAAGTTGCTGGGCAAATCAGTAGCAGCAGCACTCATACAGAGAGAGAGAGAGAGAGAGAGAGAGAGAGAGACGGAGAGAGGGAGACCATTAGGTGTAGTCCGAGTCGAATTTCTAGTTCCACTCAAAGTGTATTTTCTTGGCGTATATTAAGTGGATTTGACCCCTCGCAAAAAGCAAATAGAGCCGCAATTGCTGCGGGCCCATTGATATATTGACTCAAAGCAAAGCTCGTAATATCTTCGTCTAACAGCATAAGTGATGTTGACTTAAACCAACTATCGACAGAAATAGAAAGAGAGAGACTGAGTGAGTGAGAGAGAGGCGGCATTTTAAAAGCCTTTGGGCCTGAAATTCATACTTGAAACCCAATGATGCATTCGATTGTCAAGTGGAAATGTGAAACCACTAAAAATAGGCAGCAACATCTCATTATTACTGTTGACATACTTTTAACTATTCCTAACTTCCAAGAAGCTTTTGTAAGCTAACTAACTAGCTTTGTGAAACCCTTTCTAGAGTTATTCATATCACATATATTTGACGCTTCGTGGCACCAGTTTTTGTGTTCTATCCTGCTTGTTGGAAAATCTATATCAGATCCCACTCGATGTGCAGGGAGTGTGTACAATTAAGTTGCTACACATTGCATGATCGTGGCAGCTGTCAATTTTATTTGCTATTGTAATCAACAAAATAAATAACAGCCTTTATGTGCCACTCAATCATTTACTTCAATCATTTTGTTGTTCCTCAAAGTATATTATCAATTCCATGGAGTATCATAAAAAAAAGAGAAAACAGGTCTGGACACACCAGCACGTCCACAAGTCCAGAAGGTCACACTCCAGGGCCGTTTAATTATGTATCGGATTTCCAATTAGCAGCTGTGAGCAGATTGGAAACAATTTGCATGCATTTGCAGTAACGAAAGTCATTAGTTATCATATTACGCCCTCTCACCGAGGGTGCCACGCCCACTATTTATGATCATAAATTATGCTGCCGGTCGCTGCTCATTGACCCACGCTTATTGCCCCAAATTTTGAAAGCAGCATCAGCATCAGCATCAGTGAGCAACAGACGACGAGTTGTTATTTCTTTTGGCTTTTGGGTTTCACTGGAATCGGAATATGCAAAACGTTTGATCCCTTCCGGCTTAGCCAGGTCTAAAAGAGCTGTACGACGAAATAAACTGAAATAAAATTAGGTGCAGTTGGCAAAGAGACAACCAGACAACCAGCTGGCCGGGGCAGGGGCAGAGATAAGTGGGGGGGAGTGGCGAACTTTAAATTTATTACAAACCCAATAAGCCCTGGCAGAGACAAAATTATTTATTTGCCCCGGCGCTAGCAATCAAAAAAGAAAATTCATGTTGACGGGTGGGCTCATGGCTAACCCACATACCGCCCTTCCCGCTCAACCCCCTGCAAAACGCGAACCACCCTCTGAGCTCGAGTTGCCACTGCCACCCATCGCCGGGAAACCCTTGCAGCTCCAAAATAGTCAACGCAGCAAAAACAAAAGTTTATTTATTTGATACGAAGACTGAACGAACAAATGGAAATGTTTTCAATTTTAACTAGGGAATACCCTCTATGTTGTTAATTTGATTTTTAAGATTGTGATATTTTCAAATTGGGACATTCATTATTGAGAAATAAAATGTACATATTCTATTCCTTTTATTTTTATCATTAAAAGTGGCCTTATTTCAAAGTGTGAAATACATAATTGAGCTTACATACATACATATGTATTTAACGCAGGATTTATTATTATGTTGGACCAATATACTTCTTAACACTGAGTCTGATTTGTAAGAGAGTGTTTAATTTGCATTCTTGATTATTACTCTCCATATTCCTTTTATTAATACTATTATCACTAAAGGAGTGATTATTTCAAATTGTGATATTCGCTGAGGAATACCCTCCCTATTCCTATTATTATTTTTATCATTCGTAGCGCACATATATTCATGATGATTATTATTTATTATTATTTCTTATTAGATTATTATTTTTCACCAATACCATTGAACTTCGGAGCTAAGCTCTTAGCTTATATACTCAATGCGCATACAGACCCTATTATAATTTCCGAAGCACTCACAAACGAAAAACCAAACCGAGATAAATTGTTTTTTTTTTTGTTCAAAATCTGTGGCACTGGCAAAATGGACTCACTGGGGTCACTGGGATCGTTTTGCCGTTGATTAAAAATCCGGTTGGATGATATTATCTGCTGCTGATATGTCGACCTCACTCTCGAACCAGTGCCGACCCCCCCACTCACCCTCTCCTCTAGTCGCAACCGACTCTGTATCTAGTTTGGCCAGACTTTTGGCTAAAAGTTGGTGACCAGTTCACTCAAAGTTTTGACGCAGCAGGCACGTACAATGCCGCGCCCACAAGCCGCTCCTCTGCCCCCAACTCAGCCGAGTGCAAAAGCAATAGCAATGTTATTCAACTTTTACACTATTTGTCCATGTAAATGTCTGCCTGCGCTTTGCATTTTTTTTCGTTTTGTATTTTGTTATTTTTGGCCAAAAGCAAACAGTTACAACAACAACGACAATAACAAAAACTCGCCGACAGTCATAAAAAATGGGCAACTTTTATTTTTTTTGTATTTTATTTATTTATGTTAAATTCATGACATGTATTTAAATTAGTTGCAGAGCAGTTTGTCCCTTTTTGTCAATGGGTGCTAGTGTGCTTAAGTGTGTGTGTGTGTTGGTGTGTGTTGGCCATCAAACGCAGCCGTTGTGAATTTGGCGTTCCAAAAAGTAGGCAACAGAAAGTGGGCGCTGCATTAACAAACATTCAATTATGAGCCGAAGCTCTCTCTTTCTCTCTTTGTATCTATCACTGTCATACACAAGATATATGACTCTTTTTCTCACACACACATCAGTTATGGCTCCTCTT
The DNA here is from genome assembly GCA_035041375.1 of Drosophila conformis. Classification (NCBI taxonomy): domain Eukaryota; kingdom Metazoa; phylum Arthropoda; class Insecta; order Diptera; family Drosophilidae; genus Drosophila; species Drosophila conformis. Next base: position 9,315,049 of record JAWNLE010001151.1, read on the forward strand.
CCTATTTATATCTGTATCCCTGTCGACTGCCATTAGCATTTCAAATGCTAAGACAGCGGCTAGCATCAGCATCAGCTTCAGCATCAGCATCAGCATTACAGGCCAAAGCCAAAGTCAAAGGCAAACCCAAGCTCAAATTTCACTTTCGTTTCAGGGGCGCTGGGTGTGAAAGTTGCCTGCTAGGGGATGTGCCCAGGGGGATGGTGGGTGGTAAAGGTGGTGCCGGTTTAGCTGGCACAGAAAACTTTTACCATTTGCCTGCAAGTAGCAAACGACAAAGGGCAAGGCAAACACGCAAACTTTGCCTGTATATATCTTTTCAGTTTTGTGATATGTGTATACTAAATAGCTGCATATATTATCACAGCAAATAACCACCCATGTCTCTCTCCCAACACCCTCCCTTCCCCTATCTCTCTCTCTAGTTTTATTTATTTTTTGTTTTTTTTTTTTTTTTTGGGAATAGCTTTAAAAATGCGTGCTTGGTCAAGTAAATGAGCTTTCCTGTGGCTTTCCCACTTTTGTTTCGGACATGTTCTTAGCAACCAGTTAGATCAAAGACACCCATTCACACACAAACACACACACACACACGCACAGTTGAATACATATGGCGGACGCTCAAACGGAAATTGATATTTAATTAAAGTTTTAGTCGTTGCTTTGGCTGGGTCTGCACACAGAAGTTTGCCCCGACCTTCGACTTGTGTTGCCCCAACTGCAAATTCTGAAATTTGCATAAGGCCACAAATTTGAGATGGTGCCTCTCAGCCCAGCATTCGAGCAGCAAAGCAAATGCAGATAGCAGAAGGAGTCTCCAACTGCTCGAGAATACTATCTCAATATGAATTCCGGACACCAAAACTTTTGACTCGAGATACCAGCAGAGTCCCGGTGAAACTTTTCCAGTAGACACATGACAAATAATTCTTGCGACTTTATCGCATTGCGATGTTTTCTAGCACATGATGGGCTGCGTGTGTTTATGTTTTGTTTTTTTTTTTGCAATAAATCGGATTTGGAGCAAAGCAAGTTTGTCGACGTCGATGTTCGCGATCTAAGCCTCAATTTATCAGCAACTGCTGCTCTCAAAGTTGAATTCTACAGTCTAATTTGCATAAGAAAAAACAGTTCGAATTAGGATTCATTTTGTGCTCGATCCTTGAGGCAGCTCGAATTACTTGTGCACAGCTAGATAAACAGTCTGCTAAATGAATAAACTCATTCGCATCTTTGGCACTTACATATTTATTAACTTAATGTTGACAAAATGCAGTCCACACTCTTTAACTGATTATAATTAAAAGAATTAGTTAAATTAATTTAAAAATTAACCAATTGATTTAGAATAAAAAGGAATATTCAAGTTACAGATTAAAATTAAGCAAATAAAATAAAATCTAAAATATTAAATAGCTGAGGCTAATAAAAAATGATAAAATAGTCAAATGACCAGAAAACCCCCATCAGACCAAAAATTGCTAAAAAGCAAGAAGGGGAGAGGAAAGAGGCAGAGCGAGAGGGATAGGTGAGGAAAGAAGAGATAGAAAAATATTTCATCTGGTAAAACTGAACACAGTGAAACAAGGCCAGAGATTGCCCGAAGATATATTGAAATTGAAAATTGAATTGAAAACACATCTACACCCAACACACACACACGCACACACACATACATAGACACACACACACATGCTGTTGTAATTCTTATGTCATTCATTGAAATTTCAACTAATTGCCCTTTCGCTAGTATGGCATAACGAATGAGACTGTTCTGATGACCGACACAAGATTCGCCCATTGATTTTTCACTACCAAAAAGTGTACAAATATTGCCATTCTGTCTGGCTAAAATGGGGACAGCGTTTACTTTCGGCCATTAAGGGTACAGACTGGGAATGGCGCATTGGCATCATTTTGTTGCTCATTAAATGCACTCAGGCAAATTTATGCCCATTTATTTTTAAAGCCAAGATGCGTGGCGGGGGCCGTGGAGGGTGTTGGGGTTGGGGTTGGGCTGAGGCTCCACACAACGCTTTAATGACGCTTTTTCGTTCGTTCGTGTTTTTTTTTATATTTATATTTATTTAAATACGAGGAGAGAGCAACAGCCGCGCCTTAGCTGCTGGCTGATAGCATTTTATAAAGGCAATTGGTGGAGCAAGCAGGGGGTGTCACGCTAGTAGGGGGTGTGGAGGGAACTAGGGTGCTGAACAAACTTTATGACTTTTATCTATGCGCAAGTTTCGAACCCAACAACGAGCAAATGAGTGGAATGCTGAGCGTGGAGTGGCACTGAGACTGACACCGACGCGTCGCTTATATGAAAGGGGGTGTTGTGTAGGTGGGGGGTAGGGGGGGTGGTGTGGTGTGGTACACCTTCAGTTGAGTTTTTAAACATGCCTCACGGCCAAATGCATAAATATTTTCACAGTCGCCGCCGTGCGCGCGTGAAAAGCAGGCAAAAGAGAAACATGACATTTTTCATATACATTTATTTGGCTTTGGCCGCTTTTGCGTCCTGCCCTCAAAGATTGATGGGCGTGGCACATTTGCATAATTGCAGCCAAGCAGCAAAGCAGCAGAGCAGCACCCAAACGCCCGAGTGCCATAAAAAGCCGTACAGCTGAATGAAATGAAGTCAAATAACAGAGTACAAAGTACAAGCGACAGCAGCGAAACGACCAGAAAATACCAAAATAACACAACAAAGCACCGCAAAACAGAGCAGAGCAGAACAGAACACAACAGAAAAGAGCAGAATAAAACGGCACAACGGACCAACGGACGAGCTGCAGACGGACAAATGATATAGGTAATAAAAAGTTTATATAATAGCAGATGCCATACTGAAATCTCTGCAGTGGCCCCAGCTCCATAGCATTTAAAATAGCATTGTTTAAAGGTGTATGGGAATAATGGCAATGTGTTCTCACTGAAAAAGGGAGAAAGAGACAGAGAGAGAGAGAGAGAGAGAGAGAGAGAGAGGCTTAGATATAAATAGGCAGAGCTAGTTTGGAAATTAGATGATCGATCAACAACATTTGACTATATCATCTCTGTCTCTCTCTCTCTCTCTCTCTCTCTGTCTCTGTCTTTCTATCTCTATTTTCCTCTCTTACGAGAAAGTTTCACAAATATCCAAAAGTCCTTAGATAAACATAAAATGTAGGTTTTTTTTAATAATTTTCCATATAAATATAATGATAATAACAGTTGGTATAGAACACATTATAGGAATGGGTACTGAAACAAAGAGAGACAGAGAAAGAGTGTGAGAGAAAGACAGACAACAACACTTCACTATTAACTATATTATCTGTCTCTGTCTCCCTGTATCCAAAGTTATTTAATAAGAGGACTGCACTTGAATTGAGCGAGACAAGCTCTTAAATATTAAAATATTTCGAAATTAATTTACGAGATTATTTACAGAGAACAAAGTAAACAAAGAAATTGCATTTTATAATGAACAAATTCAGTTACGTTTTTTCAACACAAAGTTGCGGCAAAGGTTGTCTGTGCCTTTTTGTTATGCCTTATAACCATCGCGTAAAGTGGGTTATAATAAAGCTGTCGGAACTCTGACGATAAAATGCAAACAAATAATATCTAAAAAAGTCTCAAATATTTCGAAATTGAGAATCTAATAATAGAAAACTAACTACTTGGGGAACGGTACTCATTCAAAATGTTCAAATGCCAATTAGAGTATGACTAGAATAAAGGGTATCTTCTAGTGGAAGCATTATGACTACAAGAGAGCTTTGAATGTCTCTTGTTGTCGCAGATTGCGTCAGATATTAAATTAATTTAAGGTAAATTCGCTCTACGTGTTCTTACACCAACAACAACTGTTCGTGTAACGCATAAACAATGTCAAAATAAAAAACTGTACGAAGAAATAAGCAAAAAGTATGATCGAAGATTGAATATCCTTGCGGAGCGCTATCATCTAAATCTCAAATTAAAAAAACTGTTGTCTGTCGTTGTTATGGATGTTAATTGGCGAAATTTCTTAGACGACAAAGTTGTTCATACAAAAACTCATCGATTATATATATATATATATAAGCTATTTGATATAGTGGTTCGGTTCGGCCGACTTCATCGCATGTGCCTCTTGTGCCAAGAACATGGATATATTCTTCGACTAGTGATCTTGAATAAAAATATTCTTAAGAACTTATATAATACATACTTGATTTTGGATTATGGGGCATCTATAAGTCGCGCACGACCGATTAGAATACTTTTTCTAGTCCGCTTCATGTTTTTTTTGTTGTGTTTGGTGGTGCGACTTAGCAACTCGTAAAACCATGCGAACTTGAAATTCGATTGCACTTCCAGCTTTGAGGTTTAAATTGGGACAATGGAACAACAACAATGAAACTGTGTAGCGTTGATTGGATTGCATCACTTGTGGCCAGTCAAACCAGCATTTATCAAACTTCAACGCAAATCCCCCAATTTTCATTTCAATATCATTAAACCATTTAAACACTGTCTGAAAAACATATCTTCTTTGTACCACAATCATCGATATTCAATTCGGACGCACTTAACTATCCAGACAATAATACACTGTTAAATTCGATTTTGAAAATATACCTTGCATAGAACAAACCTGTCATAAATCTTCTTCAGTGTGTGTCTGTTTCTTGATTTGATATTTTAAACAACAGCTTGCCGTAATTGCCAAGCCGTAAAAATATATTTTGTTGGTTAGCCAACTTGATTTTAGCTCTGCTGCCTGAGTGCAATCATAAAACATTGTTTGATTTGGAATTTTTTGCTTTTGAATAAGATGTATCTAAGAATGTGTTCGTATATTTTTTATGTGCTTGCAGAATACTTTGGAATTTACTCGCTTTTTGTGTTGATCACGTCAACAGCAGGGACACAACAACTGGTAAGTATATAGACAATAACCGTTTCGATTTTGATTTACAATTAAATCGTTTGCATTAAGTACTTGCAAACTCAAACAAATGGCAACGACGATAAAAAAACAAAATAAATAATAATAAAAAATTTTGGACATGCGGGGGAGTTTCAACTGGGAGGACGGAGCAACTGAGTAACTAGGTAACTGGCAGCCCTCCGCCTGACCAGAGGAGGTTCAGGGTTAATTAAAATACGGAATACACTTTGACAAAATTCCATTTAATCTACTCAGCTTCGAACTCGCAAAGTCCAAATAAGAACCAGGCGGAAAATTAATTATGCGCATATTTGTCGGCTTAGCAACAAAACAGCAGATGAAAAAAAACGAGAGAGAGAGAGAAGGAAAAAATACCCAACAAACAAGAAAGGACACACCGAAGATTACATACCCTGGCAGGAATTAAAAAAAAATCACATGATTCTGGGACATTATATAGTAGTCCGATATTGAGGAGTTTTTGCCGAAATATTGTTATACGCACAGAAACCGAAACAGAGACAGACAGACAAAAGGACAGACTCAAATGGTTATACATCATGACAACATTAAAGGACCCACTGTAAGGTATAAAAAGGTAAAGGACCACACCAAAAAAAAAAAAGGTTGACTTTGATTTGCATTTTTCGGCACTCTCGAATGTGCCATTTATGACATTTACCGCATATTGCGTTGGCAACCCTAACCAACAACCCCCTCCTCAATTCCCCATTCCACGGTTAGTTGCAGCAACAATCCACTACTAATCAGTTGCTGTTGCTCACTGACGCGTTGCGGGATGTTGGTGTGTTGGAGGGGAATCGGGGGCTTTGGTACAGTGTTAAATGAGCCGCTGAGCCGCATAATTTCCATGTGCTAAGTCAAATGACTCTGCCCAGGAATTAAGGCCAAATAGGTGCGACTTCTTGAGTTAACCATTGGGAAGAAAAAAGCTCATTTATATATTCAATAATAAGTGAACATTCGCTGCTTTGAGAAATAACAGTAAATATATATTTTTAATAAGAGTATATGTATTTGTTTACTGGTAATGATTGCTCTTAAGGCATATGTGCAAAGTATTTGAGAGTATTTTATTCAGGTTGAATTCAATTATATTTTAGAATGATATGTTTACTCAAAATCACTGTACATATGTGTATATATATATATATATATATATATAACTACATAGGATGCGCAAATTTACTTTTCTCCTGTGTGTGTGTGTGTGTGTGTTGCCAGAGTTGATTTGACCTGCGAGTATAATGAAATCGGTTGTTGATCCTTTTCTGGCCAGCTCGCCTTCTCGCCTAAGAATATATCGTATATCAGTCGGCATTTCCTACTTTACGGGATGGCAGAGTGCCATTAAACTGTCTCGAGCTTGCGCAAATGAGCCTCACTTGCTTTGGACAATGGCCACACTTATAGCACTCCAATATACACATACAAACTATTTATATATACATATGTATATATATGTCTACAGCTGTGGTCAAAATAATAGCAGTGCTGATTCTCAAAGCATCTACTAACAATAAAACTTATTTTATTATGATAAAATCGAGACCTCTTTTAATCTTCAATATGAAAAAAAATTAGCTCTGCAAACCCAAAAATGATTGATTTCTCATCATGGAATTTCTTCTATTATAGGACATAAGCACCAATCACATTTAATTTATAGATATATTATATAGTCGCAGAGAAAGCTGAGAAAACACAAATATTATAATATAATATTTAAAATTTATTCATCAGTATTCAGTATTGATTGCTTGTGATTAAATCAATTTTCATAATTTGTTAATTGTGTGTTAACATTTTCTCTACTATTATTTTGACCAGAGTTGTGTGCATGTACGGTGGCGGACACCTTATTCTGATCAGCGTCAAAGAAAAAAAGGAATTGCCTGCCATAAGCTAACCATTCATTATTTTTCAAAAATTCCAAAGACCGATGGTAGGTATATGTATTAACCACCAAAATTAATATATGACCCCAATTCACTGGGGTTTCCCCACCTGCTAGGTAGGATTATGGCAGGCAATTACGTTTTTTCTTTGACGCTGATCAGAATAAGGTGTCCGCCACTGTACATATATGCTTGTGTGTGTGTGTGCGTGTGTATGGTATTTGTTGTGGGGCCAATACAAGTAACAATAAATTGCTAAGCCGCCTCACTCATTAAATATACATATATATCTACGAGCATGCATAAATAAATGTGTGTGTGAGTGTGTGTGTGTGTGCGTGAGTGAGTGTTTTTGCATTTAATTCAATAACACAGCAGCAACTCGTTTGCCACGCCCATTACGCCCACAAAAGGTGCTGCGACAGCAGTAGCGGAATGTGCAATCCTTGTGTGTGCACAGGACATGACAGCAGGACCAGGACCAAGCACAATCATATCCTCAGCTGCAGCTGCAGATGTCTGCCTGCCTGCGTGTGTGTGTGTGTGCGTGTGTGTATGACATGGCTATGTTTGTCGCTTGGCTGTTGCAGTTGTTGTTGCTGCCGTCTGTCTTCTGTCGCCTGTCGTTTCATTTTCATGTTCCACACTTGACGCGTTCGAGCATGTCGAGGCATTCAATTTCTTATGTGCTCGCTTGTTGTCACATTTTCATGTGGTGTAATGTGCTCATGTCTCCGACTCCCTCTCTCCCTCTCTCTCTCTCTCTCGCTCTCTTTCTCCGCAACACCTTCCTGGCACATTCTTTGTCAATAATCTCATTTTGATGTGCTTTTCCAGCGCCACACCCACATAGGCGTAATATGGCAACATTTTACGGCAGAGCCTTTTCTCCTCCGGCGTAATGGGAATTTCACAGAATCGTCAGCAAGGACTACATTTAATTACAACCGGTTCACACGAAACGGGTTGTATATTGAAGCCCTGCTAGGCACCGATTGATATTCAGAACCGGAATCCGAATTGGAACCGAAATACAACATTTTGTTCGTGCATCGTCCTCGATCCCATTACTTAGGTGTATGTTTTGAGAATGTGTTTGTGTTCGAGCTTTGTATACGAAAACTTATATCCAAAAATTTATATCTCTCTCTGAGATCCGAAGACCAAACGGATATTATTGATGGGTTTAGAGTATAACAAGAAAGAGCGGCTAGTTTAGGCAAGCCGAAGTTAAAATTGCCTTGCAGACACCCCAATTTCAATATTAATTGAAAAAATCAATCGAGCCATAAATATATTTACTATTTGTTCGATGTTGATATTAATATGAAATTTTTTTTTTTTTAAGTTTGGAAAATATCCGTAAACTTTACAGAAACTTGTATATCTGCTGTAGATGTGAAATGCATTAACTACTTCAAGTAGTGAATTTAACTCTTGCTTAACATGCGATGCAAATTTGTGCGAAAATTATAATTCGGATTCCCTGCTTCACGACAATCGGAATATATTCTATATTCGGGTACACATTGTATGTCAATTATACAGACCAACACATCGTCAAGCACTCTCAACTAAAGCATACTTACCGTTTATATTTGCCCACCTCAAGTGCAAACAAGAACTTCATTTGCAGACAACTTTTTAATATGATAAGCATATATAAATATATATATATATATATTATTCATATATGTATTGAATTAAGGGCAAGGCAGCAAACTCCACTTAATGCAATTATCATCAACATCAAAGTGATAAAGTGCGCTGCATGTCGTGGCCAATGTGCGGGGCAGCCCACCAGCTTAGTTTGTCCTGAAACTGGGTCTGCGAAGAACCGCTGTCAATTAGCAGGCACTGTTAAGCTGCAACTTGCGGTAACTTGCTCCTGTTAGGCACTTTAGGGCGTAGTTCCAATTAATTAGCAGTTGGCCGGATACAACTGGGCCCCAAATAATGCTTTGCCCAGCGTTGGCCACGCCCACACACACCACCAGCGCCCTTATCAGTAGCTGTGCAAAATTTCATAAATTTTAATCGTCCTACCAAATGAAAAAGAAAAATTGGCCACTGTAAAGCCAAACAGAAAGTTGAATCGTTAAAAGGTAAAAACCAACAAAAAAAAAAAAAATAAAAAAAAAGATTGTTTTTGTATTCGAAAGTTTCGCAAAAAGCATTAAAATTTAAAAACAAAAAAAAATAATAGAACGGGAAAGAACGAAAAAATAAATTACGATGACCGCTAACCGACGTTTGTTATGGTAAAAAATATTGTAAATATTTTCCAGAAGAACCCGAGTCCCACCTTTACTCCCCCACTCCTACAACGCCCAGTTAATAATTTGTTTTGTTGCTACCTTGTGGCTGAGGCATATACATATAGACACACTGACATACAGACATACATACATATATATATATTTAAATATATATATATATATATATGTTGTGCCGAAAAATGTTAATAATTGGCATTTCTGTGCGAGATGGTGTAACGGATGGATGGAGTGTACGGCAGGAGAGGTGGGTGAAGGTCACGCCGCGAATGGTGGGTGTTTTTTTTCATTTTTTTTATTTTTATTTGGTTGGGTCGCGTTTCATAAATTGTTTCGGAAATTACAGTTGTACTGATGGGCAGCTCCCGTGCCCGACCATTGACCGACTTTTGGACCTCGGAATTGATTACAGTTCATTTCACTTTTGGGTACTGTTACGCATTTCATCGCCCGCAACCTATGCTCCCCCCTCCCGCCAGCGCTTCCTTTTTTCATCTATAGCTGGGCATTGACGTGAAGCGTTGATTTTCGTTTAAGTTTTTTCAGTATGATTTCGCCGATTGCGTTTCAATTCAATGTTTGCTTTTGTCTGATAATATTAATATTAATATTATATTAATATTAATATTCTTTTTTTTGTTTGTAATTTCTCACAAAAAACTTGCATTTGCATTTTAACGCTTGAATCACGCATATTTACAGCACTTTGATTTTGTTGAGTCATTCAGGTATCTCGTTGAGATTAAAAAGTGGGTAAGCACTTTTGATAATAAACTTAACATTCATCCAATGATTTAAATTGATACCGTTTCAATATATTATTTTGTGTTCCTTTAATGGTATAAAAATAATGATTTTTATGTTTAGCTTATTATATATATTGTGGAATATATGTATACTTAATTATTAGCTACCCTAAATTCTTCCCTAATATCTTCAATCTGTAACTTTATAAAGAGCTCTCCTCCAATTGTTTCTGCACGGATGATTATGTCAAAGTATAAGCCTTCACAATTCGATAAATAGAATTTTAAAATTGTTGATTTGATTAATATCGATCTTTATCGTTACGGAGGAAACGGATTAATTTATGCATCAAATGTATATGACTTGAATATGCCCAATTTGAAATCTATTGTCATTATATTATCTCAGATCAGCTAATGTATATTCATTCTGAGATGCCTCCTTCTGTCTATACCCCTCAAAATAAGAGAAGCAGATCAAACGCAATTAGCTAATTTTGTGTCATATCATTTCGTGCCAAAAGTATGGCACATTCGAATTGACACGGGACTCAATTATTTGCGTGTGTGCGATTGTGTGTGTTGTCAACATGCTATAAACATATAAAACAATTACTCGACTACATTAACATATGCCTAATGATATATGCACATGTGCAAACGACTTGCTGTAGTAACCAAAACCCAGTTTCAATCAGCAGCCACACGCTCCACCAGCCGCACCACCCGCACCATCCGAAACCCCCGCCATACCCGCTCCAACCACACCAACCGCGGCACCAGCCCAGCATCCTGAACAGGGCCACCCGAAGCCAAATTGCGTAATCGGTTTTGCGTATTATGCGCATTTAATTGGAGTTTTTGTTCCTGGTTTTGTTTTCGCTTGTTTTGTGCTTCATGTGTTTTTCTACTCGACAAATGCGCGCTAAATTGAATAAGCTGCAATAATTGCATAAGTTTGATTAGTTGGATAAGTGGTATTTATTGGCCCATAAACGTGCGCACCATCAGGCAATTAACCGGGCCAGCAACTTGGTCGATAGGCGATTACCCGATAGACACTTAAAATTCGCAAATTTATTTAAAAAATGATTAAGTGCATAAATTAACTAGTTTGTTTCTTAATCCCATAAGTAAGCCCCAACGACTAGATGAACAATTGATCTCAGCTGGGCTGTATAAGTTCTTTAAGCTATTTTCATTTATTTTGCCAATTTTAATTGCATTTTTTATATTTTAAATTTTAATTTTCGGGTACAATTTTGAGAGACGTGCTGCAGTGATGACTGTGCTCCAAGTCATTTTCAATCTCGTGGCACAGGCAAACCCTATTCCCTTGAAACCCGCACCTTTTAAACTAATTTGCGTCTGATTATTTGGTCAACGCGCTTAATGTCGATGTCGATGACGATGACGATGACAATGGCTATAGAACGATATGATGGAGGCACTCTGAATTGAAAGCATAAAAAATACACACACACAAACAAACATACATGTCTATATACTTACATATGAAAGGAGGAATCTGACAATGGACTAGTTGGGGAGGATTCTGGTTGCTGTTGGGTGGTTGTATTTTTAGTGGCTTCTAATGAAGTTACCAGGAGCGGCAGAAGGCAGCAGGCAGCAGGCAGCGATCCCTCCCGGGCTGAAAAGACGAATGCTGAAACTGGGTTTGCTTTGTGGGTGGGGAAGGGGAAGTGGTGGGAGTGGGAATGGGTTTGGCTGTGGTGGGTGCGCCGAACAGCAGCAGCAGTTGTCTAGGACCCTCATTTATTTTCACTTTAATCAAAGCGAATGGCAGGAATAGCAGGCAAGAGGCAGGAGCAGGAGAGAGCAGGCAGGAGGCTGCAGGCAACGTTGATGGTGCAGGACGCAGGCTGGTCCAACGTTTGCTGAACAAATTTTTGCTTCTAAGTCCAAAAAGAATTGTAAAGCGTAAAATAACAAAGACAAGGAAGAGCAAAAGTAAAAGCAGCAGCAGCAGCAGCAGCAGCAGCAGCAGCAGCAGCAGAGAGGCCAAAAGTGTATTAATAGTTGTAATTTTACACGTTATCCCTTTTGCCTGTACGTGTGTGTGTGTGTGTGTGTGTGTATGTGTGAGCGCAGGAGTGGCAAGGAAAGAGGCTAAACAAAAGCACAACAGCACAGGCCCAGGCCTCAGCAGAGCAGAGCAGAAGAGATTTCCCAGGCAGCCAAATGAAAAAGTAAGCTAATTAGTTAATGAAAGATATTTTCCTTTGTCTACTCTCGGTACACACTTCATACCCTCCCCCCTCCTGCCGTCCCCCCAATCGCATTCATAACGGAACGCTTTCCGCCCACACTGAGCGAAAATGCCTCAAAATGGCAGCTGTGGCGATCTGTTGCCCGAATATGTCTTGTTGTTCATAACTTGACTAAACCTAAACTACAATCTCTCTTGCGCTCTCTTGCTCTCTCTCTCCCTCTTTTTAGCTCTCTCGCTCTCTCTCGCTATGGTAAAGCATTGCCTAGCTTAACTTTGTCGCCACAAATGAGCTCAAAGTATGCCGCAATGCTTAATATTATGCATAAGGTTCAGCTATAGCATGTTCATTGTCCGGCAATTCTGACCTTTTTTTCTTGTTATTTGTTGTTTTTTTTTTTCAACCACCACAATTTCGAAGCCCTCGCAAGGAACCGCTCCACTCCCGCAGCAGCCCCCTGTTCATGGCTACCACGTCAATCGTGTTGGCCTTTGTTTGCCAATTTTGCCGTTCGCTGCTCATTTTCTGCTACTTTCTTTATGCCAACAGAAGCGGCAGCAATGCTGCTGCATAATTCCGCTCGCTGCTCTCTGTCTCTTTCTCTCTCTCTCTCTCTCTCTCTTTTTCTACAGTTTAAACCTACCCTTAACCCACTCACAGCCCTCTGCTGCTGCTGCTGCTGCTCACTTGCGTGGTCTGCACCCCTTTTGTATTGCAAAATGTTTTGCTTGAATAAATTATAAGCTTAACTGGCACCGAGACTCCCCTTCGGGTATCCATATACTGCTGCTGTTTAGTAACCATTTTTAAAGTGGCACTGTTCCAATAAATTATTAGATATATTTATTTTTTATACTGCATTTATCCTTTATTTAGCTTCTGTTTCCTTCTCTTCCATCAGGGAATTACACTTATTTTTTTTGCTCAGCATTCTGAGTCCTTGTTGCATGCCAACATATGCACTTCACATTCTTCTGTTAGATTAGAATTCCATTTCTTAATTAGTTATTTTCGCTTCATTAGATAGCAAAACGAATCGATTTAAGTCTATAGTAGAATGCCAAAGTCAAATATACACTGATAAAAGTCATTGTCAAGTCAGATACTATTTTCTTTCTTCTATTTATTTCGATACATATTTTTTTTATTTCGGTTACTGTTCAATAATTCTTACATATAAGCTGAATTTGCCCATCTGCCTGATGAGCTATATTCGATGTATTTACAACGATCGAGTTATTGACATGGCTTAAATGCGCCATCTGCGCATGGCCCAAGTCGAGGCAGTGCGAGGGAGAGAGCAATCTTTATTGAACATATATTATTTTCTTTTCTTTTCCTTCCTTTTTGATGCATGTCATTGTGATATGTGCTTATTATTTTTTTACTTAAATGATTATAAGGCTTAAAATTGTGTCAAAAAGTGACGCAGAAAATTGAGCGTGCAATTTGATTTTTCCTTTTAACGATTCTCCAACAGACAATGGCTGAAACGTGTGTATATATATATACGTATAAAGGGCTAAGTATAAATGGGACGTAGCTGACACACAACCACAACTAGGGCTCATATGGGCAAATATGTGTACATGTTTAAATAAAATATATACATTATATATATATATATATATAAATACAAGTATATATAGAAGCGATATGGACGCGACGCGAATGCTGCCGACGACGACACTTCTGGTTCATTGAAGCATAAGAAATTCTCGAATGAATCGCTCCGTTGACGCTTGAGTAGACTTGAAGCGATAAGCGCTTTTTGCCCCATATACAAAAATATATATTTTGCTCTAGTCGCGCATCCGTTTAGACTGCATACACACACACACCCACACACATACACGTTGTGTGCACTGTGTTAGCTAAATGCAAAAAGGAATATATCAACAAAAAAATATATACAAAAAAAAAAAAGCAGCAACGAAGAGGGGCGCGGTCGGGCTTCAGTCAGCCCGGCGGGCTCGTCCGGGAGTTGAACCCGGGACCTCTCGCACCCGAAGCGAGAATCATACCACTAGACCAACGAGCCATTACGGAATCGCTGCGCTGATTGAGGCATTTCAATATAGTCGAGATTAGAAAGCTAACCAAACAGAGAGGACAAGCGAGAGAGAGGGAGAGAGAGAGAGAGCGAATGTCGGATCGTTTTTCTATAGTTTTTGCGTATGCGCAACGCATCTGGTATTAAATTTATATTTATGATCTGCCTTATTACTCATACGCACCGTTTGCCCGTTTGAAAGTCAACGCATAAATATCAATTGTTCGCACGTTTGACCCCCGGGGGACTAGCGACTAATAGAAATGGAAATAACCAAACGTCATGCTGACTCACAAGGCTCACATGACCAACAACAATACACACACAACACACAACACACAATAAAATGCTTGGCCCTATGTCAAAAAAGTGGACAGCCGCATTCAGCATCGAAACGTGGCCCTGTTCAAGGTGTCTGTCCCGTGGCGTTGCTATTGCCCACTGAAGCTCACCACAAGCCCCCCAACTACACCGAACTGCCCTCAACCACCGCACTTGTGTTTATTGACAGTTGTCAGGTATTTTTTGAGGTGGGCTCCTAAACTTGCCATTCATTGCCTTTTGAGTCATTGCTTTATTGCTGATGATACTCGCATTTGGCGTTAGCTGCAAACACATGCGCACACACGTGTGTCATAGGAAGGTGTTAGAGGACTTTGCGTTAACCGAAAGCAAAGCAGCAGCATCCAATGCCATACAATTTGTCAAGCGACAGCTGTTGCACACACACACAGAGCCCGAGCGAGCAAGCGAATGGGGGGCAGGACACTCGAATGTGCCTGTGGGCATTATGTGTCCCAGTTGCATGCAACGCAGCGCTAACTAAATCGGAAACCAATTTGCTTTTCGCATCTAACCTATCTGCCATGTGTGTGTGTGGGTGTGTCTGTGTGTGTGTGGGTGTGTGTAGCAACTCAATGGGAATTACTAACTGTAAGCGTGCGATGACGTCACACATCACCATAAATTAATATCGGAATACGACGCAATGCAGCAAAATGCGAGTGAAAACAGTACAAATTAATTGTTCACAATTCCCAAAGGGCCAAGGCAAAAGGAATTTAACCGTGGCAATATTACCTGCAACTTTGCAACTTTGGGCCACGGCCACACTGAAGGCAGCTGTTTCACTTTGCCTTTTGCTGACACAAAAAGTTTGCTCAATTGCTTGGCTATATTTTGTGGTGGTGTTGCTGCTGCTCTTGTTTCTAGTTTCCTGGGCAGGTGTGTGTGCGTGTGTGTGTGTGGGTGTTGTGTGTGTGTGTGTGTGTGTGTGTATGTGTTGTGTGTGTGTATGTGTTGTATGCATGGATATGTGCGTGTGCTCAGCTAATTCGCGTGCCTTGGTGTCGCCAATAATTATACTTGCTGATTTATTGAGTGTCGTGGCTATTGTGTCGCGGGAGAAGCGGAAGTCCTGCTCCAAAAATTCAACATCCTTGTCGCCACTCATCCACTGGATATTGTGAACGAGTCACCATTGTGATTACAGCAAGGGATGGAAATTCAAATCATTTTTTTCAGACATGCCCATGCTTCGAATTTGTATATTGATTATTTGACATTAGATTATATTTTCTATTCACAAAATAATTGCCCATAAATAATAATGTTGCAATATTAAATCTCAAATTTATATTTTTATATTATTATTATTATTTTTGGATGCATTAATTGGTCAAACAGAATATTCACATATATATAAATATTTATTGGAAATTTAATTAATATTTAGTATTTCTTAGTTAAATTTGTAGTTTAAAATTTGAATTTAATTTAGTTTAGTAAATATTTTTTAGTTTTTGTATTTTTTCGTGTCGACGGGCTTTAATTGACATTAAATAAATACAGAAATATTGTTTCGATATGTGCAGAATATATATAGTTAAATAATTTTGGCTTAATTGCACTCAGACAAGTCTTGACTATATCAAATATACTTATGGGATTTGGCAGTTGGCAAGGACGAAGCCGAGGGCGAAGCCAAAGCAGTTCCATCATAATGCCATTAGTGTGCCTATAATGCTGATTAGTATGACAGAGACAAAGCAATCGCAGGCAACACCAAAAGCAACAACAACAACAACAAACGAGTCAAAAATTATGTGGTCGCAAGCCATTTAGCCTTTTTGTGGGTCTTCAATGGAATAGGATACGGATGGTCGGTTACGGATGGTGTGCCAGCGACAAGAAATGACACTCACACCCCTCTCACCTCTCACTCCAAGTCTCACTCCAAGTCTCACTCCAAGTCTCAGTCTCAGTCTCACTCTCACTGTCAGCTGCTTAGCTAGAGCTGAGGTTGATTGCCGCCTTTAAGTAGTGGCACCTCTTCACCCACAAACGAACGAGGGGAACTGGACTGGGATTGTATGGATTGCGTGCGGTCCTCGCATATTCAAAATCATCGCTCAAGCGAAAGTGAAATTAATTACACGACTTGAGTTCTGTTCGGTTTGGTTTGGTTTGGTTCTGTTCTGTTCTGTTCTGTTCAGTCCAGTTCAGCTCAGTGCCAAGTTGAATTGTGCTGAGTCTTCGGCATTGTCGGTTCTTATTGCCACTTGCTGGCGTAATTAATGAAAAGGGCAACCAAATCGCGAAAGCACACACACACACAAACTCAAACACACACTCTGATTGGGGGTATTTTTCTTGGTGTTTTTAAGATTTTCGCTTGGTTTTTCCCTTTGTGCTTTTCTCATTTTCTTTTGCGTCTTGCTTGAGCCAAAATTTCATTAGAGCCAACAATCTGCTCATTTCTTTATTTTGGGTCTGGCAGCTGGCACAAATTTTGAGTGGCACGTATCTGTGGCAAAGGCAACGGTATCCACTATCTACTCTCATCTGCATCTAAGCCACAACTAGTCCCAACTGATATGTACACTATATAAATATATATATACATGTATATATGTATACATATATAGCACGCACATCACTACACGTTTACGATCACATTATGTGCGCATTTGACAAGATATTCTGACACTTGGATGTTGTGGAATTAACTTCAGCCTCGATGCCATCTTGAGTCTAACTTGAGTCTATACCAAAGGAGTCTATTCTTGAAGCAAGCAAAATGATTTGCTTAACTACTTGTTGTACATTTTCTAGTATTCATTTTGGCTAATTTACTTTTAGGTTACTCAACATATTGTTGTCAAATCAGAAAAATGAATAAAATTATGAAATTATATTTATCTAAATAAATAATACAAATAGTTGAATTTTCTCTTCTGTTTTTTTTGTGGAACCGTATTAATATTTAGAGGCAAATATTTTACATTTGAAAAAAAATAAGCATGAGGATGAATCTAAACCAGAAAAACAAGAAAAAATTGCATTTAATGTTCGATTAGCAAAATAAAAATTCATCTGCGAATTTCAACTTTTAACTCAAGTCCTGCCAAGCCAGAGGACAATGAACTGACAGGATGCAACAAATCGACTTAATTCGAGTGAATAAAGCTAATTTGTCAAACGTTTAAAATGCTGCAAACACCGATATGCGGCAATGCCACACTTGAAAGGAGGCCAATTTGAATTAGTTCAGTTGGTTTTAGAGTGGCGAGATTCGATCAAGGGCCTTTACTCGATTGGACTTTGGCTTGGAACTTGGAAGTGAACCGATTAAGCTGAGCCAAGGCGCATTGGTTTCAAATTTCTCGAAGGTGCTCAGTCGATGCTTGCTCTGATTAGAACACAACGAGCCATCTCTTAATTATGGGCCAATGACCAAGAGGGCTTTAATCAGCGTCAGTTGGCAAATACAAAAGCGAAAATTGCAAAATGTCTACAGCAGCAGCATCAGAAATGAAACAAGGCCAGGAAAAGGAGCAGGAGCAGGAGCTGGAGCAGGAGCAGTAGAAGCATTTCAAGCAGGACGAGGGCAAGCAAATTGAGGATAGCAGGCTCTCATTCTCTAACTGAAGGGAAAGTTGGATGGTTGGGTTGCTTGGTGGATGGTCGGGTGGTTGGGTGGTTGTCAGCTGGTAAGGCGACACACCAAAACCTTTTGCTAACTTAATTAAATTATAACATTTTCGCTGGCGCTTTTTGTAGAATAATTGGCAATAAATTGATTAAAGAGTTAATTAAATGTGCGGGGGGCCGCCAAAGTACATAGATGGATAGATAATTGCATTGGCGCAAAAGGCACCATAATTTGGGCCAACTGTGTGTGTGTGCGTGTGTGTGTGTGAATGCGTGGTGTGTGTCGAGATTTAAGTGCAATTTCAGTCGCACTTTTGCAGAGCGCCTCCAGCTGTGTGCTCTGCACTTGATAGTTATGCTTTTACAGCAACTAAAATGCAGTTGGCAAAAACGACTTCAAATTTAAGAATGATTTAAACGTAAGCAGAGAGAAAAATAAAATTGAAATAATTGTCAACATGTGTTATATTTATTATTTAATTTAATTCATTTAATTTAATTTAAAGATAGCCGTTGTCAGCTTGGACAAGCCACAAGAACAACAACAAGATACAAGATACAAATACAGATGGAGTACAGCCAGTTGTGGTTCTCTTTCCTTTCTCTCTACTTGCAGTCGGTGGCAGCATGCAGCGAGGACGTTGCCTTGGCGCACAGCGTGCAAAGTGCACCACGCTCCCCGCTCAGCCCCACTAGAGGGAGTGTGTGTGTGTGTGTGCGCGCGTGTGTGTGTTGGTCAGGCAAAGGCATGATGGTTGCAGCAGCCATTGGTCCCGTAGCAACATCGACGGGAGCAACAATTGCCAAGGCCACAAGAACAACAACAGTGCTGGCCAGCAAGTTGCTCGGCCATTTTCACAATCGTACCACCCACGGAAATGTGGAGAGAATAACATCGGTGCATGAAGAGGCAGCAGCAGCAGCATCGTCAGGCGGAACGGGATCCGGAACGGACACCGGATCAGCTGTATCGGATGGAGGGGGAAATGGAGACAGTAGCGAGAGCGTGGGCATCGCAAGCTCCTCGACACCCACGAGCTACTTGTCCCTGTATGAAGATGAGACGCAAGCGGCGGCGGCGGCGGAGGAGGCTGGCTATGCGTTAATTGATGACATCAGCGAATGGCTGCTGAGCGGCGCCAGTGGCAACAATCTCAGCCTGAGCAGCAGCAGCGGCAGCAGCGAGACAACCCCATCCGCTGCACTCGGCCGCATGGTCAGCACCGGATTCATTAGCCCCAATGAAACGGTCAGCTGGCTGACGCTGGACATAGCTGAGACATTGCAGAACAGCACACTGGCTAGCAATGGCAATGGAAGTGGCAACAGCAGCAAGAGCACTGGCGCCACCAACGCCAGCATCAGCAACGATCTCGATGCGGATCCCGATGCTGACGGTGGTGGACTCTATGCGTTGCGCAACTTTGTCGAACAGCAATTGAACGGTGAATCGGGTCAGGATATTGCGCAGGATATTGCGCTCATCGATAGCGCGGAGGAGAGTGCGCTGGAGAGTGTGGCCGATGGGGATGCTGATTATGGCATTCTCGGTGGCTTCGGCGGCACCAGCTTGGATATTGCTGACTTGGGTGTGGTCAGCAATGATCTGTTGCAACGCACGGCGGCGACGATTACAAATCGAACGACCACCAGCGGCATGGAGGATGCCCTTTGGCTGAGTGGTGCTGCCGCCAGTGGTGCGAGTGCTACAGCTGGTGCGGGTGCTGGTGGTGGTGGTGGTGCTGGTGCTGGTGCTGGCGGCAGCTCTTTCATGCTGCTGCTCGAGAACTTTAACGATTATTTTCCCAATTATAATGGTAGCAGTGTGACTGGCACCACAATCAGCACCACAACAGTCACCACGAGCAACGTTCTACTCGATCAGAACCTGACGAACCTCTACCTGGAGAACTATCGAACCAATTGCACGAATTCAACGCTGAATCTAACAACCGAATCCTGTCAAGAGCTCCGAATCGGTGAGTAACTGCAAGTTAACATGTCTGATTTCCCAATTTCCCCATTTCCCCATTTCAATGTGGTGTGTATTTAATTATATTCTCACTCAGTGTCCGTTGAACTCCCTCAGTTTTTAAGAACGATCAATTCACGTTCATTCTTGGAATAGATGCGTTCAATCAGATTGGATCAATCAGTCAACGGATAAGATTTCAATTTGTGGAATCGATCGATTGAGGTCAAACTCTGATACATATTTTATTTTTTTCGCCTTGGATTTTGACTTGATTTTCGATTTGTTATTACAGAGATACAAAAGTGGAATATTCAGTTAAAAGTTTTGTATAAAATGAGCTTAACTCATTCAAAAGCATACAAATATTTCAAACTCCTCAGATTAACTCCGATCACACAGTTTTTATTTGAACTTCTTACTTTTATTTCTGTCTTAAGTTGGTTCAGTTTGCTTTGAACTCATGCATACAACTGCAGAATACAAATAACTAAAATTTATATATAATTCGTGTAATTTGTATTTTATTCTATTCGCAGTTGATCACAATTATTGGGCGCTCATCTTGATACTGTTCCCAATCCTAACGCTATTCGGCAACATTCTGGTCATCCTGTCCGTGTGTCGCGAGCGTTCTCTGCAAACGGTTACGAATTATTTTATAGTGTCATTAGCCATAGCCGATCTGCTGGTCGCCGTAGTCGTAATGCCGTTTGCTGTTTATTTTCTGGTAAGTCTCTTAGCCTGCTTGTAACCTCTAAGATATATGGCCAGCCATCCTGCTCCTACCCCTGCATCCGCCGATGCCTCCACCACTTATCCATTTGGCCCGGCCACGGTGTCAAAATCAAAATGCCAAATGCAAAATTGCCGGCCATTTGCGTTTAATTTTATCAAGTGTCTGGGGGCCATCTAATAAATAAACATGCACATAAATAACAGCAAGCCGAGTGCTTAAGGACTTAAGGGAGAGCAGGGGAGGAAAGGGGAGTGGCTTTAGCGGGCGTAGGTTATGGCAAGGCTTTTTAGTAAATTGCGGCCATTCAAGCAATAACATTCAATTTTTGGCGGCCCAATCTTATAAATCAATGTGTGCATGTATGCGTACGGAAATAAGAGGGAAAAAATGGTAAATGGCAGTGGCAAATCAGCAAATCGAATAAGACAGTGTGACAGAGAGGAAGAGAGTGTGAGAGAGAGAAAAAGTGAGAGAGAGAGAGAGAGAGATACAGAAAGAAATGTTAACTTTGCTGTCTGTGCTCACTTCCTTTGACTGAAGTCGCTGTAGCTGTCATTCCAAATGATTGATTGTGCGATTGAATGACTGACTACCTTCCCAGCCCATTTTTGTCTGTCTCTCTGTCACGCTCCCTACGTATATCCATCTCTCTATCTCTCTCTATATATATTCAAGCTATAAACAGTACGTCTGAGTTGGTGTCTCGCAGACAGCTCCGTTGGAAGATAGATTAATAGAGAGACTGTTTTCTCAATTTCGCCATTCAACTTTTCGTAGAATTCACACTTAATCGGTAGAAACTTTGACTGCTCCATTATAGTTATTTTAAGCGTGCAAAAAAGAAAAAGAATATTAAACTTTAGAAGCTCTTGGATAAAGCAGCAGAAGTTGCCTTAAATAAATATATCAAAATATGGTTATGCAAATTGGGTAACTTAACTGGTGTAATCTGATTCAAAAAGCAGCTGTCAACACTGGCACATCGTGCACGTATATATATATATATATATATATAGAGGTGAAATGTATATCAAGACATGATAGTTATATCAATATTTATGCACTTTGCAAAACTGAATGCATAATTGCCGGCAGTTTTGTGTCAGTTGCCAAGCTCAACGTTTGTCACGTTGGCCACAATTAATAGCGTGTTTATTTTATTCGTTATGCTGTGTGTAGTTGTATAAATAAAAGATAACTGAAACCAGATAGCTTGTGCAAAATATTAAATAAAAAATGGGAAATTGCAATTGCAATGGCAGATGTAAAAGCGACGTAATTAAACTGCCCGCAACTCAAATGAAATGGCAACAAAACCCGCACGCCAAACTGACAGCGGCACCTCGGACAAGGGACAAAGTGGACGACGGGGGGCTAAGAGAAGGCGACAAAATAATGAGACATATATCGAATGAGACATAAGAACTAGAAATAAGTTTGAAAAAATAGAACTATAAATGAGCCCATAAAAAATTATATCAGCAGAATGTGAACAATATTAACTGGAGAGAGAGAGAGACAGAGCAACATTTTCTGATACATAGAACGATCGATAAGGAAAAGAGAGAGATAGAGAGAGAGAGGGAGAGAGAGAGGGAAACAGAGAGAAAGAGGGACAAAGGGAGGGAGAGACTGCTTAAGAGGAGGGATGGTAAAGGGAGTGAAAGGAGGAGAGTGAACAATTAATGGGCTATTAATAAATATTGTGCGAGGGGGAGAGAAAACGATTGATTGATTATCTATATAAATACACAAAGGCGCTGAGAATAAGAGAAACATTGAGAGAGATAGAAAATGACAGAAGCAGCTAAGGAAAAGCAGGTATAGAGAGAGCAAGGGCTAAAGGTTGTTAGGAAGAGAGAGTGGGAGAAAGAGCAACACTGTGAAAGAGAGAGAGAAAGAGAGAGAGACAGAGAGAGAAAGAGAGATGGATACAGGGAAAGGGACACAAAGGATAGGAGAAGGGGAGAAATGAGGAGAGCGAACAATTAATGTGTTATAAATAAATATTGTGTGAGGGAGAGAGAAATAGATTGAGCGTTAGAGAGAAATAATGAGAGAGATTGAGGAAGAGAGAGAAAGCTAAAGATACACAGCTATAGATGGAGAGAAAGCAAGTGTAAAAGGATGTGTGAGAGAGAAAGTGAAAGAGAACACACGCCTGGGTGCAAACAGTTTAACTTGCTTGCTGCAAGCATATGTCAGTTGTTATTGACTTGCCACTAATATTTAAAGATACAACCATTTACCCGCACACCCTCCCACACACACACACTCACGCACACACAAGCTCACGCACATACACAGTCGAATTCACATTAACGTTAAGACAGCTCATTTAATTTCAATTTCATCATTAAATTGACGCTCGCTGCCCGCCGCTGCGTGTCAACGGCTGCCAGCCTGCTTTGTATGTTGATATTCTAATGCCAAAAGGGACACAACACACACACACACAGACACAGCCCCGCAAAAGCGACGTAGGCACGAACAGAGGTAAATTAACTTGTCATTAAATGCGCTTTGCCTTCCAATCGGACTCTGCACTTGCCTCTGTGCATGTGTCAGGTGCTAATTAAGCAGGCAGACAAGCAGACAAACGGACGAACGGATCTAGTCATGTCAGCAGCAGCAGAGCGCTGTATCAATTATAAGGTTCAACAACAATAACAACAAAAACAAGTGGCAAAAACATCGGGAGAGAACATTCGCAGACAAAATTCAAACCAAATTCGGTGAACAATCAAAGAACATTGCAAACACGGCCGGCAGGCATCGTTGCCAAAGTGTTACAGAAACTGCGACGTGCTGAACACGTTAACATACACACACACAAGCACACATAATTGGGTTGAATATATACATATACATATATATGTATATATGTATATACTACATTCACAGTTAATGTAATCTTCAAATCATATCGCTTCAAATAATGGCATCATTTAATATTTAATGGTAAGAAATATTTAATGACCACATTTTGAGTGTTGCTTATATACAGTAGCGATCAAAATATTAGCAGTTATGTTTCCCAAATCACGTAATGAAAATATGACAAACTTTGTGGTGCTTTCATCGGGACCTCTTTAAAATCGAAGTATGAAAGAAAATATCAATTCAGCAAAACTAATAATGTTTAGTTTCTCATCTGGGAATGCCTTAAAATACTTTTATTTTCCATCGTAACTAGTTTTTAGCAATATTAATTAGTCGCAGGGAATACTTCTGTCATATTCCACTACTAATATAATGATAAATTTAAATAATAATTGAATAAAAAAAGTAGAAATAGAATAAACTTAAGAACTTAAACTTTTTGTTCTTCATAAATTTTATAGCTGTGTCAACTTTATATGCTTACTTAGTATTCAGTATTGATTGCTTGTGCTTAAATAAAATTTGCATAATTTCTCAATTATATAGTTATTTTCTTTACCATTTTTCAAAACATTTGTGCTTACAACTTTTATTTTGACGGCAGCTACTGCACTTAATTTAAATTAGTAAACGCATTTTACTCTTTGATTTTTTCGTGTGTATCTCGTGGAGAGAAATCTGTGCATGGCCATAATTATAATGGAATAGTGTATCGGATCACGTGTTCTGGAAGCGAATGCCATAACTAAAATATAGCGCACACAATTGCGTATCATATACCATGTGTCTGTGTGTGTTTGTGTGTGTGAGAGTGTGCTAGAGCGAAAAGGGAGAGCAAAAGAAATGATAGCATACTTTTCAGCGCGCCAACAAACAGTATAAAGAAATCCGAAATACAAGCACAATTATTTAGCTCGGCCCAAGTCCATGGGTATTTGTATTTGATAGCACACACACACACACATCTACAGGCAGGGAAAGGGGGTCAGAGCGGGTGGGTGGAAGGGTAGGTAGAGGCCCACACGTAAACACAAATGAAAATTGATTTAGTTAAGAGGATTTGCGTCAACAACAGCACAATAAGTGGGCAGTAACACGGTACATTTGGGCGTTGGGCGTTGGTGACTGTGATTGCGATTGTGACTGTGACTGGGGACTTGGGACTGGGAACTGTGACTGGATACTGGGTACTGTGACTGTGCATTGGGTGCCAGCTTGGCGTACGGATGGGTTGGGGCTAACTTTGGGTTAGCTAGTAATAGCACTTAACTCATATAAATGAGTGACTCTGTGTGTGCGAGTGTGTGCGCGCGTGTGTGTGTGTGTGTGTGTGCTAGCTGTTGACAAAGGCTGGTCTGCAACAACCCAGGCAACCCAGGCAGCTGTTGAGATGTGTGCAGCTCAAAAAGCAAGAAGAGCACCAAGCATTGGCCAAGCTGGCGACTCAGCCAACAATGCGCATTATTGTTTGGGGCGCATTGCTTATGACACAGACCAACAGATAGACAAACAGACCAACAAACAACCAAATAGACACACAGACAAATAGACAGTCGGACGGTCAGAGAGCTTGGGTTCGTTCCTTCAACATGTTACTCATACGCCATGTGGTACGGCGTTATCTGCAATCTAGTTGCCGCTTACAACTCGCGACTAACACACACGCATGTGTGTGTGTGTTTGTATGTTGTGGCTAGTGGTTTTCTATTTTAAGTGGTTGTATATGCCAGTGGAAAGCTTTTGTTGACATTCAAGTGCCCATTGACAGTGTAAAAGCGTGCAAAGCGCCTGAGCCTTGTGTATGCCCAAAGGATGCTGGGATGCAAGGAAGTCAGAATGCCAGAATGCCAAGCTTTCTAGGGTGCTGAGCCAACGCTGTCACAAATGAGGCGTGGGCGTGGACAACATCCCAAAGTCAAACAATTCGCTGCCTTAAGTTCGCCTCGTGTTCATTGCTATAATCATGTCATGTGTGCATGTGTGTGTGTGAGTGTGCTGTGTGTGGGTGCTGTGTGGATTTGTGCTTTTACACGTGTTGGACGCTCTTAATTGCTCTTCTATGCTACAGTTGTTGTTGTTGTTGCGGTTGCGGCTGCGGTTGCAAGCACCTCGCTCAGCGCTTAAGCCTCAACTTTGCCTTAAGCTCCATTGCCATGCGACAGGCGCTGCCAAAGTGAGTATCAACCAAGGGAGTCAAGGATTGTGCCAGCCCAAGATTATTTCGAAGCTTGAAGGTATGCAACACAAACTTTTTAGATACAATTCGTCACGTACATATATTTTAATAATCGGGTAAATTTATTATTGCTATCGGCAATCGATTTGCCCGACAACTTATATTCCAAATTTGAAGAATCTAGCTCTGATAGTCCCAGTACAGATGGATACGCCTATATGATGTACATATATAGAATACATGTATTTTGCACACATAGTTGCACAACTTTATAATACCCTGCTTATTAACTTTTAATGAGTTCTGTGTGAAAAAATGCGCATTGATTTTACTCAACTTTCGCAATGTCGGCTTTAATTTAATTTCAATGGTATTTTTCCTGACAAAGAGATTTGCTCCAAAGACAAATATGTGTTGGGTATACATTGTAGTTGTGCTTAAACATTTAAATATACTTTAATTTGCGATATATTTGGCAGCAGTTTCCGTTCTCTGCAGCCAAAAGAATAAAGTCGAGCGAATAAATAAATAAGCTGATTAATGTACACAAAACAGGAACACACACACACACATACGCCCATACATACGCACACACATACGCACATTAACACACACATATAAACCCACACACGCACACCCAGTTAGTGGCACTTGAGAGCTGGCCAAAGGGAAGCGTCAATGTACTGCCATTGGCACTGTTCCTAATCCTGACCGGATGCGTGTGCGAGTTGCTTGGAGTGGAGTTAGATGAGGTTGGGATTGGTGCTTAGGGTGGGGTTTGGTTGGCATTTCAGTGGTTTGGTTGTGTTGGCAGCAACCGCCACAAGTGTCCGAAAAGAGCCAACAAATATGTATATATATGTATATCTATATACATATATGTATATATTTATTTTTTGCAAGTTGGCACATTAAATTTATTTATTTGCGCTTCAATGAAAGTAAAAAGGGTGCACAGACGCACACACACACACACAGGCAGGCAGACAGACGGATCGACGGACAGAGTTAGAGCGAAGTCAACAGCTACGTCGACAGCGGCACTTAGTCAGCATTTGGTGCAGAAAAAGGAAAAATATTTTGGCAAAAATAGTCGCGTAGTCGCCTGGCAGTGACAGCCAAGTGTCGCACTCTACAACAGCCACAGCCACAGCTCACCGACTCCTATTCCATTTCAATTCCAATTTCATATATATATATATATACATATTTTTGTTGTTGTTGTTGTTGTCGCACTGCTTTGCTCTTATCTCTTGCCCTGTGAGACCCTCTTCAAACCCTCTGTTGTCCGTGGCATTTTTATTATGCATGAGCCGAAATTATTGGATTGGATTTGTTTAGTATAAGCAGGCAGCAGAGCTAAGCAGATTCATTCATTCATTGATGGGCTGAGGAGCTAAGTGGCCAGCAGTAGCCAACGAAGGGTCGAAAAAAAGATGTCAACTCAAGGCAGTGGCCGAAGTGGGTTAGGTGACCCGTTTATTTTCGTCATAGCTGCTTCTTTTCCTCTTGCTTATTTTTGTTTTTCTAGCCAAAATTAGAACAATTACCAACGTTCATAAAAGGTGTCAGATTAACGTGGCAGAAGTAGCAGCACTCACAGTGCCTCGAGCAATCGATACTCTCTTTAGAGGCCAATGTTCGTTGTTGGACAATAAGATTCGAGGAAACTGAGCAACAAATCTTTACAATGATATCTTTTAGTTTTTCTTTTTTACTTTTAGTTTTATATCACACCTCTGCTATACATCACCATGGTAATTGTCAAAATTACAATCAAGAGTCTGAGTTATCAGTAAACAAAGCTGACAAGAATGTAATACATTTCACGTTCTCAAAACTTGGCGTATCGCACTCTGTCTATAGGTTTGCTTGAAAGAGCAACTTTTTACCAGCATAGTTGTGGGGGGTGAAGCTGCCAAATTGCAGAAAAGTGTTTCATTCTGGCAAGCAATAAAGGCAGCTTTGGCCAGCTGCAACTTGTTTAGGTTGGTTAAGGTAAGTCCCAGATTTCAGTTTTAAGTTTCAGACACAGGAGAGACTGATACAAGCTGTTAACAGTAAGCAGAGTTAAGTTGAGCAAAAAGTTTTTTAATTTAAGTAACAATTTAGAAGGTCACAACAACAAGGCAACAAGGCGGCGCCACAGGCCAGCGAGCTGAGCTGCCACGACATGTCCATGTCAAAATCTGGCAATGATTCCAAATTAAAACAAACTTGACAACTACACACAGATTAAAGTTAGCAACAAAATGTTTTGGCAGCTTGAACAAAACAAAGAGAGAGAAAAAGTTTATTATTTATAGTTACTGTCAGCGCAAAAATGTTGAAAAAGTTAAGAAACTAAATTTAACTAAATTAAATTTATTATTTAACATTTAATTAAGAGAGTAAGTAATATAAATATATAATATATCTGAGGCTTAGTTGCAGAAGTGGTCCACAATTTGTGGCATGGAACCAAGAAAAAAGCAAAGCAGACCAAAAATAAGTCCCTTTCCAGCCGACCTATCTCAGTTAGTAAATCTCGCATCCGGTTGGACCACTTTCTCGTCAAGTAGTTTGGTTCCGATTACGGTAGCGCATCGTGCCAATTGTGGCCTAAATGAGTTGGATAACAAGCGTCTAATCTTAAAAGATGCTTACTCTCTATAAATAGTGACAATTACGTAAAAAGGCAACGCTGTCAAATAAAGCGCAATTCAACATGCAACATGCATTGTAGATGGAGGGGGCAGGTCGACAAGTCGAGATCTAGCAAAGTGGCAAACAGCAAAAAAGATGTGCTGCCAAAAAGCTCAACTCAAATCAGAATACTTATGCGGCTGTTTATTTATGCAACTGTGCAAACGAATGCCAGTGCAGCTGGCCAAACCAAGAGAAACGTTCAAACAGGCTAACAAAAAAATGTGAATAAAAAATGAGAAAAACGAGGCGCATGCACAAAGGAGTCGAGGCTGACGTAACAACAGGCGGCACGTTTAAATGGCAGCCACTTGAGTTGAGCGACCAGAAAATTTATATAAATCCGTGGCAGTCAGCCAGAACCAGAATCAGAACCAAGACCAGTGGCAAGGGCAGAGTCACAGGCGCAACCTTGCTTAGTTTAGAGAGACTTAGGCAGTGGCAGTGGCAGTGGTAGTGGCAGGGGTCAGGCCGCACATCAATTCAAATAAATAATCCAACAGCATGAAATTGGCCACCGACAAAAGTTTTCAGCACTCACACGCTTAGCGCAACCACTCAGCTGCCTCTGTCCCCACGCCCCTGGGCCCGTTGTATTCTGCGGTTATCACAAAAAAAGAAGAAGAAATGAGCACTGGCTCTTTTGGTGCAAAGGGGCAGCAACAGCAGCAGTAAATGGCTGCTATCAAAATTATCGCCAGTTGCTGCTGCTGCCCTCAAACGAAACCCACACATGCCAGCTAAGTTAAAGCGCGCACTTCCTGCCGAACCGCAGCGTTTGTGTGTGTGAGTGTGTGTGTGTGCGCGTGTGTGTGTGAGACTGTGCGTAAGTCCTGTTCACGGGTTGTGGGAGCCCATTCCGGGCTATTTAGCTAATTTAATACCACCAAGACGCCCCTTGCTTAAGGGCAACTTCAATAATTAACAATACTTTACATTTGCACCCATTTCACCCGACCAACATCCTGCCACACTTCCTCAATCCATCCCTTCCTGCTGCTCCGTGGCATTTAATCAAACCGTGGGTACGTCCGGTTGCATAGCTTAAAAGCAGTATGAAAGAAGTTTCGTTTTCCCCAATTGGTTTCACCAGAAAAATTGTTGGGACTGCAACTGCAAAGGCGCCTTTTAATGGCTGGCAGAAAAGTGGTCGAACCTAATTTACAACTATCTAATGTTGAAGTTATTCTTATGCCTTTCGAATTGGGTATGCATAAACGATAACATAGTGCTGAGAATTTGTAGAAAAATAAAAACAAATAACAATGACGTAATCGAGGGAGCTCGACTGCCTGACAGCTTATTAAGAATGTGTCTGGGAATACCGTATTATAATTAAAAGCCAACAGCCTTAAAATTGTGGCTTTTATTGTAGGGCAAACAAATAAGAACAAAAATCATAACTCTTCTCTTAGTTGGTCGTAACGATTTATGAAATAGCCTTCAGGTCAATGCAAAAAAACTGTCCTCAAATAACTTTCAAAAAGATTATTAGATGACGAAGGCCTTAAGAAACATTCGGCTGACGTCAAAAATGCAGTCTCTGCACTCAAATCGAACTTTTGTCTTGAAGTTATGAATCTATTTATATTCAATAAATGATTTGACGGCCTTTCGAACTTTTAGCGAGTTGCCACCTTCAACCTTGTCGAACAGCAATTTTAGCAGTTTTTCTTTATTCTT
The DNA here is from genome assembly GCA_035041375.1 of Drosophila conformis. NCBI lineage: Eukaryota > Metazoa > Arthropoda > Insecta > Diptera > Drosophilidae > Drosophila > Drosophila conformis. The sequence continues at coordinate 9,345,269 of JAWNLE010001151.1, forward strand.
TAAATTATAATTCATATGTCATTGTGTACTCCAATATATTTTGAAACCCGTCGGAATTCGTATGCCAAGAGAGATTCGCAGTCAGCTGTGGAGTTAGACATTCTCTCCTTTGAATAATCATAAACTGTGCTAAATATTTAATGGTAAGGAAAATGACTCTAACAGAGATAAATTGTTGTATTTATATTTTTCTTCGGCACATTTTTCAGCATGTTGCTTTATAAAGTTCGTGAAGAACTGTGCTGAGGGCATCGGCTAGTTGAGCTCTCTATCAACCAGAACATTCTTACTTGCCCGGCAAATCGTCATCATTTAAAGCATCGCAATTAATACGCATTAGCTGACTGACTGACCTCCAACCCCGAGAATTGGGAGTTCACTTGATTGATTTGCCAGAATCAATTTCAATGGCTAATTCGATGACAAAACTTGACAGCTTGTAAACGCACCAGGCGTATTGAAAGCTCTCATTATATCACAGCCCAGACGTAGACAACTACAACAACACATACAGAGAGAGAGAGAGAGATAGAGAGATAGAGAGAGGGAGAAAGGGAGAGAGCGAGAGAGAGAAGTCGACGTTATTTGGAGGTGAAATATGTAGATATGGTGTAGGAAATGTCATCATAAAATAAAATTTCCCCCGACGCTAATGACAACTAATTTGTGCTAAAATCTCAATACACACGGTAGCGTCAGCAGCCCAAGTGGCACACAGACACATACATACATAGATACATACACATATATATATATATATATATATATATATCAAGCAAGCATATATATATACATAATATGTTTATAAACAGGCATTGCCCTCCTCATCGCCTTTGGGGGCGTCCGAGGCTATTAAAAATGGCGCACAGAACACTAAAGTTGTTACAGCCAAGGATGGTACTTTCAGCAATACAGACAGACACACACACACACATACACTCGCTCACACAGACACACATACTTGAGCGGGGCGCACACAATAAACTTAATAAATAAGTCAATTAATTGCCCTGCGCGCCTGATATGATATCGCAGCAACAACAGCAACCAGCAACAGCTGTGTTTGTCTCTGTGTATGTATGTGTGTGTGTGTGTGTGTATGTATGTATGTGTGTGTGTGTGTGTTTTGCTCTTTTCTCGTTTACTTCATTGTGTGCGAGTTAGTGTATGTTACTCTATTAGGACAGCAAGTTCAATTAACTTTGTCTTTGGCATAACAAAATGTGTGTGCGCAACTCGTTTAATAGTCGTTGCTATGTGTGTGTGTGTGTGTGTATGTGTATTTGAGTGTGTGTGTGAGTGTGAGTAAGTTGTAAGTTGATTACCCTGCCTGCTGTCTATGCAAAATGTCAACAACCCGCAAAGTAGGGAATCACTTTTTTCCCTTTGAGCTGAGCTCGAAAGTAGGCAACGTTTTTCTTGTGAGCAGCCTTAAGTTGACTAAAAGTTGTTGGTTGTTGCCAGTTGCAGCTAATGGCAATTGCATTGCTAATATCTGCTGCTGCTGACAGAATTTATTGTGCAGTTTTTTTATGTACATATGTGTGTACAATGAGAGCAACAAAATATAAAAAAATACATAAAAACGTAAAGCGCATTGAAGCAGAAAGAGAAGGAGTGAAACGCTTGGCTGCCCTGCAGCATTTGGCAACATAAACAAATTATTTGATGGCTTTAAGGCGCTAGCTTTGGCTTTCAGCTTGTGGTTGATTTTCGCCGATGCTTTTTCTCGTTTCTCGGCCATTCCATTCTTGGCCACTAAGTAAGCTTTTATGATGCTCATAAAATAGGCAAAAGGCGCGCCCAGCAGCACCGGCCACAGACCAAAGAAAACACACATCCTTGCAACGATACACCGACCATAACACACACACACACTCACGCACTCATACTCACATATACATAGATGTTTATATATAGATATGTATACATATGTAATACGCGTGCCGCATAAAAACCGAAACAAGGGCCACCAAGCCAGAAAAAAACAACAAAAAAATATGAATCCCTGGCAGCATTTTTATGCAGCTGTTGTGACATTTTTATGCTAAGCAGCCTCGGCAAGTCGTCTACAGCTCGAGCATCATTGGCATTACAGCGAATGCGCCAAATTATGAAAATTCATAAAAAGCCAAATGTTATGGCATACTTTGAGCCCGATGCCGAAGTAGTAGCAAGCAGCCAGTAGCAGCCGCAAGCAGCAGTGTTGCGAGTGTTGCCAATTTGAGCTCTTTTTCTTGTTTCTTGTTTCCTGTTCCTTGGTTTATCACTTGCCAACTAAACTCGTTTTCTCTGACTCGCTTATCATGTCGTTTCGCTGCGACAAGCATCAACAAAATTGTCGACACCAGCACAGATGCTGAACGAGCAAGAATCCTCCACTAGGTGGACCACATTGGAGTGATGTCAAAGAGGGAATGGAAGCGGATGAGCCTTCGCTCAAGTGGTTGACGTTGACGTTTAATGCAGCAGCTTACAGCCGACTCTGTCATACTGCGGAATGACAGTTGAGCTTAGTCTTAGGTGTGTGTATGTATGTATGTGTGTGTGTGTATGTGTGTGTGTGTGTTTGTATTCACAAGCCCAAACTCAAATCACCGACAATCTTTCGACAATCGTTTGCATATAAATACATACACACAGTAGCTATGAAAATAATAGTGGTGCTGCTTCTCAAAACAGTCCATAAAAATATGACTCATTTTATGGTGATAAAATCGAGACTTCTTCAAAAACTTCAATATGAAGGAAAACTTAATTTTGGCAAAATAAAATATGATGGTTTCTCATCTAGGATTTTTTTAAAATACTAATATATTTGGAAAATATTAGTGTAAATGTGGGAAACTATAACCACCAATCATATATAGTTCTTAAAATATTAATTAGTCGCAGGGAAAGCTGAGACTATACTAAATTTTAAAGTTTACTTATCTTCAGTATTGATTTCTTATGTTTAAATAATATTAAATATTTATTATTTTGACCGAAATGAATATATAAATCAATATACTTGAGTGCTTCTTATCCGATGAAATTGTCAATTAATAGCTCAGCCTTTAACCTTGTGGCGTTTATTGCTATCGGATAACGATTTGTTTGGGGATCGCGAAACAGAGGCAGTTATCGGGATCGTACATGCTTCCCTCTGTTTATAATACATTTGCACAAAACAATTATAAACTTCCTACTCATTTTTAATGGGGACAAGCCCGGTAAATCAATTAAATATTTGCAAACATCATAGTTTATACTTTCATCTGCAAAATACAAAAAAAAAAAACAAAATAAAATACAAAATTACATTAGTAATCTAATCTAATCTAGCTAACCTCAAGAGCTTGCCAAAGACAACTTTACTTCATTTATTATTATTGCGGTTTTGATATATGTACATAATATGAGAATTTCTATAAATTGTATGAGCTCTTCTTGATGGATAATGCATTATGTGGAATTAATAAAAATGGACCCTTAAGCAAATTACAGCTTACATATATCGGTCTGAGATGCCTTCATCTGCGTGTGCCCGTTTCCCCTCGCCACCCTCTACGCTACACTCACTTAAGAGCCAGGCCAATGGCGATTTGAGTGAGCCGTACACATTGGCATGCCAATTAGCTGCTACAAGGATCAAGCAGCAGTGGTTTAAGGGAAGTGCTCTAACAGTTTTAGCCAAGGTCCATAACACACACACCCACACACACACAGAGTTGCCGTCGTCGGGGGCTTGACGGATGCTTAGCCATCTTGGAGCAACGCGTGCCAGCTATTAAAAGCTTTTTAAAATTAATTATAAAACCAAAAGTAGGCAAACATTTTCGAAGAAAAACACAACCAGCCAACGAACCTTACCCAACCAACTGACAACCCTTTTGGGATACATCATCAACCCACATCCAACACCAACCACTTCCACCTCCCAATGTCCACTTACCACTTCAGCATCCACTGGTGAGTTAAGGCTGCATGCTTGGCAGCGTTGCCTTGGACTGAGTTCGAAATGTTGGCCAAAAACGCTTTCAAGTTCAAACAGATTTTGAAAACTTCAGTGGGCAACCGCAGGGATGGCTGGGGGGTAGAGAAGGTGACATACGTATACAAATTATGGTCATTATGCGCCGCATAAAATAGTTGGGACATCCATGCCCAAAGCCCTGGTCCCAGATAAGCTCGCGTCTACTTTTGACATGCTGAACGCAAAGCTCTTTGATTTGGGTTCGAAGTGCAACATCGCAATCAACATCAACATCAACGTCAAGCGTCCAACATTAAACATCATCATTATTTACTGTCTTTGTCTTTTGCATTTTTGCTTAGTTTTTGTAGTTGTTATTTGGGTTTTTAAGGCTGAAACTTGTACCCAAAACTTAAATAATGAATGTGTCGGCCTTTGTTGAATTTGCTTTTATTTACACTCGCCGTAATCCTTCAATTGTCCCTCAGACAGCTACGGTCAAAATAATAGTAGTGCACACATATGTTTTGGAAAACGGTAACAACAAAAGATATTTCAGTTTACTTAAGGAATTATGAATATTTTATTTAAACACAATAGATCAATACTGAAATTTATTTGCAAATTCAATTTAAGTCTATTATTTTTGTATATATTTTTATTAAATTAATGTATAGATTTCTCAATATTAGCATCGGAATAATAGTGAGGTTTTCTTAGCTATAAACTAGATATGATGGATGGTTATATTTTACTAAGTTTAGTGTGTGAAAATTTAAAGGATTTTAAAGCATTCCCAGATGAGAAACAAACCATTTTTTGTTTTGCTGAATTTAATTTTTCCTTCATTTTCTTTCCTTCATTCACCATTAAGAGAGTTATATTTTTATTAAGTGATTTGAGAGGCAACACTACTATTATTTTGACCGCAGCTGTATATCAGCATTTGTGTTGTGTGTGTGTGTGGTCAAAGTGTTTGTGGCACGTGGAAGCCTAAGCGGTTGCTGCTTGCTGCCACTCCGTGTTGGTTACAGTCTTGGCCAAGATGCCTGGCCAAACGATGTGGTTGCACGCCAAGCGGGCGTGGCACAGAGCGTGACTCACACACACACTCAGACATATTTGTGGCAGTTAATTAGACTTATGGCTGAACTATTTTGAAACGCTTTTGGCCAGCGACCAACCATCCTTTGAATACGAAATCAGCCTAATGAATTTAGCCCGAACACCAAAAACCTTTCATCTTCAGCCGGCGAATTCTATCATTCGACTTTTGCCACAACTTTTGTAAGGCGCAGCGAAAATGTTTCACCAAGTTTTATAATAATGCAAATTCACTTAAGCAAAATAAACAGGGGTTCAAGGCTCAGTGATGAATAAGATTCGGGTTTTCGGGTTGGACATCTTCGGCGTTCGATTCAATCGATGCGACAACTATTTGCTTCTGCAAAGTAACTTTTTAATTAATTTATGAAATGTCATTGTAGGAGTAACAGTTAAATGTCAAACCTGGCGTTTCTCTGTTTGTTGAATATAAGACACTACACTCTCGATTATACAGCTAACAGATCTTGTGCCACTTTATCTTTCTGATTCTGTTTTTAACTGGTCTTAAGCGTATTTCATCAAACCACATAAAATACTATATTTTGAATCCGAATCAATAAATTGTAATATAATTTTTTTAATTCAGAAAAGATTTTTTTTAAAAATAATGTTCTCGAAAAGTTGAGTTTATAATTTTAAGCAATTGTTTTTCTTATATTTCGAAATTGTTTCTTAGAGCCATAAAAATTGTCCACTTTTTAAGTAAATTCTTTTGTTAAGATTCCTTTAAAGTACTTTCCGACTTTATGTGTATTAATGTATTGAAATGTGACATGAAAATAGTTATTGAACACACACCGTTTTGGCAAATTATTTTTAAAAACAATAAATTTGTAATACATAATCTTTTGAGTTCCATTTTGTGCCACGTACATGCTGCAAAGCTGTGTTCAAACTCGTACTCGAGCAAAGAGAGAGTGTTGTCTTTTATTTGCTCCCGATGTTAACTTCTTATAAATAAATTTTAGATATATACAATATTGTGAGCTGAACATTTGAAATGGTTCGTCAAGCTGCTGACTGAGTTTCATTTTGGCTACGCACTCGCAAGGCACTTATAATTAGAGACGACGCCTGGCGCTTTCAAAGTTTTAATACCCAAAACCCAAAAATCAGACTAACATAAACAACAAGAACAGCAACAAACATGTATGACACGTGCGCTGTATCCTGCGGTCCTGCATAAAACTGAAAGCACGCACATGTAACATGCCACACGCACACACTCACACATACAGTGCGACGGAGAGGGCTGAGTTGAGGGTTGCGCGCAAGAGTGTGAATGAGACAGACAAGGTCAAGGCGCCATCGAGTGATGTTAAGCAATTCGTTTCCGCTTCCGCTTCATTACTCCAGCCGACAGAAGGAGTACTCAGCACCGCTAAGTACACACACACACACACACACACAGAAAAGGCAAGAGTGAACAAGCACCGACAAATAAATACTCTCACCATTACATTCATTATGATACTGACGGACGTAGCAATCGACTTTTTATCAGTCTATCAAACATCTCTAATTGTTTTCTAATTAATTTTTGATAAAGTTTGCCAAAAAGAAGACGAAAATGATATTGCAAGCTATTCTGCTCATATATATATATATATATATATATATATACTTATATATAAGTAACTGAGTTTCGTGACTGTGCTCAGAAGAGATAAAGAAAAGAGAACATACGTTATTTTTAAAGACCACAAAACCAAAATTGTAGCTGGGCAATAAAGTGCGCAATTGACAGGCACAAATTAGAAATAGCAGCAGACGAGTATACCGCAATTGCAGACCCACACACGCGCGCACACACCCACACACACACTCACACACATACCCACACACACTCTTACAAGTTGTAAACAGCTAGAAACCAAAAACGTTTCCATCATCATCATCATCATGCGCGTCGCTACTCCAGTTGCCAGTGGTAAATGTTGATAAACAAACACAAATACAAATAAGCAAATAATCAAATATGTATAGCGAGCTATACAGATGGAAAGAGACAGATAGAGTGAGAGAGAGGGAGAGTGAGAGAGTGAGACACACTCCATAGCGACATCCGTGTAATTGCGGCTAATTAATGACAAGTTGGATTAGAGGCAATTGCCAAAAATGTTGGCTTCGTCATACAATGCAGCATCAGTTCGCATGGCAGTCATGTATTATTAGCACTTGTCCCGTTCGTTTTATCCACAACAACTGGCCAACAACGAGGAACAACGAACAGAATCAATTGCATTTGGCATTTGGCATTTGGCAAAAGTGAGACAAATATGCAAAAGTTGCCTATCAAATTGGCATAAAGCGCCGCTGCCTCTCTTTTTTTTCTTTTGTTTTTTTTTTGCGTGCCACACCCACTCGATCTGGGTGTGTCACAGCAACGCTAGGAGACATACCGTAATATAACGCAACGTAACGTAACGAATCGAACCCATAGGAAGCCACCCAGCCGCATCACAATCTGAAATTGTTGTTCGTCGCTCTGGTCTGCAGCAATAAACATCGCTGGCTTCGATAGTAGAATTTAATTAAAAGCTGTTCCATCTGCCCAGTTGGCAGACTGAACAGTCAACACTGCAAATACCACCGGCAACAGGAAAATTGATGGCAAAGCAAAAAAATAAAAAAAATGAAAATGAAATTCGAACAAAACAAACGGATGAAATGAAATAAAAAAGGGAATTGTGAAATTTCCAATGGAGACCATAAAAGCCCAGAGCCTGGCAACCGCCGGAGGGATATTGACTTACTGGTGCAGTGTAACGGAATTATAACTGTAGCTGGGACAGCATCTGTAACGCTTACTGCGATTACTGTTGCGCATGTCAATCACTTCAATCACTGATTGATGACCGACGCGATATCCACATAATTGATGCAAATCATTGCATGGCATAATTGAGTGACAATCGTGTTTCGCACAGACACACAAACAGGTAGATGGACATGGACCTGCATAGACTCGCCTACTGATGCTAATCAACAGGAATATATCAATCAATGGGAATATATTTACGGTTGCGGTCATAATAATAGTATTAATAAAATAAAAATAATCATAATAGCTGCTTCCCAAAGCAAATAAGAATATAACTCTGTTTGTGCTGGTTTTATCGTTACCTCCACAAAACCTTCATTATGAAAGAAAATTCAATTGTGCAGAATCAAAAAATGTTTGGTTTTTCATCGGGGAATGTTTTAAAATACTATTATTTTCCAAATACCAAATCTAGACAAATATAGCCGCATAGAAAACTTGAGAAAAATGAGAGAACTTCACTATTATTCCATTATTATGATAATGATAAATTTAAATAATAAGTTCATAAAATGCATTAAAGACTTTACTACAACAATTTATTTACTCTTTGAAAGTAAAAATTGTCTAAAATATGGATTGTATATATACAAAACTTGCTTGAGCCTGCTGATTGGAATAAGTTCAATATCGAAATGTCAAAATTTCATTGTTTCTTATCCGGTCCCAATGAAATATTTACCGTTTATCAATAAATTAATAATGTATTTTTGCGAATTGTACTTTCCTAAATGGATATAAAACATTATTCTCTCTCTCTCGCTCTCTCTTGTATATTCGCGTAGCCCTCCGTCTCTCTCTCAGTCTGCTTCTTCTACTTCTCCTTCCTTTACGGGTCACTTGTATGAGTAGCTGATTTTACTGATTTATACAAGTAGTTATTTACATCAAGTAGCGGCAACAAATTCTTAAGTCTTTCAGCTGCTTACCACAAGGGATACACTCCCACTCACACACACAAACACACTTCTAAACTCTATCTGCGTGCAAGCCATAAAAACCAGAAGCTCAATTATCAAAATGCTACGTGTGCTTTGTTGTGTGTGTGTGTGTGTGTGTGTGTTGGTATGTGTGTGTCCCATCTATGGCGAGTATTCTTATATTCGCATTCGCATTTCCATTCTCATTGTCATTGGAGCTGCTGCTGTCGCTGTCGCCTCTTTTGGGGCCTTTGTCCCTTTGGGTTTTTGTGCCTGCGGTCGTTTTTGACTGTGCAAATAGATAAATTTATTTATTTTATGCTCGGCTGCTGTAAAAGCCACACACACAAACATACACACACACACACACGCAGAGGCACACAAAGAGAAAAAGGGAGAAGGGAGCGAGTGAGGATTTGAAATTGTGTTATAGATGCATTTCAGCGCCAGTCAAAGCATCGTTTTAAACGTCCGACTAACTTCAAATGCCTCTCCTTACTTATGCGCACAATCTACATATTTTCAATGCCATTGAACATTAAATATTTTGAGACGGGCAACGTGCTGAAGATTTTCAGTTGAGCTGAGCTTTAAATAAGATCGCATATAATGTGTGCATATGTATTTTGTGTAGACACATCAACTGTGCTGCGAGTTGGACTGTGACTATTAAATTTGCATTAACGCACACAGGGCGCACACTGAGAGCACAAATAAACACATTTGATTCACTAAGACGATCGAATAATCGATTCAGTTCTTGAGTTGTTGGCGCCACAAATAAAGGCGGCGGCTGTCTGCTCAGTATTCGAATGGTAAAATAGTTCTTTTCATTTGTCCCTTTGTTGATGTTGTTGTGGCATGGCCCATCGAAAATGCCAATACATTATAAATTATAGTTGGATTTCAGTGAGACACGGGCAAAGCAGCAGCCATTCTCGAGCTGCTAACGCGGCGTATACGTAATCTGCCATACAATGACACGCAAAGGGGCCAGCCAACGTCTGAGAGGAAATAACTGCGGCGACAATTGAGAACAGGAAGCAAATAAACGCTGTAAAAATTCTTGAGCAGCTTACGTGCTACATTATGTATAGCTATAAGTGTGTGTGTGTGTGTGTGTGTGTGTAGAAGAAAGCATTCGTGCGTATGTCTTTATATCGAAAAGTTTTTGCCACTTTCTTAGCGCTGCTCAACTTTTGTTATGCTCGCTTAGTCCCTCCATCGTCTCCACACTACACCTCACCTCCCCTCCCCAACTCTCCGCACCACTGCACAACCACTAACCTCCCTTCACGCAGCTCAGCTATTTTTGTACATTTTTTCAATGGTTCGCCTGACTTTCACTTTCCCTGCGAAACTTTGATGCCGTGTGTATCGCTCTGTGTGTGCGTGTTCTAAAAATGTTTTGCACTTTTCGGTGGTACTCAGTGAGTGAGGTATGTTTGTTTACACTCAGAGAAAATTCGATCAGAAAACTAGAATGATTTTCCTTACATAAAGAAAAACACGCTGCAGTCCTAGTCATATTTATCACAAATTTAAGAAAAAAAACACCCTGGTTTGTAGAAGAACACAACATTAATCTGAACAACTTGAAACTTTTTCTCTTCCCTATTAATTGCAGGGAAAAATATTTATATTATGCACTCTAACTAAAAAGGGAGCTGCTTCTGGTACCAAAATTGTGGCGATTTTTGAAAAATTCAGGCCTATTCTTTTTATCTGAGTGTACTTTAAACATAAACCGATCGGCTTTCTATTTGTTTACCCCGCCATTGTTCGGAATGCTGGAACTATGGATGCAAGAATGTGTCTTTCCCTGTGTGTCTGTGTGTGTGTGTGTGTGTGTGTGTGTGTGTCTGTGTGTGTGTGTGTGTGTGTGTGTGTGGATGCGTGTGTATGTGTTTATGTGGGTGTTTTGTATGGGCCTGACAGATTCACACACAAATATGGGACACAGGATACACGGTGTGTACTCCACGCCATGCCCAAACCTGATCATCCTTTGCTGAGGCAGCCTCTTGCCTTTTTTTTATGTTTTTTGTGTGTGCTACAAATTGTTTGGCTTTCGAAATTCCTTGCGTTATTGTTGAGGTTTTTATGGACTTGACTTGAAGGCACGAACAGCGGTGGCGGGGGCAGATGGCGTTTGCTGCAAGTAAGCTGGAATTCATAGATGAGCACCGTAAGATAGACTCGAAAAACTAATTTGTAGCTGGGGCACGAAAGAATATTGTTATTGATAGATGACAATGGTCGACAGCCGTCCAGGATTTATGTTTCCCTCTTTCCACCCACTCCCAATGAAGCTGTCGTCCTGTGTGTGGAGCTCCAAAGCTCTGTAACTGTGCGAGCAATGCGATTCCTGCACGCAGTCTCACAGACACTTGGCTGGCAATTGGAAATTAAATTGCTTTTCCATATGACACTTAGGCTCAAATTGACATCGTTAAATGTATTTGTGTTGGCAGCCAAAGCAATTCCCGACTGCAAAATGGAATCCATTCATCTTTGCTGCTCTGTCCGAAATGGCAAGCAATAGAAATTTATGGCTTTGAAAAGCGAATATTGTTACTCACTCAAATGATGCAAAAATACTAATAAAAGAAATGACCTTTCCCGGCATCTCAGGCCACATGGCAGCGGACAAATTGATTTAAACTCCTTGCTCAGATTTAAAGCCGAGGGTCTCAGCTGCCTCAGATAAGCATTTTTACATCGAAATCAAAAAGATCAAAGCATTGCACAACATAAAAAACCTTTTTCTGCGGCTCTTAATCAATTATCCACAGCAAAAAAATAAAATTAGAAAAAAAAAATAATATCTTTTGCTTAGTGCTTACTTGCGTACTTCTATAAAAAGAAAATTCTCTTCTTCTCTATAAAAAGAAAATTTCCTTGCTATAATTATCGTTTTATTTGCTATTTTTGGCATACAATGAACTCCAAGAGCAATGGGCGACTACCCAGGAAACGAGAGTAGCCTGGCTTCAATTGCACAAACCAATGGCAACTTATTTATTTAATACATTAAACAAAAGAGAGAGCCCAACTAATTCTGTTAAACATCGGTTGTAAACCTAAAAACCGACTCTTAAATAACCATCTTCAGACAAATGGGCGCATAGAGATTTGTAAACTTCCTTCAATATATCTTATTCAATCTTTACACGTGTTCACAATTGTTCAATAATATATCGGGGTATATATTATATATCATCAGAAAGAAATATCTTTACAATCGTATCTTTAATTGCTATCGGAAATCGATTTGTACCGATAGTGTGCAAATCGAGACAGTTATCTATAAAATGGATAGATTTGCGTATGTTTTATAAGAACCCCAACTAGATTCCCAGGCTTATACAACTTCATTGGGCCCTTAAATAAAATTATATAGTTAAGTATAATCAATTTAAATAACTCATTTGAAGTATCTCTCTCTCACTCTCTCTATCTCTTTCTTCCATCCCATTTTAGGTGAATGGTGCGTGGGCATTGCCTAATGTTGTTTGTGATTTCTATATAGCCATGGATGTGATATGCTCTACTTCATCGATATTTAATTTAGTCGCGATTTCCATAGACAGGTAAGCAAATGCTCAGCTGACTGTTCTCTATTCGATTCGATTCGCTTCGATTCGATTCGATTTGATTGTGTTCTGTTCTGTTCTGTTGACATTCCTTGCATCTTTGCATACCTTGCAGATACATCGCTGTGACGCAGCCAATAAAATATGCAAAGCACAAAAATAGTCGCCGCGTTTGCCTTACGATATTATTGGTATGGGCGATATCTGCTGCCATCGGTTCACCAATAGTTCTCGGTTTGAACAACACACCGAATCGTGAGCCAGATGTGTGCGCCTTCTACAATGCCGATTTCATTCTATACTCATCGCTAAGCAGCTTCTACATACCGTGCATAATCATGGTATTCCTCTACTGGAACATATTCAAGGTGAGTGAACAGCCAACAACAGTCTGTCAGCGAGCTAATCAAAAAGGGATTTGCATTTGGATTGGATGCCCATTTGAATTAGTTGATATATCTATTTCTATATACATATATACATATATATACAGTTGCTGTTTGCTGAATGCAATGCATGCAGTCGCTTATTCAGTCTGCTGATTTATGCACAAATTCCCAACGATTAAACATGTAACAAGTTGGTGAGGCTGGTGCTTAAAACTGCAGGCACAGCAAAGCAGAAAAGAAATATATATACATATATATATTAGTGTTTAGGCTTACTAACAACAAATCGCGCTTTGTATTTCAGGCACTTCGCAGCCGGGCACGGAAGCAACGTGCCGCTCGAAAGCCACATCTGTCGGAGCTAACCGGAGGCAGCGTCATCGAGAACATTGCACAGACACGCAGGTTGGCGGAAACGGCATTGGATAGCAGCCGGCATCCAAGCCGCATAATGCCCGATGAGCCGGCAACGAACACGGCCAGCGGCTCCAATGAGGAAGAGGACGAGAATGCCATATCGCCCGATATCGATGATTGCCACGTCATTGTGAACGATAAGTCGACGGAGTTCATGCTGGCCACCGTTGTCGAGGAGACCGGCAAGTAAGTAACAGATTGCTGCCAATACCAATACTATTCCCCTTTTTGCACTGTGTATTTTGGGGAGAGATATTTGCTTCTCTCTCTCTCTCTCTCGCTCTGTGACGACCCTGGCCAGCCAAAAAGAATACAAATTGGTTTGGGGGCGGAGCATTTAGTTTGGGTTTGACAACTGTTTGATGTAGGTACAACTAATGGAATTTACATGCAAAAGGTTTCACAATTTAAGCAGATTGAGCATTCTCATGTTGGAGTCCCTTTTTGCCTGATTACCAATTCCGATGCTTCTATTTTGTCAAAGCCATATCTGTAACTGTATTAAGTAGGCTTAATCAGTTCATATTTCGAGTATTTCGCTCACAACAAATTAAACTAAACTTCTGCAACTTTTTCGTGAATTGAATTGAACTGTGGACACTTTAAGCAGTTCGCAAACAGTAAAATGTGTACCTGAATTATGACTGGTCGAGTTGCAGTTGTTAGCTGCGATTGCCAACGTGCCACGTGCGGAACGTAAAAGATAAGAATTGTAAAGCAGAGCAGAACTGTAGTTAACCAGACGGACAGCTGCTGACTCAACAAATTGGCTCTGTCTCTAGCTCTGTCTCTGGCTCTGGCTCTGGCTGGCAGTCGAACTTGAGTTTGAGCTGGAAGCACTCCCAAATGCATTTAGTGGCAGCATCCACTTAGTGGCAGCCAAAGCAAATTGTCAAAGTACTCGGTAATTGCAACTTCTTGGCACTCGGCACTTGGCGCTGCTCATCTTTCAGGGCTGGCTGCTAACTCGATTCGCCGCCTGCTCATTTAAATTCACATGCTCTGCAATAAAATGAAAATCCAAAATGAGCACGCAGCATTCCCATTCGGCCACCGCCTCTAGCTCTCTCTATCCTTCTCTCTCTCTCTCTCTCTCCCATTCTCTATTTGTATTTGAATCCCAATGTGTATCTGTCTCTGTATCTGGCAATGTTAGCTCCCTTGGCTTCCATTGCAATTGTCGCGCTTGGAGATGCGGCATTTTATTGACTTTGCAGCAAAGGCAAGCGATTAATATTGAAGCATTTGAAGCGACTGCATCGCTGATTGCAACTCTCAACTCCCTCAACTGGTATTCACAATCGCATTCACAATAAATGTGCTTGCCACATTTGCAAATGACTAATCAGTTGTGGGAATTACATGCCACATGCAGCATATATCACAGAGCTTTGTGGCAATCGTACAAATTACCTATGCCATCTTCCATTTCAAATTTAAGCTGTACACAAATAGACAACAACAAAAAAAAAACGAATCAATAGGTTTGTTGTAGAAAATTCAAAGAGTTCATGCCCCATCGTGTTGCGAGTTAATGTTTACATAGTTATTGTATTGAAATTTATGTGCCAGAAAATTCATTTATTGAACATGTATTTCTAATGCGTCGATACAGCTTATATATATATATATATATATATATATATATATATACGTATATATGTATATGTCCAATGTCCAGAGATTAACTTCGGTTTATAGAATTATGCATTTGATGGCCATCTTTATGTTTATTATTATATATTTTGAATATATGTTTATATTGCACTATTTATTTTGATCATTATATTATTGGTACATATCGATATCAATATCAATTTGAAGACGGTAGCAGAACGCAGGGCGAGCGTTAAGTACAGTCAATTAGCAATCTGATGGACGCATTAATCCAATAAGGACATGAAATGAAATGGAACCAATATTGACGAGGGGCGGTCAAGTCGACAATCGACAGAACCAGCAAACCATATTGAAAACTTTTTACCAAAGGGCTGACGCGACCGAACATAATTGGGAAAAGGAAAACTTTGCCTCACTTCACCTCTGAAACGCAATCTATTTTTCTGTCTCTCTATCGCTCTCGCTCTCGCTCTGTCTCACTCGCGCACAGTTCACTTAGTTGTTGGGGTCGTCAGACAGAGGCAGAGAAAAATAAATCTCAATAATTCAATTAATGCGTCACTTAATTAAAATTCAATTTTATGCCTTGTTTTTAAATTGACGTTGCGAATCGTTTTTTTTTTCGTTTTTTCTCTTGCTGCCCCCGGTTGCGCCCCGGTTGACCCATAACCGCTCATCATCTGACCCGCCTGACTCCCTATCTCTTCCCCTCTCTCTCTCTCTCTCTTTCCCTCTCTCCATCTCTCTCTCTCTTTTTTTTGTTGGATGCTGCTGCTGTCTATCCGTGATTGATTACCATGGCCGGATTGCGTTTGATTGTCTTCTTCAACATCAACCTTAACATCATCATCACCGTCGTTGTCATCATGATGATGATGGTGGACTGCCCGTTGAATTTTACATGATGATCATCGTTCCCGTGACAGCAGCGTTGTGGCGCAGATCACCACACAGCCGCAGCTGGTCGTTGCCGATCCAAATGGTAATCATGATTCTGGTTATGCCGCATCAAACGTTGACGATGTCCTTGCAGGAGTGAGCGTTGGCGCCGCCATTAGCAGCACAACGCCGCCGGACAGTCCAATACCCAGCGGCACCACCTTGCAGCGCTCCAGTGTCAGCAGTCGCCGCAACACCGCCGAGGACTCGCCCAAGCGCATTGAGCCAGCTCTCAGGTAAGTTAATCCCATCCTATAAACACATAAACACACACATACATATATATAAAGTAGGACTACTTTCTGTACAAGTCTCAAAAGTAATTTACCAATATTATTATTATTATTATTATTATTACTAAGAAACGAATATAAAACTCAATTTAATTAGATATTTTCTTTAATAATGAATTGGATTAGCAAGATTATATATCATGTATTTCGATATACCATTCTAATGGAGTCTGCATACAGCTTGACATATTAATCAGTCATCTGATAGATCGCTTAGGAAATGCAGCACAAAATCGTATTTTCATATTGACTCAATTTACACTTTATCAACAATTTGTATTGGATATCTAAACAAGTGTTTGGCTCAAGACAGTTAAGGATTTGGGTGCAGGATATCTGCTAGTCGAGCTCTCTCGACTAGAGCATTTCATTTGCTTAGTCTGTGTATGTGTGTAGATTGGCTTTACCTCGTGGCTTAGTGCGAATCGTGTGCTGACCAATTGGCTTCCCTTTGCTCCTTTGCTCTTGTGTTTTTTAGCAGCAGCGTCGCCATGAAGCCATTGTCCTTTGTACGTTACGGCGTGCAGGAGGCCATGACTTTGGCACGCAACGACTCCACGCTATCGACCACATCGAAAACGTCCTCGCGCAAGGATAAGAAAAACTCGCAGGCGTCAAGGTGAGTCGCAAGGCGTCGCTTCGTCAAATTGTCAAATTTGCCAAGTTTGTAAATTGCTCGATTATTAGCTCAGCTCAGCTCAGCTGGGCTAATAGCTTCAACAATTGCGAACAACTCTCCTCGTCCAATAAACTCTTTCATTCACTGCTTGTTTTGTTGTTTGTTGTTTCTTCTTTTTCCTGTTGCATGCTACATGGAATGCAATTTACTGTGGCTTCCCATCCGGTGATTGCGTGTGTGGCCCTAGATTCACGATATACAAGGTGCACAAGGCCTCGAAAAAGAAACGCGAGAAATCGTCAGCGAAAAAGGAACGCAAGGCCACCAAAACATTGGCCATCGTCTTGGGTAAGTTGAATACAACAGAAATATTCATGAATACTATTGTTATTTTGCGTTGCATTCAGTATGCGTTTTTATATTGATAATTGACCGAGGATTTTGTTCTATTTTATTCTGTTTCTATACTCTGCCCCCAAAGGCGTATTTCTGTTCTGCTGGCTGCCGTTCTTCACCTGCAACATCATGGATGCCATGTGCGCTAAATTCAACGAAGACTGCCGGCCGGGTCTGACGGCCTTTATGCTGACGACTTGGCTGGGCTATATCAATAGCTTTGTCAATCCCGTTATCTACACGATATTCAATCCAGAATTTCGCAAAGCATTCAAAAAGATTATGCATATGGGGTGATTACTATCAACAACAAGAACAGCAACAAAAATAACAGCAACTATAGTAACAACAACAATAACCATTGACAGAATGAGGAGCAAAACTGGTGTAGAAAATGCATTGTTTTGTCTTAAGTTCATCAATTTGTAAGTACTCGAAAATCGATAATTGATACACGTCTATCGGGTGCCTGAAATCGATAACTCAAAACTCAAACTGTGCCAAATGCAACCAAATGAAATTGAACTCAAAGCTCAAAACTCAATTAGACTCATAAGATTGTTTGTTGGTGGTATCAACCGAATACATATATGTATATGTAGATATATATATATGTTTATGTGTAAGCTAAGTAAGTATATATATAACCGTTATGTACATAGGTTTGTAAATAGCAACTAAGATTTGATCAAACCCGTTGTATGTATTGTATTCTATTGTATATGTTGAGCATTCTGAGCTGTAGGCTAGACACAAATTTTTAACATTTAGCTAATGTCTAACATAAAATTCTAGTTAATTGCCGAGTATATATGTATAGTTAAATATATATATGTATACATATTTAAAAATACAGTTGTACCGTTAATCGATATGAGGTCATCTTAGGCAGTAAGACGACATTGTTCACTTTCACAATCCTAATTATAGAGAGACGAGAGTTTATAAAGTTACTAGATACTTACTTTACATATCACGCATTCAGTTTCTGTGAATCTTCCCCGATGAGATCTTAGTCCACGTCTCAATAAGCTGTAAGGCAGATCCAGCAATGGCAGAGCATATCCTTTCCAAATTCAACTATAACCACGATGCTAACTCCTCCAGCAACCTGCTCCCCACTCCCCCTTTTTGATACTCACCTTGAATGCTGCTTGAATTGTAGTTAAGAATAAATATTAAATCGTTAACCGACGGCACACATGCTTTTTTTTTTGATAATATGTTAGTAGGTCCCTTCTAGTGATAATGTGCGTCCATCGGTTCCAAAATCTAAATTTTTGTAATACTTGTAACTAGAGTTAGTGTTAAGCAGTGCCTCAAAGTCAGCGCCCCACACAAATTCAACATGTTTCTCTTATACGATTGAGCAAGTCAGAGCGAGAAGCAGAAAAAGAGAAAGAGAGAGAGAGAGAGAGAGAGAGAGAGTTAATCGAGAGTTATCGATAAACTAGCTGCTCAAGTAGACTAGAATGTCAGAATAACAATGTAGTTCACAAATAGCATAAGAGTTTTCTTGTTTGAAATTTAGAAAAGCCGAGCCGATAACGAAATGCAACTTTTTTTTTTAGAACCAGTTACAGGAAGCGATGTTATAAGACCAATTACTGAGTTGAACTTTTAAGCCTTGTGCTCCACAGTTTCTCTCAGTTAGAAAGATGTATACAGATAAAAGATATAAAAATTACTCACCAGTCACTCACTTGGCTACTTGACCATTACGCGCTTATTATCGATAGCTTCGATACATACACCCACACTCACACACACATACTCACATACTGAAACAAATGAGCCCCACATAAAAAGTAAAAGTATAAACATATTTAAATTGGCGCTGATTTTGACCCATCTGCTTGAAATCACACACCTTGTTTTGGATTCTCAAAGAACAACAAATCAACTTAAATACCCAAGCGGATATATATATGTGTAAGTAGAAATATTACTAAAATGTAAGCGCATTTAAAACTAGCCTAAGCCCCTATATAAATACGTTTATAATGTAGCATATAAGGAAGCAACCAAAAAGCGCACAGAGTGCGAAAACAAAAAACAAAAGAAGAAAATGTTTGATCAGTATTTTTGCCAGGGACATTCCAGGCACACATGCCCATCAAATACTTAGCACTAGAAATAATATTAAACCGAAGCTTATACGTACGTACCACAAGAATGATGGATTGGTACATCAAAGAATTACAATATAAGTTGCATCAGGGTATCTAAAGCGTAGGCTTACAAATTACTAGAGGTAAGCTAGGCAGCAAACGCATAAGGCATTGAATTCTATTTATATACCAAAACTAGCAAAGTGTCTGTATAAAGGATATATAAGCATGCATATACATACATATTATATGAACAACTTGTTTTGAAATAAGGACCGAAATATACTTTCCACGCACACAAAACAAATGAAAAAAAAACACAAAAAAATGAGAATAATAATAATAATGATGCCGTCTTGAATTTGCTGAAGCTGAAGTGCTCTGAAAGCAGAATACAACAATTGGCTGAGAGTTGTTGATCGCAAAATGGATCAGATAAGAATCTGGAACACAATTACACTTGAACACTAAGCATGGCATTTTCCATGAACTGTGCCGCTTACCCATCCACGAATAAACTAAAAATTAGTTGGAGTGTCGAAAAAAAAAGAAAAAGGAAAACAATTAAAACCAAAAATGCAAGCAAAGAGCCTTAATTTCGAACTGCTTGGAGTATGCCCCTTTGCTCACAATCAAAGAAATAAACAAATCAAAATGAATCAAATTTAAATCGGCATCTAAGCACACACACACACACAAACACACACATACACACACCCATTTAAGTTTTGGTCCCTGATTTCAACAACCGTCCTCTTCATTGCTTCTATGTGACAAATAATGTTAAATGTAATAATCCAAAGCGAAATAAGCTAAAATGAATAGTTTTTAAGTTAATGATGAACATACATACACACACACACACACATACACTTATGTCCATATATACTTGTATGTGTAGGCTAATCGTTTCCTGCTCATCATTTTGGAACCCTGTAGGAAAAGCTCAACCAAATTTTTATACTTTCCTATACCAAAAAAAAAAAAAAAAAAGACAGGAAGCTAAACCAACAAAAAAGTAATGAAAATTTAAGTGCTGTTATTCATTTTTTTTTTCTTGTAAGCATATTTAGTACAATTTTATTCTAAATTAAACGAGATTATTCTAGGTGCGTTAGGCAATAGAAATCTTATAAGTAATACGAATAAGACGAAGAATAAGAGTATCAGTAATTTTCCATATATAACAAGTAAAAGTATCCAAATGAATGCTTTAGTTAAGTTCTTCCAAAGAAAACGCTTATTAGTTATAACGATGTCGAATGCGGAGATTCATGGAGTATTCACTTTTAAACAAACAGGAATCCAAACTAATTAGTAGATGAAGTGAACATGCGAATCTGTAAACGATCACGATTAAATTATATCCACATAAATATATAAATAAATAATGTTGTTGATTTCTTAATTTGTTTCAATTTGTTCATAGTAATCAATGAAATACTCGATTGTATATTTATAGATTGTTACATTTGTTTTCTAATAATGAAAATAACAAAACCTGCATAGGTATAGAAAATCATACATTTAAGATCTCTCCGCATTATCAGTATCAGGATCATGATTATGATTATGGTTCAGTAATGTGTAATGCAACCCTAAAAGGCAACTGCAATGACAAAGAGGCTAAAACACATATATAAAATATAACACAATAGAAATAAGTAAGTACACTAAGAGATCGAAAACAAAAAAGGCACAACAATTATTAAAAGCAAATACATAAATTAAAACACTAAAGAAAAAAAAAAGAAACTGAAACTATTTTAAAGCAATGATAATGTTGGTTTTTTTTTCATAGAATTAATCAAACATAAATTAATTAACGTAATAAACAAAGTATATATATGTATATATACATATATATTATATATATAAATATATATATATATATTAATATTATTAATATTATAATTATAATATTAATATATATTAATATTAATATACCAATATGTATTGATAAGCGCAAGCGGGCTGCAAACAAAAGAAAGAAAAACACCCGCAATAAAATTAAAAGCAAACTATTTCGACTTTATGCAAGAATAATTACCATAACATTAATTGTAGTCGGCAGAAATAAGGATAGAATGAATGAAGGAAAGAAAATCGATGAACCATGGCACAGAGCAAATGATAAATGAAAAATATATACATCAAATAAACATAAAAATGAAAATATTTCAAACCAAAAAAAAAAAATCACACCAATGCATTTTTAATGTTTGAGGTTACTTATCGGTTGGAATTTGTAGGGCAACAAACAGAAACTTATATAAATATATTTATTTATATAATTTTGCTGAACAGCTGCATTCATATTCATTAACTGATTTCAGACATAAATATAATTTCCATTTTTAATCAGATGCAGTGTGATATAATGACTAAAGGGGGTACGAGTTGGGGTGCCTCCTACATATTTATATGGTCATTGAAGGCGTTGAGGCCATTGGCAATACATGACTGATTTTTTTTGTCATATACAGGCACAACGAAACACACCCACACACACACACAGACACACAACAAATGTACATGCGTGTATGTGTGTGTGTATATCAAGATTTTATTGCATTTATATGAGCTGATAATAAAATCCCAATAAGCATGAAAAGAAATAAAAATACTTACGCAAGACAAACAAAAACAACAATGCCAAGAAATAAGGAAAGGCAATGCGCAGCTTTAAGTAACTGGCAAAAGGACCAAGGCCATGCCTCCATTGGTGCTCCAAATCAATTCAAGAAGGTGGCCTACCCCCCCCCCCCACACACACACACATAGGCAACAAATACCAGAAATAAAAGAAAAACCCGAAACCGAAACCTAACTAAAAGCGTCTAAATAGATAAATTCATAGTACTTTTTGTTGTATCCACGCAGGGTCCACATCTCTTACCGCCCCTTGGCCTGAACCCCACCCTCCCCCTTTCCCATGCCCCACGTCAGACTCTAATGGGCACTCAGCAGCGGAATTCGAATGCGAATACGTATAACGATACGAGTATGACTGCGAGTGCTAGTATGGGTATGAATACAAGTACAAGTATGAGTGTGGGCATGGGTATGAGTGTGTACACTCAATACTTAAAGTGTGTTCACACACAACACAAAAATAGTAACGACTACAATTATAGCCTGGCTTTAGGGCGATCTGACCAATAGCCGGATTCCACCATTGCCCAACATTTCATAGCATTTTGGCGATTCCATTATGAGTCTCCGTTTGTCGTTAACGTGTGAATTGAAAAATTAAAATTAAAATTGATTTACACAAAGCTGCTTGGCTAAGTTTTATTTGTCCTTGCGAAATGAATCATGAAGCTATTAGCCATATATTAAATACAGTTAATGCTTTCAGCATAAAATTAAACACAAAATAATAAATTATAAATAATAATGTTTATTATTGGTGTTAATTATTTAGAAAATTACGTGTTTGTTGCCACACTTTTCGTCATTGCCAAAAGAGGAAAACGAATTTGTAACATTCGCCGCATAATTTATGAAAGTTATTCAGGCAACTTTCTCAACATACTGAACACATTCCAGAATGTCAGAAATGCTGATTCCGGAATCTGGCTATTAAATAGCTGTAATATCTATAGTTTAAATATTTCATTTGAATTTTGAAACTAAATTTCAATTTAAGTGTTACAATATTCTTATTGAGTGTTTCAACACTTCCAATATTAGATGCAAATTCAATTTAAATTTATGTTATTATCATTTTTCTGTCAGTGTGGGCTATCTATCTGTCTATGGTCATTTTATGGTGTCCTTAACAGCTCGTCTTTCCAGTAGCCCCACACAACCCCCCCTGCTGCCATTGCTCATAAATACAAATGTAAAAAGGGCAAGCGACTGGTCAGCCGAGCAAGCCCCAAGCCAAGAAGTTCATTCGAGAGCGCAACAGACGCAACAGAGACGCCGTGGCAACCCTAAACCCTAATGCCAAATACTCATAAGCATTGAATTCCAAGCTCTCTATGTATGTGTATGTGTGTGTGTGTGTTTGTGTATGGGAGTGTTGAGCTTGGGTCCATAACTAATTCTCACTAAATGATGTACTAAAGTGTTCAGCAGCCATCATTCCCAGTCTGCCTATACACACATACATACATATTGGCATGCATATGTGTGTGTCTGTGTGTGTGTGTAGGGGTTGGGTTGGGGGTTGGGGTGTGCTGTCAGCAATGTGTTGTGCCTGTGGCGATATCTTATCGTTACATTCACTGGGTGGCGATAATTGACAGACCATTAACGTTTCGATTGTAAAAGCTAAAGTAGCAAAAGCAAGAACCACACACATCCACACACACACCCACACCCAGCCACACTACATATGCATGGGTTAAGGTCAAAAGCGTTGCCGTTACAGTCATCTCAGCCACACACTCAGCTCCACTGGCCGATCCCAACCCAACAACGAACGCAATCCTTGGCTGGACTTGTCTAAAAGTCCTTTTCGGTATACTTTGACCGCCTTTGGCAGTGTGGCATTCACTTTGAATGCGGTACATCTTTCTGTGATTTGGGATTTTGCAATTGATTTAGAAAATTCATTCGTAAAGTCATTTTGTTGACATTTGAAACAGAGATAAAGAGAAAGAGAGAGAGAGAGAGAGAGAGAGAGAGAGAGAGGCGAGATGGAACTGGCTTGGCTTGTTAGAAGCACATCAAAGCCAACAAGAGCAAGACACATTTTTCTTTCTTAAGCACACCAACACTGCCAATAATTAATCAGAGCAATTTAATCAACCACATCTAATACGAATCTAGGCTCGAGTCACAGCTCTGAGTAATTGATGTGTCAAAGCAAACGGGTAACAAGGAGAAACGGACGGACGGACGGAAATGGCTATATCGACTCGGCTGTTGTTCCTGTTCATGAATATATATACTTTATGGTGTCGGAGATGCTTCCTTCTGCCCGTTACATGCATTTGCACAAAACCATTCTTACCCATTTTTAATAGGTTCAGGGTAATAAAAAATGGCGCAGAAAGCAACTTGCAAATTAATTTTGATATGTGTATTTCAAAATTCACAGCTGACTGAACGGAATAAAATTGACCTGAAGCCAACACAAAGCATGTTAGGGGTTAACTTAAAATGGTTATTAATAAAGGTAAGAGCTATGGCAAAAATCAGTGTTATTATAATTTGAACTCAGTTCAATATGTTGGCGATTGCACTTGCAGTCAGTCCCTTTAAGGACTCCCCTTTTGTGCATTCAGTCTATTCATTTGCAGTTAATATTCTCTTCACTAATCCTCTTCGATCTGCAAACAGATTATGTATGGAATTGCTGTGATGCCTTTGCTGACAACTGGCATCCATACAAGCAGCCCTAAGAGCATAACGTTGTGTTTTCATTGACCCATACCTGTTTGTTGTTCTTGTGCAGCTGCTGCCTAATAGCTGGAATTTATTTAATTGGGCCGGATAAATGGAACTGAATCAAATTGCCATGACTGTTCAGTATAAGCTGCTCATCTTAGTCAATGTGGTTAATACTTAACAGCATCATAAGCCAGGACCAAACGACAAAGGTCGGCAATGAAGTGCGCAATATTGCAGAGTATTTACATTTTAATTTGCTCATTACATGCATTCATAATCATATGAACTAAAAATCACAAAGCGAGTTCTTATCAAAAGAAATTAAACTCGAGTAATTTGAAATCTGTGTGACGAAAACGAAGACCTTAAGGCTTAACACTTAACATGAAAGCCCACAATTCAAATTGTGGGCAACTTTACACACAAGACTTAAAAACTTAATAATTAAATAATAAATTTAATATTCGGATGAATTTTGAGGAGTATAACTATATGTATAAATAGTTAGGAAGTTAACACTGGATGGCAAGTGAAGTTGCAGAAGCCGAAGAAGAATAACGCCAACACATTAAGTATACGCATCAGTTGGCAACTTGGCAAGTCGGCGACTCATCACATTATCGTCATTATCATTATCATTATGAAAGCATCTGTGTTTTATTTTCACCTGGCCACAAGTGCGACAATTGTGCGACTTAAGCGGCGCAAGTTGGCCCTGCTTAGCCCACGGTCGTGACATTATCAAAAATGTTTCAAGCCACAACGCAAAATGGGGAAAACCAAGCAACAACAGCACCAACAACAGCAACAACAACAGCAACAACAACACCACCAACAACAGCAACAACAACAACAGCTCAACTGCAAAGTGTAACAAGAAAGTGGCAAACAAGCTGAAAAAAAGAGAGAGGGAAAAAAACTTAGAATGCGTTTCACAAAATTGTGCAGAAAACTTTTGTTGACGTCTCGCATTACAGGTGCGAAATGGCAACGTTGACAATGATGGTAAATGGCTAAGAGAGGCTAAAGGATAATCGGTGGGACGCATAGCTTGTAGGGTGGTGTAAGAAAGTGGACAACAAACACAACAAGCAGCAACAACAGTGTAGCAAGCACATCGAGAGTTTGCTGGCATTTATTTTGATTGCATTTCATTCTAACACAACAAAAAAAAATGGGAAAATTATATGAAATGAAATAAAAAAAAGGAAAACAAAAACGAGCAAGAGAACAAATTAAAGAAGGCGCAGCAGAAGATTCCTGGATAACTGAACAGGAGCCGCATAAATATTAAACGGTCCTGATGCCTGATAAGCGGCTGTTGTTGCTTAAGCCATTTGCCGCAGGTTTTTGGGGTCATGATTAGGCCAACAACCAGCTGGCCATAAGTTTGCAAATTGTCTGCCTAAGCAAACAGGGACAGTAACTTTGGAAAATGTATGTGCCCGACCTTTAACCCCTGACCCACCACCACCCACCACAGATGCCTGATCAGCGACCCAACGGAAACTCAGACCAACCGGAAACTGGCTTCAGCGGACCAAAGTCAAATCGAAAAATAGTTTCAATATTGAGAAAATATTAATATGCTTCCTTGGCCAAGCGGCGCATAATCCAAAGTAGAAATATGTCCACATACACTCCTTTAAACACACACACACACCCACCCACACAAATGTGTGTGTGTGTGTGTATGTTTCTTGCCCCATAAAACTCAAATATTTTCGGAGCGTGCAGCATGCGAAAACGAAAGTCTTGCGCAACTTCTTCTCAATATTCGTTGAACTTCTCGGATTCAGCTGACGCTGACAGGCGACTTTTGGATCCCGCCGGGAATTTAGGGTCTAGGGACCAGGGGGTCGTGGCGCAATCAACCATGGCTCCATGTGGATGTGGATGTGGATTACTGCGAAGCCGTTCCAGCTTCACGCTTAAAAACTTTACGCCCAGCAAACTGCACACCCATCAAATTTATAAAATTTCACAGTGTATCAAATAAGAATGCGCTAGGCGAGAGTGCTCGACTCCCAGATATCCCAATTGTAACACTATCAAAAGTTGTTGATTTACATATTTAACCAATTAGGAAGATTTATCTTTAAGATTCAGTTTTTTACTGCAATTGGAAATCGATTTTTATGTTTAAGTCGCAATTGAAAAAATCAAAATCTTAACTCCCTAGTCTCTCTTCACACAGACGGGCAGACAAGCATAGCTAGATAGGCTCAAGAACATATGTATATCTTTTAGCATCAGAAATGCTTTCTTCTGCTGTGTTACATCATTTTGCGCTAATCCATTATACCTTTTTACACATTTTCAATGGGTATAAAATTAAAAAAAGACACGAAAATTCAACTCTGAACCCATTGCCTAAAAGGTTTTTGTCTTTCCACTTCATTGCCCAGCCAGCTCATCTCAACTTGCCGCAAAACACACACACACGCACACCTAGCACATCTGTGTGTGTGTGTGTGTGTGCTTTGTGTATTT
This sequence comes from Drosophila conformis, assembly GCA_035041375.1. Classification (NCBI taxonomy): domain Eukaryota; kingdom Metazoa; phylum Arthropoda; class Insecta; order Diptera; family Drosophilidae; genus Drosophila; species Drosophila conformis. The sequence continues at coordinate 9,372,297 of JAWNLE010001151.1, forward strand.
TTGACTTCAAGTTAAATATGGACTCAAGCAGAGCTGAGCATATACAAGTATGTATTTCAATATTGTCATGCTCGGTTGCCAATTCAAAGTCAGCCTCTGCAGCGTCTGTTCGCATACCTTGTAATATTTTAATATGCTATACTGATTTCATATTCAAATGTCATTCAGATACATATGAACATTTACATGGATATATTTTTACTGACCTTTATGTCTTATATATGGTCTTCTTCAATGCGTTACACATTTCACACCCTTTTCTTAAATTGCTTGCTTAAAATTAAGTAATTTTTAAGTAATTGACGACTTACTGATCAGCCGTTTGTTGATCACAGTCTCTGACTGAACACCGAATAACCATTAATGTGATTGGTTGATTGATTGATTGATAAGGTGACCTGTAATGGTTGCCTAGCTGTCTGATATCTTCTGACATCTAAACACATCGACAAGCACAAATCCAAAACAACTTAGTTGATGCCACTGCACAGGCAACAACAACGAGGGGTGGCATACATAATACTGCGGTGTCTCGACTTAGCCACCACCAATACAACACCTGTCTGGGCAGGCGATTGATCCCCAGTCCCCACCCGCCCCCATCCCTTTGTTCCCCTCTTGCACACCGGGGAAATGCCAAAAAGTTTGTGCATAATGCGGTCAGACAAAAGTTTTGCCAGCCACGCAAATACGTTGCGTATAATTAATTTAGTTTCTTTTGCTTGTTCTTCTTATAAGTGTTGTGTGTTGTGTGTCTGTAACGGATATACTATATACGCACACAAACACATGGACAGCTGCAAATATGCCTGTTATTTGCCATCATTTGCACTCACTTTGCATTGATGTTCTGCGGTTGCTTGAACCCAGAGACTCCAAGCCCCACCGCACCATCACCATCAAATCGGCTTTTTCGTCTGCTTAAATGAAATCTTAGTAAAAACTAGAAATTATTTCTGAACTTTAGAAATACTTTCGAAATATTCCAAGAAAATATCATTAATTTAAGAAGGTTTTATTTTTCATTAATTGCATTTTATGAAATGCTTTTTATTTTTAAGCTTAAATGAGCTTGGAAAAAAAATCATTTCTAAAATGCAGAAACAAGTAAAGAAATTTGCTTTTTCGACTTTTTTGACTTTTTTCTTTTCCAAATTACATTGCATGAATTTGTGAGAGTTGTGTGTAGACATAAAAAACAACCTGGAAATTAGACATGTTTTATTTTAATCTTATAGAAATTAAGCCTGAAATTAAGAGAAAACAGATCCCTGGATTTTAAAAAGGCGAAATCTGCCGCTTTAGAAACATACTCTCTGAAGTTGAGTTATCCTTGGCGTCATCCATTAAAGTGTTATCAAAGAGCACTTTAAAATGCGCTGCGGTTCAAATGATTTGAGGACAGCTTACACTTGAGTACAGGTTAAATGGCAGTGAATGCAAATAATTGATTGCCTGCATTACTAATATTAGGGGCAGTCGGATGCATTAAATGGAATACATGTGCTACATAATAATTTATGAATCGTCAAGTCACAATGCTGCTGCACAAGCAAGTGCAATAGATACATAGGTGGAACAAGGGTGGTTGGAGGATGGAGGGGGGGGGGGGGGGGTTCTTGCTTTGCAATCGGATGTTGTGCATTTCAAATGCGTTTTGGACAGAGTCGAGAGTTGGCCAAAAACCAAAAGTTGTTTTTGGCCATCTGGTTTTTGTCTGTTCGGTCGTTTTCATTTTGTGTGACAGCTTCAAGTATCTTGCATTTGGTTGCTTGTCACTTGTCGTATTGTGCTTGTGTATAGCAGCTGTATTAGCACTGTGCCAACTATTATTTATTAATTTTAATATCCTTGTCGACGCCAGTTGTTATCCCATCAGCGTTGCCACAGACCAGAGACCAGAGACCACAGCACCAAAGGGCACAACTCGCCCCAACTTCACCTTCACCTCCATCATCACCGTCATCATGACCATCATCATCACCATCACCATCACCATCACCATCGCCATCGCTTTTAGCGTGTCGCATTCAGTCAATTTTACATTTTGAACGCATTATCCAAAATCTGGACCACACCTCAACCCATCCGTCCACAAATCGAAATACGCGCCAGGGCTAAGCGATTGCAGAATAAATTCAAGTTGCTGCATGTTCAAAATATATTCCAAATGCATTCGGCATTTCGTTACACATGTTTTTGAACTTTGCATTAAGTCGACATGGACCTGTAGATATTTCGTTTAACAAGTCAAAATCACAATGATGACTTTAATCTTGAATTTGATTTCTGTTTCACTTCTTGATCAGCTTGTTCTTTTTGAATATCTGAGCGAGTTTTGATTTTTTGAACGCATTTTGTGGACGCAGTTTCTCCTTCTGCAAACAAACGTTGTTGCTGTTGGCAATTGGAATGCTTTCATTGGCATTCACAGTTTACTAATTCCATGCCCAGTTTGTTTTCATAATATTTTGATGAATGTGAATGTTTCTTTGAATGTTAATTAAACAAGTTTGCACGTTGCAGTCGGATCAGCTGACAATAATAGTTGAATAATCATTAATTTGACGCTTAAATCTGGCTCCAAAATTTTCTCACCAATTTCAGGATAAGGATTCTAGCCATAAATCATCCCATTTGTGCATTTCCAGTTATAAAATGACATCAGCGATTTTTGCGGGGATTACTGATAAATCCAAACTTACATTTTTTCAACAATTGTTCACTACTTTTGAAAAGTTTTGAGAGACGTGAATGATAATAATTTTCAAATTTAGAGGCTCTAGTTCTTAAATTGTGTAAAATAAATGATTGCTTCGGTTTTCAGCATCAGCATCAGCATATCGGGTACGGGGACGGGTTCGATCATTAAGGTAGTTATCGATACCACAGATTAATTAATCTGATCGATGATATTTGACAGCACTGTTTGCTTACAGATGAAATTTATTTCCCAATTCGAAAGCAGATGCTTCGCCCTTGCTGTGTTTAAGCATATATCTATAGGAGCTCGGAATGTGCACAGAGAAAAGAGGGGGAAAAAGGAAGCACTTGCTGAAAATAAAATTGACCACGAATTCCCTATAAAGCGGAACCCAACTCAAGTTCAAGTCCAAGCCCGTATCCAAAGTCGAAACTCAACCCTGAGGCCAAGGACAACAAATGAATGGGAGGCGGTCATTAGGGGTTACTTTTTGGAGGGGGCTGAAGGCTTGGCGGGGGTTCAGCCCAGGGCGGCAAGAAGTCAGCAAGGCGCATGCAAAATATAAAGCACTCGCACAAGCAAACAAACGCACACAGAGAGTGAGGCGAGGCACAGATGGAAACTTGGAAGCCGCATGCAACAAATAAGCTAAGCCCTCAGATTGTCTTATCGCATTGAATTAGGTGTCTAACCCTTATTTCAACTGCCACACAAACTCTGACATTTTAACGCTTATTCTTGTTGACTTTCTTTATTGTTCTCTCTCTCTCTCTGTGTGTGTGAGTGTGTTTTACTTTTGCTGTTGTCTATTGCTCCTGTGCCGCTTTCTATTTGGGTGCGACGTTGCTGATTTGCTGGCATGTATTTTTGTTAAAGCACACACACACACACACACACAACCAAACACCCGAGGGTGGAGGCTCGCCAAGTTGTTGACACTTTTAGCATTTTCGGGCTTGTCATTTTCTCGCTGGCTTATCGCTGATTCAGGCACTGAGAAACGGCGACAGTTGTGAAAAATTCCACTCACACCTCTCGCACCGCTTGCACCCCTTGCACCCATTGCACCCTAACCCAACACTTGCGCAACAATTTAAATATTTATTACAATAAAACGTTGGAAAGTTTTTTTGCTGGTGTCCTTAACGATTTCGACTTATCCGCTTACCTGTAGTCGGGGTGGCCCCTAGCGGCACAACAATTATGCAACTGCCAAGCAAGGTGTACACCCACACCGCCCCCACCGCCTTTGCCTTTGCAACTGTCTCCACCCACCTTGCATTGCTCAAGGACACGTGGCATACTAATGGTGGCTTTACTTGGTATTCCATGCATTGCTGGCGATCGTTGGTCAATCAAATCCGAGTCATGAGAGTGAAAGAGAATGCCGCAGAGAGAGATGGATATAGAGAGAGAGAGAGAGGGATAGAGAGATGTGAGAGAAAGAGGGAAAGAGAGAGAGAGAGAGACATTCAATGCTGTCTGATTTCACTTCCGTCTAATTGGTGGCTAATTGCCGCAAACATTTTAATTATTTGTTGTCTGCCTGCCTCACTGTCTGACAGCGGCAAATAAAATCCAAGTACATATTCCAAGCGATGTGGGCACGAGGGCGCGTGACAGTGATGCAACATGCCACCAAATACCGTTGCAAGTTCTAGGGCAAAAAAAAAGTTTGTCAACAACACTCAACGTAACTTTTTTGGAGCTCGCTTCCGGCGGAAGTCGGCATGAGTGTACGTATTAAGTGCTCATCAGCTCAAAAAAAAAAAATGACAACGCACACACCTCCCACCCTACCACTTTGCCCAATCTCAGTCAGAGTTCCAGCTCGACTCCAACTGCAGTTGCTCATGACATGATTTTTCCGCACGTTTTTGGTTGTTTTTAATGCAATCAACTCGACGGCAAAATAAACCTGCCCCACATCGTAGCCCTAACTTTCAACTCCCCCTACCCAACCCCTCATGTATCATGTATGCTGTTGGTGGCAGTATTTTTTTTTTTTTATATATATACAGTAGCTGCTGCTGCTGCCACAAATTAGATTTTGTGGCAATTTATTGCTTTGTTAGCATTCCATCTACAGCTCCTCCACCCAGGCCCACTCCCCCAACCCAATTCCAATTCCCTTGCCTCTGGCAAACTCTTTTGTCAAAGTATGTGCCCTAAAAATGTTGCAAGTGCTCGCTGCTGCTGCTGGTGCTGCCGCTTGTTGCCCTGCGCCAAACGTATTTACTTTTTAATAATGTGCGCTAAGTAATTCTATTTGATTTGATTCTGGGTTTTTTTTCCCCCAAAATTGGTTTTTGTTTTCGCCCAATTTGTGGATTGTCCCACTTTGGTTGCTCAGAGTTTGCAATTAAAAATGTTTGAGGGGGTATAATTTAGTTAATAATAAATAATAGCGGGTGCATCTCGTGAATCACAGTGGAAGGCTGATCAATGTCGATAGCCAATGTGAAATTAACATAATCTTAACAAGAAATGCTAAAAGATGGACCAAAAACGAGCAAAGTGCAACCTTTGAGTATCGAGAGTATTCCATATCTCTCTCTCTGTCTCTCTTCCTCTCTCTCTCTCTCTCTCTCTCTCTCTCTGCTTAGATTCATTGCAGGGTATGTGTGAGTCGATCAGTATCGTACTTCTCTAATGCTTTGTCTGGGTTGGCACTCGGTACACACATTAAGTAATTGCAAATTGATGCTGGCAAGAAGACACTGACTTCTACACACAAACTTGGAGCCTGAAGTGGACCAAGTGCTGCAGATTGCTAGGGGTAGGGGGTGTGGATGGGTATGGACAGTGAATGGCATCATTTGTAAAAAAAAAGTCGACGCCCTCATTTACTCTTTAGCTTCAAGTTGCTCTGTTCTTTTTTTACTGTCTCATACCACACAGGATATGATTCTCAATGTCAGAGAGCCGTGTTATTAAACTGATTCTGCCAATTAGCTTTTCATATTTTACTTAATTCGCACGCATCTGACTCGAAAGAAGATGCGTGAAGAGAAGACTAACATTTGAAGTGTACACGTATACATATATATAGATATATATATGTATATATACATAGATATTTAAGCTCATAAACATTTTGTATTTGTGCGAGATGCTCGCAGTTCCCCGAATCAATCAAATTAAAATTCGAAACCAAAAACCTTAAGGGCAAACTGTAAAAATGGTTTTGATAGGAAAATCGCCTCGTATCATAAACAAATGTTGGCAAAAATTAAATTGATGTATGTACGTATATGCTTATGCTCGCATGCTGATGTAAGCCAAACAATCAGTATTTAATGAGGGAAGACGTGAAATCAAAACCTAATCTCAAACGTATGTTAATTGTATGTAAAAACCGAAAAACAAAAAAAATTCCCTCATTATATTTTGAAGGCACATAAAGACTCCAAATCCAAGTTTGCCATTACAAAAATAATCGTATTACGTGAGATATACATTTGTAAATTCATTTCGGTGGCAAAATCAAATACACACAAACACAAATAAAATATTTAATTTTCAACTCGCGCAAAGATAATAATAATCGCAAAATTATTATGCAGTGCACTTTTGACCTCAAGCCGCTGTTTGCGACCGACTTAATCAAGGTGCAAAAGGATCTGCTGCCGGTGGGCTTTCGGGGCGATGCCGTCAAGTGTGTGGATGCCAAAGCGAAGATTGCCTCGATTATCGATGACATGGGCAAATTATCGGCTGTCGCTCAAAACTTGCGCACTCCGGTGACTAGTGGCCAGCGAATGTTCAGCAAGCAATGCATTTATTTGCTCTCATCGCAGGTCAATGCTAATGTCAATGGCAATGATGAGCTTGTGGTTAGTGGACTGCTGAAGATTGGCCGCAAGGATCTATATCTGTACGATGAGGGCGGTCAGTTGTGTTGTAGGCACAATACGCCGGCCATATTGGACTTCTATGTGCATGAATCGCAGCAGCGCCGCGGATTTGGCAAGCAACTTATCGATAATATGCTGGATGACTTTGGCTTGATCTTGACCCAGTTTGCTGTGGATCGACCCTCGTCCAAGATGATGTCCTTTCTGGCCAAGCATTATCACCTGACGTCTCCCATTGCGCAATTCAACTATTATGTGGTCTTCAAGGGATTCTTTGCCGACGAGAACAAGGAGAGCAAATCGCAGCCACAACTAAAGCCGCTGAATAATATTGAAATATTGGAAACCGCAAATGGCCGAGATAACCAGACTAAATTTTAGGCAAACCAAATATATGTAGAATTATCGATAGCACTTCTCACAGAAATAAACCGAATCGTTACGATCCGCTTTCGAGTTGACTCGACAAATGCCTATTGCAACATGAAAGTCCATACATCTATGACTTACTTTTATTATGAGTTGTTGAACTGCCTGTAATTGGGGGAGATATAGGCTTTTATCCATTTTTTCCCGGATATTGTAAGGGTATTACTAGCAATACACCTTTCAAATTTGGTGACTCTAGCATTCAAATTGTGTGATATATATTGTTTTATCGATTTATATCGACAGGTGGGCTTCAGAAGACGGAGTGAGCGTGGCTATACCATTTTTTATCGATCTCTTAGGGGAATTACTAGTAACATTATTCCAAAATATGGTGACTTTAGCTTAAAGATATGCGCATTTCAGATTCCTGGGGGCGACGGCTTTCTGAAACGGTAATTTGGTGACTCTATCTTTAAAATGATGCAGATATGCGGACTTATGGATTTACACTTCTTTGCCAATTATGGGCGCAGGTATGGGCGTGGCTAAACAAATTTACTATTGGTTCTTAAAAGCGGCTGTCAGAAATATACATAAGTTGACGTGGCATTCCAATTTTACAAACACTTTGTCAGACGCGGGCACCGACCAGTATATATTCCAAGTTTGAAGTTTCTATCTCGTTGCGCTAATATAGATTGCACAAAACCAATATGGCTATGATACCTTCAGGATCAAAGTATAGAAAAGGAAGGCAAATTCAAAACTAGCACCAAATCAGCCAAGAACAAATTAACAAATTAAATGTTTATTTGGTTAAGTATTTTTATTTTAAGAGATGCCAATTTCCATTGATTGTTGCCTGTAGTTGGTTCTGTAGATGACTGACGATGTTGCTCGAAGGTTGGGGTTGGGGTTGGGGATGCTCATCTTTCATCTGTCCGCCTGGTCCCAATCAAGGAAAGCCTCGTTCGGCTCTTTACCTTTTTCATACATAGCGATATCATAGATGGGAACTCGCTTGCGTCGCAGAGACGTCCTTGTGCTTGGCATTCTATATACCAGTCAATATTCACCATTGGTATATGCCAATTTTTAGCCTTCTCGTTGGTAGATACAAGCCCGTTACCAAATACAACGTGTGTCGTCTCAGGTGTCAGACTATCGCTCACTTTTACGCTATTGCTGGCAATAATTTGCATCACGCTTTTGGAGAGATCAAACCCTTCAGCGCCATAAGCGCGGCACTCAACGTAGATGACCACATCCTTTAAAATTTCGGAGACAGGTTTGCGTTCCTCTCTTTCATCAAGTTGGACATTGATATTTTCCTTGTTGGGACTTCCGAGGCTGTCTAGATCGTGATTGGACTTCATTTCGCGCGTTTGCTGAGTATTACCTTTAGTCCTGGATATGAGCAATTGGTGGCTTGCCAGTGCAGCTTGCAGCTTGCAGCTATTACAGTAGTTGTTTTGACTCCAACACCTCCTTCTGAATTGCACACTTCCAGCTAGTTTTCTTATATTCTTTTATTCTTCTAGTCTTTTATTACAGACTTATACCGCCGCTTTATATTTATTTTTTTATATTTTTGAGTATACTAACAGTGTGATAGCTTTGAGTACACAAACTTAAATAAAGTTATAAAGTCATTTACGAATTGAATATGAGAACTGTTGGCAGTGCCTACTTAGGTTGATATTTCACATCTCTCACATTTTAGCTGGGTTGGGGCATGTAATGGATGTGGATGCCTCACGGTGACTTTTTGCGCACAGTTGCGGCTTGTCGAAAACTTTTTGGGCTAGGCTACCAGGTTTTTCAGTCACATTTTTTTTCATAATTTGCTCAACGATCAAGTTTTTGCCAAAAATCACGTGGCCCTGTGCAAAAAGAGCATTGATTAAAATACTCTTCCCACTGAGGCTGGCTTAAATGTTTTACATGACATCTTGCAACTTATTTTAGTGAATCGCCATACCTTAGGCACCTATTATTCAAAGTAAAAATCTAAAATGTATGGATGTAGCCTTCTAAAAGATTTTGATTACCTCGGTATCAAAGTATAAAAAAAGAAACCCAGCATAGCAAGTAGGAACGGTTACCTTATGCCTACTACAGGGTATCTATATGTCGGGCAGCCGGTTATGCTAACAATATTTATAGGTAAGTTCAGCATCATATTGAATTTCAATTCTCTAACTTCGGCCTATCTTTTTGCTGATTGGCAACTAAGTCAATTTGCAAAAATCAGATATTATTTTTGATGTGATTGTTGTTGTTGCTATTGCTAGTGAGTGTGTATGTGATTGTGATTGTGATTGTTGTATTGTATTGTAGTTGCTGTTACCGGCAGATTTGCATATTTCCATTTTCATTTAACTTTTATTTGCCGCCAATGCAAAAGGTGCCCACACGAATTGTTGCTGTTGTTGTTGATTCGTTTGCATTGCTATCATATTTAATAGGCAAAGGGGTTGTTGTATAAGGGGCGAAGGACGTTGCCCGCATTTGGCCATCTAGGCATATATGGCCAGTGGTCCTGGCAGTTATGATGTCGCATCATTTCAAACAAAATGGTGGCACATGCAAAGAAAACAAATTTCGAGCGCGCTGCGAATTTTGAAGCGATTTTCGAGTTCCGCTTTTAGCATCATAACGGCATGAAAATGCCAAAAATAAAAATAAAAATAAATATACGCAAAACTGAATCATGGCCAGCTCAATACTTCACACACACACACACACACACATTTGTATACGAGTGTGTATATAGAGCTGTGCAAAACAAACGCTGGCGAAATTATTGCAAGAAACAATAGCGGCTGCAAAACCAAATGAAATTCAGTTTAACCAACGCAATCTGACACGCACACAAGCCCACACACACACACTGACACACACACACCCAAACATACACCCACAGCTACAGTGAGCCAAGCACATTGGCAAAAAATATTAAAACTCAAAATTTTTGTCACGTGTCAAACGCCATTTATGCGCTCCGTGATCGCATGCGGCTCAAGTCCCCAACACCCGCATATGAATGAATGAAAAAAAAACACATACACACACATAGACAGTAATACCACTGGCAATACCAATACTAATGCACACACGTCGTCAACCACACAACACGTAGACGAAAAGCAACAGAAAGTTTTGGCAACTGAGCCACGAGCTATGCTTGTAAGCAACTGAAGCACCACACTAAGACTGACTGAGGGAGAGAGAGAGAGAAAACAAGAGAGAGAGAGAGAGAGAGAGAGAGAGAAAGTAAAGGAGATAGAAAGAAAGAGAGTTAGAGTGATATGGGGGAAATCTCTCTACTAAGAGGTTATTATAAATGTATCACGAATTGTGCAATGTATTTATAGAGGCAGCCCCATTTCAAGCCCATTAGGGATATGTACACTTAGAAAATATATGTTATTGAAATTTTTGAAAGTCACCTATGTCAAGTCCATTAAGTATATCTATCACACAGATATTTCGAAATTAGTTCTAAATACTAGAACATTTTTTATTTTTCGACATAACTTCTCAATATACATATTGAGATGCAAGTAAGAAAAGAGCTAATTTAAGAAACTGGAAACTAGACATATTTGATCTGAAAAACACTTTCACTTTTGGAAATATACTTTCTTTATTGTTGTTTTTCTTTATGTAATTGCTTGATTAACTTTCACTTGTGTTATTTTAATGTTGATAAATAAATCGAATAAAAAAATGCAAGAATATATTTGTTGATTCAGCCGGCGTTGAAGCAGAGATAAATCTGAGACCATATATAGAATTAGATAACACAGAGTTGGAAAGTAAGCTAATTTTTTTTCAAACAGCTGCCGGTGAAAAGAAAATGTGTGTGTGCCTGTGTTGAATGTGTGCGTGTTCGTATGCGTGTGTGTGTGTGTGTATGAGGTAAAAAATATTTGAGTTTAGCTGAAGCTAATGTATAATTGTATAATATAATAATAAAAGAATTGTGCGAATGTTTGCCATTCGTTTTTTACGTTTAGGTGCATGTGTGTGTCGGCTTACATACACACACACACATTTATACATATGCATACACGCATATTTACAATAAAGGTGTGAGTGTTCTTGTTACTTGACTGCTCCACGGCGTGGAAACTTTGCACGTTTTCCGCTTTTGTTGTGCATATTAATAAATACACTTACACACAAGCGTGTGTGTGTGTGTGTGCGTGGCAGTTTTATTAGCTCATATCGATTGTTCGGCATCGCCGTTAGCCATTATGCAAACTAACTTGAAAATAACACAAATATTGTTTATGCAGCCGTTTGGTTTGCCTTTCGTTCGCTTTTTGTTGCTGTCGGTTTTGTCGTTTTCACGTTTCATTGTGTTTTGTCGTTTTTCGTTTTGATGTTTAATATGTTTTTGACAGCAAACACACTGCAAACACTATTGAAATTTTTCAGTTTTATGTACGCATTTAATTCAATCGATATCTGAGGATTTATTTGTGCAACCAATATTTATTTATCCAGCTACATGTGTGTATAGGTGTAGGTGTGAGTGGGTGTGTGTGTGTGTGTGTGTGTATGCCTGCCCCTATTTCCTTTGAATACAATTAAGTTTTTTTCTTTTAGCTGTTTTTTCATATATCATTTTAGTGTTTTCAATGGACCAACCAAGCTTATGTTGTAATATTATGCATTCGCCACATGTTGGCAGCTTTAAAAATTGCGCTTTGAATTCGAATTTGAATACAGTTAAATACACTTATGATTTGCAACGAGTGCAATTCGAAACCCATAGATAGATTGGCATGTTGAGCTCGGCTGAATGGGAAGACTCTCAAATGGGCCCAGCAAACCGAGCGGGTTGAGCAGTTGGCAAACGGAATGTGGCAATTTATTTGGCTGGATGGCTGCATATGAATGACGTTGCGCAACTAATGCCACAGCAGACTGCTGGCAGGCACGACTGGCCCAAAAGGCAAACGATGATTAGCCAGCCAAATTGACTTGGCCAAAATGTGGACTCTGCATTGCATTGTTCTTACAAATCGCAGCTGGCAGACAGCCTGAGGCTCATTGATAATGTGCTGGAGTTGGCTATTATTACCTACGCCTATAATATGTATGTACATCCATACACTTAGAAAAAATTGAAGTAAAACGATAGATTTTTTAAAAACGCAACTTCACTTTCGACAAAATAAGACTAATTGCCTTTGCCGCAAAAAATAATGCAAATCAGTATGCAAACAACTTCAGGCCGATGATTTTTTGCTCAGTGTACTTAATGGTTGTGCCATGGTCATAACTGCTGCCGGATTGCAGTAAGAACGTAAGCGATTTTTGGCAATATGGAACCCGTCGCATTTGTTAGCTGCACCCAAATGGCTAAATTGAGAACTTGAACTTTAGCTCGCAGCTCAACAAACTGATGGACAAAAGACGAAGAAGCAAGGCTACACTCTGTCATCAAAGTGTTTTGAAGAAGCAAACGAATTATCATTTTCTCATTTCTTACTACGTTTTTCTATAATTCTTGGGGGTTCTTGTGTTCTATGTGGAAAACAAATTTACTAAACTATTGAGAACCAAGAATATAATTTTAACTGTCCAGAAAGTGATTTGATATTAGCTCTTGTTCAAAAATATTCTCTTCAAATTAGTCCGAGACCTATCATAAAAAGAAATTGCGAAAAAAATAAATCATTTAATATACCAAATACCAGTACTAACTTACCATAATAAATTAAGGTCAGATTCATCTTCATATTAATGAATATTATTCACAATTTGAAGAGTTATCGTTTTTGTGGTTTTAATTATGATTTATATGAAATATGCTTTAAGTTTGTGTGTGAATCGAATCGAATCAATTCAAAACGAGTCGAGCCTAGCTAAATGGCACAAATGGGATTCTAGTCAGCCTCTCAGAGGGAATCGCATAAATTGTTTACTCATCGAACGGTTGAAGAAATATTTTAAAATCGCACAAGCATATATATATATATATGTACATGTCCGGGCTCTCCCCCCATATAAACAAAAATTGGTTCATATGTAAGGGGAGCAAGTTTAAAAATAGCAAAAATGAATGAATATTAAATTACGATAAGTAAAAAGCAAGTTGAGAACTTGAAAGAAAAAATATTAGAAAATAAAGAAAAGATGAGCATATTGTTGCTTCATGTTTTGGTGTTGTTGCTGGTCTCGTTTTTATTGCATTTCCGTAAAGTAAGCCATGTAAATCACTTAAGATTGTTCGCGACTCGCCCCACGTAGCTGCTCTAAAAAGCACATAAAGCAAAATGCTGTGAAAATCATTTGTTACACTACGCGTATGGATAACTGTAAAGTGCCTTTCTCTCTATCCCTCTCCCTCTCCCTCCAGCAAACTCTGTGTGTTGCGTGTGTGCCGCTCTCTCTCTCTCTCTCTCTGTCTGTCTCTCTCTCGCTCTCGCTCTCGTTCTCTTTCTCTGTAACAATAATGTGCACTTATTTTTTATGGCAATCATTTAAGACAAAAATGTAGCAAGAGCACAACGAAGTAAAGTAAAACAAAGCAGCCAAGTCATTCAAAATATAAAAAAATCAGAAAAAAAGAAGAAGGGAAAATATATACCTCAGAAATGTACACATACACACATATATATATATATATATATATATATATATATATATTTCTTAAAAGTCAAACAAAAAGATGCCAAATGGCTGCCGGAAATGTTTTCGCAAGTGGAGGCTGAAGCAGGCCAATTTCCATTCGCCCCCGTTCCCTTTCCATTCCCCTACGATTCCCCCATTTCCTCGCTTCCATTTCGCATTCCTTACCTCATCCCATTATAATTCCCAACTGTTTTCCCCAGTGATGCTGCATCACAGCTCAAAACGCAACTGCGCCAACTGCCTCTGTCTTTGACCAATCTGTCTCTGTCTCAGCTTGTTTACCAATACATATACACATATTCTTAAAACATTTTCTCTCGCTCTCACTCTCACTCTCTCCCTCTCACTCTCTCTCTCTCTCTCGCTCCGCCACCCATTCCGCTGATGAGCGTCAATCAAGGAAATTGCTACTTTTCAGCAATTTTTCATTCGCTTTGTGCTTCAGCCGCGAGCTACATGAATAAAAAAAAACAAAACAAAAAGAAAATAAGTCAAAAACTCGCACCTTATCGTAATCGCCGCCGATGTAGTTAAGTATTCACTTCATCTGAATGTGAATGTGAATATGAATGTGAATGGTGCTCAAATGAGAGTGGGTTATCATCTCCCAAAAGGTGAAATCTTAAACTTTTAATTATTTGCTCCCTCCACAAATTGCTACGAAATAGTTCAAAACTATCACAAGCAAAACTCTTTTTCTGTGAATTTCCAACTCAGAATCACGTTGAATTCATGTCAATTTAGAAAATGAATGCACTGCTCGAAGGTGCCCGACCAGCACATACCCTCTAAGAAAAGACCCCCATTTCGAATTCCGCACCTCAAATAAAATAGATAGGAAGTCAATACATATAATAAATACATTGCATGCATACATAATGCATTCCGTTAAGAAGGTTCGTTCACTAGTTCGCTGCTGGGTTGCTAACAAGGATGAATGCTGTTGCAACACTTAATCTATAATAGGATGGCTCTGCCTGTGTTGTTTATTACTATCGAATTATTCACCGATATTCGCAAAACTGGAATAATTATATTTAAGTATATTCACTTAAGTATATGTATATGTATATAAAAATAAACTAGATCTGGTGGGCATCTGACGCCAATTATATTTATACTTTATAGGGTTGAGGATTCATGACATACCCCATTTACTCAACTTCAATGTGTATCAAAGTATAAAAGAGAAAGCCAAATTCAAAACAAAAACCAAATCAGCCAACAACAAAATTAAATGTTTATTTGGTTAAGTATTTTTCTGTAGTTGGTTCTGTCGATGACTGACGATGTTGCTCGACGGTTGGGGTTAGGGGTTGGGGGTGCTCATCTTTAGTGACATGTGTTTAGTTGTTGAAGAACCGTGTCATTTCGTCCTTTTGCGTTGTTGTGGGCGTTAGGGTTTCCAGTGTGTCCGCCTAGTCCCAACCAAGGAAAGGCTAGTTCGGCTCTTTACCTTCTTCATACATAGCGATGTAATGGATGGGATACTTGCTTGCGTCACAGAGCCGTCCTTGTGCTTTGCAATCCATATACCATCCAAGCCTCACCATTGGTATATTCAAATTTTTAGCCTTCTCGTAGGTAGATACAAGCCCGTTACCAAAAACAACGTGTGTCGTCTCAGGTGTCAGACTATCGCTCACTTTCACGCCATTTCTGAATATGCTTTGCTTCACGCTTTTGGAGACATCAATCCCTTTAGAGCGCAACTCAACGTAGATGACCACATCCTTTAAAATTTCAGAGACAGATTTGCGTTCCCCTCTTTCATCATGTTGGACATTGATATTTTCCTTGTTGGGACTTCCGAGGCTGTCCAGATCGTGATTGGACTTCATTTCGCGCGTTTGCTGAGTATTACCTTTAGTCCTGGCTATGAGCAATTGGTGGCTTGCCAGTGCAGCTTGCAGCTTGCAGCTATTGCAGTAGTTGTTTTGACTCCAACACCTCCTTCTGATTTGCACACTTCCAGCTAGTTTTCTTATATTCTTTTATTCTTCTAGTCTTTTATTACAGACTTATACCGCCGCTTTATATTTATTTTTTTATATTTTTGAGTATACTAACAGTGTGATAGCTTTGAGTACACAAACTTAAATAAAGTTATAAAGTCATTTACGAATTGAATATGAGAACTGTTAGCAGTGCCTACTTAGGTTGATATTTCACATCTCTCACATTTTAGCTGGGTTGGGGCATGTAATGGATGTGGATGCCTCACGGTGACTTTTTGCGCACAGTTGCGGTTGTCGAAAACTTTTTGGGCTAGGCTATCAGGTTTTTCAGTCACATTTTTTCTTTCATAATTTGCTCAACGATCAAGTTTTTGCTAAAAATTACGTGGACCTGTGCAAAAAGAGCATTACTTAAAATACTCTTCCCACTGAGGTTGGCTTAAATGTTTTACATGACATCTTGCAACTTTTGCCACAACACTCGTCAAAAACATCTCCCTATATTTAAGTAAATCGCCTTACTTTTGGAGGCTGTTATTCACAATGTAAAAAACTAAAATTTATGGTTATAGCTTTCTAAAAAAAATGGATTTCCATTTCCATATTTCATTGTGGATTTTTCTAAAATTTTGAAAAAATATGTCATATTCAGTATGTTTTCTATGTTTGCTTTGTGTGTATATTGAGGAATTGTTATTTTCGCTTTTTTTGTTACTTATATTATAAACATAAATTAAAATTCCATAAATTAAAATTTTACATATATTATAAATTAATAAATAAATAAATTAATAAATCAACTTGAAAATCCGAACCAGAATAATTTTTTAGTTGTTGCTGAATTTTAGAAAGTTTTTTTAAATAAAAATTGCAAAAATAAATAGAAATTCTTAATTTTATTCTATTTTTCTGAGTGTATTTACCGTTCATGTGAGGCAGTTGGCAGCAGCTGTATGCAGTAGTAGGTGGGGTGTCAAGGGGTCTTGTCATACGAGGCAACCAACCAACTACGCATAGTTGTTGCAGACAGAATGTGTCGCGGTTAAGGTAAACGCCTGACAGCCTGACAGCTGTTACAGATACGTTCAGAGGAAGAGAAAGAGATAGAGTGCGAGAGAGAGAGAAAGAGTGAGTACGAGAGAGGTTAAAAATGTCACAGGCAAGGGCGTTCCTTGCTCTTCATTAACATCGACAACATAATTATCATCGTCATCGTCATCATCAGTGACAGCATTGTGCGCTTTTCAAGTACTTAGGAAATTTTGCACTAAATATGCCTAACTTTTTTCTTTGATTTTAACCACAACAACAACGTGTGTTGTTGACAAAAAGACGCGTTGAGGTAAGTGACGAGCAGACACACACACACACACACACACACACACATTAATATGACAATAGTAATTTTGTTGACAGCAGCGACAACTTGATGTCCACAAGTGGCCAAGAAGCACAGCAGAGAGAAAAAGAAAATGAGAATATGGAGGAACCCCGATACTTTCGCACACTTTAACGGATCATTTACATAAATAAGAGACAAAGCAAGAGAGAGAGAAAGAGAGAGTTGGGGAG
Source organism: Drosophila conformis (assembly GCA_035041375.1). Lineage (NCBI taxonomy): Eukaryota > Metazoa > Arthropoda > Insecta > Diptera > Drosophilidae > Drosophila > Drosophila conformis. The sequence goes on from JAWNLE010001151.1 coordinate 9,389,411, forward strand.
GGAGTCAAAGACAAGCTGCAAATGGCATTTAGCATTTAGAGTTTAAGTTGAGCAATGTTAGACTGACGGAGGGAGGAGGGAGTGTGGTGAAAAGCTGCATGCGAACGCCTCACGAAAGGAAATGAGAAAATATTTGTTAATTTCCTTTAAATGTCGCTACACACATGTACACACACACACACACACACACACACACACACACATACACAACTGGTGGGAAAATCTGAGATAAGCGAATGCCCCCTGGTCAGTTGGCTAACATGGAAGTCATTCGCAGAAGAAGAAGACGAATTTTCAGATGTGCATTTTACATAAGTTAATCAAATGCTAAAGGGGGAAACCTATGAAAAAGTTTCCATGACAATTAATAATAATGACAGACCAAACGAGTGATAATAATAATCATAACAATAATAAAAATAACAAATTAAATTAACAATAATAAAAATAATACTAATTCACTCACCGCTTAATTGCATGCGTTGCTTCAGTTCCATTCAATTTCACAAAAACATAATAATAAAAAATAATAAATGAATCCAAAAAAAAAACAAGCTGGTCAAAGATAGAGTTGAAGTCAAGCAAAAAATTGTCTTTGCCAGGGCTTTGCGTTGCTGGGTTAACAGCCTTGAGAGCTTTGCTCTCTTTTCATTATTTTGTTTTATTTCATGTTTGGTTAGGCTTTGAAAATGAACATTATTTGATTTGTTTTTGTTTTTCTCTTATATTTTTTATTTTTGTTGACTTTGTTCTTTTTGTTGGCGAACATTTTTGTAATGCGTCGCAAATCGGATGGAAATTAAGGCGACGTTCTGCAAACAGAAATCCTTTGTTAATTTGTCAACAAGAAACAGCAACAGCAACAACAACAGCAACAACAACAATTACAAAAACGGGGGTCTGTGTGGGCGTGGCATTAGCATGTACTTATTTTTGGTAATTGTAAAAATTGGCTTAACTCAAAAATAAAGAAGCCAAAGAACAAATTTTTTTGGCGACCAAATAGCAGATGCAAACAATGAAAGGACTGTGGAAAAGGGGGCGGAGAGATGGAGACGGACAAACAAATGTTGACTTGGCTTAGAATGTAATTAAAAATGTGGAAAATGTGCCGCTGATTATTCGTTACACGCCCCCGCCCCCCCTCCAATCCACAGATTTTCCCCACAACAGACAACAAGGAGTAATTTAAAGCAATTTGGATACAAGTTGAATGCTCAAATGCTGCTCCAAAGCAGAACGGTGCGATTTTTGGTATTTTTACATGCACGTGACATGGGTTGGCGGTATAGGGAAAGGGATTTAAGAGTACAGCACGAATAACCAACAAGTAAGTCGAGTGAGCTCGCTAAGAGACACCCTGAACCCAGCAGTTTTGCATACCCAAATATAAGCTGATCTGCAGGTGCCCTCATTTCTTAAAGATCATTATCCAATGTGATGCATAAATTGGGCAGTTGATCAATAATATATCTAGGTATATTACGTGTCAATTTAATGCATCTGCCTTTAAAATTGTGACTTTGATTGCTACCACAAGTCGATATTTATCGGTATTTTCGAAACAGAGAGTTATCGATAAGATTAAAATTAAACTTTATCTGCGCGTGCAGTACAAGAACTTTTATTCCATTATTTGAAGTCTAAGTCGTCTCGCCTTTTGCTCCTGATCTGGAATATACATACTTTATGGGTCGGAGATGATTCCTGTTGTCTGTCACCTGCACTTGCACAAAACCAATATACCCTCAGATTTTTCAGTCACATTTTTTGATAATCACAGTCGGCCTTTTTCCAAGTTTTTTTGTGGACTCCCTGCCAAGGAGTCTCGACATTAACCCAATCGAAAATCGAACCTTCTTCCCAATTTGGTGGCTATAGTATTCCAACGGGGATATTATTATTATTTTTATTTTATTGCGAAAATATGATATATATATTTTTCTCCTGTATTCAAAGACTTTCTGGAGAAACTTCTCTTGCACTTGCAACTGGTATTCTGCAACCACACAATAACTGTACAACTATTTTTTTATTTCAATTAGTTATCGTTGCGCTTTCTTCGCACTCCGTGCACTCATTGAGTGAGAGTCAGCTAGCACTAGAGTTCCTTGTAGTTTTCTCTGGTTGGGAGTATGAAAAGTGCCGCAAACCGAAAAATAATGTAAACAATTGTATCTTGTTTGTTTTAATTCTGTGCGTTTCTTGTCAGATTCTCCACCCATTTTGCATAGCATTTTCAAAACGTGGAAATTTCTGCTTTCTTCTTTCATTCATTTCAAATTTAATGCGTTCTGTTTGTCTTTCAGCTTGAGATGGGGGAAGGAATGAGTTAGAGGCAGGTGTAGTGGAAACATATACTTGCAACTAAGTCGACTAATTAAACAATTTAGCTCAAAATGAAAATGAAAATTTTTCGTCTAATATTTTATTGCGTAAATAAAACATTTATTTGCGTTTCTCTTTTCATAATTTTCCTTTTTCTTCTTGTGGTAAGAGTCACTCAAATTTCATTTCGCCGCCTTCCTTGTTTTTCACTTTCTCTTTTGATGTTGTTCTTGTTGTTGTTGTTGTTGTTGTCGTCGTTGTGTTTGTTTAGCTCCAAGTTGGAAAACGTTTTTCGCGCTTTCCGCGCTGTGCCCTTTTTCAAAGGGTTTACTTTTCCATGTTGGCAACATAAACAAATTTGGCTTATGAGTTATTTCATACACATTAACAGACAGCCATGTTTACACACTCAAAAAAATTACCCCTTCATTTGAGTAAATCGTCCTTGCATGCAAATCGGCTTAAAAACTAGAAAAACTTTGTACATCTAAGGCAAAACATTTCTAAAATGTAAAGGGGGTTTTCCAAAATGGACAAAATAGTTGTATTTTTTCTTCTAAAAAAATGTTCTTTTATTAAAATTTTTGTATATTTGATTTCATAGTATACAAATATTTATTAATAATGTGAGTAACAAAGAACCAAATGGAACACCCCCTATTTAAATTAGATACATACGTATATATATAAATATATATATATATTTCTAAATTTCAAAGAAAACCAGGTTGAAACTTAAAAATGCAAATGCTTTTTGGAGACACAGCCACAAACTTTAGAAATTTACCATCTGAATAATGACGCAAATGTATTTTTCGATTAAGACACATACTAATTCTAGTAGCTTCGATCAATACACTCAGCTGGCAACAGTCAAGGGGGAAAAAAATGAGAGGAAACCTTAGAGTCGCAAAATGTACCCTATAAAATGCAGCAGTTAATGCCAGCAAAAAAATTAACGTTAAAAGTGTCAAATGAATTGAAATGCCCAAGTGACAAATACGCGTATAAGCATCTGTCACACACACTCACTCACCTGTCACGTGTAGGCCAAATAAAATTGAAATATTCAAGACGTCCCCAAACGAGAACATAAACTGCCAAGTTGTCTTCTCTACAAAATATTCTTGCAACGCAGCCGAACCTAAAAGCTGCTGCCTCATCTTCGTCTTCTTGTGTGTGGGGGTGTTGGTGGTGTGTGCGTATGTTGGTATTGACATGAGTTGCCGCAAGTTGACGCGACTTTAAATTCAGCATGCGCTAGCAGCGCATATTTAAAAATGCCTAAGTGGAACGTCTGTTGCTAACACCCACGCACACACACACACACACGCACACACGCGCACATACATTTACACAGGTTGCTTACTTACTCGTGCGCCAACTGATTAAAGTTAATATGCACTCATATTGGATTATGAGTGCTGTCAAATGGGTCTGGCGGGCTGTGGCTGCGGGTAAGGGTGTGGTTAAGCAGTGTGGAGTGAGGAGTGAGGGGTTGGAGGGTGGGTGGGTGCTGACAATGTAAGGCACTCAACTTGAAAGCTAAAGAAATAGACCAGCGCAAATGTGTCACAAGTGTTAATGTTGTTGTTGCCGTTGCTGTTGTTGTTCTTAACGCCGTTGTTGTTATTATTGTTGTGGCTGAGGCTGATGCGCGTTACTTTAGCGCTCCTCTGCGCCTTAATAGGCCTGGCTAGATGACAGTCAAGTCAATGAGAGAGCTGACGACACACACACACGCACACACCCAACCCAACCCCAACACCAACCGCAACCCAAACCAGCGCTAAAATTCAGCGCACGCATACATAAATAAGTTAAAGGCAACACACACACACACACACAAAGACATGTGTTTGTTGTGTCAAGTAAACTATGAAGCAGACATAGTCAGTGCCCCATTTAAGCGTACAAACAAGTGGCATACTTTTAGCCAAGTTTTAAAAGGCGTTAAGACGCCCAACGCGCAACAACATCGACTAAGTGCGAAAAATTAACTGCTGTTGTGGGCGATGACATCTCATTGTTGCCACATGTTTGCGACACCATTACTGGGGAACACACACACTTACACACACACACACAACGTGCGTCAGTGAAGTGGATGAACTTTTGGTTTTTCTCTATAATTTTCCAAAATGTACAACAAATTATGTCTAATTTGTCAAAATGTGTTTTTTATATGCGCACGCAGAACTCTGACATTGGCTCTTCTGTTACTTTCATTATTATTATGAAGTCTTTCAAGATCTTAATTTGAATCGTAAGTTATGAGAATTTATAAGAGGTTTGCTAGTTTTAATCTAAAAGGTTTCTCAGTTTATAAACTGTAAACAACAATAATAATAACAGAGGCATATGGAAAATAAAACAATACGAAAAAGATAGATACGAAATGAAATATAGTATTATATATATATATATTATATAGTAGTATACATCATAAACAAATGAGTAGTAAATGAAATATGTTAAAAGTATTTGTCATGAATTTAGCTTCAAATGTATCGCGAATTCCAAAACATTCCTAAGTCAAGAGTTAAAAGTTTCTGGAATAAGGCAATATTTGGAAACCAACTGGAGGTATCTTTATGACCGTCGAAACTGTGTTCATAGTCGATATCCAATAAAATGTTTTGTTTTGACTGGACAGATTCGCTAAGCATATCGATAATAGATCTGTGTATAACCTTCTCCTCTAAGCCAGTTGCGATTAGCAGCCTATTCAGCTGAGGTTGAAAATAAAAACGAGAATCATAATTACAAAAATCAAGAGCTTTAGTAATAAATACATATTATATATATATTATATATATAATTTCCATATCATGCATATATATGCGTTAAACTCCCATTAAACAAATATATTATGTAATTAGACAGCTTTAATGTGGCGTAGTTTTCAATTTGTACTGAATAAAAGATTTTGGATAAATTGAATTGGTTGTTAATTGAAAAGTATTTATTAAGGAACAAACCTTCCGATCGGAACCGGAAGCGCATCTTTATCGAGTCAAAATCAGAAACGGAAACGAAACTCAAATTCTTAAAGATCCTGCTACAGAAACAAATATCATTAATCAACATTATAGCATAATGGGTCAGAAACGAAAACGATATACAATTCAGTTTGACACCCTGCTCTTGCTGGAATCACACAGAACGGCATCAAGCATCATGTAGGAGATTTTCCTAGTTCAATGTGTTGAATTCCGATTGTTTACGATATTTTGGGTCCACCACTAAACGTATTTGACATTCACTGACATTGGAATCAAAATATGATCGACATTCACAAAAGCAAGATCGAATCTCAGCTAGCAAAGAAGCTTTTCAAGATACAGACGCCGAGATCGTGTGAATATATACATACATATGTGGGTCAACTAAGTCTGCAATCATTTAATTTGTTCAATAAGACGCATAAATTCTTTAAAACGTGATTTATTATAATACATATATATATGTATATATATAATTAAAATTGAGAAATTAGCCAATAACAGCCAATAACAATAACAAATGCAGGGTATCTTAAAGTCGTTTGCATTCACAACATATGGGAAAACTGCATGCTAATTTATTGAATTGTCGCTCTTTGAGTCTGTCTGTAAGATATATATTTATATATGTATATAAATAACATATATACATATATATTATTACCAGTGACTGCTTTGTGGTTGGCTTTTGGCGAAAGTGAGTCAGAGTGAGGGCGAGATACAGTCAACTCGCTCTCTGAACCTCTCTCAGTGGCAAGTGCCAAGGGCTCTGCCCAAATATTTGGTTGGCCAACTTGAACAGCAATATTTGCAGCTGCGATAAAGTGATTATTGATGCGGTCGATACGGTTGCTTGCTCGAAGCCATTGTTTTAATTACAGCAACTTTTTGGCTCTTGCCGGCTTAGGCAACCCACCCTCCTTTCGTCCCCTAGAGGATTTGAGTTGAGTGGGTGACTTGGCGACTGGGTGTCGTTTGTTTGACCTGCACTCGAGTGCAATTTAAATGAAATTGGTGCGAGTGCCAATGGCGCCACATGCCATCTCGGGCATCTCTTGACAGTCAGCAGCCATCTGCCATATGCCATTAGCCATTATCCATTAGCTTGCATTTATTTGCATATTATGCATACGCGACGTGGTGCGGTGTGATTAGACGCCGAACAGCAATTGACATTAGTCAGACTTAGCTTAATGGCAAGCACACAGCCAGCCAGAAACCCCCCAAAAAAAAAAATAATAAAAAAAACCTTGACCCAGGTGCATAATAAACGCCAGCACGCCTTTGACCTTTGCGTTCGTATCGTGCTACTTAATTCACCTTGCACGCTAAGGCTAAGCTGGTTATAATCCAGAGGCCTCACTCCATGCACACTCCATGCATCCAATTCAACCATACACCTTCAACTTAATGAGCGGCATAAATCAGCGAAGCCAGTCAGCAGCTTTGACCCAGCCCAAGACCCAGACCCAGACCCAGACCCAGACCCAGATCCAAAAGCAGAGGCAGAAGCAGAAGCAACCAAGAACGAGACCACGACAAGTGCGCCAAGCACGCTAATGTGTAGACACATATATATGTACATATATACATATACGTATATATATAAATATATATATTTACAGCTGCGCACAAAACAATAGCAACAAATAATATAATACATTTTTCTTAGAGACCTTAATACATCTCTTGAGGCGATTTTCTAAAGAAACGGGGTCTCCACCGTTAAATATTCAGAACCAGTTGGGGAACGTACACTCGAGAACTGAGTCAATGAAACAATAGCAACGGGCTCTCAAACCCTAAACTTGACTTTACCGATTTAAAATCAGAACTGAAAGCAGAACCAAAATTCAAAATTGTATTAAGAAATGGTTCTTTAAGAGGAATCCTTATTATATTATATATTATATGGTATATACACATCAAACTGACACCCAGTTCTATAGCAGATACCTATACCCGCAGGCAAATATATTATTTTTGAAATTGAAGGGACCAAATAGCGAATAGCGATTAGTAAAAATAAATTATAAAATGAAAATAGCGGAATTTTAGAAAATCGCAGTACTTTCGCTGTCACGACAAAAACTCAGCTTATCATTCAGAAAGCATATTTATAAAATTGCAAGTCCGTCTCTCCATTAACCAGTTTTTTTTTCCTTATTATAGAGAACATTTTGAAAAAACTAAGAAAAAATATGTAAAATTTCCAGGTTGTTGTTTTTATAAATGTAAACATAACTTTCACATTAGCTTTTCTGATGCCAATATTACTATTATTTATGATTCTTAATAATTTATTATAATTTTTACGATTTAGGAATACTTTCTAATATTAAGAAATATTTTTTTTTTAAATAAAAACACTTTTTATTTATTTATTTATTTTTTTTTTTCGAAATTTCTAAAAATAATAAAAAAAAAGTTTAAGGCGATCTTCTAAATAAGTGCCAAGGTCCTCTACCTCAAAATAAATCATTAAATAATTAGGACTCTGACTTGATAATAATGCTAATTCTATTGCAGTCACTGTATGTAAGGGTGTAGTCCACCCCAAAGCACACCCTGCATAGCTGTGAGATGGCAACCAAATACTTTTCGATCGCGTGACGCTGAAGCAGATGGCGGGCGCCAAAGTGGCGGACGTCCGACTTGGGACTTGAGACGTCGGATGTCGGATGTCGGTCATTGTGTGCAATGAAAAATTAAAGGTATTTTGCATAGAGTAACGACAATTGTTGTTGCATATCATATGAATGCAGAAATGAAATACAAGCGCCTAATGAGTCGTAATGAGAAAAGAGTGGCAGCAACTGCAACTAAGATAATCGTGAGGGATTCTATCAATTATGTGGCTCAGAATTCGTTAACAATCGGTTGCCAAGGCTTGTCAGCAAATGGGAGTTTGCGTTTGCAACCGTCACCGAATCGTAGCTCCCAACATTTGTGCAACAAGCAGACGCAAGTTGCAAATTGGCTAAAATTGTCCAACATGACGCTAATCTGTGAATTGACTTTGTCTGGCCCATGTGTTATACTTTCCCATGGATATGGGATGATGTATACAATTGATGTTGTTGATATGACCTTTCAACCTTTAAGGTCACACACACACATGGAAGCAATTAAGAATGCTTTAGTGGAGAGCGCTTGACTAGGAGATACCCTTCGCCCAGCTGCTAAATACATTAAATCGATTATTATCTGGAATAACGGAGTATCTATATTCTGAATTTGTTCTGTTTATAAATAATATGTTAAGGTATAGTATATATTCATTAAAACTGTGGCTTTTATTGTTATCGCATTTGGTATATGTATATATGTATATATAAATGGTGATATTTGCGAACGGGATGGGTTAGCAATGAAAATTAAATTGACTTTATCTGCGCTTGGTATACGAGATCGACTCATTCAAATATACCGATATGACTTTTAATCTTGATCAAGTACTTATATACTTTCTGTGGTCTGAGATGCTTTCCCTATCGCACAAGTCCAATATACCCCACTTTAAATTGACTCAGGGTATAAAAAGGACGGCTAATTGCGTTTCTTCACAGTTCACAGATTTGCATAAAACGCAATATGTGTGCGACTGACTGTGTAATTTATATTTGTTTATATGCACATGAATATATTAAATGGACAGGCAGAGAACTCAAAATATACGCAAAAACACACACCCACACACACCCACACACACACACACTTATTTGCAGGCTGTGCCTTTTTAATAAACCTGACAGTGGCAAACAGAAGCGTTAGTTAAACATGCATATGTACATCCATATACCATACTCACAATCTCTATCTGTTCATCAAGTCCCCTTATACACTTCCCCCCGCCACCCACTTGCTGTATCATTCACTCCCTTCCTCCCTGCCCATTTCCCCCAACACAATCTCCAACATATTGTCACAGCAGGCTTTCCTCTTGACACGCTCGATGTTTGTTTTTTGGATGCAATTTTTGTTGATTGTTTGCCCGCAGGCGGCATAATAACTGTGGCAACCTCAACATTCAGTTAACAATAATAACAACACAAGCAACAATAACAACAAAAACAACAGTAACCACAACAAAAATGGCCTGAACAACTTATATTTAAATCGTAGTTAATCAGTTCTTTAAGCTCAAGCGTTTTACATTTTTGTTTGGTTTCTTTTTGTGGTGTTTGTTGTTATACAATGGTCAAAAAGTCACAAGCCGATTTGGGATCGATTGCAAATATTTACAGTTGCACGTTAAGTTCAATATGCTTTTGATTTTGTTTTTTACTAGCCTGTGTTTTGTGCAAAAGTGTGTAACAGGCAGAAGGGAGCTTCTTCAGTTCAAGAGCTAGAAACTTAAAATCTAGAGCTCTTATCTAGAGTAGTCAATTTTATTTTATCGTTAATCTTACCGGTTTTGAAATTATCGATAAGTATCGATTTCTGATAGCAATAAAAGGCAGAGGCTTCTTGGTGACATATAATATAGATTGACATATTATTGATCAACTGCACAAATTTCATTAAGATCGGGTGAGAAACATTCAATTCTCATTTGGATCTCAATATTTTTAAAGGGAAATTTGCCAATAAAACTAAAATAAAATATTTAACAGGATAATCAGATTCAGGGTATATTATAGTCGGTGTTCAGTTCAACAGTTCAACAATCTTAATTGTTTTTTTAATATTTAATGACAACAGACGTGCATGAATACATGTAGTGGTTACTGAGCAGGACAATCGGCTCCAATAATTTATTGCCCATCATTTATGATTCAGTTGTGAAAGGTTGTTAAGAAATTTGGCCAAGTTGCACTTGCTGTGAATTTCATCTTTGCACTCATCCAGCTGAACAATCTAATCAAATGTCTCTCCAGGCAACCAATTGCAAATATGTATGCATGTGCATAGGTCTTGGTGTGTGCCAATCCCAAAATCAGGCACAACTCGTCTTTGTCTGGTTACTAATTAAATGTGCTGTCAACGCTTGTGGGTCGAGAGAGAGAGAGAGAGAGAGAGAGAGAGAGAGAGAGAGAGAGAGAGAGAGACAGAGAGAGAAATGTAGCTGCTTGCCACAACTTTAGGCAACGTTCTATGAAATATGGAACAGGGGGTTAGCCAGAGACGAGTACGACCTCAATGTGTGGCCACTTTGGGGTCGCATGTTGCATGTTTTGTCAGTCGGACACTTGAACTCATGTGTGTGTGTGTGTGTGTGTGCGTTATGAGTGCATGTGCGAGTCTGACTCTAAGTGCGAGTATGAGTATGCGTATGAGTGTAGTTCAGTGTTGTCAAAAGAGCCTAAGCATAATGGTGGCAGTTGAGTTGAGTTAACAACTGTGTGCATCTAGAGTAGACATTCAATACCCTGCACCCATTGAAGACGAGTGAATGGGGTATTATGAAATCCAGCAAAAGTATGCACAAGGCAGCAGGAATCATTTTCGAACCCATCAAGAAGTCGACTCGATCTACCCATGTGCGTCAATTTCTTTGTATTTCGAATGCAAATTCCCGTTGGCTATACACTCAGCAAAAAATCGATATGAAATACGCATATGTACTTATTCCATGACATCAGTTATGAAATTTTGATTCTCAACTAATTTAGCATTGGCTAGTCGAGCTCTCTCTACTCGAGCACTCTTACTTGTTTTGACTACCAAAAGTGGAACTAATTTATCGATTAGGCATATTGTGTTTGGTTTTCATCAACATTGCTGAAGCACTCAATACAACTTTCTATTCATGATAATGCACTTGTCAGGCTTCAAACGAGACGGTGCTTGAGATGAAGGTGGAGCTGAAATGTCGTTTAGTGGACCAGATTCTGTAAAGAACTCATATCGAAATTTGCGTATGGAACTTGTCTCTCTCGCTCTGAACGTTATCGGCTTCTTGGGTTGGGTCAGATTGGTTGTCAGTAATGAGCCACAATCTACGCGCCTTGTTTGGACCATCTGCTAGAAATTCGCCAGGATTCTTCAAATTATATTATATTCACCAAGCATTTATTCACATCTGCAGCTTATATCTGTGGCATAAAAATTATTTCAATTATAAGTGAAGGCCAACTGAAAATTAATTTAAATGCGCATACATTTTAATTGATAAGATAAATGCTGCATTAATGGCTTAGACAATACTGCCTGGCTGAGAGATACCCTGCACTCATGCTATTCAGTTTTAAAGAAAACCGTATTACAGTTTAGGTAGGCTTACAGTAAAGTTAAAAAGGTAAGCCCAGCGACTAGCTATTGCTTAAAGATAACCATATATTAAGCCAAGTCTAAAGCAATTAAGTAAGTACAATTCTAAATGCAAATGGAAAGAAACTAATACGCCTGTGTGTACACTTTGAAGCATTGCGTTGCCTGCTTGCCTGCTTGCCTGCTCTGGCTAATAATTAATCCGTAAATATAATCTTCGTTTGCACTTGTGCATTTCTCCATTTGGCACGAACTGGCGAATGCTTTGCAAATTTGAAATGAATTCGCAGCAAAACCAAAGCCATAACTTAATACATTCAATTAATGAAAATGCTTTGCGGAAGGCAAGTGGCAAGGTATCATCAGAAAGCAAAGGCAACCAAGCAAGCCCGATGCGATATATTCGAGTGCAGCAATAAAGCACATTCCACATACATGCATCACTAGTTATTATATACACACATATGTTTACAGTTATATATATATATATACACGTATATACATATATATTTATATATTTAGCTTGCAGCTGAGGGCTTTGCAAAGGTGCCTTGCCAATTGAGACTTGCCAATTGATATATTCATCAGCTGTGCACAAGGACACAACTACCAATTCATTATTCTAAAGCTACAGTCATCGGCGGCTATATTCTGCACAGTTTTTGGGCTAGAGCCAACAAATTTGGAAGGTATATTAATGGTAACTCTATTTTAGATCGATCAAAACATTTACCTGCCAAAACTGTTTTGTAAGTCTATTAAGCGATATATCTCACAGAATTTCAAAGCCAGAGTCAAAATTATAATGAAATATTTGAAAATATATAAAATTAACAAAATAGTTGCATACAACAGTTTTAGCAACTTTTAAAAACATTTTCTAATGCCCAGCACAATTCTCTTGAGAGCCAAACAGTTTTTCAACTAAATTTAATAAAAACGTTTTGTAGAAATTTAATTATTTGAAATTATTTTGCCGAAAATTAGTATGTTCAAATTGGCCACAAAATTTGTATTAATTAACTGCAGTGGCAGCAACGAGGTTGTTGGTCTTCTGTGTGTCATAGGTGAGGGGTGATGGCGAGAGGGGTAAGGTAAGTGGCACTCAAGTGAGCATCATCTGATGCTGCCGCTTGTTGGCATTTCATTCAATCGAACAGTCAATCAAACAAATTGCATTCGTTATGCGCGAAATTCAATATGCTGCCTGCCACAAGGGCGTTGCAACACATCTCGATGACTGAGTGGTGAGTGGGTGTGCTGTTTGGGGTGTGGAGGGAGGGGGGTTGCTTTGAATTATGGTGTTCATGTGAATGCGTACGACCAAAATATGAGCAAAAAGAAACACACACTGCAAACGCAGTTGCAGTTTCAACACTACGCCACGCCCACATGCCCCACGCTTACATGCCCCACGCTTACATGCCCCACGCCCCCATGCCGGGGCTTAGTAACTTAGAAGAAAACTTGCTGCTGTCTGCTGCAGAATTGTTGAAAAAGACGCAATTTGTTTTGTGAAAACCATTTGTTTGAGAAGAGAGAAAAACTATCAAAATAAAATTGTTGGCAATAAAAATGTATACAAATGCAGATAGACAGGTGAGCACTGAACAGCTGCTACAGAGGAAACGGGGACAGAGAGAGACAGAGCGAGAGAGAGAGAGAGAGAGAGAGAGATGGATGCTTGAGTCAACGGACTTGCTTGTCAGCGGCAGCTGCGAGTCGGGAATACAATTTTGTATCTGCAAGTTTACTCGTTTCGCAGCAAACATTATTTATTGGCTTCGCTTTTGGGGTGTGTGCGTGTGTATTAGAATTTATTTAAATATGTTCTTGTGTGGCACACACACACACACAAATACACACAGATGCAGGCTCTGTTTGCTCGAGGCTGTTGCTCTTCTATCGATGTTTCCGCTTTTTGGGGCGCAACTTGCCCCCTTTTTGCACCTTTTCGCCATCTCTTGCCAACATTTTTATGGCCTGCCATTTGCAGCTGCTGTGACGCTGCCTCTGCCAACTGCTACCCACTGCCAGCAGCTGCCCCACACCTGCCCAACGCCGCTCGTCGCTTCGTCATTTTATTTATGCTCCGAAGCATTTTATTCTTGTTGTTAAACACCGGTAATAGATTTCTTTTTACCCCAGTTTCAACTTCAGCATCAGCTTCAGCTTCAACTGCCACTGTCAATAACAAGAACAACCACAACAACAGCAAATAGACCCAGACCTAGAGCACCTCAAAGTACACACTTGTGAATTTTACCTTTTCTCAACGAGCCTCAAAAACAAAGAGCCCACAGCAAGAGAAACAGAAACTTGTGGTGCCGCAGGTGTTGCCCGTGTCTCAACTGGCTCAAAACTAGTTTTGTGCGGCAGTGGCAACTTGCAACACTTAAGTACTTGCAACTAGACAGTTTTAATAAATTTGTAAGCCAGCGATCTGATGAGAAGGCACTGCCAAAATCTACTAATAACACTAGCTGAAAGTGCCACTTCATTCTGCAATTACCCAAAGTAGCCGTACTTACGCTGGCAGAGAGAAGTCTGGAATAAACACACTCAGAGAAAAGATCGACCTTATTATTTTTATTATTCCAGCAGAGAGATTGAATTGTTTTTAAAAGAACGCAATTAGATTTTGATAGTTTTTATACTGAGGCAACTAAAAACATGAGCAGTATGGCATGGCTTAGAAAGACTTAGAGAAGTTGAATGGTGTTCCAAGGATCATTAGGTTTCTTCGATCAACACTTCATGAAGGCGAGTACATTCTTGACTAAAGCTCAGATTGAACTAAATAACATGAATTAAGGTTTCAGATACATCAACTCTTACTCAACATAAACTTCATGTTCATCTTCAGCTGAAGCAACTTGATGCACTTCGATGAGCTCAGTTCTAGGCAAGTGAATTTTGATTAACTCTTGTAGCATACCAAGCGAAACACGAAGTTTATATCAAGAATTTATTTATATATATACGAGTATATATACGTAAGTTGCAAGTATTTTGGGCTTACGTGGCTGCCGTCACTTCCGTTGGCAATTTATGACATTTTATGACTTACGTAGCTGTCACTTTCAGTTTAAGAGTTGAGCGACAGCTGCTTTTGGCCCAGCGCCATGCAAACTTTGATAATCGCTCATTTGATTACGAAAGTAGTGCGCTTAAACTTTTTAATTGAGCTATCTTTCTTTTTGAGTTATTTATCTTCATTATCGCTTAATACTTGACCAACCTGCTCATAGAACATGCTGTGCTGTGCTGTGCTGTGCACTGCAAGAAAAGGTTCAAAATTGCCAACGCTGCTGTCATCATTATTAACCTTATTTCACTGTTAACATTCGCGAATATTAAATTGTTGCCTGTACATTTTCCCGTTAGCAACAGCATTCACATTCAACAGTTCACCAATCTTGAATGAATTGAGTAAGTTTTTTTTTTTTGCAGTGTTGCAGTCAATGCTGTTCTTTTTTGTTCATTTGGCCTTGCTCAAAGAATAACAAGTTTTGCAGTTTTTTTTTTGTTTTTTTTTGTGTTTTTCTTTTGTATTTTTTGGCACACACAAATCATGGCCTGAGCGACCATCAAGAGCAGCCATCAACGTCAGAAGCGACAATCAAACGCAACAGCAGAGGCTGCTTAAGGGTTGGGCCATGGGCGTGGCTATATCGTCGTTGTGGGCGTGGCAAGTGGGTTTTGGATCACGACTCGGACGCAGCTCACACATTGTAAGTAGTAATCAAAGCATGTCGCGAGCCGAGTAGACAAAAGAAAGTCAAGTTGCAAAAAGTTGAAAAGTTATTAAAGTTAAGCCAAACACGAATGGAATATAAACTACGTTTTTTTCGAGAGAGAGAGAGAGAGGAAGAGAGAATAGAGTGAGGAAGAGAGAGGCTGAAACTCGCTCTATAGCAAAAATGAGACGAAACCGGAGTTTGCCATTAAAGAACATTTTCGAGTTTGCTTACTGAAAACGGACAAAAAAGAAGCAAATCAAAATTTCTCTACATATATGTATATAAGTGACTGCACTTGGATAAATCGCTGAGGCAGAGGTAGCAAAGAGACCGAAAATTATCGAAAATTCAGGACCATGAAAGGTATTCAAGCATTAGGGTGACTCGGGCAAAATGTGTGCGATATTTAATTTTATCAAACGTTTAAGCCAGAATTCAGTTAACCACATTAAACCAAAATTGCAATTAATTGAAATCAATTATAGGTAACTGTTTTTGATATGCCTGTCAGCTTAAATCGGTGCTCAGCCAATCAAATAATGTGTGAAATTTGTATGCATATAGTTGACTACCCCTCTGCTTGACTACCCCTAACATATTACAAAATTGTGTGCCTAATGAAGTGTGCAAGTTTTTCGAAAGTTCGACGCTTTTGCAATTGATACGCATTAGGCGCCTTGGCCAAGGGACGCAGCGTGGCAGTGTGACAGAGTGTGGGCAAGAGTGTGGCAAAAATGTGGCAAAGTGGCAGGTGGGGCTAGTTGTATGAAATTTGCGACTTTGAAGTGCTCTTCACAACTGCCCCTGGGGCGAGCATGAAATATTGAAAACCCAAATCCAAATCAAGGCCTATCCCATCAGCGCGCGCACACACACACACACACACACACACACACACACACACACACAGACACACATACACAGTCACTTGAAATCTTTAATCCCAAAATAATTGGCTCGACATTTTATGGCCACGTGTGGGCGCATCGACTGGCGAGGCGCCTCCATGTACTCAGTTTACTTTAGTTTAGTTCCGTTCAGATCAGTTCAATTTAATTTTATTACAGTGCGTATACGCCACATTAATTTTGGTCTAATAAAACCAACAACAAACTGCACAACAATTTCAAACTACACACATATGTATGTCCACATTCAAGGATACGAGTTTTAAAGAATTTTTACAGCTGTCACTTTTGTTTTTGCGTCTGTGACTGGCAAACTGTAAACTTAGTTAAGATGCCAACATTTTTTGAAAGCCCTGCAAATGGAATGTTCTTATTTTGGTCGCGTTTGTGACATAAGTATTAAAACACGATAAGACTCAACATTTTGTAAGTAAATTTGATTTAATTTTATTACCAAGAATCGGAAAATTTAAATCGTATCTCCAAGTCGAGCTATGACAATTCTATCAACTCTGTTGTTCGAACTTGTTGTCTTCGAAACTTGTTGGCTAAAATGCAAATCATTTTCCAATGTCTGCACACACATATCGTGTGCAGACAAGAGTGTGTGTGTACGTTTGTGTGTGTGTGTGTGGGCTTATGTTTGCTGCGACAACCCTAGGAGTGAGCATCTAATTTTTGTTGAATTTAATTACCCAATGTCAGCAATTTGCATTGCATGTTGTACACTCAAGAAACAAATTTTGCCTTTATTTTGATTTTTATTTTATTTCATTTTTATTTTTTATTTTTTTTTTTGGGAAACACAAACTTTGGAATTTTCCAGTCGACAAACAAGCCTAGTTAAGGGTTTTGTGCGTGTGTGTGTGTGTGTGTTTTCTGTAATTTGTGGCATTGGCACTTATTGGCCCAACCAGATGCTCAGCATGTGTAAAAAGTTCTTACTTAAACCTTAAATTGAACACAATTCGCAATTAAATGAAACTTTCAGGAATCGCAAGTTGTTAGTTTGTATGTGGAGCACGTGCAACAATTTTATACCGAATTACATCAAGCCAAATATTTAATTTGAATGAAATTCTCTGCAGCCTTAAAGTCTGTGTGGCTTACTTTTCAAATTGTTGAGTTTTGTAGTAAGATTTTATTGCTTTTATTGTGTATTGCATACACAAAATATTTATAGCAAGCTGAACACTTATATTTTCTCAAATGTAAGCATATTCTGACTGATGCCGGATACGGAAATTTCAAGTTAAATGAATATTATTTTCATTTCTGTTATTTACAGAAAGCAGCTTTCAATTCAATACTAAATATTTCCGATTCCGAATATTTTGTGTTGTTCTTATAGCCTGCATTCACTTTGACATATTCTGGAGCAACTCAGAATTTCATCGAGACACACAAACGAATTCACATATTGATCTCATTACTCGCAGCCGGGTGCAGGGTATCTCGTGGTCGAGCTCACTCGTCTGCAGCATTCTAACTTGTTATCGCTGTATATTTACATGACAGGCCAGTATTTCACATTGGTTTTCTGGCCAATTTCGGTCTCCTTGCTCAACTGCAATCCGTTTATGGCGTTTTGGCAATTGCGCTTCTGCTGATTGGGCTCGGGCTCAAATTTCCTGGTGACTGCAAACTATAACTGACTTATACAAACATTCAAACACACACACTCACACACATAGAGCAGCGATAACTGTGCATACAAACTTGTCCGCTTGTCCTTCTGTCTGTCCGTTGTATGCCAACAATTCCCTCAGTTTTGAAGCTATCTTGATAAAACTTTCGATGTTTATTCGTCTTTTGTGCTGCAGGCAGTACATATTCCGGATCGGATCACTATATCTTATAGCTGCCAATCGTTCGACAGAGTAGCTCTGGGTTAAACAACTTTTTTTGTTTAATCAAATATCCAAACACAACATTATCTATAGGGACAACATATAGAGGATTTTAGTCGGTAGTTTGACTCCGGTCTATAAGGGAATGCAATCTTCGGCGTCGTTTAAGTTTTTCTTCTTTTGGCTTTGGCAAACGACAAGTTTGGAAAAAAATTGTGGCAGACCCACAATATTGTTGTTATTATTGTTTGCTTGTGAACAATTTGAGCGGGCTAAAAAGCCAGCAGCAAGCGGCAGTCACAACAAATATGTGCGGATTTTGTTTTCAGACTTTTTGTCTGACATGTTGCTATTGTTTTACTCCTCTTCCGCTTGTTATCGCGTACTGTTTTGACTGAGGCAGCAGTTAGCTCGACAAGCTCTTCAGCACACAAAAACAAACCAATACCGACGAGTGAAGCACACATAAATGCCATATAAATAACACGAGGTCAAGCCATAAATAGTTTGGTGATAAAAAAAAAGACTGCCAACTGGGTACAGAATATGCCACATTATGTGAAAAAATGTAATAATTCGCATATTGAGTAAGTTTTATTCGGTTATCGTATTGGGCCAAGATATTTTTTCATTCAAGAACTCTTCTTTCGACCAGCAGCTAAATAAAACAGAAGACGAATATTTCCATGCTTTCATCAATTTTTTTTTTGTTTTTAAAGAAGAGTTTGCATTTCCACATTTCAGAATTATTTTTTATTTTTCTAATTTTTTGTCTTCTGATTATAAAATATTTCTAAGAATAAGAAAAAGGCAAAAGCACCACGTATGAAAAGTTATTATTTTCACTTTGACATCTACGCAGAAAGTTGCTTAATAAAGAATTATGCGACACATACATATATGCACACACACACCCAAACACACACACACATACATGTAGATTGGCTTTGAATTGACGCTCATGATTATTTATGGAAAGTGAATTAGAAATTTGCATGGCTTCGATAAGCTGCAAATTAATTTTGCTCAGCATCAGACATCAATGAAGGGAAAAAGGCGAACTGTGGCAGAAGCCACACTTGCAGGTATACATAGACTGGATACAGCAACCAACAGATATGCAACCAACATTTAGCGAAGCCAGCAAAGCCAATTTCAATGTATGTGCATATGCGTAAGGGTCTGAGTGCGATAGATAGATTGCGTATGCAAAAAGATAACAAGCCTCTGATAAAAGTTTTTTCTTTCTCTTTTTTCGTCTTAAATATAAGTCGTTGCTAACTAACTTGAAATAGTTAAAAACCATATGAAATTCAATACACGATTTGGCAAACACAATCAGGACTTTGTCTTGTCGCATCTCAAAATAAATACAGGCAGAATTGAAACTTACTTTTAGTTCCGATGCTCACTGCTTCAAAAATGCAATGTTCAATTTATTGGTACACATGTCAAGCCACAGTCACGCACCACTAACAACAACAACAACAACAAACGCACCAACAACAACAGCGATAGCGATAGCTGCCTTACAGCACCAAAACGTTCCATTAAATTTACGTTTTACAATTTTAAAACACAAATTACCTGCTACATAAAACCAAACAGTTGCCAGCCAGAAGCCCGGGATTACCATTGATTGGTATAGTTCCCAGCCCGGGGCTTGTGTGGTTGTTTCTCTGTGTGTGTGTGGTTGTGGGTATCTGTAGACTGCATGGCAGCAACAACTTTATTGCAGCAAACTTGCTAAAGTTTTGTATTTGAAAATGATTTGTGCAGCACAAGTAGAAAAAAGTGAGAGCCTTGCAGTCGGGCGTAACCGACAGCAGAATGCTCTGATACCGAAACACAACAGGCTGGGTGTAGCCAAGCAAGTTTTCCTGTACGCCAGATATAGACTTTTGCGAATAAGCCAAAATTAAATTAGCTTTAAAATTTGGTGACTCTAACTTTCAAATTTTGTGAGATATATGGTATTATTTTATACAGGTATGTCGGTTTTGGAAGCCGGAGTGGGCGTGACTAATGACCATATTTGAAGCACATCTCCAAAAACCTACCTGTGAAATTTGGTGACTGTTGCTGACAACTTGTGGCATATATGTGGCTATATCGATTTGAACTTATCGATTCTTATCGATTTCCCAGCTTCCTAGTTGACGTGGCATTCCAATTTTGACTCTTCAAAGGATTAGATAAACTTGTATTCATACAGATGGACAGACGGATGGACATCATGACATTGCACAAAGCCAATATACTCCGAATACCTTCAGTATCAAACTAGAAAGGGATGAGGGGGGCTGGGCGAAATGCCGTTAAACTCTTGTTGCCAAATAGTGCAACAACCAAGCGACAGCAACAACAACAACAAATACCAGCAACGATAGCAACAGCAAACAAATCGAAACATGTTTGTGTGACAAAGACAGCAAGCACAAGTGAAAGAAGTACCAGATGGTGCCAACAATGACGGAGAGTGAGACACACAAAGAGAAGGAGAGATATAGAGAGCGAGAAAGTAGCGGTGCACACTTTACACATAAGAACGTTGTTGAATACATAAGCATAAGTTATTGCTTAACAAAAAGTTCTTAAAACACCATTCATTGCATGCAGTTGAACATGAGGAATTGCTGCTCGATGCTGGAGGAGACTTGTGTTATCAGTGATGACAACTGTGGATTACCAAAGCAAGACAGCAAATATGGCGAAATATGGAAAAACCGAATCCATTAACAGTGAGTAAGCTATGCCTGTGTATGTAATAGGCAGATCCTTTAGAGTATAAGCTATCAGGTAAGGTATCATCATCAAAAGTCGAGTCGATGTAGCCAGTTGAATAGTAGGATCAAATTTGGTATGTAAGCAATCATGTTCAATTCGCATATTAAGTTTGTTTTCCGTACCGTAATCGATATGTTTTTATCGATTTGTGCTTATCGATAACTGTATGATCGCAGAGACCAACAGACCCAGATCCTTCAAATTTGAAATCTCAACTCTCGCATGTCATCTATTTAATTTTAACAATTTGCTGGAGGGTATCTCGCAGTCGAGCATATACTAGAGCATTTCTGCTGCTGTTAAAACTGTCAACTGACATGGCTTGTCAACACTTGCTATTTATGTTTATTTTGATTAACCTATTTTTTATTTATTTATTTTATTCAGTTTTACTACTCGAAAATTGCGAAAATTGTTCGAGTAGATTGAAGTAGGCCAAGTCGGGGTAAGCAAACATTGTTCTTATTTAGTACATTTTGTAGATGAGATTTTCATTTAAATGAAATAGCTCGAAAATTGTATTTCATTTCCAAAAACCGAACACGTAAACGTTCATTGTTTCAAATTTCTGAGTGACTATCCGATATTGATTGATTACTTGTATTTTCGCGGAGAGAAAAATGTTTTGTTGTCTACGGTTAAATTTTAAAAGCAAGAAAAATGCAGTAAACACAGGAACCACCAATGAGGCTACTGATCAAGTTTTAGAACCTGAAATAACTGCTATAGATCAATCTCCAGATGGTAAGACTTCAACTAATGTTACAGCAACTGAAGAAGCTTTAGCTGCTGATGAAGACTCTACTATTGCCTTAGATGAAGCTGGAGTAGCAAACAAGTTTCGAACGGTGCCAAATGACCATATTTCGGTTGATCCGTTGTTGTTCAAGCAACCATCGCAAAATATATGGACACTGTGGTATTTATGTTATGATCTCACCAAGGCATGGCCAGACATGCAAAATGTAATCAGCAGCGTTGCCACAACCGAAGAGTTTAGGCAGTTATCTAATTATATCCAGCCGCCGTCAAATCTCGATGTTGGTTGCGATTATTCGCTCTTCAAGAGCAACATACGCCCCATGTGGGAGGATGCTGCTAATGTGAATGGCGGTCGCTGGGTTCTCACTTTCCCTAAGATACTCAAAGACGATTTGGATAACGTTTGGGAAAACGTGGTAAGATCATCAGCATCATCGGCCAATTCCCAGCGACTCATCATTTTGAACCAATTCATCCTTAGATGTTATGCTTGATTGGCGAAGAGTTTAATAATATGGATCAAATATGTGGCGCTGTTGTTAGCATACGCAGATTTAATAACAAAATATCCATCTGGACATCGACCGTATACAAAAGGAGCATTCTTCGGGCAATTGGACTCATGATATTCCAAACTCTACGTCTGGGTCACAAGCACGTGCTCCATTATCAGTTGCATATGCATTCGATGATCAAGCGTGGCTCCCATATTCTGGCCATCGACACTCTGTAAATGTCTTGGAATCATTCTCCCAAAATTGCGAAACAATTTGCGTTGCTATTGTTTCTGTATATTAACGAGATCGATTTTTGAATATCAAAATCTGTGAGCTAAATAAATAAAATATAAACGGTCTTACTACAAATTGCCTACACATTATTCCATGGACTCATTCTCGCTATTGACTTCTATAAAACAAATTTAGTTCTAGGTGCAATCAATTCTCAAAATTCCATTAATCATTATTTTTAATGATAAATAAATATATAATATAATATATATTTAAAGCGGGCAAAAGCATGATAACAATTTGAAGTCTGAGCCAAAATGAAGACTAGAAATTTTGGGCAGCTTGACTCCAGTCTAAAAAAGTATGTATGATAACCGTTCAGTATTCTGAATCGAATATTTGAATGTAATGAACCCAATAAATAAAATAGAGTAATACCCAATTCAAATTCACCAAGTTAACCAATGAGACGCAGTAAGCAGGTTTAAGAGCCGTTAAAACCACAATAATATTGCCAGGTATTGTAAGACTCATAGTATACCATGTGTATTATAGTCGGAAAGCTTTTAAGCAAGCGGCATTTGGCATTTAAAATTCCCATCGGTAATATGCGAGAGTATGACTTTTCTGATGCACTGAGACAGCGGCGTTGAGTTCGGTGTCCCAAGTTGGCCAAGTCAATGGGCGGCATCAACACATAAGCAATGGCCCGCATAGGAATCTACCTACAATAAATGCAGACTACAAATAAATGTGTGTGTTGCCGTATGCATGCATGTGTCAGTGTATGTACACACAAAAAAATAAATAAATAAATAAAATTCGAAACTAATTTAATCACAGCAGAATGAAAACTACAAAAATTGTTCTGCTTCTTAGAAATAGTTTCTAAGTAAACACAACAAATATGATATAAAATTGAAAAGGATTTTTCAATTTTCAGATATTTCCTAATGATTGAAAATAATTATAATTAGTATAAGAGCGAACCGTTAAGAAAATAGTATTGAGATGGTAATTTTTGAGTTTACTCAATTCAACTCAATAAAACTGGAATTTGTTGGTTTTTAATAATATATATATATATATTTGTATAATAATAACACAAGCAACAAAATAGAGCGGACTAAGAGTTCCTTTTGTGTACACACATAAAAAAACACCATGGAAATTTTGGTTGTTTTCCGTTATGGAAATGTGCTTTTTTAATAATCAAATCGATTTGGTAAGATTCAAGTAGATTGTTTTTCTTAGTGCATGTATGTTGGTTTTGTATTTGGGCACTGTCTGCATTTGCGTGACCCACATTAATCACGTAAGTCCACACCCGTAGTTGCCACTGCCCTTGCTGTTGCCCTTAGACCTGTCCGATCTGGAGCCTAAGCTCGAACTGGGAACCCTTCGGTTGCCTTCTGCGGAGCTCAGATGTCGCACCATTACATCCAATAACAAATCGCAACAAAATCACAAAGAATCGAATTTAAAAGCGAATTACAATCAAATGTATTTAAGCACCAAGCCGACCAAAATCTAACCTCCAACTCTAGCAGCTGTCAAACAGGCAAACACAACCAACACACACCCACAACCCACACACACACACACCCAACTCTCAATCAAATACATACGAGCAGAAGCCAAATGAGAGCCTCCCAATTGACTTTGGTTGGAACGAAATAAAAAAGACAAGAACCGGACACACATTTGCTGTGTGTGTGTTGGTGTGTGAGTGTGTGTGGGTGTGCCAATTGTTGACTGACTCGATTGAACTTTATATCTGTGTTGTTGTTTCCTTTTAAGGCTTTTTTTTTTATTTGGGTCTACATTTTTTATATGTGTCTCTTTCAGTGGGTGGATTTTTATATAGTGCTGCTAGCGTCAATCCGTTGTCTTTGACGCCGTCGGATGCTCTAAAACGACACCCCCTCCAACACAAACCCTGTTCCACTTCCCTCACACAGACAAACACACACTGACATGCATGTGCACATAACCTCAAATAGGCCTTTCCGAAAAGAGAGCGAGAAAAAAAAACGCAGCCACAAAGGCAACGTTGCATTGGCGAACATAGCAAAGAAAAAATAAAAGGAAAACCCACGGCTCCCACATGAAATCATCGAAATTACCTCCCTGATGGGCTTATATAAACTTTTTATATTATTTATTTTTTTTTTAGCAATTTGACGGGCTTGACGACAGTTACCTGATTGTCGCTGCCATCAGCAAGTAAATTTGAAGTGAATAAGCCATTATCTTGCTGAGGCACCTAACGACAACAGAGCTCAGCAGAACACCCAACTTTTGAGTGGGTAACATTTGCTAGTAATGCTCAAAATGGCCAGACTTACGCCTATCAAAATAAAAACTATTCATATGCTTTATGTGACTATAAAGGTCAAAAATACTTATAAAAGTCATAAATGCAATGCAAAATAAAAAAAGCACGCATCAAAAGTGACTAATTGTTTGGTATAATTGAGATGTTTATATTTGGAATTTGTTTATATTTGTATTTATATTTAAATGTTAAACACACAAATATGTGTTTAAGTTAAGTTAAGTTTAAGAAAACAAATGCAACGATTTTGTATTCCGTATTTCTTATTTTTATTGCATAGTTGCAACCGTCAGATATTCGTTTGTACATAGTATGTTTATTGGCACCACCAAACAGGAAGCATGAGCACATCCTCACTCACACACACACACACATGCCAACACATAGAGAGAGTCGCACCCACAGGCATCGATATGGACTTGGGCACGGACGTGGGCAGGCGCATGAAAACCAATAAATATTGTTCATCCGCTCGAATGCTTTTTAACTGAAAATCGTTGAACCCTTTGCCACAAGCCCCAAAAGGTTGCTAAGAACTACACCAGTGTGTGTATGTGTGTGTGGCATAAGCATCGACGAAAAAGCAGCAACAAACTCAAGAAACAGATCGATGGCAAAGCCTCGACCGGCAGCAATACAGATACTCTTTCGAGTCCGGCTAAAATGCAAGTAAACATTTCTTACGATATGCATTTCATCTGGTTCTACGTGCCACACACAGCACAACACAGCACAATACAGCACAACACAACACACACCCAACTATACACAAGCAAGGGCAAAATACTACAAGCTGGCTGAGGAGAAGCAGTAGAAGTTAGGTTACCTCGCACATGGGAATGCCGTTCATATTCGTCAAGGATGTCAGACAGTTATGTGGCTCGATGGGTCCTAAAAGACCCTCAGCTGTCTGCTGAACGCCCTAAGCGACTTGTGGAACCATTTTTAACATTCGTCCTAAGCATCGAATAGAGGTGGCTGTTTGTGAGCACGATGCACAGAATTTGAATGAAATTCTCTTTAAAATGTTCCAATCCACATATATAAAAGCATATATTCCAAGAGTAAAAAATCAACCTTAATATTAACAGACTGCAAAATCTTGTATGATACTTGATCGATCAAAAATATAGAAAAAAGATTAGCTTTAAATTTTTTGTCGCATCCTACTTAAGATATGCCACCTCTAGTGCAACAGCCGGTGATGAATTTCTAAGAGCAAAACATCGCTGCAACAATTAATCATGGTGCCAAAGCTAAAATCAAGTAAAAGTTAAAAAATATGCAAGCAAAAAAAAGATATATATGTATATACATATATATAAAATATAAGCACATAAATATAATGTGTATAAAAAGAATTTAAAATGGTCTCTCTCTCTCTCTCTCTCTGGTGATAATTTAGCTGATGCTATAAAATAAATTATGTGTTGCTTGGGGGCTTGATAAAAGCGTGACAAGCCGTGATTTCAACTGAGTCGTCAGGGGATTGAGTGCTGAATTTGAATGTCAGTTTTGGACGACGTCATTTTTGGCGCTGCTTTTGTTTTGTTTAACTGGTATGCGTGTGCGAGTGTACGAGTGTGTTTCTGTGTGTGCGTGTGTGTGTGTGTTTGTTGGTTGGGCGACATTGCGATTGCAACAGCATAATAAATGAGCGACTTCAAAGGGTTACAGGGGCGGCAACTTGAATACATGCTTAATTTATTGCCTTATTGAAAATTCCCATCGATTTTCAAACGACAAAGAGAGAAATAGAGCGAGAGAGAGAGACAGAGAGGGAGAGAGTGACAAGTAGATGGTGGGGGTAAGGTGTGGCAGCAACGTTGCATTGTGGCGGCAACAGCAATAATAAATTTTCTAAATGTCATTAATCTTTTTTGCAGTTGCAGTTGCTGGACAAGATCTGCTTCAAGCGGTCGCCAATGGGACCGGCACTGACTCTGGCTCCGACTTTGACTGGGACTCTGGTTGTGCGTATGTAGGTGATTGTGGATGTACTGTGGGTGTGGGTGTGGCTGTCGCTGCTGGGGGCTGCTTACTTAGCTGCCACTGCAGTTGCCGCTTGATTTCTTAGTTTGCAATAAAACAACGTAATAAGATGTCCACCCTCACAACCACACCACACTAAATGTGTGTGTTTGTGTGTGTGCAGCTACATTTTTGCGTTCGCACTCGCCACTTTTTAGGATGGCTGGTTAGTCGAGGATTCTCCGGCATGTTGCACAGCGACGACAGTAGAATGTAGAAAGTGGTCCTGCCTTCTTTGCGGAGTGGGTGGGGTGTTAGGGCTGGGGGGTGGTGGAAATGGGGGTTGGTTGAAGGGGTTAGGAAAGTGCCCGTCAACATGTTGGAACGGTTCTGCCAAGTGCAGGCGATCCATCAACGTTGAAACTTGAAGTGAAAGTTTCGCTTCGTGTTGGAGTTTGCAGCAGTTTTGTAGTTGGGGTCATTGAAGCGGCAACACTTTCATGTGAATGCCTTCTGTTTCTGCACGGCTTGATAAATCCTTAGTCATCATCAGATTACCGATATCCATGCATATGCATATTCATGTTCGTATTCACAAAAGTCATCCGCATTACACAACCCATTATGCTCAGATTGATTATCTCAATTGTATAGCTCAATATTATAAATACATCATAGGTCTTGTTCAGTTAATGTTTTTTTTGTATATATATCTATATCTATATCTATATCTATATCTATATCTATATCTATATCTATATCTATATCTATATCTATATCTATATCTATATAAATTGTTTATTTTTAAGTATTTTATTTCGACATGTTGCTTTTAATGAAGAATAATTAATTATACTTGTCATTTAGAGCGAGGAAGAGAGCTAAAAGACAGACCAGCACACTGGTGAACACACACAAACACTGTACGTGAGTACACACACAGACACACACGCGCAGACAGACTTTTGCCATTATGCCCACAACTAATTTCAGTGTGTAGCCGCAAAAGTGTTATGTAATTAGTCTGCCAAATAAACCGAACTAATTTGCAAAACCAAGTCGCGTCAACAGCAGTTAAAGCTTAACTGATTTTTCGTGAATAGCGTCAATATATGTATCTAAGTAAAAGTAGCTGCATATCTGCCTTTTGACTTGACCAACAACTTGTTTGGCAATTTAGTGTGGAGTCTGAATTTACTGAATAAGAAAATCTTTACCTTCTTCATACATATCCATATCATAGACGGGGTACTCTCTGGCGTCACAGAGCCGTCCTTCTGCTTGGCGGGCTAAAAGCCATCCAAGCGTCACAATTGGTATATTCAAATTTTTAGCGATCTAGTAGGTAGATAAATGCCCGTTCGAAAATATACCGTGTGTAGTCTTGGGTGTCAAACTGTCGCTCACTTTCACGCCATTTCTGGCAATGACCTCCTTCACTTCTTTGGCGAGATTAAGACCGATAGCGCGCCACTCAACGTAGATGACCACATCCCTTAAAATTTTGGAGACAGGTTTTGTGTTCCTCTGTTTCATCAAGTGGGACATTGATATTATCATTGTTGGGACTTCAGCGGCTGTCCAGATCGCGTTTGGACGTCATTTGGGGCGTTTGCTAAGTATTGCCTTTAGTCCTGGATATGACCAATTGGTGGCTTGCCAGTGCAGCTTGCAGCTTGCAGCTTGCAGCTATTGCAGTAGTTGTTGTGACTTAAACACCTCCGTCTGAACTGAACACTTCAAGGTTTCAAGCTTGCGCTTATTTTTATTTTTTGATATTTTTGTGTATGCATAAAATGTGATATTTATAGCAGCATAGCGTTAGCAGCGCTCACTTTGTACAGCGCTCTCTTGGTGCAGCGCTCTCTCTCTCTCTCGATAAAGGGCGTTCGCTGATCTGACGGCTGCAGTAGCTAATTGGTTGTTCAATATAACTGTAGTTGATCGATGGTTTTTATTAGCTTCTCTCGTTGTCGAGAAGGTTTAGCATTTGGCTTCAAACCTTCACATATAAATGCAAATTGGAAATAAACATTATAACGAAGTGCAAATAATCTTGTATTATTATTCTGGTTTATTGGAACTATACGGCTAAGCAAGAGACCAAGCAATCTATTAGGATTTTCATGTTTTGACTTGCTCAAATTCTTAGTTAAGATATCTGCCATCAGTTGACTAGTTGGACAATATTCCAGCCGAATCACAAGCTTACTAAGAACTTCTCGCACGAAGTGATAACGTATATCTATAAGCTTACTTCTTGCATGGTAAACTGGATTTTTAACTAAGTTCTCAACACTCAAATTATCGCTATGAATTACAATACTTTTCGTATTTCTGTATATGTTCATTTCGTTACATAATTTACGAATATAAACAGCTTCTTTAGTTGCTTCCGATATGCCCATATATACGGCTTCAGTACTACTTCGAGCTGCTGACGATTGCTTTCTGCTTTCAATTCGGTTACTTTTCTTGCTGATATTTCTTTTGTTGGCTTCTGCCCAGAAACTATCTACTTAAATAATCATATTTTATTAGTTAATTAAACAGTATTTGAAATGTGTGACTAATTTTAAGCATATATATATATTTATATATACAATATGGTAACCTTAATTTCAATTTCAAATTGTCTTATAACAAGAAAATGTTGAAATAAATGACAAAGCCAAATGCGAATTCCAAGCAATGTGCGAATTATGTGTGTGATCGAAAAATCGTAGCATGAACTGCACAAAAGCCAATTTCAAAGCTACTTTTCAACTCAATCAAAATACATCTCATTCAATTTGAGTTAATGCGAAACGTAAGCCACACTAGCCAGCAAATTAAACGCCGCCATTCACTTAAGATTCTTTTCAATCGAAGGACAGACGGACAGACAGCTGGACAGTCAGATAGTTGGACAGGTGAAAGTGCAGCAGTGGACGCAGCTGCATTGTCAGAAACCCATCCAGTGCAGCCGGTTGACATGCTACATAAGCTTAGATTAAAAGCTGACCTCTTGTCTGTCCCATTCAGGTAGCTTAAACCGATGCCTTCGTCGCGAATGGAGAAGAGAACATAATAAAATGTATGGCGGCGCCCAACACAAACTCATAATGCAACTTCAGCATTGACAACCACTGAATGTGGCAGGCTCAATTCCAGTGTCTTTTATAAAGCGGCGACAACAAAAGGAGATGCTGCAGGGAAGGCAGCTTATGAGAACCTCGAGAACCTTCTCATCTCTTGGCCTAACCATAAGCTGCCCAAGGTTTTTTTCTTCTTTTTTTTGCGAGTGTACTTTCAATTAATGAGGCTCCTTTACAAATTGAAGTGGCAAAACATAAAATAAATGGCTAGGATTTTGCTAGTCTAGAGAAGAAATAAAATGGAAAAAAAAAATTAAAAAATAAGTCGGCGCGTATACCTAATCTGTAGGTTAGATGTAAGATGTAAGATGTAAGATGTAAGATGTAAGCCTAATCAAATACAATATCATCTTGCAGCCGCCTAACATACTACAAACTGAGGTATGCGCAAGAGTCTGCTGATTTTGTGATACATTATATAGGTAAATGTGCTTGAAAACTAGTAATAACAAAAATATAACAAGAAATACAACTAACAAAAAAAACTTCGAAATGTTGTGCCTCGAATCTGATGTGAGTCTTAATAAATGTGTGCATACATATAAAATAATAAATGGTTCATTGAATATACATTTATGTGTCGATTACTCTGCCAAAGGGCTGATGATATATGTATGTATGTGGACTCTGCTTTTGGCTGTCTGTCTGTCTGTCTGCTGTCTGTCTGTCTGATGTTTGCTCTTGCTTTATTGCATTTAAATATATTTTATACTTGATACTTTTGGTGCTCCCATTGGCACTTGGAATGCTTTTTGCGGGCGCACCACTGCATAACATAATAAAGAAATTTTCCGTCGCTTTTTATGGCTGCCACCAACAAAAAATGTTTCTTCTTTTCTCGATGTTTTCGCTGTTGCTGGACCGTTTTTTTTTTGTCTTCTTTTTTTTACGACAGTCGAATGGCTTGTTTATAATAATTTCACATTTGAGCCGCTGTCAGAGAGGCTCCGCCAATTACTTAGTTATGTAAAGTAACTCATTTTCGGGTGGAGCACTTGATGATGGACTTGGCAGAGCTCTTGAATTATTCACTGGGACGCGTGAAAATATTTTACATACGCTTTTCATCTTGGTGTGTGTTTAAGTGCTGAGTGCACATTGCCTTCATTTTTCCCAAAGTCATGCGACATTTATGTATAGTTGTGCGTTGTCCTTTACGACAATAGTTTGGCGCCTTGTTGCACCAGCTGAGTGCAAAGATGTGTTCCACACTCTATAGGGGCCAAAGTCGAACATAATTGGAATGGCCAGTGCGCCACCTATCAAGCAAATGAGGCTGTGGAGAGGGGTAGGTGGTAGGTGGTAGGTAATAGGTGTTGCTGGTTGGAGCACAATTTGTAAAATGGCCTTGCAATAAATATTTGAATTTATGGTTCAATTATAGATTCAGTTGGAGCAGTTGGCCCTGCAACTAATTAACAGCAATTGTGTAAGCAACTCAATACATTTTCATGCAAATTTAATGGAATCACCAAGGCAATAAAACAATATAATAAATTGGTTTTAGTATTTTTATTAAGAGTAATGTAATTATTGGTAGTGTATCATTGTTATTTTCAATTATTCAGAACTGAAATCGCAAATTTGCGAATTACAATTTAAAATCGAAAGCAGAACCTAAACTACACTTTTTTTGCGATCCAATTACAAATACTGATGAAATTAGAGTATTATAATTCTTGCATGGATATAGCCTGTGCACGATCTATAGTTCTTAGTTCACTACGATCATATCCAGGCATTCATTAGTTTTTCCAGCTCATTTCTCAAAGATGACAATTGTCATAAATATCTATAGTGTTATGGTTGACAAAGAATGGTATATATGAATGTGCTCATTGTAATTGGAATTGTTTTGCACCTGAACATTTTTATAGCCCAAATGCATTGGTGTGTTTTCGAAAAGGTGCTAGGGGTAAGTGGCAAGTACTATGCCAAATATTATCATACGTATTTCGAAGTATTTTCCGATACTCTTAACAGCACCATGCACAATTGACTTCAATTAAGAGATTGCAATTATTTCATTAATTTGTGAAAACAAATGCCAAACGAACTGAGCAACTGAAAATCACAAATGCTGAAATCAAGCAGAAACTGCGGGCAGAGCAGGAGCACAGGCGGAAACAAGAGCTTAGGCAGAAGCAGGAGTGGGAGCAGGAGCTGGGCGGGAGCCTTAGCTGGGCTAGGAGCAGGTTGTTGCTTGGCGCTTGTGCCTTTGTTTTTGGGTCAAAACAAAGTGTGTTTGCCTCGATTATGGGTGGCTCTTTGGTGAACATTGTTGTCGGTTGGCCGACTATGCTGGTTTCCCGGTTCGTTGCCGCTGCCGCTCCTCATCTCCTAACACCTCTTCACACTTTAGCCTGGCCATGTACCCCCCCCCCCTTCCACCACGCCTCGACAATGCTCACGCCTTTACCGCGGAACAGTCGCGGCTTGCGTTGATTGTTATTTTATTGCGAGCGCTTGGAGAGTCACGGACCAAAGCAGAAATTGTTTGCTGCTGTTTGCGGTTAAAATCTCATTTCGTCGTGCAAGCCCAATACCACAATTTAACCCAAACACACACTGTCTGCCCCCATCGCCCAGCCACGCTGTCTTTGCCTCCAAAATTGACGCAACATTTTGCAATTAAACTGCGAGCACGAAATAACACAACGCAAAATACAATCTGCAACTATTTGCTGCCAAATGTATGAATACACAATATGCAATTTATTTTTATAAATAAATGAAGTTTAAAGTTTCTATTTGAATGTACATATGTTCTACGTAACTAAAAAATAAAATACTTTGCAAAATATAAAGTTTGTTCAACATTCAAATTGTCGTTAACTTTCTTAAGGTGTATTTTAATTGTGTCACGTTATTCGTTGATTAATTCAATGCCATCGATCGTGTTTTTCTTTCGCAGCAGTTGCCAGAGGCAACAGCGCCTCAAGTTCTCAATTATGGATTCAACTTAAATTGAGTGATGCCACAGATTGCTGCACAGCTCGCATAATAATATTGATGTCCTGCTCCTTGCTAACTCCATATTGCTTTTGAACACATATAGAAACGAAATTTGTAGATTTGTATAACAATTGCAAATAAAGTTAATAAAGTTATTCCTAATACAGTGAAGAAGACATCTTCAATCACATCAAGTATAGATAGATACAGTGTCTCAAAGCGAAGTGAATATACGTTTTTGTGGAGTTCCAGGATGAGTTTCCGTTGTTCAATTGTACTCCGTTTGCCCATAGTCCTTGTTGGCTTATTGCACTCGAGATGCAGGATATAACTAAGCTGACTACGAAGGATTGGTCTATTTATACCGAAAAAACTAAACTGTAGGTAAAAATTCCGGGTTTTATGCCACCCAGGTGTCCATAATGTACCTGTTTCAAATAAGCATTGACCAAAAATAGGGCAATCCTACCTAGCAGGTGGAGAAACCTCAGTTGATTTGGGTCATATATTCATATTGGTGGTTAATAAATGTACCTATCATAGGTTTTTGGAATTTTTGAAAAGTAATGAATAATTAGCTTATGGCAGGCAATTACATTTTTTACTTGACACTGTTCCAATTAAGCTTTAAGACACTGTATGTATATTTTCCATCAGTTTTAACATTTAATGTGTAGCAGGCTACTAGTGATGTTGCTCTAAGACTGTAGTCTAACATGCAACTATGTACTTAGCATTAATATCGAGAAAAAGAGGTCGTTGTGAATAAGTGCAGTGAGCAGATGTGTTTAGAGAAATAATTGAGTTTTGACTGCTACAAATATCAGAAGTGGGATGAAATATTCAACGCCATGGAGATTAATATCAACGATCTCCTCTCCTTAGTGTTCACACAATTGATGTCGATCGGTCTTAGAGCTACATCATTAGTAGCCTGCTGAAAATGTTATCAGTTCTTATACTTACAATGTTAAGAGGACTCTTATCGTAACATTATAAAACCATAAGCAATAAGAGCACTCCGAAGTGGTGAATGGTGATAGAATAATGAGATTAGATGCATATGTGTACCCAGATAAGGTCCTAGCTAGGATAAGTAAAATAATGGTAGTTAAATTAAGATAATTGAGTTAATGAGTGCAAAAGTTTTATAAGCCAAAATTTACCAAAAATAAATCCTTTCATCTCTACTCTCTATTTATTTTTTATGTTGGTAACTTTGGCTAATGGGAGTTGCCACAGACAGTGAAGATTAACAAAAATAAAATAAAATTAAATAATAACAGGCCAATGAGCATGTCAAGTCCACAAGGACAACAAGTGTGAAAAGTAAATGTTGATGGGCATTTTATAATGACTTGTTGACAATTCAAATTATGCAGATGGGTTCGGGACTGGCACATGCTTTAAATGTGGCTTATAAATGTGGCTTAAACATGCATATATGTACGTATGTCCGGCAAACACACAAACACACACTTGCATGTAGTTAACTGCCCACAATTCATGTCCATTTATGTTTATTTAAAGCAACATGTTAAAATTAGCGTTTGACATGATAGACGAGTAGTCTGATAGAAGGAAGAAGTGAGTGGAAAGGGCAAGGGAAATGTAGCTGAAATGCAGCGGAGACCGAATCAAATATATATATAAATATATATATAGAGAGAGAGAGAGACAGAGAGAGAGAATGGAAGCATTTAATTTACTTAATTACTTGCCCCTTGATTAACATATTTAAATGAAATGCCGCAACGCTGGCAAATTACTTCACATGGCGGCTGGGAGGGGCCCATTACGAGTACGACTACTTTCAGGCCATTGTTTGCCGCCCCTTTCCCCAGCAAAAACTGTTGATGAGGGGGGCGTGTCAACATAATGCACGCCTGATTGCCATCAACCATCAACAAATGGCCGGCTGACTCAGCACATTTTGGTCGGGGAGTTCGCATTCCGGATTTAGATTTGCAATTGGGATTTGAAATCGAGTTCCCTTTAGATTTTGGTTTTTGATTTGCATTTACTTTGAGTTTTATATAAACATAAAAATATTTAATTGAGGTTGCTTCAATTAGCTTAACATATTACTGACTGCCATAAGAGGGAAAGAGAATAAATGTTTAAATATACTTACTAAAATTAATTACTAAAACTATTCACATAATAATGGCTTGTTCAAAAGGAAACTGAACTGAAATCGCTCTCAGTCGAGAATTGTTCGATGCCTTTGAAACATTTTTAAACAGGTATTGCTCCTGAAGATCATATTAGTTTTGATAAACTGGAAATTTGTATTGTTTGATTAGCATATTTCGAGCAATCGGAATGTTAGAGTACATTTGTCAACTCAGTTGAAAGACTTTTATTCCTAAGTCCAATGCAATGAAAGCAAATAAACGTTGTCGACGGGAGCGGAAAATGCGAAATAAAAACAGAGCAAATTGGCAATTGGTTCCTCAGCAGTGACACCATAAAAGAGGCAAATGAGTTTACGGGTTGCTGGCTGGCTGGCTGCCTGGATGGATGGCTGGCCAGCAGTAAGTGCACCTTGTATAATTACAATTTGGGTTGACACTGAAACTTCCGCCTTTCCCAGCCACTTGGCAGCAATAACTAGCAAACGAGATAAGGCTGCTGGAGGAGAAGAGCCAGGACAAAAACCAGAACAAGCACCAGCATCGGCAGGACAAGGGTTGTCTTTCTGGTTAAGCAGATTAAATGCTTTATGCGCAGGTTGCCAGGCGACCAGGATCAGCCGCAATGATAAAAATAAAATATATATGCGCCAGGACTCCAGGATAATGTTGAACACACACACACACACACACACACACACTTAACTACACATACTTATATGCACAACTGCGGTCAAAATAATAGTGTTTTGGAAAATGTTCAAAATAAAATGCTTAAGATACAATTACAAAATTATGTAACACAAGCAATCAATAAAGAAGATAAGTATTCATTGAAAGCTGGCATGTCTTTAAGATTAAGGTCCTTAAATTTAATAATTTGCGTATTTATTTTGTATTTATTTCTCTCAAATTATAATTGAAATTGATCATTATAATAGAAGTGAAATAATAGTGGCATTTTTCCAGCTTTCTCTGAGACTATTTTATAATACTAAGAACTAGATATGATGGGTTGTTATATTTTACAACGTTTCGTATATGGGAAAATAATTGTTTTCTAATACATTCCCAGATGTGAAACTGTTGAATTGAATATGACGATTTTGAAGAGGTTCGGACTTAGGAAAGAAAAGTACTACTATTGTCTTGACTGCAAGTGTATGTGTGTTCGTGTATTTTGTATAGATGTGCACATTCCTGTAGAGCATGACGCATGCCACGTCTAAGCTGCCCATAGCCGAGGGCGTGGCCCGAAACCGCCAAAGGCTGGCAAAACTTGTGCACAACGCAACATGCGAGCAGCGGCAACCAAACAAGCGAGCCATAAATAAATTTAAATTGCGCCAAAAATCACACGCTATTATTATTATTTATTATACAAGCAATTTGCAGGCATTTGTATACATTTCTCTCTCTTTCTCTCTCTATATATCTCTCTCTCTCGCACTCTCTCTCTCTCTCTCTCTCTCTCTCTCTGGGTATGTGTGAATATGTTTGGTTCTGGCCACGGACAAAGTTTATTAGAAGTTTTGTCCCAAAATCAACGTTCGACAACTTTAAGCAATTTACTGTTGTTCTCTTTGCCAGACAAGCAATTTGCCTGCCTCTGTCTTACTCTTTCTCTCTTACCTCTCTATCCCTCTCTCCCTGTCTGCTTATCTCTCTGCTGTAGACTTTGGCAGCACACCATAAAAACAAATTGGTATACTTTGGTCTAGCGAGCTCGACTTAAAGACACCCACAAGCCAAGTCCTTACACATAGTACGGACGGAATATGCGTAAGGTAAGGAAGAAAATACGAACATTTGTACAGATGATCAATAATATATCAAGGGATATACATTCCTGATTTCCTGAGTTAAAGCTTCAAATTGTTTGTTTGTTGCTATCAGTAGTCGATGTTTATCGATATGGTGAACACGAACTAATCAGTAAAATGAAATAGACTGTATTCTAAATTTGTAGGCTCTATCCCTTATATAGGCTTATCCAAACAGACGGAAAGACCGACATATGTATAATCTATGGCTTAAACAGGTTTAGTCTGTTTTATTTTTTAAATGAAATCTGTATGAGTAAGCATTCAAGTGCACTCTTGAGAATGTGTACAATAAAATATTACCAATTTGCATTAGCATCGTTTATTTATTATTTATATAGCTACAAGCAGTCAAAAATCGATCTCGATAATAGACAGAAACAATAGACATTTACGGAGTGTAGGTGGTGAGAATATGGGAACAATGTTTGGCCATCGAATGCTTATGCAACAACAACGTTCTTCTGACCCAGGTATAGAGTTTGGCGTCCAGTTGCCAGAACAGTGTCCTTATTGTATCCGTTCGATGTCCAGATGAGTATCTTGTTATTACGACAACAGTGCTGCAAATTTCATCCATATGCTCTAAGAATGAAAGGATTCAACAATTGACAAGCTTGGTCTGCTGCTGCTGTGATACTAAAGATGCCGATAGAGCAGATGATGCTGATCTTGCCACATTTTCCCATAGCAGCAACAAGATGTGGATAATTAAAGTAAGCAACACTTTGGATTTTGAAGAGATCTTAACTGAATTTTAGCAGATTAACGATTTGTTGCATGTGGAAGAAAGTTTAATTGTAGCCAGCACAAGCGCAGCGCACAGCACGCTGGCTGCACAGGGCCAGCTGTGTGGCAACTGTGGCAAAAAATGGCAAATGTGGCAGCTGCAATTTAGCGAGCATTAAACAATAATTAGGATTGTTGCAAAGCAGGCAGCAATGGAATTGAATACAACACGTATGCAGTTGTTCCACTCTGCTGAACGCAATCGCAATTTTAGGCTCGGATGCCTCCAGCCGCAATATGCACAATAAATAATGTTACACTTAGTTATTGAATTTATTACGCTGACATACATATGTATATAGTAATGTGTTTGATGACAATCAAAATAATTTGTATCGCCACACACACATACGTACATGCACGTGCGTATGCATGTTGTATAAGTATATTGTATATTATCATTATTATTATTATTTGTTGATTTATGCATGTATGGGAATCCATACACATGCCCATATGTATTTGCATTTATCTATGCATAAATGTATATATGTATATATATGTATTTGTGTATAATCATAAAATGTTGGACTCTCAAATCGTTTAGCCATAGCTCGTCTTAACTTAATTTCATAAAACTGAAAAGAACAATCAAATCAAAATTAAATGCATTGGTTTTCGATTTATATGTTGTATATATACATATATACACATATATATATGTATATATATATATAGAAAGAAAAAAATAAACAATGCTATTGATATTCAAGTATTTGTGCAGTTCGCATACATATATAGTTTCTTATATCCGTTTCGTGTGGTTTTTGAATTAAGGAACCCGTTTGTAAACAGATCTCGGAAAATATCTATATCGATATATATATATATATATATATATAATTATAGTATTCATTTTTTGTAGTCCACTTATGAATTATGTGGAATTTGGTACAATTGAGCATATTACATCCAAGACAAGTACATGTTTATTATTATTTATGCTTACACATTAACCAGATAGTATTCGGTATATATGTGGTATATATATGTTAGTTCTGTGGAAATCTGACTAGTTACGTATTAAATAAATTCCATTCATTTGGTGTTTGGGTTGGTTGTAAATAGATTGTATGATAGCATAGTATCGTATCATTAGTGGTACTACTAAGCACATATAAGTGATATGCCAAATGCTTCATAGGTGATTTACACCGTATTCGCTTACTGGTTTTTTTCAGTGTTTGTAATTTATACTAAATACCATAAAATGTCCATAAAATGTGTGCATTTCATTGGTATTGGTTTTTTTTGTGTTTTGTGTTTTGTGTGTTTGGTCACACAAAGACATTCAAAATAATCGAAAAATAGATGGAACATGTTCAAGTTAGTTAAATCAAAGATGTATATATATATAAACATAAGCATTGACTACACGTACATATTTATATTTTTCATTTCATTTCCTTAAGATTAAGCCGTAATTCAAAAAAAAATCTTGTTTTTATTTCATACTCAAGAATGAAACTGCTAATTTCCCACAACTTATTCAATTTTATAGTGTAAATATAAAAAAATACAAATAGATTTGTTCGTTTTTTGTTTTTGTTTTTTGTTTTTTGTTTTTTTTTGTTAATTTGTTCGCACTTTGGAGTTTGGCAACGAAAAGGCAGAAGTAACTATACCAAATATGTGCTCTCTTTCTCGCTCTCACTCGCCCCTCTCGCTCACTCTGATGGCGTAGCTGTCTTGCTCATGCATTGGCAGACACAAAGACAGCTCTTTTGGGGCAAGTCCTGTTCACAAGCATCAATATAATTATGTATTTTGATGATAATATAATAAGAATACAGATTACAGTTTTTTTCCTTTCGTTTTTCGTTTATCTATATATATCTATGTATATATGGTAAACCGCCCCATCGCCGGTTTGAATCGAGCTCTACTTTACATCCAATATACATAAATCGTTTTACAAGTAGCTAGTCACACAGTTATCTATAGCGGGCACTGACTGTGAACCGCCAATTATAGTTACAAATTGTTTATATCTACTACATACATATATAATCCTTAAAACATTTATTTTCATATTTTTTTATTTTATTTTTTTTGTTTTTGTGAGCAATGCGTTCATTTTGGAGTTGTTTGCTTTAGTTTGGTTTTGCTGATGTTGTTTTTGCTGTCTTATTGTTCGACTTTGGTATTTGTTGCGATCCAGGCTCGGCTTAGAGTCGTTAAATGCCCGCTCCCAAAAGTATGCAATGGATTTATCGTCAGATATTCTTTCATTTTCACTTAGGCACAATGACTGACGTTTCTCAGTAAAAGATAATACGAATTAAATTATTTCAATTTCGGCTAGCCGAAGCACTCTGTAAGCTTGCAAATTGTAATTGGGCACATCTTTATTGATCGATTATTCAGATTTGGCTATTAGCAAAGCTACTAACTATGCACCAGTCGTCGACTTATCAGATGCATCTGATTACCTTGTACATTTTTAAATGCTGTGTGATATTGGGCAGATACTAAAACTAAACTAACTTATTAACCAAAAAAAGAAGAAGAAGAATATTGAATTATTATTAAAATACCTATCTACAGACCAGTACAATAATCTAGATAATCAAAGTTGGATACATGAGTGAAATAACATCTGCCAGATTTAATTAATTAATTTAATTAATATTTGAATTATTTGTATTGGCTGGGAAACAGACTTATTTCGATGTGCTTTTGGCAATCTGCAAGCTTATACATATTCATATTTATATATGCATATACATATATATACATATCTATAGAAGACAAATTACACTTAAAACAATAAATTCTATAAGCTACATACACATTCCATGTAACACACAAATTCTAAAGCATTTCGCGTTTGCTAACAATAGTTTTTTGTGCTGCACTTTGACAGGCTTTCATTTGGTTTCTTGGTAATTAAATGGTTTGGTTTTTTTTTGGTTTTTTTTTTTTGGTTTTTTGGTATTTCGATGGCGTTGTGAGATCTGTTTTACATATTGTGTCTTTACCAAACTTCACATTTCTTGGTCGAATTCATGCGTTTGCCGGCCTGGCAATGGAAAACCTCGGCAAACTCCTTCATATTGGACAGGGTGCCAATGACACGGAACTGCGATGGCGAATGCGGATCCTTTTCCATCTGCAGCAGATTGGTTTCATCAGTGGTGCTTGAACACCAAACCTATGTGAAGAACAGTAGTAAAGAATTTACAATTAAATTTGACACACACATTCAACTAATGAATCAAGACGCACCTGTGCAAAGGAAACGAAGAAAAGCTGCTGATGCGTCAAGTTTAGGCCGGGTAATTTAAGGATATCAGCATCCTTCTCGGGCTTGGTGCGCAGATAGGCATGATAAGCCGCCTTTAATCCACCATTATCAGCAATATTCTCGCCTGGACAATAAGCAAAGCAATTTTTGAATTTTTGCCATGAAGCCCAAATCATGAGCAGAACTCACCCAAAGTTTGCTTGCCATTCAGATTGCGTCCGTTCAGTTTGTAGTTGCCATATTGGCGGGATATGCACTCGGACTTCTCATTGAACCGCTCGATGCTCTTCGCATCCCACCACCGATTGATGTTGCCAAATTTATCATACTCCCGTCCCTGATCATCAAAGGCATGGGTCAGCTCGTGGCCCATGACAACGCCCATGGCGCCAAAATTCAAACTCTTCGGATTGTTGATGTCAAAGAACGGGGTCTGCAGTATGCCGGCGGGAAATACGATCTGATTTTTTGTTGGCGTATAATAGGCATTCACCGTTTGAGGCGTCATGCCCCAATGGGTCTTATTCACCGGCTGATCGAGTCGCTTCAGATTGCTCTTCAGATTGTAAATTGCCACCTGGATGTTGTTCTCGAAATACGCATTTGCAGTAATGTTCAGCTCGGCATACTTCTTGTCCAGCTCCTCGGCATTGAGTATGTAGTCGGGGAAACCAATCATATCCGAGATCTCGTTGGCCTTCTCGATAGCCCGCTCACGCGTCTGCTTGTCCACCCAGCTGAGATTCTGTAAATTCAGTTTGAAGGCCTCGCGTATCTCGCCAATCATTTGCTCCGCAGCTGGCTTGGAAACGCCATGGAACGCCTGGCGTACAAATATGGCGCCCACCGCAAATCCAATCACATTGTTCGTATCGGAGACACAATAGCGCCACACCTCCTCACCGCCATCGGAGCCCATCAGCGCCTTACGCACGCCCTTGTAAGCATCCCGGAAGGGCTTGGACAAGCAGCTGGTCAGCGTCCGCACCGCCTGCCAAGTCAGATAGTTGTTCAGCGTTCTGCGGATGAAATACGACTCAGTTTAAAAACACGTAAATAATAATCTGTATACAAATATAAACTTACATTTTGCCCGCTTCCGTTTGCTGCATGCTCATAATGATATTGGAGAGATTCTTGAGAAAGTCGGGGGCATAGACGACGACAACCTCCTCGTTTGTGACACGCCTGTTGACCATTTGCATGGCATTGTCGAAATGATCCGTCCAATTGAGGAACGGTGCCAGTCGGGTTAGATCCCTGAGCTTCATCGGATGATACATGGCCTCCTCGTTGCGTCGATCCTCCATCGGTATTGTGATATTGGCCAGTTTCTTCTCAAAATTGATAACGCCCTCCATTTGGATGCGTGCCTCAGTCTCATTGGCGCCGAGGAGAACGCATATTTTGGTCATATACTCAATATACTCGCTGAGCACCTTGCGATGAATGTCCGTCTTGTTGTTGTAGTAGTCTGCGGTGGGCAGCGTCAGTCCACCCTGATCTATTTGGATGACATGCCTTGTGGAGTTCTTATCATCCTCGCCGATGGCCCAGCCAAACAAACAGTTAAAATTGTATCTAAAAAATAAATAGAGCATTAAAGTTGTGGTCATCAAAAGCATTCCAATTGGATCTCACTTGTTGTGCAGTGTTTTGAGAGTAGTGCCCAATTGCCATTTGGTTACATTGTAGCCGCTCTGCGTCACATTCCAGCCACCAATTTGGTAAAGTAAATCGTTCATTGGCTTGGCCCCCAATTTTTCCATATGCTCATCGACATCCAGGCAGGACTCGTAGTAAACTTTGGCCTTGCGTTCCGCATCCGATTTAAAGGTTTTTGCTGGCTTCTCCAGCACATTGCGTATTATTAGCTGATTCATCTGCTCCAGTTTGCCAAATGTGCCCCATGTCGATTTGCCCTCCGGTATGGGATTGTTCTTGATCCATTGATTGCTGCAAAGGCAAATAGTGTGCCACTAAATAAGTATTCCATAAGTATTATTGGGCTTCATTCATTTCAGATAACTCTCAGTGACCCATTTTGTATAGTATCAATAACTCTACCAAGATTTATGTTGCGTCTATATATGATAACTTCTCCTATGTCTGTTTACAGTCTTCATTGTCAAGGCAGAGTCTACAGCAAACAAATAGAAACTGCTTAAGAATGTGATCAAATCAAAGTTTTTTCCCTATATAATCCACCGAATCTCTAAAGTCTGTCTTTTGACTCGTGTGTTCTTTGTTACATTGCACTTTAAGTCTGTGAAACGGAAATGGTTATATCCAAATCGGGAAAGTCAATAGAACGTCTCTTGTCAATGCCGTCTACTAATTTCTTGCTATTTCTGGCTCCATTGCAAGCTACATTTGTAGTCGAATGCTCCCATTGACATAACATATGAACACAGATATATATATGTATGTATACATATGTATATATATATGTATATAATCTATGCATTTGTAACATGTCCATGCACACATTTAATTGAATACATACTTATAGTACTTATAATACACTCCGAGAAATTCAATTAATGACACCTGCTTTCTTCCTAATAAAATTTAAAATGCTATTTTTATAAATGCTTTAAATGTTTTACGGGTCTGTTGTTGCTGGTTGCGGAAAGCATCTTAAACTTTTTGAGTGCCCTGCACAATTTCATTTAAATCGTGAAAAAAATTCTTATCAGAAGTGTCTTACATAAACAGCTTTAATGCCAAAAAAAACGGATTTGAACCTTAAAAAGGTGAACTGGGTCGTTCCCAGGTCGTTCCTATTGATATTTTTGTAGCTTACTTAGGAACTGTCTCGCTGTATGTTCGTAGATCTTATATTTGACTTGTGATACTCAGTAATAACGGCCAAGTGGGTTTTCATACCATGCATAACCATAGAAATCATCGCAGGGATCGATGCTGGCATCTATAGACTTGAGAATCTCGCTCGAGGCAAATATGCAATGCTCGTTGAGGCAGGGCATCTCATTGTCCCCCACACAGTCTGCAATAATATTTAATTGAATAATATATGTTTTCTTTTCTTCTTAGACGATTTCACTCACCCTTCTTATGTTGGACGTGCACCACATGATTGGTCTTGTCAGAGCCATGTGAGATTATCATCGTGAGCAGTGCTAAGATCATAATGGCCAT
The DNA here is from genome assembly GCA_035041375.1 of Drosophila conformis. Lineage (NCBI taxonomy): Eukaryota > Metazoa > Arthropoda > Insecta > Diptera > Drosophilidae > Drosophila > Drosophila conformis. The sequence goes on from JAWNLE010001151.1 coordinate 9,433,295, forward strand.
GACAAACGTCGTTATAAGCAGCCATTTCTCAGTTTTATTCCGTGATCGCCAGTTCCATGTAGCCTGTAGCCAAATGCAAATAACAATTTATTATTAACTAAATAACACTTGTGTGCAACAAGTGAAAAATCGAAATATAAAACAAAGTAGAAACACCAAATTAGTAAGTGCTGCTTTTGAGTTTGCGTTTAGGGAAATCCTTTAAGATGGTTATGTTAGTAACTGATAAGATATACTCGCGTAGCAGTCAAAAAAGGACTTAGAACTTGCAACCTTGAAATTAATCAAATCTGCGACGCTGCTGTTTGGGGTCATTGTCACACATCGTACTCACCCGGGCCGTGTGATAGCGTATCTGCATGCCGGTGTGTCCCGTCGCCTCGTTCAGCTGTATGCCACCAATTGAACTTGAATCATCTTCCGTGAACTCGGTCTGTTTATAGCGTGTCATCTGTAAGATGCATACAAGTACAGACACAATGACAAGCGATTAGTTGTGATCCACTTTATACAGCTACAGGCAGCATTCACACATCCAACTGGACATAGTTGCCAAGCACCTTAACTCAAGTTGTATATTGTATGCAAATTGTAAGTCAAGCTAAGGCTTAGGTCTTATCAGATCTTGTCAGATCAGAGCAGCAAGTAATATTCATAACGACACTTGAGTTTGACAGAGTATCTCAGAAGTAAGCAACAATTAATCTAATTATGTATAGTTTTGGCAAAAAGTGAAGCACTCGTTTTGGCGGTTATATGCTTATTTCTAGTGGTGATAGTTGGGGTATCGATAAGCAGTATCGATATCACTGTTATTAACATATGTTATCAACAATGTTCTTAGTTGAAATATTGCAATACTCACTAGAAATATTTTCACATTAAATTAGGTTTCAAGATCAAAATGAAATAGTGAACTGTAGCTAGACAAATGGCCAGCGCTGTAGTCAGTAAGTGCTTATTTGATTACTTAGTGTACATCTGATAATAGCTTGAAATTCTCAAAGATATACACTATACTCGCACCCCTGTGTTTATTTATTTATTTATATTTTCAGCTCTCTCTCTCTCTCTCTCTTTGGCATGGTCGGCGTCTTTATATCTTGAGCTTTTTCTCCCATTGCCCCCCCCCCTCCCCCTGCAGCCAGACTATCCCCAAGCATACCCCAGACCTTTGTTCAAATTTGGCATTTGAACCGCTCACAAATATGCATAAGTATTTGAAGTAATTTTAACCCTTTGTTGTGTTAACTCGAGTATTTTGCATATGAAAAGAAACGCTTGATCTCTATTTGAGATATTTATGTGCATTTAAATGCATGAAGGAGCTCAATAGAATTATATATGATATGATATAATATATATTCAAGAAATTTTCAGCTGACAACTTAGACAATTCTTGAAATGCAAATGAAGCACTGAGCACTTAAAGAGTATTATTCTATAGGGAATTTAGCTGGTATAAAAGTAAACAAAATAAATATATTATTATACTGTTGTAGAGGTTATTATAACTTAGCCATGGTGTTTGTCAAGGTGTATATGTATTCTTCATCAGCAACATTAGCTGAGTCTATCTGTTTCTATGCAAACCAGTCTCGGATCACTTTATCTAAACGCGTCTTATTGTGTTTCTCAAATTATATAAGAAAAATCTTTGAAATCTGAGTACTATATCATATAGCTGCCATTGGAACAATCGATCGATAGAAGAGTTCTTCAATGAAAACCTTTTTTCAAACTGACCAATTATGCTTGCCTAAAACATGGATAGAAAATCATCGAGATCCGACTGCTATATCATATAGTCCTAATACGAACAATATGTACAGTTTTGAAAATTTGTTTTTGACTCAAATATAAGTAATGCTATGTGGCCACATTTGAAATGAATCTATTAATTACTCAATTTCTTTGAATTACATCCGAGGCTGTCAATTTATATCGAATACGCATCGAATTCGTTTTTGATGAGGTCATTTCTGATGCAAATATGAAATTTTATAATTTTTAATCAATTTCATTTCATTTCAGCCAAAATGGACATTTGACTACCCTGTTGACTATTTATTGTAGTTACACTTATAATGCTGAACAGCAAAAAGAAACTATATAAAAGCTTGACAAATTTGCAGCAAAATCATGTGCGGAAATGCAAAGATTGCACCTGGCCTTAGAACATTAATTTTACTATTATTTTGGCTGCAATCCCTTATCGGAGAGAGTTTATCTATATATATACTTGTAAATATATTAATGTTGTTTAATGCTTACTATTTTATCGCTACATACTTGGCCATAAAAATCTGAATTATCTTAGTTTAGCGATAAGCCAAATATTCATTTACACACAAACACACACACACACAAACAAATACTGCCACACCTACCGTGCTACAATCGGTGAGCCACATCTTCGGCAATGAGGCGGCAACTATTACAACTACTTAACAATAAAAATGAACTTGGCACATAACGGCAATTTTCCGAGCTTGTAGTTTTTTTTGTTTGTTTCTCTTTTTTTGTTTGTTTGTCTTTTTGGTTTGGTTTTGTTTGTGTTTTTTTTGTATTGTTGTTTAATTTGCTGGGCAAATATTGGCGCGCGTTCGACAATTTTTGGGCGGCTAGATCTTGGTCTAAGACCGAGAGAGGCAGAGAGAGAAGCAAAGAGAGAAAGGGCGAAAAACACACACAAGCAGTGAGAGAGAGTGTGTGTGTGTGCGTGTGTGTGTTTTTGTGTGTGGGGGGCGCCAGAGATAACGCGTATACACGATATATCCGATGCTCATGCCATGACCGTTGAATATACACTGAACGATGCCGAACAGCGATACCGAGCAGCTCTCACTGCCGATGCCGATGGCGATACCAAAAACCAATGAAATATATATATATATATATATATATACCAATGAAATATATATATGTATGTATGTGTGAGTGGGTGAGTGGCCGAAGACTGCGACCATATGCTCCTGTGTTCGGTTCTCGTATTCAAATGGTTTTGCACTATACACAAATTAATTGAGTCAATTTTGTAACTGTGTGCGAGAGTATTGCCCCCCTCCCCCATTCCCTAGCCAGTGTTTTCTGCATAAATATTAATAAAGTCAACACGAAGGAATTCGCTAAATATGAATTGTTGTTGCCCAACAATTAAATGGCTTTGTCGCTTTTATTTTAGCGCTCGCGTGCGTCAATTGTCTGTACAACATTGGTCCGAAATTTCCAAACAAACAACTTATCATTTACATATATGTATATGTATATGTATGTAAATGTATGTGTTTATGTATGCATGCATGTTTAATATTTCAAATACGAACATGCAATATTTGCGAAATGACGACGTTAATATTTTATATACAACGCAAAACATTTTCTCACTTATTTTACAGCAAATTTGGTGGCACTATAAATAAATCTCTCATCATTATAATTACAAAAAATAAATTGTAAATATAAAAAAAAATATTTTAATTTTCAATGCACATCTAAAATCAATCAAAAAGTTGAAATCATTATTAATCATGGGAAATCATCATTGAAAGGCGAGAAAAATATATGTGGCGTATACTTGATATGATCAGAAATTATTGGACTGGCAGCAGTGCGTGTCACTTTCGCAGTAGCCACTGTATTGATTTTGTATTGGCTTACAATATGCCATTTATCACACACACCATCACCTGCACACACACACACACACACAAACACACGTACACAGCGCATTTGAAAACTGTTGCGCAGTTTACTTTTCGCCCGTTTTGATGAAGGTCTGACGGGGCTTGTGGTCATCCTTACTGTGTATATGGATAATATTTACTTAAGGCGCCTCAAACCAAAAAAAATTAATAATAGAAATTTCATCAAAACTTGCTAACTGTGAATGTAAACAGAATTTGAATTGCAATACAATTTGAATGCTAACTAAATGGCACTCAAAAGCCGGCAAATCACAACTTGCAACGGAAATGAATAACTTAAGTTATATTCTTTGTGATATGTTGTGTGATTCTTGAGCCAGCCACACATATGTATGTATGTGTATGTATGTATTTGTGTATGTAAATATGTACATATGCTCAACGGAAACAACTGATTAGCTGTAAAATGAAGATACATGAGACACAACATTGTCGCGAATTTCATTTGAATTCCAAACACTATTGCCACATTTTTGGTGATTATCGTGCGTCATAATGTTGCTAGTCAAAATCACTTACTTTAAATGTGTCTGCCAGCTTGCAGCTTATGGGGCATTTAATGTCTATTTAAGAAAACCTTTTAGCTTGCATTGCGCTCCGAGTCGATTGTAAAATTTGATTTGTTTTTTTTTATGATTGGAGACCTCTTTTTATTCCAATTTAAATATGTCTCCAGATGAAGTGTTTATACTTTTTTTTTAGTGTTTTTTCTTATAGCATAATATATTTTGGAAGCATTACAGAGAGCATTTAGGTAATATATGTCTTAAATGATATCAAGCCAAAGGTCATTCTTGAGACAAATGTCGTTTGTCTGCTTGGCAAAGGGTGCATCAAAAATAAGAATTAATGAATATTCAAGAATTTGTGGCAAGCTGCGCACATTAAAATGTTAACGCATATTCAATTCACTAAATTCCCAGGTAGGAGACAAACGAGGGCGGGGTGGGGGCGTTTGCTTGGACTGGGCAGGTCTGGGCTCAAGTGCTCCAATTCGATTTTAAATGCAATTCCCACCACAGCCGCAGAAGCTGCAGCTGTTCATGCGACAAATTGCAATTGAGGCATGTTCAACTCTCTGCTGTTGCTATCACATAAATGTAATCGGAGGAGACGCACTCACACACACACAAACATATATAACTCTCTACACTTCTCTTACTTTCTCTCTCTCGCTCTAATTTGGCTCCTTGTCTCTGGAGCTCCTGCGTTGACTTGTATGACATATGTTGGACATATGTCTTGTCTCAAAATGGCTGCAGGCTCAATTTACATTGCAGGCAATGCACTTAGTGTCTACCTCACACACACACACACACACACGCTCACAAACACACACACACACACACACGCACACACATTTCAAAGTGGTGGACACATCAAATGCTAATGAAATTTACCAAGTCAATTAAAAAATTCATTTACTGCGTGCAAAGTGTTTGGGGGCCAACCAGAAGCGGCACTTAGCGTGCAGCTTTGAAAATAAGTGCAAAAGCACACAAACAAACAAGCACACACACACACAGAGAGAGAGAGTGTGTGTGTGTGTGAGAGAGAAAGAGAGGGCTGCCTACCTTTGCGCTCATTTTCCTTATGCGCCTGAATAGATGCAATAGATTTTTTTTCTTGCGCTGTTGCTGCTGCTCCTTGTTGCCGTTGCTGTTGTTGTTGTTGCAGCTCCTTGTTGCTGCTGCTCCTTGTTGCTGTTGCCGTTGTCTTATTTGTAGTGATTTGGTTTGATTTTTAGCTACATACAGCTAAATTTTGTTGGTTGCTTGTGCGTTTAGTTTCACTTATTTTTGTCGAATTTTCTACTTTATTGTCTTGGTTTTATGTTGAATTTGCTGGCTTTGCTGCCTGCTGGCACAAAGCGTTAATTCGATTTGAGCCACATTCCGTCTGCTAGTTTTTGTTTATGCTTCTCAGTTGACAGCCAAGTGTGTACAAAAAACAAAAAATAATAGTGCGAATTGTTTTGGCTGGCGCTTGTGCTGCAACTGAAATTTCACCACCAGAACCAGGAGACTGAAGCCTCCGAAAGCCAAGTCAATGGCAAACGAGCCGAGCAATGCCACTATCAACACCGAGTGGCGAAAACCAACCGACACGCACACACACACACACACACACGCACAACAAAGCCATCAGCCGAGAGTCGACGCTCTGAAATGCTATCATTTCACTATGGAGCAACTACCCCCATTTGGCAGATAAAAATCATATTGAGAAACGTATTTATCCCCCCTAACAGAAATACATCATTTACTTACACTCTGTACATCACAATTAAATAACATTTGTCAATTTTACATTTTTTTTACATGTTTTAAAAATTTATTTAATTTTTTTGGGTTTTTAAGCCGAATCAAAAGTTTGCTTCGTCTTTGAGTTATTAATTTGGAGCCACTAGAAAAATATGATTTGTCCCAGAGTGCACTGGAAAAACGTCCGAGACCCAAAACACACCATGACACACACTCACACACGCACACACACAATCGTGGCCATAGTGACTTACCCTTGCCTAGTTCTGGCAATGGGGGGTTGAAAGGCGGGTTGACCTGCCCTACTGGTTTGTGATTACCAGTTCGAATCTTCCCTGTGTGTCGCCACTGCGCAGCTGCAATACTCATTTTAGTGGCAGCACTGCCAATGTTGCCACATCGCTTAGCTTTGGTTACACACGCCAGATGGCGTGCCTTAAAATAGGTATCCAAGAAAATTTTTAAATTTTATGTATGATAACAATTTATTTGTAACCCATTTGAATTCCAGTGTTTACTTATTCTATTTTGAATAGTAATTTTGTCTGTACTTAAATGTATGTTACGCAGTATTTATATATATATATATATATATATATAAAAAACAGTTTTGTATTCTCGACTTTTATTTATATCTTAATAATTATTTTTATAGCCTGAACACATTGAAAGGGATTAAAATTGGTATAAAGAAGAAACAGCTCAGATCCCATAAGGGATATATACTTGTTCAGGATCAACAGTCAAGTCGATCTAGTCCGTCCGTTCTTAAGATGGATAGACTCAAAATTTGCCCGTTTTTCTGTCTGTCTGCGCATCTCAGACACAATAAGAACTGGCAAGTGCCTATTTGGAATATAAGTTCCAGATTTCATTTGATTCCACTAGTGTGTGATTATCAAAGTGTGACTATCAGCCAACTCCAGCTAGCTGAAAGTCATTGTCAACTATTAGTTATACAGTTGCGGCCAAAATAATGGTAGTGCACACATGTTTCTTTGAAAATACATAACATACAGTTCAAAAATGATGAACTTTCTTGTTTTTAAACACAAACAATCAACACTGAAGATAAGTAAACATTTAAAGTTGACATGTTTATAGCAAAAAAACAATTCCTCATATTTATTATTTTTAAATTGATTTTCAACAAATTATCACTTAAATTTACCATTACAATAGTAGTAGAACAACTCAACTTACCCTGTAGCTAAATACTATTCTCCAAAACTAAATATGATGGATTATATTTTTCTACGTTTAGTATTTGGACAATAATTGTATTTTAAAACATTCCCAGATGAGAAACCAGAAATTTGTTGTTTTGCAGAATGGAATTTTTGCTTCATATTGAATATTTTGAAGAGGTCTCGATTGTATAACCATAAAATGAGTCACGACTATTATTTTGACCGCGACTGTATATTTGAATTCAATCACCTGTGAAGTAGTGTTGTGACCTATTTATGGCAATGCGTCGGCAATTGTTGCAAGTAATAAAAGCGGCAAATATTTGCCATTGTTTTGTGCGTCATTTCCAGAACAACAAAGCGTTTGCATTGTTTACCAGTTGCCACCAGTTGCCAGCTGCCAGTTGCCAGTCGACTTCGATTGTATATGGAAAGCGTTAACAAATCGCTGCCTACGCCTCTTCCCAATATAAAAGTAAAAGTAATACAATTGTTTATTTTTTCCATATTTATCAGTTATATATGTGCATATGTGAAAAACAGGCATTTGACTGTCGTCGTTTGCGGCCAAGACAATATTCTCAGCACTCAGGCTAACCACTTCGTCATGCATGTCATTAATGAGCCAGCAAATTAACGTGTTCTATACCGGAAAAAAGTCGAGGCTCTCACGTAAATTCGTACAAATTACAATAACAGCCGAATCGGCTTACACAAGTTTGCGTGTTCTCGATTGCAATCATATGGCTAAAAAAAACAAATACAAAATACAAAAAAGATACATTTGCAGTTTGAAGATTGCATACTCTGAAATACTCTCAAAAGCGAATGGCATACTTAAGCAAGTGCAAGCTGCGTGACACAACGAATATGCCCACTTTGAGGCCACTTCAATGAGCAGTTAAACAATTAAAGCAACAACAACAACAACAACGGTGATGACTCGCTGCCACAACAGCAACAACAAACATTTTCAGTCGCAATTCGACTAGCTTAAAAAAAATAATGTTAAATCAAACTGGAGTGTCAGCCCAGCTGGGTTGTGGGGGGATTGGGGACGGAGATAAGCTCGGGAAGAAGTGGGTGGGGTCTGACTGAGAAACGAGCTTAAAACCGTTGACGAGTTGCCGCCAGCGAATTAGTTGCAGCTAGTCGACCAAACCTCAAACATGGCTTTAACCGATCGTCGCAGTTTCGTTGTGATCTGGATTTGTGCGTTCGCCTGCCTGGCGACGGGTGAGTCTCGGTGAATCTCCATGCCCAAGCGGATTACCAGTGATTACGTGTCTCTGTCTCTCTCTCTCTCTCTCCGCAGTGCACGCCCAGAATAGCTGGAGTGCTGGCAATGGCGCTGCGGGTGCGGGTGCCGGTGCCTGGTCGAATGCACAGGGAGCGGGCATGCGTCCGCCTGGCAGCTTGGGCAGCACCGATCCTCAGTACAGCTATGGTTATGCGGGCGTTGATTCGCGTGGTCCTTATGGCGGCGCCGGCGGCAATGGTGGCTACTATGTCAGCGGCACGGATGAGCATGGACGACCCTATTCGTATAATGGCGGTGCAAATGGCCAGTCTATGCCACCGCCACCCGGTTATCCCAACAACTATGGTTACAGATCGAGTGCGGGGGCGGCAATAGCGTCCATGGGCGTGGCGCTCGCCTTGGCGCTGCTGGCCACCAGATCTTAATAATGTGAATTTCACAAATGTCTGTGTACATTTTAGTTCCCATTCATTTTTTTTGTATTTTTTTTTTGTTATTTATAAGTTTTATTTATACAAAAAAAAAATTACGACGTGTGTATTGTGATTAAAAAATACCTTTGTTGGATATATTTAAAAAGGAAAATTGAGTTTACTGTAAACAGATGCTTAAAGTGAGCAAGTAAGTGCAAATTGATGTTGTTATAACAATAAATAATAGTAAAATATATAATTTATAAATAGATGTTTAGATAGAGCCATTGCCCTTACCGTTGCCCCCTGCTCACCGGCAAGACGGCTTTTCACTGATTTCGAGAAATTATGGAAAAATACTGAAACTATTTGCACATTGTTGTTGTTCTGCTCGAGTAGTTGACTTGTGATTTGTTTTTACTCTGTCAGCGCTGTATGAACACATTGGACAGCATCAACGCTGATCTGCTATATTATATATTGAATTTTCACATTTCAATTGTGGTCAATAACAACAATTAAGTTGCACGACTTCTCAATACAGCGTCTCCTCCCATTCCTCCTCAATTAGCAGTCATAGTGTTAATCATATTCTGACTTAAGCCTTCAGCTTCAAAATGTGTATACTCTGAATTTTTCGTGTAGTTTGGAACGGTTTGAACCGAAAATGTAATAATGTTTTTGTATTAAACCATTTTTACATTCTTTCAGAAATGTTCAGACAAAGTCTTACAAAATATGTGTGGTATTTTGATCCATGTATATAACATATAAAACAAATCAATTTAAGACTCCGGTTAAAAATGTAGATATTGGCAGTTCGACTACGATCTAGAAGGGTATCAAATCCTCGGCGTGCCAAAGATAATCAAAATTTGAATAAGTAATAATAATTTTTAGTGTACAAGGAGTAAAGAATAAAGACACAGACGCAGCCATAAATATTTTAATTTCTTCTCTTTTTCAAAACTAACATTAAATTTGAGCATCAAATTAATTAACTTCATTTATCCATAGAAATGTGTAAGCTGTAATCATTTCTGTCCATCTGCTGAAGCACAATATATTTAAATAATTTTAATAGGAAACAAAATGTAATTTTAAGCACTCAACGCCAATTAGCTATAATAATATCATAGAAGATTACTGAGTATTTGAAAAATAGAGGATTGAAACTTCTCACACAGCTGCACGACTAAATTGACAGCTAACGCAGCTGGGATTGTTTAAGTGATATCACCCAGAACCGCCCAAGTAATTGGCCCAAAAGCAAACATCGTAAATATTTAAATGTAGCCAAAAGAGGCGCTTGTAAATTGTGGCAAACACCTGTTACCAAACTTGAGTCACAGGCGCTATGAGCTCATCTATGTCAAACGAAATAGAACACACACCGAAGTTCGCATTACTGATAGATATCCCATGAAATAATATGTTCAATTAGGTAAAAAACAAATGTTTATAGTGTGTTAATGGTTTTATTTCTGTGTTTACTATGCGATGGCTAACCTGTTTTACCATTTATGTCTCATATTATATTATATTGGCGTGATCAACTTATGTTTGGTAACAACAATATCATAAATGTTAAAGACTTTTCAAATAACATGTATCTTTAATCTCCGCCGTTGCCCTTTAGATGGTATTAATAGATTTGAATACAAACTATATAAAAATTGTTGTTGAATTACAGCATACTTTTAGGAGCGCGCAAAATTGCTCACGTTATTTTGCTCCACCAAACAACCAAAAATTAAGGCATACTTTGAGGGAGAGGTAAAAACTGTTCCTGCTCCACCAATGATTGACAGTTATTCAAAGGACATGGTGCATTAGATTCGCAAGGATCAACTCTCTGAAACTACAGCTAACGCTTCCAATGGTATCATCTCATCAAATACTTGTACAACATTTCACGGCGAATTGAAAATTGAGTCGTAAACAAAACATGCTTATTTCCTTCGAGTCTTCGAATTATTTGTTTGTCCTTTGGTCAGTTGGTAGCCATGGTCAAATCGATTATCGGTGGTATTAAACACAACAGGATCGCCTTGTTAGCATCTGTATCCGTCAGCTGAATCGGTGTGGACGGCTTCGTTAGTCTGACCACTCGCTGAGCCATTTGCAGGTTCGTCAGCCCACCCCAGTTGGGGCTTGGCTGACCCACTTTCATGTGTCAGTTGGCGTAATGACCCTGAAAACTAAAATCAGACAAGAAACGTATGAAATACACTCTGTATAACATATGAAAATTATAGATGATAAAATTGGGGCCGTTGGACATATTAGACAGACAGCTTAAGTAATCTTAACTTACTGTATACTTATACATTCAATTTTACTCTTGGTGCATTTGTTAATGTATTGTATTTCTTTAATATTTTTATTTAGTGCACTTCATATGATGAATATTCAAACAGTGCACTATACTATAGTGGAAAATGATATATTATCCATAAAATCAAATTTTATAGCAGTTTTCTGTCTGTTTTGGTTCCATTGTTTACTAAATTTAAAGTGGAACATAATTAGCAGAATCCAAGAAACTGAAAATGACAGAAATAATACTGAATAAAGCATAATTTCTAGTGAAAAACAAATTTCGACTAAATAATATTTAATGGATATTGAAATTTCTCGTGCAAATTGGTAAAATGGCTGTCATTAAGTTTCATCTGCTTATTTGCAACATATTTTTTATGAAGCTTATTTAGTGTCTTAAATTTTAAGTTCACTTACATTAAAGAGGAATATCAGCTAAGGACTTCACCTCGAATTCATTATATATACATATATATAAGAAATCTAAGATAAGGTTCAAATGTTAAAAGTAGGAGTTCTTATAAACGCATTTAATAAAAATGCTAAGTAAAATGGATATCAATAAATGAAGATGATTTCAATTGAAAATATTTGTCAGGTGCGTTTTTTATCATTTCTTGGCAACAACTTCAGGGATACCCTCTTTGGGAATCGGTTTCAATAATGGGTATTCAAAAAAAGGTAAGGTAGAAACCGCAATAAAGCGAAGACTGAGGTAATAAAGCAGTAACGCACAGCAACAACAACAAAAACAACAACAGCAACAAAGCAACAATTACAAAATCAACAATTCTGGTCGCGCCAGCAACAAAAAAAAAACAGCGGCAATAATGTTGCTGGCGTTGGCGACGTGTGCAACAGTTGGCTAGTTGGCTAGTTGCCAGTTGCCAGTTGCCAGCAGCTTATAAGTTTGTTAGCTGTTTGTTGGTTGCCACAAGAGTGCATTGAGGCAGTCAACCAAGTCTCAGCTGAAGTCTCTGCTCAAGCCGGCGTCTCAGTTGGCGTCTCAGTCTTCGTTCCAGTCCCGGTCTCCAGACTTCTTTAACGTGTGCTTGTGTGTGTAATTTCATGGCACACTGCACCCACACACATACACACACACACACACACACACCACTACACCCACCCAGCTGCAAACTGCAATCCCAGTTCCCAATTCAAATTCCAAAATCCCAAGTTTCAGTTTCCCAGTTGCATTTAATGTTTGTATTCATTTGTCTGTGTGTGGAGTTTTTTATTTATGTTTCTTTTTTATATTTAAGCTTGTTGCTTACTTATATGTTTTTGTGTTTTTGGTTTTTCGGTGGCCAGTTTTCATTCGAAATTCGAAACATTAACGGAAAGTCAGTTGAGGTAATTGGACGCGTTTGAAAAGAGAGCTCACAAAGGCATCACACACACAGAGAGAGAGAGAGAGAGAGAGAGTGGGAAATAGGACCTCATAAATGCAGAAAATACGACGTGTGTCTAAATGTGTGCTTAAGCGATAAAAAAATAAATAAAACTTAACAAACCAAAAAATGCACTAATAAGGCTGGACAATATTTAATGTTGCATTGTTGTTGTTGTTAATTTCCATTATTTTTTGTATTATTTGGCCAACAAATGACTTTAGTTTATAATGCATTATCTTTTTTTATGTATTTTTTTTGGTTGTGTATGTTTATAGTTTAAGAGTGCCAATAAAAAGTGAAAAGGGCTGCCAGTGAAGTGTTCATAAAAGTGGTTGTTACTGTTGTTCCTGTTGTTGGTTTAACAGCATTTGTTTTCGCACAGTTTCGAATTGATGGATGGTAAGCAGAGAGCCGCCGTTGGAGTAGCTCCAAAAATAACCAAACCAACTACCAATAACAGAAAGAAAAAGAAACAATAATAAAAAAAACCAAAGCCAAACAAAATGAACTCTGCTGCTTGAATACCCTGTAGACAAAACTAAGTGGAGACCAAAAGTCGAAAAAATAACTGAAATCATATAAAAAATAAAAGAGAGAGAGAGAGAAATATTAAAAAGGCTGCAGAGAATTACATTGAGCAAATGTGACTAACGAATTTTCAATCTTGATTGAAATTTAAGTAATATTAACAAACGCAAATGCAGAATGTGAGAATTATGATCAGAGATGACAAACTTGATTAAAGACTGTTTAATCCAAGAACATATTCTTTACTTTTAATTCAAGATTTTCATTTTGAACTTGACTCGCGAATTTACATATATATTCCTAATTTTAGGTGTCATTGTTTTCTGTGCAGGCTTGCAACATAAAAATATGCAGACAAAACAACAACGTTACAAACAGCATATGAAAAGTGAGCAACCCTATTGGTTTTTTCGATTTTTCATTTTCTTTTTTTATTTGCAGCATATCTCGCAACGGTTTTTACAGTTTTCACGGTCTTTGCCATTTAACTGCATTTCTTTCGCGTTGCCGCAGATACACACTCATGAATACACTCATGAATATATGTGTCTATGATATTGTTGTATATTCGTTGCCGGCAATTTCTTAGCTTTTGCCAATTTCCAAAAACGCTCATCGATTGTTCGATCGAATAATGAAAGTGGTCGCCATTGTTGTTGTTGTTGTTGTTTGCAACTAGTTTTCTAAGCATTTCCACAATTTATTGCAGCTATCAACAGCAAAAGCTGCCTCTCCATCTCCATCTCCATCTCTCTCACTCTCGCTCACGCTCTCGCTCTCAATTATTTGTTTTTCAATGTTTTAGCCTTGAAATTGTCATTCGCTCTTCATCTTCTATTGGCCGATGGGTGTTTAGAAAACGTCGTTATCCGATTTGGATATAAAAATATGTCTCGTTCCTCTCAATTGAAAAGTGGAAGTGGAAGTGGACGAGTCACAATATTTTTTTCCATTTCCAATTTCAATTCAATTTCAAAGTCAAAGCCGGCCCAAAACGAGATTTCTTCATCGCTGCTCCACAAGGCACTAGTCGCTAGACAATTAGTGAGTTTCTTCGAGGATCTGTATGTAAATATGTGTATTAAAAGGTAGATAGCGTATTTATGCTTCCCTTTTTCCCTTTTTATCTTCTTAAACCAGCAGAAAGAGCCAAGTACCCAAAATGATTACAGCAAAAGACAGACCTGCCGCCAGAAGCCCCTTAACTTTTTACTAAACTCCACAAAAGGCGATATAAACGCGATCCAGCATTATTAGTAAAAAATATCTTACCAGAGTTGAGAATCTTTTTTATTTATAAAATTAAATATATATTTTATGTTTAATGTTTATTTTAGCTTGATGGTGGGGCAGCTGTCCATCATAAACTGTAAGGGAGTAACTCAAGATCAATTTATCGAATAGCTGTGGCCTGAGAATCTGGTTTAGTTTCGCAGTTACATAACAATTGTTATATATTTACACATATTTGGTCTACAGCTTTTGACCATTGAGAGCGAAAAAAAGAAAGACCCCTTTTCGAAAGGCAATTGATCATTTATGAGCTCGCTAATCACCGTCAATCATCGATCGGCGATTAGTAATCGATTAGTATGAGTTGAGCGTCGCTAATTGCTTGTCATTTGATTGGCCTAGCTCATCTTTCTCGACTTTCAACACGACGCAGCGGCTCCCATGCACTTTCCATTCCACACGGCGCTATATGCATATAAACAAAAAACAAGCTTTTCACCAATCAAGCTAAAGCGAACACCATAAAACACCATAAGCAACAACAAAATTGGTGCCCATCATTTTTATCAATTTTGCCGTTTTTATTTTGTTTTTGGTGTTTTTTTTTTTTTGGTTTTAGTGTTTTTTTTCACCTCATTTCTTTCTTACGTCAGTGGCTAAAATTCAAATCCGCAGCCAATTCCAAAGTGCGTTCCACACTTAATTAGTTAACACTCATGGCCAGCATGCCAAATGCATAACCTGACTGACGATCAGCGATCACTTAACCGCAACGGCAAAAATGGAAACCGGCAAGCGGCAAGCAGCAAGCGGCACTTGGGAATCGGTAACTGGTAAATCGTAAATGGTAAAATGGTAAATGGCAAATGGAAACCGGAACCATCGACTCGAAATTACCAAAAAGTCGTGTAGGTGTTGACAAGTAGATCACGAACACGACCATCTTAGCTTACTCATCGCCAGCATATGCTCTATAATCTATTTTTCTGGCTAACTGGTTGCTCTTTACGGACTCGATTAGATCACTAATCAGACACAGTTCAGAATTGAAATGAAATTGAGATTTTCGTTGTGTTACTCAAACCGAGGCGAACTAAAAACTAAGCCAAAGCAAATACAAATCTAGCTCAACTAGTTATTTAGCATACGAATCTGGTTGCTAAGGCTAATGCTGACGATTCCACTAAGTTTTGAGATTGGCCTTGAGCTTCAGCATCAGCATCAGCATCAGCATCGGCTTCATTCAAATGCGGCCCGTTCAGATCATTAAAAATAGACCACAATGCGACACGAAAAGATGAGCATTAGGAATTTGTTTTATTTGATTTAATTTTTTTTGTGTTAGCTAGCTAATGCAAATTACCATCTGGTATTACCACATATAAAAACAAAAACAACAAAAAAAAACAATATATTTTAATAAACTTAAAGCAAAAATAATTTAGTATCTGGGCAGGGGAACATATTGGTTTTGGGGTTTTTTAATGGAATTCGAGACGGAAACTGTGCTGAAATTGATCTAGAGAAGATTCAGATTAACGTTGATCGTGATGATGATGTCGTTTGCTGATCATGATCATTACTTTTGCCTGTGATTGTGGCAATAATAATGTCAAAGTGGTAAATGCCATAAAAAGCAAGCAGCTCATAAAAAAATAAGAGTGGAAAGAGTGAACTTAAAAACTAAAGTGAACAGCATTTCCACAGTGCTTAGGTGCGGTGAGGTGATGAGGGGAATGGGTGGTGGGATTTTAGGGGATTGCAGGGGGAATGTTGTTCACCTTTTACAGCTGGTTCAATTGGAGTTCGGGTACACAGTAAAAAACAAAAGTTAAGAAAAAAAAATTGTAATTTATAATTGGAGTTAAGAAATATTAAATATTAACGGTACGTAAATGTGAGACAGAGAAGAGAAATAGAAAGGGGTGAGGAAGAGAGAAAGAGATTTATGTACATATAGAGAGAGAGAGAGAGGAAATGAGAAGGAGAGAGAAAGAGCAGCTTGAACCAAAACAGCGGTTTTACGAAATAAATTAAAGATAATAATAAGTTAACTAAAAAATATATTTCTATGAAATTTAATAAATTCTTGGAATCATTTCGGCTTAAGTCGAATTCAATTAATATCAATTAGCAGTTTCTAAGTAAATCAAAGGTTTTTTCCAGTGCATATAAATCGATTCGCTTAGGTTCAGATCTGTCGCTTTGGCTGTCTGCCTGTCGGTGTGTCTCGTCACTGCAGTCTCTACTACTGCAACTACAACTACTACTTCTTCTTCTTCTTCTTCTGATTGCCGTTCCACCTGATCAATACACACACACACACACACACACACACACATACATACAAACACACAGAGTCCGTAGTATGCAAATGCCAAATGGCTCGTTCGTCTTTTGACTCGCATCAGGTTTTCCGCTTGGCGGGGGGTGTGTTGGGGAGTGGCAGCTGCATTACCCCTTCTTCTTGTAGTACCCCTCCCGCACACAAACTACACACGTTTACACTCTCCTCTCTCTCTCTCTCCCTCTCTCTCATTTGCAGTCATGCTTTGGTCCCCACAACTCAATCTTTGAATCGTTTTAATGCCATTTTATGTAACTTCGAGGCTGCGCTGCCAGCGTCGACGTCGACGTCGATATCTGCTGCTGCTGCCGTGACTCAATTTCAAGTTAAACAATTTTAAATTAAACAAATTTTGTAATGAAATAGCAGCAAAAAGGAAACAGCTACAACAACAACTTAAAGTGGGTCAAAAACTACAACGCGATTAAATACTAAAAGCCGAATACTCAATACTCAAAATCGAATATATGTATATATATACATATGTATACATATATATATATAGACTTACGCATTCAAACTTGATAATAATTTAATAATAATTTTTGAAGCTTTTTGTTGTTTGTGTCGATTTTGATTTTTGCACTTGGAATTGAGACATTGCGAGAGACTGTTGGCTCTGAGGCTCGGAGGCTGGGTTTTTGCTGCTGCTGCTGCTGCATAGTTTCAATGGCGCATTGATTGATTGATTGGCGGTTTGATTGATGGCTAGATCGAGCGACTGCAACTGGACAGTCATTAGACAGCAGGGGGGCTGGCTTGGAGGCGTCGAGAGGTGGGCACTATTTAGTTTAGTGTTAGTTTGTTGCGGCCTCTTAAGATTTGTGAAACACAACAACAACAACACTTTTACAGACAAGTCTTGACCCAAAGAAAATTGCGCACTTACATATTTGATAGATGGATGATTCATGTAACCAGACAGACAGACGAACAGACAGACGAACAGACAGACGAACAGACATACTGACAGACAGACAGACAGACAGACAATTATTACTGAGGAATTTCAGATGAAACACTCCATGCACACACAGACCCTGAGTTACAAGTTTTGAAGCTTGAAGAATTTCAACGATTTATTACGAATTGACGTTGGAATTTTGCCATTTCAATAATGCCGCAAATTTGTAATCATTAAGCCATTAAATACTTTAACTTATTGCTGTTGATAAATGCTCTTCTGAAATGCGTTCCTCGTTAAATTCGCAAGGGAGTCAAAGAGAGTTTCTGTTCACATGTTGGACTTTCTTCTCTAATCTCATTCATACTGGTTAAAGGGTAAATTTATTCATTATTATATTATTATTATATCGTATAAAAGAGACTACCCTATTCTTGGACCCTCTTCTGTAGACTCCATTATATCAGTCCATTAACTATGATCAACTTGTTAAAGGTACTAAATCTTTTTTAGTGTTATTATTCTCCTTCATCTGCGTTAACTGCACGTGTTTAAGTTAAGGAAGTTCTTTTCATTCCAATGATGGCTGTTTAGATCTTTGTCCTTCTCGTCAGATGTGTTAAGTATGCAGATCATTTCGTTTAGTTTTTTTTTTCAAGTTTCAGCGAGCTGCACTATAAATGGATAGATGATTAAAAAGACCTTCCCGATGAGCTGAAACTACTTAAAACTTAATTATGCACTACTCGAACTTTAAAGAGTGATGATTGAATAATAATACCTTATATATATAGATATATACAAAAAAAAAAAATCCCCCAGACCGGAAATCGTGAAAAAGCCACTGAAGGTCACAGTTCGGCGCTCATTTCAATCAGTTGCCAATTGAGAATATGATTCAAGTTTTTACGCTTTGGGTTGGTCGTAAAAAACAACAACCAAGAAAAAACTGTTGCATATTGATTCAGTTAATAACAGCCTACATCATCATCATCTTTACCATCACGATGAACACAATGAACATGTTGGGATTGCCATTCTGTCAATTGGTGCCCCAAACACGCACGCAATTCGATGCGATTTGATTCGATGCTTTGCGTTGCCTGCCGCCAAGGTAAAGTTCTTCAGGGGCTCTTCGGGCCAGGCCAATTGACGTCCATTGAACCCAGGGGCGGAGCGGGTTCGGTAGTTGGTACGGTTCTGGACAAGCCACTCCCCAATAACCATCAAAAACGAAAACCTGCAAAACAAAAGTATGTGTAAAATGTTGTAAAGCACATAAAATAAAAAACGAGTCATCAAATAATCGACGTGATCGGTAGACAAGCGTGTGTGCCAGCACAAACTATACCCTATAAAAGAAATCTCTGGCACAAACAAACATGGCTTACAAATCTTTTTCAAGCTCAAATGCCTTCATGTGCTGACAAGCCTTCTACAGGGTATCTACGTAAGTGTCTCTTACCATAAGAATTGAAGTATTTAACGACAAGCCGACTGACAAAATCTGCTCTTCAAAGGCGGTTCTCACTGGCAACGGGAAAGAACATTGAATGGGGGAATGGGAATGGGTATGTGGGATAGGTAGTCGATAAGGGAATGTAGAATAGTTATTGCGTAGTACGTGTGCCGATTATGTCAGTGGATTGCGGTATGTTTTTTTTACTACGCTGACACGAAAGGTAGCCAGAGTATATTGGTTTTGGGTTAGAGCCTGGATCAGTGCCCGCTTCAGACAAAGCGTCAAAATTTGGCTGCTATTCGCATGTCGATAAAACCACATATCTGCCACAATTTGAAGGCTACAGTCACAAAATTGGTTGTTAGCGATGTCCTTCAAAGATCAACATATGCCACGCCCACTCCACCTCTCACTCAGCTGATAAAGTAGATCGATATAACCATAAAGCTCAATTTGACAGCTATTTTAAAAAAATTCAAAACGTATACCTCTAATAACAAAAACCTATATCTAGGAAATTGTTGCAACTGCTGACCACGCCCAATCCCTATTCGCATAGCTTATGTGTACTTTAACTTAAAGTGGAGAATAGAATACTTGATCGGTATTTAATTTATTGCTTGTTGGCAGCAGAGTATTTCGCAGTCGCCTACGTCCGACTGCAATGTTCTCACTTGCTTTTTTTTTATGTGTTGAGGTAGCAGAATGGGCAGGTAGGGGCACTTAATTTCGGTTAACTGTGCATGTGTGTGTGTGCATGTGTGTGTGTTGTTGTTGTTCGTCTTCGCCTTCGTCTCTGCAGTCTCGAGTCGGCTGTTTTGCTGGATTCGGGTATTTCCTGATTGCTTTCAGCGTCGACGGGGAGAAAGGCGAAGAAGTCGACGACGTCTGCTGCTGCTGCTGCTGTTCACAGCTCTTGCATAATAATTGACAGTTATAAATTTTACTTGGATACACATGCAATGAGACAGTGTGAGTGTGGTGGGTGTGTGTGTATGTGTGGGTGGGGGGCTATGTCAGTTAAGCAGAAGGTTGTCTCTCAATTGCAGGCCATTTAATTCTTTTGACTTTTGATCAGCTCCCTCCGCCCCTGCCTACCACCCATTTCTCCCTTCTCTTTCCGCTGTAAGGTTCACGTAACTCTTTTGGGCTCAGCTGCAGGGCTGGGCTCGGCTGGCGTCTAAGTTGCGTTGGCGTTGGCTGCGCAGTTGACGTCGACTGCGACTGAGGCAAAAGCATAGGCAGAGACGTGTTGCCTACGTGCGACTCTTTTGGAGTGGCTCTCGGCAACACCAACGATTGCAGCGCATTAACATTCCAAGTTGGCCACTCCTGTTTATTTATACACCACACACACTCCAACACACACACACACACGCCAACATACACGTACAGAGATGTTGTTGTCTCTCTGTTGAATAACAGTTGTTGTTTATTTTTTATACGATATACAACATTATTTTTATTTTTAACTCTAAATGTATGTGTGTGTGTATGTGTGTGTGTGTGTGTGTGTTCCTTTTGGGTGGCAGGCAACACAACGCATACCAAATACAAACACAAACACAAATACAAACACAAATTTGAATGTCATTTGGATTCGTTTTTCGGATTTCAAATAGTTTTTTATATTTGTTCAACCTGAAGACTAGGGAGGATAAAGGCGAGGCGGGGTCTGGTAAAGTGTTATACTCCAATCATCGTAATCATCAATAGATTGCGAAAATGCGTCTCAATTCCGGCTCAAATCTAAGAAACTGACGTCATTTGTACTAGTTCATGTCCACTTAAAGCATTCCATGCATCAACTTGAAATCTACAAAATTGATTTACTACCTTTGACTTGAATCCAGTGAACATTATAATCCTATAGAAATTTTCAAAATACTTCGACTGATATCTGCAGATCAAGAAACTTCAAAGAGAGCTTCGCAATATGGGGACAATAATAATAATATTGCTTATGAAGATCCATTTTTGTTTTAAGTACTTCTTATTATTATTTTTTGAGTACTTCTTATAATTAACCTGTGACTCTACTTGATATATTATAGAAAAGCTTTAATAGCTGTATGTCTATTTAAATCTTAATCTTTAGAGTCGTCAATCATGATGGATCATATTTGCTACTAATCTGATCGGAACTTATCCCTTCCCAAACCACGTAAACTGAATTATTATCATTAGCATTTTTCGAATGTCCTTCGAGGGTCGGCAATCTTCTTCCTCACTCTCTCTTTCTCTCTCTCTCTCTCTCTCTCTCTCTCTCACTGTCCTGTTGCTATTGTATTCCAAGGTATCCATAGCAATTTCTGTCTTCTGATTGTTGTGCGTGTCCATTGTTTAACGAGGTGCGATTCGGGGCTGGTTGGTAACTTGGTAACTTGATCAACGTGACCTCGGAATAAGTTGACTTGACTCATTTTCATCTTGGCACAACTGCGACTTAAGTCGAGCCGAGTTCTGGCTCCAAGTAATAGCAGCAACAGCAACCATTTGGGGCAGGCAATCAACAGGCGGCGTTCACTTGAAATTTAATCGGCCTGGCAACGTTGCCATCTCCAAGGCCACTAAAAAGACAGTCAGCGCAAAAAAAGCGCAACAATAATGAGGGGGGAATATCACAGCAAAAGCAATAAAAAAAAACATGGGGTAAAAACCCCAGTACCTTAATTACATGTCCAGCTATGGGCATTTCAGTTACCCTTCTGCTTTATATTCAAATTTGTCTTCCTTCTCTTTGTTTTTTTTTTTTTTGTGACTTGCACGAGGATCACTTCCCGGTTCGGTGGCCCGAACTGAATTCTGCTTCTTACCAAACCAAAGATATTTAACTTAAAAGCTTTCACACACATTTGTCACACATTTCCCATCATCAACATCATTATTCAATTGCGAAAGAGGAAAATGACATCAGAAATAAACTAACGCAAATTTGACAATCAGTGCTAATTAAAAAATCGATTGATCAATCGTTAAAGAAAAGGAGTTGCGAGAAAGAGGGCATGGATAAATATGCATAATAAATCACACATAATTGCCACAGAAAGTGGCAGGCACTTGGTCAACAAAAATAAATTCACTTTAAAAAATAATAATAATCATTATTTACAGCTGAAACTAAGTAAAAATCAGTTACTTCAAGCCTGATTGAAACTTTGATCATTTAAGTTAATTATTAAATATTCCATATTAAAAACCCCAAGTGAAGATCAAAGATCACATGTCACACATAAAACTCGATCGATAAGATTTTTGCCGAAAGGGCATTTTGCAGTCTATATATAACTTTCCACATACAGAGAAAGAGAGATAGAGAGAGGGGAGACAGAGAGAGAGAGAGAGAGACAGAGCGAGTAAGACAAGAGATAATAAAAAAAACACTTAAGAAAATTAAATATGTGGCATAAATGATAAAATTGCATAAATAGGCAAATGAACAACGGTTAATCAATAATCCAAAAGATTGAATAATAATATTTACAACAACAACAACAACAACATTTTTGTAGATTGCGCGAGTGGTCAACTTGGTCAACAAAAAAAATAAATAAATATGAAACAAAAAAATGAAGCCGGCCGGAGTTGAAGCCAAATCTTTGGCATAATTTACAACGGTGATCATCTGATTGCTGATTGCCCTGTTGCCGGATTCGGATGCGGATTCGGGTTCGGCTGCGGCTGCGGCTGTGGTTACGAGTTTGGTTAGTCTGCTCGTGCGTTCGGCATTTTTTATGGGATTTGCCGCCGTTCGGCGATTGGCATTCGGCACTTTGCTGCCCTGCTAATTGCAGCTAAAAGAAACGGCGGCCAACGCGTCGTATGTGTAATGCGGTTAATCAACGATGCTAATGCTAATAATGAGCAGTATCATAATGAAGATGATGGTGATGATGATGTTGTTGCGGCTGCTGCTGCTGTGACTGTTGCTGGTGATGATGACGACGCCAAACGGCCTTGAGGCCAACAGCAGCAACAGTTAACCAGTTTGCCGCTTATGAAATACCAGTAAAGAAAGACAGACAGAGAGCAACAGCCACAGATTGTGAGCGGGAGAGAGAGAGAGAGAGACAGGGAGAGAGAGAGAGAGGGGGCATGAGAGAGTAATCAGAGTGGAGTAGAGCAGAGCAGAGCACGCTGCAGAGAATCCCCCAAAATGCAAGTGAATGTCGCTGGTTTTTGCCTGCAGCAACAACAATAGCAGGCGCAGCAGCAACAGCAGGCGCAGCAGCAACAGCAGGCGCAGCAGCAACAAACGCAGCAGCAACAAGCAGATCAGCGGCAATAAAAGCAGCAGCAACAACAACAGCAGCAACTGCAACAATTAGCAAGTGTTGCAGCTCAATTGAACTGAACTTCCTAGTGCCGTTGCAGCGCCATTGAAAACACGACTGCGTTTCAGAAAGTATAACAAGAGCAACAGCAACAACTAGCAACTACAACAACGGCAGCGGGGCAGGTGTGAATGATTTAGTGTTAACATGGCCATAACCAAAAGCCAAAGTGCTCCTGCCAATCGAGCTGCTGCTGCTTCTGCTGTTGTTGCTGCGTGTTGCTGTCTCTGTTGCTCCGGTTTATGCTGCTAACGTCGCTGCTCGCTGCTGCTGCTGCTGCTGCTGCTGCTGCTCGCTGCTCGCTTGGCACAACGGCAACGGCAACGGTTTTCGATTGCTGTTGCGTTCATCATTTTGCCATTTCACGTTCAGCTGGCAGCGAAATCGAAAGTGATTGCTCCGTGTGCTGCAAGCCGAAGATCGAAGCTTGAAGATTTTTTTTTTTTGGAACATCGAAGAAGACAAAATAGCAGCCCCAAAAACAGAGCACTCTCCAAACCCAATAAAAGGAAAAAATCATAATAGCTAAACAAAAAAAATAATATAAAAAAATAAATACGCCGACGAAGACGTTTCCAACAGCCTTTTTCATGGTATAAAAGCTACAAATATACATATATATGCATGTGTGTGTGTGTGTCTGTATGTGTGTGTGTGTATGTGAGTATTTTGGCCATATAAAGGCAGCCGTTACAAGTGCCTCGACTTCAGTGCACATGCGACGCGAACAAACCCAAAACCAAAAAACTTAAGACTTAAGCAAAGCAACCGAAAAAAGCGGCAAAGTGCAATAAATTTCAATATTTCGCTTCTTACATTAAATTTAATTTATAATATTTTATTTTTTTGCTTTTGTTTCAACTTGAAACATTTGAAATTTGTAACACACACCCACACACACACATGTGCACACTCACACACTCATGCAAATAATGCTGCTGATAATAAATAATTAAATTTTTTTTGTAATTGATTTTTGTGTCGAAGAAAAAAAATTGTACAAAATAGTGAAAAAGTGAAAGTGCAACAATGTGAATACAGCAACAACAACAACAAAAACAACTGCGGCAACAACAAGTAAACAACCAACGGTTAATGAAACAAACAAACAAATAAACAACAAACGAGCAACAAGCAACAACAACAATATTATTGGCCAATTTTGCAAACAGCAACAAATCGCGTAGCAACCAAAATCAACACAAATTTAATTCAATTTTTATTATTTATTTTTTGTTTATTTACTTTATTTTATTTTTTTTCTGAATAGTTGAACATTTGACTTTCAAAAGTGCAAATTCAATAATCAACAACAAAGGGCAACAAATAGCCGCTGCTGGAACCACAATAAAAACGACAACAACAACACAAGCAAAAATGCTGCTCAAAGTGTGAGTATAAAACTCCCAAAAAAGCTAAAATTAAATTGTTAAAGCGTTGTTAGGAAAATATCCTTTTTTGCTTAAGATTTAAATAGAGCAATAGGCCTGGATACAAACAGTAGGCTTATTAATCAAAAATTTCAAGTATTGATTGACATCAATTTGATATTATATCTTCAATCTCTTAAATCGTAATGAAAGAAGTATCTTAATTAGCGTCTGGTTTAGTATTCAGTCTCTTAAATTATATCTCTTAAATAAAAATATGAAATAAAATATAAATTCTTTCATCATCAATTAAAATATTAATGTTATATCTAAAATGTCGTCTGTTTGAGTTTTCTATCTTAACCAATTACTCCTAATAAGTAGAAGAAAAGTCATCAAAGTTATAGCACATCTCGTGCATTTTTTTATGTTGCATATTCTTTAAATCCGATTGCATGCAATATGATGTTGAGTGTGTTATGGATACATATGTATCTGAAGATGTTAAACAACCAAGACTAGAAGCTACCCAAAATAGACACAATCATCGGCGATCAGTTGGCAGATAATCAGCGAAAAAGCTGATATCTTAATTATTACCGACTATAAAACACTCAATGCCTCATGCATTTGCATAGCGTGCATTCCAAACAATTTCGTAACAATATTTTAATACCCCTTACAAGGTAATCTGCATCATGTTGACTATCCACATTTGAATACCAGATGGATGTTTGTTCAGCTATTTTTTTTAAGTGATTTTTATTTAAATATCAAAATACATATGCATATATGCATATCGAGACCCAAAAATATGTCGATATTTTCATTGAACATTATGAAATTATATATAAAGCCGAACGTATTAATATCAATTAATTTTGTATTATCTATTTGTATATTTTTAATAGGATTATTTTTGTTTCCCTCGCGTGCTTGACATCGATCACAAGTTGATCGATCAGCCAAGGAAAAAATATGCACATTGCGTATACGCAGCATATGACCAACTTTAAAGTTGCTAAATCTGCATTTCATTTATCCAGCTTACACACCTACACACCTACACACACACACACACACAGGTGAAGTGTGCACAACAATGCTCTCCTCTCCTCTTCTTCTGCCTAAATTGTAAGAGGAGCACCAAAATGTGAGCTGATGCTGTTGCTGTTGTTTAAGGCGTAGCTGGGTGTGTGCCTCTGTGTGTGTGTGTGTGTGTGTGTGTTGGGAGGTGAAAACAGCTCATGCAGATTGTTGGCCTTGGGCAACAAGTTTAACTTGGCCATTATAGTCGATCAATCAGTTGGTCAGTTAGCCAGTTAGTCAGTCAATCAACTTCATTATGACTGCAGTGAGGGACAACTGCGCACAGTTTAGCTAAAATGCAAAAGGCCAAATCAAAAGCAGCTGATTGGCAACTGCAAAAGGTGTGACAAAAGGTTAGGCAAAAAAAGAAGCAATGTAGAAGAAACATGGCCAAAAGCATAAGTCAAAAACCTTTTAGGCATAGCTCAAAAAGACGCATCCAACAATGCAACTGAAATAAACGTATTTTACATTTCATGGCTCTTATGATTGTTTCTTTTGTTGGTGTTGCTGTTGTTGTACGCTTCACTGCGCTCGCAACGCTTGTCGCGACGTCAATGGCCTCCAGCGGCGTCTATAAACACACACATATAAAGCCAACACCAACGCAGCCGCAGCATCAAATGGCCAAAAAATAAGAAAAACAGTCAAAACGCAGCCAAAAAAAATGAAGACAAAAATGAATTGCCAAATGTGAAATACAAATTGCATGCCACACCCGCAAAGACAGCACCCAACACCCCACACCCCGCTGCCGCCCTGCCCTGGCCCCTTCCAGTTCCCCTCCTTTTGCCAGTTGGCAGTTGGCCTTTCCAAATGTGATCAGCCGACCAGGTTGAAGAAGAATAAGCAGACAATGGAGTGCTGGAACCTAAAGAGCTAAAGTCACAGTCATTTAGTGATTCATTCACTCATGCACTCATGCACTCACTCACACACTCATTCACTCAGTCAATTGCACATTCGCTTCGCTCAAAGTTACGACGAGTACCCGCAAAACAATCTGTGACCCGTTACTTGGCACACACTCGCACACTCGCACACACACTCAGTTGGCCGAGTCAGAGGCAGTTAATCAGTCATTCACATTCACATCACTTGTGTTAAGTGCTCTCTGACATTGTCTCAGACACAGTGGGGCAAGGCCAATGGAATGTGCCCCGATATTGCCCATTTCAAATCGAAATGCATATGGAAAGAATTAGAATGTCAGAGGAAGTGAAAGTAATGCACACAACATAGATTATTTATAACTTGTTGATTGTCGATTGATCAATCGCGTTCAAGGGGCGTGCTCAACCTTGAATCAATCACAATGGAAATTGCCTTGTTTATTGCCATGTAAGGAAGACAAATGCAAATGTAACATTTGAAATAATCTTATCCGCCGATTTACTATACTATTATTAAACTATATTATTATTATTATAAATGGGGGAAAAAGCTAGCACTGCGACCTATGAGGTCTATTGTGCCCCCTTACTGAGACTACAGCTCTTCCATCAATCCCAACTCCTGCACGAATGCCAGGATCTTTGTTGGGTTGAGGGTTTCTATGTCCTTGGGCCTATTGAGTCTATTCTTCCCCATGGATATCATTTGCCTAAATCGCTTTTGATTATAGCCACCTATTAAACTATATACAAACGTTGAAAAAAAAATACTTAAAATATTCTCAGATGAAAAATCAAACATTTCTTTCGATTTCATCACCATAAAATGAGTTATATATTTGTAAATATTTTGAGAAGTAGCACTAATATTATTTTGACTGCAACTGTATTGCAAAAGAGATCCCCAAATAAACAATAATTACACGAATTTCATTTCTATTTGTGATGAATTAAAAAATGCTCTTCTTGTGTTCAGCTATGCATTATAATAGAGCCACCAAATTTTTGGGACAATTTGGAATTTAACTCGAGCGATTTGTTACTCAAAGATATAATTATATATATATATATATATATATATATATATATATTAAAAACATAATTGTCAGTAAATCTGATATTAACTCTGAGGTAATTTTACTTCCGCACAACTCAACCCATTTATGATATTTAATTATAGCTTTCTGGCAAGCTGGTTGGCGTTACAAACGCTTTGAATGAGTGTGTGGTTTTTCTTCTCTTCTTTTTTTTTGGCCTATGTGTGTCGTTCCACTGTGCACCGTTGCCAATATTGCACATTCGCTTTTCTATTATGCGAATCTTTTTGTAGCTATCCGTTCGGCGTCGAGAGAGGCGATGTGCGCATTGTCACCTCATGCATAACATGGCCAAGAAGTCGGACCCCAAATGACGCAAAACTCAAAAAATCAAAAAAAAAAAATAATAATAAAAAAAAAGTTGCTTTGCTGCTAATCACCCTTCAGTGCCCCTTCAGCCCACCTCTTTAGCTGCTGCTGCAGCTGGCAATTTGCAATGTGTGATGTGTGTAGACATAATTATAACTTTTCTTGGGCTCCTCCATTGTTGTTGCTTGGGCTATTTGGGCTGTTGCCGTTGTTGGCTGTTGCAATTAAAATAAGTTGAAGTTGTCTACCTTTACAACAAGCTGCTGCTGCTGCTGCTGCTGCTGCTGTTGTTGTCGAAACTTGTTTCAGTGAAACAAAAACTTTAAAAAAATGTTAAGCGAGTGGTTTCAAACGACGCTACGCCAACTGCACATAATTCAAAATGTTAAAAGTTATCGTCAAGAGCGCCAAACATGTGAAGAGGAGGTAAACGGCAGGAGGTCGGGGGAGTTGGACAGGGGTGGGTTAGTTAGAGAGGTCTGCTCTTTAAATATCGAACAGTCGTGTGCTGTTTTTTATTTTTTATTTTTGCCGGCTCTGGAGTCTCTCTCTCTCTCTCTCTCTCTCTGTCTGTCTTGTCTCTGCTCGTCTCGTCTGGCTGCTTTTTAACGGGGCTGGGCTCGGCTTGCAAGTCGAAGCTGAGGCTCTGTTGCAATGGCCAGCGATATCGAAACTGAAATCGAAATGGGTTAACACCTTTTGTTAAAAAAAAAAATAAATAAATATCATACACATAAACCGGTTGAAGTCAATATACATGTCCACATGTACATATATATGTATGTATATACGTATATATCGATTCCTGTCTCAACTAGAGTCTGGCCCTCTGGTCAATTACTTGAGTCTGTTTGTGTTTCTGTTTCACATTTTGTGGTTTGCCTTGAGCAATTGTCCGTCTCGCTTTCGCCTCTCTCCGCCTGCCTCTATAGATGTATATATATGTATATATATATATATATATTTACTTACTATCTCTTGAGAGTTGGATGCATCGCAATGCGGATTCACAAAGCCCAATGAACTATGTATTGCTGCAATTGCACGATCCGCGATATTCACGATATCCACACATCATCCACTATATCTACGATATCTACGATATTTACGATTCATGTTCGAAAAGACATGGGGCGAGAGATCGCATGCGCAATTAGCAGTGGCGCCCAAAACGCAGTTCGCAGACGGCTAATGAAATTGTGAAAGGTTTTTGTTTTTGTTTTGGTTTTTTTTTTGCCTTCCTTCGTTTACCACAATCAACATTAACAAATGATGCAGCACAAAGCGACGCGATCGTTCGTCTATGGCCCCAAATATGATCGGTCATTAAAAATCAAAAAAAAAAACACGCGATAATCTTCAGTCTATGCCAAATCAATCATCACTTCACGCTGCAAGCCACACCAAACTTTATATTTCATA
Organism: Drosophila conformis; assembly: GCA_035041375.1. Lineage (NCBI taxonomy): Eukaryota > Metazoa > Arthropoda > Insecta > Diptera > Drosophilidae > Drosophila > Drosophila conformis. Next base: position 9,462,834 of record JAWNLE010001151.1, read on the forward strand.
TCTTTTTTTTCCTTCTTTCTTTCTCGTTAACTTTTTATAACTCAATTATGCTGTATATCGATTAATCTTTTTTGAAATGTGCTGAGGTCGTTGGGATATCGAAATAGATCTATTCATATCCAAGGGCTTAACTTATCAACTCATTAGACATATATTGTGCTCACCAAAACTTCAGTCTTAATTAGCCAAGTTTGTCTGAGTGTGACCTTCATTAACTGTTGATAGAACTAAGATGCAGATATGGGAATTCTGTAAGATAAATGAGAAATCCTACAAATGAGATTCATCTCCAACTATAGTTGAGCAATATGTTGCACATCTTCGATTAATGTAAGAATATTCAAAGAAGGCATATAAAATATGCGACTTTCGTTCATCTTTTTGATTTTGAACTAAGATATAGTCAGGGAAATACTCTTCCAGGTAACATTAGAAATAAGAAATCCATATCTCTGGACTCTCTCTTGCTCTGTATCCAGCTATTGTAGTCATCTTCCACTAATGTACGAATAATCATAGAAGACATATAAAATATGGATAAATTGTACATCAGATGAACAATTTTGATTTCTCTAATATATTTTCCCCAGCAACATTTAAGTTTATAGCAAAAATTTAATTCATATCTCTCAATGTTACAGTTGTCTACTGAGCTGCCTGGCGATGCTGGTGGCCGGCGAGGAGCTGGCTGTGGGCGCCACCGATGAGAAGCGAGAGATGGCGACAAGTGAATTTGAGACAGCGCACAAGGTGCCGGAGGCGAGTGCTGTGAGTGATGAGGGTTTCCATACGGCGCATAAGATAAGCATTCGTGCGGCAGATTCGGCTGATTATTCGATGAATCTGCTGGCGACCAAGGAACGACCCGAACTGAATCCGGTGCTAAGTGCGCTGATCAACGAGGATGTGATGAAGAGCATCGAAGCGAAGCGTGCCATCGAGGAGGAGGAACTGGCTGAGGTGCGTCGCGAAATCGAGCAGGCTGCTCTCGACGAGCTGGCACTAAAGGGCAGGCTTGTCACGGAACCACCAGCCGTACAGTTGACGACAGTGGCGCCCGCCGCCATCAAGAAGATTGACAATCTCGATGATGAAATGCTGATTGATCCACACGATGATTTTGTCAATCAGAATTTTGCGCTCGATGGCGCCGGCAGCGAGAGCAACAAGAAGTCGCGCATCGAGATCAAGAAGGGACCCAATGGCCAGGACTACGAGTACGAGTATGTCTACTACTACGAAGAGGAAGACGCTGATGCCGCTGCCGACGGCAAGGCCAAGCCGGCAACCGTCGAGCCAGCCGCCGATCTCACACCAGATACACGTGGCAAGACCCGCTACTCGAATATCGATCGCAGCACGCCGGCAACGCCCAGCGAGAATAGCTTGCAGAGTGGCAAGGCCAAGGGACGTGCCACGAATGCGGCGATCAGTGAACAGAACTCGGAGGATATTGAAGTGGAACGTTTGCCGCTGAACACCCGCTTCCCAAGTCGCGGCAAGAATATTGATGTGCAGCCGACGCCAGCGCTGGACTCGCTGGAAACGGCCGCGGAGCGCAAGAAGATAAGCGTTAAGCGACCCAGCCTGGAGCTGGTCGACAGCCAGACATTCAACACCGATGAGAAACAGCTGAAGGGCTCACGCAACGGCGACAAGGAGCTGAAGCCAGTGATTGCCGTCGAGCAAGAAGCTGCAGCAGCAGCAGCAGCCGCGGCCGCAGCAGCAGCAAAGGCTGCCAAGGAGCGATTGGAGGAGCAAATGCAAGGGGAAATCACAGGCAGGCTAGAGGAGGAGGGCGATCAGACGACACCCTCCATGGAGAAGGCAGCACTCGATCTGTATGCGATACTGACCAATGAGAATCTCAATAATGATGAGACAACCGCTGCGGATGGCGTGGATGAAACAACAATTAGTCCAGATACCGCTAACACTGATGATGGTGATAGTTTGACCACGCTGCAGGATGAGCTCTCCTCGACAACGACGTCAACAACGACAACAACAACGACAACATCGACGACGACAACAACGACGGAGGCACCCACAACAACTACAACAACAACAACAGCAACACCATCTCTGTACGGCGGCAGACGTTCGGGTCTCAGCAGTTTGGCTGGCCGCAATCGGTTCAAGTTGCGTGATGGTGCCGCAACCAGCACCACCAGCACCACCGAATCAGCGCCCACAGAGCCCACAAAAACAGGCAGAAGTAAGTGTACTCAAATGATGCAAATCAAACCAAATTTGTGTGCAACTGGAATTGGATCCTTTCTGCAAACAGGCTGCACCCTGTTGAAGAAGTTTTGAGATTAGTAAGAACGGCATTTATAGGGTAAAGGTTAAAGGTGACTTAAATGTACAGGAGTGAGAACCCTTTCCTCAAGAGGGTGCCCGCTGATGTAGTGTTGAAATTAATAAGTAAGACTCTAACTAAATGAGTGCGAGTTCGTTTGTAATTTAAAGGTACTGCTCTGGTTCGACACAGGAGCGAGAACCCTTTCTGCTAGAGGCTGCCCGCTGTAGTAGTGCAGCAGCACTAAACACAACAAACATAGTGGCGGCAAATCGACTAAAAAACTAACTGCATAATAAATCTGATTTTACTGGTACACCTCTCATATGGGTGCTGAGAACAGGTTGATAAAACATGGTGTGGCGAGCAGCGAACCCAGGTCATTATTTCGCTTGTCATTGCTGCTACAGGTTCTATGACGGAGCAGGCACCTCTTGCTACTAAAGGCACTAAAAGGTTATGTATTTTCTTGTGCAAGCTGGCACTCGATCTTAAATTGTGGACTTATTGGGCCTGCGAAGTATCCTTTGCAGAGTAGGGTTAAGGAAGTTTAACATTTGATCAGTTTCAACTGGAGACTATTTAAGTTTTTGAAAAACACATAATTTAAGAACTCATGAAATTCATGACAAAGAGTCGTTAATTAGTCACTTGACATTATAATAAAGCTTCAGCAGGTTGGGTACTATAATCGAGTTGAATAATAAATTACAGTTGATTGAGACTAACTTCAAAGTATGCCCAAATATCTTCTAATTAGTTTTGTAATTACTTTGAATGGTTGAGTAATTCAACAATTAATTGAAGTAGTTAAGCAGAATCTTCAAATTGGTAGTGGGAAGGCATTTTTGTTATAATCCAATATTGATTGATCACATCTTTCGTTAGATCGCTTCTCGCGTCCCTCAATTGGTGGCCGTTCGCGTCCTGGTGCTCGCACCACCGCCAGTCCCGAGCCCACCGCCGCCGCTGAGCACGCCGTCGAGGAGGAGGTTGTCGCCGCCAAGGAGGTGAAACCCGTTACTTCCGGATTCGGACGTGGCAGGCGTAAGTCGTAGCATGCATTCAAATGACAAATTAAACCAAAAACTCTTCACATATTTTCAGCACGCAATCGTTTCAATTTGCGCGGCACCAGCACCACCAGCACCACCGAGAAATCCGCTGCAGCTGAGGAGGGCGATGGCGGCAGTGCATCAGCCGATGCTGTGCCCAGCACCACGGCACGCAGCACGCTGCGCAGTCGACCGGGCTTGAACTTGCGTGGACGCAGTCGCACCACCACCACCAAGGCGCCGCCGGCGGAGGGTGGCTCCAACGCCGAGGAGGCCACAGATGATGCGAAATCAGCATCGCCAGCAGCTGCTGCTGCAGCTGAGCCGGCAGCAGTGCGTCCATCTCGCTTCAACTTGCATCATCGGGCCGGTGGCAATCGGTTGCTGCCACGTGGCAAGCTGGGACGTGCCGGTGTGAGCACGGAGGCACCGAAGGATTCGACTGCCGAAGATTCGGCGGCGGATAGCAGCCATCACAATGATGTCAAGGGCAGCGAGGCTGAAGCGGGCGCCGGCGACAAGACTGAGGAGAAGACTGATGAGGCCGATGCCGCTGGCAACGCAGCCGCCAATCATGCCGGACACACATCCGGCTTCAATCGTCTCAAGAATCGACCGCGCCTCAATGCGCTGCACAAGACTGACGCGGTGGCCAAGCCAAGAGCAGCCGCTGCTGCCGGCGCAGCTGGTGCCGCTGCTCCCGCTTCCGCATCCTCCTCCTCCTCACCCTCCTCACCCTCACCCTCCTCATCGCCAGTTGGTCAGCGCAAAATCAATCCGCTGCTAGCCAAGCGTCGTCTGCATTTGGGCGGCGCGGCGGCAGCAGCGGCTACCTCGACCACAGGTAAATTGCAACAAGACGATAACAATTCTAATCCTTGGAGGCCGAAGACTCTAAGGATTTTATTTACAGCAACAAAAAAAATAAATAAAAGAGATCGTTGCAGTCGAGCTTTTCCGACTGCGAAATACTCTTATACCATAAGTAATATCATCTGGGAAATGCCTATCTTTACAGGAAGTTCCTAGTAGATTGGCTCAAAAATTGCAGTAGTGAATGAACAAATTATTAGAGAAATTTTCCAGTAATCAGTTTTCCGATCTTTAAAGTACATCGCCAACAACAAAACAGCCAAATTTGGTGACTATAGCTTTAAAATTAAGCCAGATGTGTGGCTTTATCGATTTGCGACTATCGATTTTTATCGATTTCCTAGCCTCGTAGGTTTTTTCAATTGTTTCCCCCTTTTTTGCCTCAGGCGATTTTTGTAAATTGTTCTCCTTTTCCTTATTTTTGAGTCGAACTGAATTCTGAAATTTCTTTGCAGAGTCGCCCGCTGAGGCTGGAGCCGCATCGGATGGATCCGGCGAACAGGAGGCCAAGGATGACGCTGCATCCGCTGCCAACTCCGATGAGGCCGCCGGGGACAGTGCGGCCAAGGAGCAGGAGACAACTGAAGCCGCTGAGGCAACCACCAAGCAACAGGCGCGAGGACTCGGCCTTCTTGGCCAGCGTCGCCGTCTGCCGCTGCGAAAGCCTGGCACCATACTGTAAACATTGGGAAAAACAAAAAAAAAAAAAAACAGAAACGCCGTCAAATGACAACAGCAGCAACTATATTCCTCCCTCCTGCCCCCGTTCCCCCACCGGCACGCAGACTTCTTGTAGCTGAAGCTGGAATGGAAATGAAACTCTAGCGGATGCTGCAGTTGTTCTTAATCCTTCTTCTCCAACAAGACCTAAAGTCAAACATGATTCCAAAAAAAAACCCCACTTGTTCCTTGCCCAGCCAACTGCTCCTGCCAACTGTTCCCCTCTCTCTCTCTCTCTCTTTCTATTACTCTCTTTCTCTGTCTTTCTTACTGTTTCCTTACCCTGCTGCTATTCTCCTAATTGGCTGGTTTCCGAGCCACCCGAACCAGCGATAATAATTTTTACAATTTTCTCTCACGTCTCCTTGTAAAATTGTTGTGTGTTTTAATTTCTCATAGGTTTCGTCTTTCTTATGTACTGTTCTTAAAACGCGATTAGCTTTTTACACATACAATAATTAAAATAAAATACTGAAATATTATTTAAGTCCCCCTTTGCGAACATAAAGTCACCAAAATGAGAAAAACGAACAAAAACAAAAATCAAATGAAAACAAAAATAAAAATTAAAATAAAAATAAAAGAAAGGCAAAATGATAAAGATCGAAATGAACAAGAAGAAGAAATAAAGCAACTTGCAAGCGAAAAGCGAAGCCACTTGTAGATCCTTAAGTTGACAAAAATATAAAAATATTGATTGATCAAAAATCCCACACAACTCACGCCCATCTGAGGTAGCCAGAGAACATAAGGCTCAAGATCTGGCGGCTGTCTGTGTGTGTGTGTGAATAGCAAGATATATTGTAATATGTATTCCTTTCTCTCTCTCTCATTTACCTTTTTTTTTGTAAACAATATAAACAAACGACTTTTAACGATATGTTTTTAAATAAAAACGAAAATAAGTAAACACTAAACATGAAAAATATGTATTTCAATCAAGTTGGGGAAGAATATTAATATAAGCAAGCAAATTGGCAGCGTCAGTCATATAGTAATATCCATGGGGAAGAATAGGTCTACCGACAGGACATTGTAGACTAAGAAGTCACCTAACCAAATTAGGTATTTTTAGCAGCGATGCGTGCAGATTTTGTGAAAGGGAGGAGGAGTCCTGGCAGAATGTGTCGCCTTAACTAGAAAAAGGTGCAGCATCCTAGGGATGCTTGTTATGAATTCTCAGGACATAGAAGCCATCAACCCAACAAAGATTCTGGCATTCGTGCAGGAGCTGGGGTTGATACTGGAGCTACCAAATTGTTGTTGCCAAGAGAGCAAAAGGCAACATTAGCAGCTGGTTGGCTTAGAAGGCAATACACCTCGACACGAATTCCTCTTACTTTTTGCTGGAATGAAAAGAATACTCAAATCTAGATTTGAATTTATGCATAGCTTAATCGGTTGCGTTTCCAATATTAATAGTAGTATATGTGTAAACTAGAGACAAGTTTCCGGCGTTCGAGCATTTCATTGAGTAAAATTGCATTTAAATATTGTAGCCTACTTTTGGGCATATCTTGTGATAAAATTTTAAAATTAATTCAACTAAAAGTTAAAGCGATAAACAAAAATGCAGTGCGAATGAAAGTCGGCTTGGTTTTAACAAGGTTTAAGAAGTTAGAAGAGAATTTATTGAAATTGGACTTATAGTTGAATCTTGGGAAATTTACATGTGCTACGAATGATATTGACCTATTTTCTTGTAGACAAATAATGCTGACGTAATGTTGAAATACATCTAACATATTGGCTTACGTTACGTAAGGGAAGTGTTTACGCATATGCTAAAGCTAATCAGAAATGTAGACTAAACGAACGACAGTCATTTGATGAAGTTGGAGAGAGAGAGAGAGAGCGAAAGAGAGAGAGAGAGAGAGCGCGAGAGAGGGAGTGAGGAATAGGGGAAGAGGGAATAGCTCTCGATTCTCGCACAGTTTAAATATTATGAGCCGAATGATGTCAAGACTTGCCTAACATTGGCCCAATAGGCAACTATTGCAGTATGTTGCTGTTTTTTTAAACGACATCTACAGCTATTTATTTATTTATCTGTTTGCAGCACGCCTCCACCCAGCAAACCACACACACCCACACACCCAGACACCCAGCAACACTCGCCGGAGCTTAGCATATAAAAGTCATGTGGTGGCGCCGAGCGTCAAATAGAAGCCGTTAACCGTTTCAGCAATGCAATTCGAATGGATTATTGTGGGTTTGCTTGCAATAAGCAGCTGCAGCACCACCACCTGCACCACTAACAACACCACCAACGAAAACAACAACAACATCGCAGCTCATAGAAATGTGAATAATTCAGATATAAAACGATTGTGGGCAGCTGCCTTCCAAGCGATTAATGACGCCGAACTGCAGCGCATTGGCCAACAACAGCAGCAAATTCCCTTGCAGACGGTGCAGCGACCCAACAGCAAGCGGATGGAATGGCGAGCCAATAGCAAAGAGCTGGACAGACGAGCTGAGGCAGCATTGGCGGCCTTGCAGGCGGAGTCACGTTCGGGCACATATCCATCCACCGAGGAGGACAATGTGAATCCCTCCTATATCGATGTCAGGGATCATAAGCCGAAGACAATGCCCTGGTGGCTCTAACTTATCAAGTATTATAGATGTTTTTTTTTTTATATTATTTGTTTTGCTTTTAATCTTTTGTTAAGCCTTTTTGCTCAAAAGTTTTGCTTTAAACTTGCCCTAGCCAAGACACCGACCACTTGTGGCACATAGCAAGCAGCTTTTGTGCGTGCGCAAATAAATCCGTTTGCTTGCAAATAAAAATAATAATCATGGAATATATCCATAAAATGGGTTCATCTCTGTTCTCGAGAAGGCTAACTAGACTAATTCGACAGATATTCGAGTTGAAGAAGTTCGATTAGCTGCTTAACATAGTTAATGGAACACAAATTAATAAGGGTATTCTTCTTTTCGACTGAAGATTTTTCTTGTTCGGTTTTCTGATTTGTTTTTTTGCGGTTACCCAAAGTGAAATGCTAAATTTATTTGATTGATTGATAAAATCGGAGGCTCGTGCAATGCAGCAAAAACCAAAAAAAAAAAAAAAACAAAGTTAAACCAATGCCATGTGGAGGGCAGTGCGGGTCACTTTTTGGCAGTTTGGCAGTTTGTTTGCTTTGTTCGCCAATTTGCAGTTGGTTGTGGCATGGACTTTTCTTGCGGCATTAAGGTGAAGCAACAAACAGCAAAAATGCCAAATTCATATACAAATCAAAGAACAAGCTGCTCAATTGCCTGCTAATTCATTGTCAGCCTTGGCTTTTAGGGCGTATACAAAATCAGTGAGTTCAAAAAAGTAGAGCAGAGTGCAGCAAATAGCAGATACCCTTCGATTTTCTGCACAACGTTTGCGAATTTCAAGCAAACACAAATAAGTTTCGAAATTAACTCTTATTATATATTTCAATGTTGTTTTTTTTTTTAGAAATATAAATAATTGGAATATTTATGAATACAACATGTGGAGTTGCATACATTTGCATAGCCTTCGTATACACTGTAAATTAAACTTGCGGATTGCGCTTAACAATTAACAATTGCCAAATGCATTTTTACCAATAGTTAAAACATTTTTTGTTTGAATTAAAGAGTTGTGTTCGCATTTTGAATTTTGGATTTCCGATTTCGATGTCTGTTGTCAAGAGAAGTAAGCAGAGCAGAACCGTGGCAAGGTCGACATCAGCATATACATGTATATATTTATATATAAAAGTACTTAGCCAGACACAGACATTGTCAGTGTGTAGGTTTTCCTAAGTCTAAGCAATATTAGCGCGGGGCGGTTGCCAGAACTTCATTTAACACAGTTTGTAATCTAGTTGGCTCGAAGTATGTTGTGCAGTTGTACAAACAAAAACGACGACGACGACGACGACGAATCGCCATAACGACGAAACAACAGCTCGACTCTCGTCTATTAGCCAAACAAGCTGTCATGTTGTGTTCACTTAGTTCAGGCAATAGGCAATAGGCAGTAATACCTCGGAGTCGGCAATACCTCGGACCAGTTCTTAATTAAATGTTTGCCGTTTATTTCAATTTCATTGTTTTCTTATGGCTTCAAGCTTCACAACAATTACCAATTTGAGTTGCACAATGCACAAGAAGCACAGTTTTCACGCACAATTAGATATATAAGCTATTTGTGGCTGACAAAACAGCTAACTCAAGTCCTTCGCACTGCCAGCAGGGCATCCATTGTCCAAGCAAATAACACCCAAACTCGAAAGGAGAGCCCAACTAATTAATCAATATGTTATGCGAGCTGATAATGAACTGAAAGTCCACACTTGAAATGCATGACATACATACATATGTGTATTTTAATTTAAGGTGAAATTTATGAAGAAATGAGCCAAACAGGCTGCAACATAGTTGACAACATTTTCGGCAGACCATGTGCTGCCAATCTAAAAACCACTCGAGTGGATAACTCTAATAGTAAATAACAATTTCCAAAACAGGAAAATAATGTGCGTGATAGGTGAGCTATCTACTTGTATCTCTTTATTTATACAGCAAACTAGTTGCCAGCTGCCAGCTGCCAGCACCACCGACAGCACCATCACCACCCATCTGTAGCTGGCAGTAATGGCAACTTTTCACCAGGAAGCCATGAGTCAAACAAAAAGAGATTTGCAACGGAAAAACTTAAAGTAATCAGTGACAATCTTAAAAAGAAGTCGAAAAAACTTGCACGCACATCTGGATAGCAAATTGAGCAAAGTGTCCAATTACGAATTCAATTGAACATTTTGAAATTCGGCAATACTTCCTAAGCGGATAATGTTGTCATCTTATCTCAATCGTTTTATTTCGAATTTGAATATGAAATGTTACGAAGCCTCTGATACCTTTGAAAGCAACGGCAATATTTATTCGATTATTTTTGATGAATTTGAGACAGTGACAAGTTAAAGTCACTTCAAGTCATGGAAAAGAAAACGCTCTAAGCTATATATGGGATATCATATTGTATCACTTTCGGCTATGAACTTGGAAATGCACAATAAATCTAATAGTTTCTTTAAGTGAAATAGATGTTATCTTAATGAGATAGATAAATAAGAGATAATAAATATAAGTCTTGAGAGAGTTCACTTTGATTGTAAATCTACTTGATAACAAACAATATATCTAGATGGGTTGCTCTCGCCAAAAGAATTTAGATTAGATAAAGTCGCTTTATTGTGCAAATATTAGGAACTGAAATAGAAAACAACTAAACTGATTTACAGTGTATACTTTAATACTATGAACTGTATTCAATCAAGATGTTGGTTGAGGATCAATAATTAATTTTTCGTAAGTAGGCTTGATTTGAATTGATCGATCTTAGACAGCGTTCTGCTCTTTACTGTTGAAATGGAGCGCGAAAATTTCCAGATCTAATAACCTGATTTAGCTAACCCACTTTTACAGAGAGTTTTGGTCTCTCTCTCTCTCTTTTTCTACTATTATTTACATACAAATGAGTCTGAGCCCAACGCCAGACACATCACTTGTCTGATAACCCACAAGTAGGCAAACAGTTAAATTTGCTAAAAAACAATCATAAAGCAAACAAATGGTAAGACATACTAACAGCAAAGCGAATAATTGCTAATTACTGTGTGGGTGGCGACATCATATAAAAGCTGCTGGTTCTCGCGAAAGTTAAGCAATTCCAAACATAGGATTTCAGTTGAGTAGTCGAGTGATTGTTAACAATGAGGTGCCACATTATTTTGGTCGTTGTATTTGCAATGGCGCTACTTGCCCCATTGACCCAAGCCGCACCTGCTGAATCGCAGGAAGCTGCTGAAGTTGAGGCACTTGCAGCTGCCGCCGAGCAGCCTGCAGATGCTGAGCAGCCCGTCGAGGTTGTCGATGAGGCAGACTCCGCTGGCTCGGCTGAGTCGGCTGAGTCGTCTGAGCCGGCTGAGCCCAAAGCGGAGATATCCAACGATTACTATATCAATGTCAACGATTACGAACGCCCCCCAAAACCATGGTGGTGGTAAGGAACACATCAGCACTGCAACAATTATAATAGTTTTTTTTGTTTAAATTTATTATTTATTTAAATGTGCAAGTGTTACAAATTCAATAAATTCAATAAGTTATCCTTGGATAAAAAACACAATTTGGAATATTTATGGTGAAATTCTTTGGGTGTGCTCGACTAAGTGACAACCTGCACAAATTTGTTTACCTATAACAGAGACAGGTAAAAAAACCAGTTAATTCAGGAGACAAAGTATATATTTGAAATTTTAAACACAGAGAATTCCATATACAAATACAGTTGTGCTCAAAATTTATAGAAATGCTGCTTCTCAAAGCATTTCATAAAAATATGACTGATTTTATGGTTAGAAAATCGAAACCTCTTCAAAATATTCGATATGAAGAAAAAATGTAACTAGGCAGAAAAAAAAATGTTTAGTTTCTCATCTGGGAATGTTTTCAAATACTATTATTTTCCAATTACTAAGCGTAGGAAAATTTAATCCATCATATATACTATTTAGCCACAGAGCTGAGAAAACTTCTCTATTATTCCACAATAATACTATGATAATGATAAGTTTAAATAATAATTTCATAAAAATAAATATAAAATAAATATAAAAATACTAAATTTAACCACTTGTTTCTAAGAGATTTTTTAATGTTTATTTATCTTCAATATTGATTGCTTGATTCACAATTTTTGAGATACATTTGATTTATTTTTTAAGGCATTTCTTAAAGCTGGTATTATTTTGACCGCAGCTGCCTATCTATTTTCATAATCATGAGTAATGAGTGCTCAAATCCGCAGCGAATGCAGCGAAATGGAAAATTCAAGCCAAAAACCAAAAGATATATGAGTCTTTGACTTGTGGTTGTTGAACTGACGGAAGTTTGGGAATGCTCTCTCTGTCTCTCTCTAACCAATTTACCCATTAGAGCCTAACTACCATGTATGAATATGCATGTTGCTTTATTACTTGGTTCACTTGGACTGTGTAAGGTTGCTATTTCTACTGTCGCCAGTGGTTGCGCCGACTATTCATATGCACATGTAGAAATAGAGACACCGATGACTGCCGAGAAAGGTGACTTCTACACAGCAAAAAGAAAAGCGTACTTAAAACTACAATGTTTCATTTCAGAAACAAATACCAAAAAAGAAAAACCAAACATAACCCAAGCACATAAATATTTGTAATACGTTTTGTATCTGAATCAGGAATATTTTCATAACCGCAAGCAATTGTTTCTCACTGTGTAGTTGCATGTTTGGGGAAGTATAAGCGAATGCGATTCCGGCTAATGCAAACAAATCCACATGCTTGACAACAATTTTGCCAATGTCGAAATTAGAAGCGGCAAACTGTCGGCCAGCCGCAAAGCGAGCAGGGGAACGAGCAATAACAACAGGCCATAAATTTCAAGTAAGTCTGGGTGGGTTTGGCAATGCAGCTAGCCAAATGTTTTGGCTAGTTATCTAAATGACAGTTCAACCTCCACCGACCTGAAATCAGGAGCAGGAAATCTCAATGCAACACAATGCATTTGTGGCAGCGGCTGCCAACAACAACGATAATCAATACACAATAAGCAAACGCACGCAGAGCAATAGCCGTGTCACGGCCAATGACATTGAACTTGACTGCGAAAGGTTGGGGAGCTGTGTGGTAAGTGCAACTTAAAATGGTAGTTTTGGACAACTGATGACCGGTTACGAACTCCATTTGCAGCAAAAGCTGAATGGGAATGCTGCCGCTAACAGTTAAGAGGCAATTAGCCAGCTTAAAAAGCTAATAGGCAACTACGAAAAAAAAAGATGAAAAACAAGCATATCACGATCCAAAACCAATATTAATACCAAAAACAATAACATTAAATTAAAGCCATATTCGAATACCGGCTCCACAATTGAAATAAAACAATTTGAACGACTTAACGCTATCTGTGATCTGGGAAAACGCAGGCATTCAAAGCGGATATCAAAGCTCAACAAAATTACGTTGACACTCATACTGAGCTCATGTGTTATGATTTCAATCGCAGACATGGCTAATATATACATACATATACTTTATGGGGTTGCACACGACTCCTTAAATGCATTACAAGCTTCACGTCCGAATTATAACACCATCTGTAGGGGTTCATCTATTAGGATAAGCATTTGTAAAAGTTGCAAAAATCGTTGACTCAAAATATTAAATATGCTCTGACTAAGCGAATTGATACTATAATTAAATATATGAATCTATTTTTCTGTAATTTTACTTCTCTTTTAACCTAATTAATTAACTTAATTTGATATTTAATTTGAATATTTAAGCTTTCCCAATCCGAAATACAACATGCTTGAATCAGGATACGATTTGTGTATCGAATATAACAATCAAATAGACAGCTAGTTAATGTCTATATATACATATGCATACTTTACAGATATGACAAGAAATAAGTATTTTATGAATTCCCGATTTAGAAGCAATTATTGTCTATACGAAATAATATATAAATTATTACTCGACAAGCCTAACTAACTATTTATGCGAATATATTTCGATAGCGGGCTCAAAATAAAGCGCATCGAAAATTCCACTATTCGAAATTTTTAGATTGTTTTTGTATTCCTGTATTTGATTGGTGATTTCATATTTAAATCAGGCAACTTAATGACTTTTTTTTAGAACTAAGCTGATCTTAAAAGAAACTCTGCTTATTGGCTGCACTCCTATGGTCACCTGACGAAGTCTTTGCGTCATTGATTTGGCTGCAATCTTATTCCCAGCCAAAAGTCGCCATGGAACTGGGTTAAGCATAAGCTGTTGTTGTTGTCGTTGCAACTTCGAACTCCAACTTATAAATAATACATTAACGCACAAAAATTATACGTACATTAATTCAAAGCTATGTTCCAACGAACATCGTCTGATTGAGGTCTGCATGCGGCACTCTCCTCTCTCCCACCGCCGTCCTCTGGCAGCAGCTGAAAACTGCAATTGAAAGTGCAACTTTATTTTTATACCGGTTTTGTGCAATGGTCACAAACATTACAGTCTGTCCGTCTGTCCGTCTGCATTAGCACACCTTTTTTCGACACCATTAGAGATTCAGACTGGAAACTTGGAATATATACGGGTTTACGTCCACTAGGAGGCTAGGAATATCAAATCGATCAATTTGATAATAGCAACTCGCAAAATAAGGTCACTTATCTCCCAGAATTTAAAGGCTATAGTCACAAAATCTGGTTGGTAGGTTGTTAGCCATGTCCTTCTTATGCCAGCATACAGCCACACCCACACTTACGCCCATAATCGCCAAAGCCGTTAGCAAACCTGGAAGGTAGATGACTAAAATCGTCCTCCAAAATTGTGTTTATCTCCCGCAATCTATGAGCATCGGTTACCATACTTGGAAGGAAGTTACTAGGAAAGTCTTCCAACTTGTTTTGGCCACGCCCACTCCTTTGCTACCTGTTATCAGCTGGTATTACTTATGGTCTAAGAGTATAAGAGTTATACCCGACTACAACGTTCTCTCTCATTTGTCTGTACATTATTGAAAACTTAAGTATTTAACTCTTGCCGCGTTTGCTATAATTTGTCGTACAGAAGGCGACAGCTCAGAATCCCATACGACCCATATGGGAAAAAGATCAACATTGAGCTACTATGTCAGACAGGAGCAATGCCCTTGCAAGAGTGTGCAGTCTTCGGCGTGCCCAAGTCAGTTGATCTCACTCTTGTTTCAGTTTTTATTCGATCTGCTGAGTATCTGTCAATGCATTCAAAATAAATTGTGCTTTTTTGTTGTTACAGTAAATTAGATGAAATGTTGCCATAATTCATGTTCGATTTACTAATCATACCTCAAATAAATTATAATTATATATATATTTGACTTCACCTAATGAATTGGCTACTGTAATAGTTGCTTTTAAAGACATTCTACAGGAAAATTCCAATCGCAATAACGTATTTTTTCCAGTGAAATATAGAAAATTTCGGAAATTCGAGTAGTTATATAATATATTACAATGGTGTTCCCAAGATCGCATATTGAAAGGTGGAGTGTTTTATGTATAACATAAAAGTTTACTTTCTTGAATACAAAATTGAATTTGTTAGCCTGAAACCGACTAATTAGTTAAATTAAATTTGAAAAAATATTATAAAGATTTAATATTTTATTTTACACATTTCCATTTTGCTATCTCTATTTTGCCACTCTAAAGTTAAGGATCTATCTCAATGTTTTACACACTCATTTCCGCTTGGTTTGTATTAAATTTGGACATATTAAGAACTATTTTCGAAGAACAATTTGTCGGAACCGATGTCTTAGGAGCAGGCCCCATGAAAGTTAAGAACTGGAGTGGTTCACCTCGAAAGCGAACTAATTCGACAAGTCATTAAATGTTGAGCAAATCTATTTTTGTACGGTTTAGGTGTTAATTTGTGTTGTAAATGCCTAAGCAATATAGAGTTATAAAATGGCAGTATAGTTGAGAGGCTATTTTCTATGAATGCAAAATATGGTAAACGAGTAATTAAATCACCCAGAAACTTATAAACCCATAGACAATGTGTAACTGAGTTGTTGATTTTGGAGCTGCTTAAAAATCAGGTGGAATTTATATGTGTTGCAATTTGCATAGCGCCAAATTCGACTGCATTTGATTGCATTTCAGTCGGCCAGTTAACAAGACGGCGAAATGCTTAGTCTAATAATCCACACGCACCACGAAACACGAACCGCGAAACACTATGCGTGAAGTTTTGCGGTTTTTTGTGACTTTTTATTGCTTGCCGCATGTTGCCTGCCGCAGCCACTCAATTGGCTTGCGGCCAGGCCAACGAGAAAGGCATTGCGGCAACTGCAATCATCTTGGCTCACATTAAAGCCGATCGCAACACTTTTAGCCTGTCTGGCCCACAGAAATTGGGTGAGGGCGTCATGCAGTCAGCACAATCCCAAGGCCAGGGACAGTATCTGATCAGTTGTCTTGAATTGACTCAATTGACGCAATCCGAATTCATCGAAATCGATTTTTAACTTTTCCAATTTATATCCATAGATGGTATCATATTTGGAGAATGTGGTTTGATTAAAAAGCTGAGTAAGGCTTTAGTCATGGGGCGAACAAAAAAGGCTAAGCATGTACCAATTAAGAGTAAACTAGACGAGTGAGCTGGACTACGAAATACCCTTGCATTCAGCCAATAAATATATTACTTGTATTAAACAGAGTTTTAGTTTTATGCATAAGTTGATCACGGGGCAAGACTGTACCCAGCTTTTGATAAAGGATCTCGTAAAATGGGGGCCGACCAACTCCCACCCCCCTGCTTCACCCACCGAATGCTCTTGGTGGCACTTGTTTTTTGTGACTGACGCAGGTGCACAAAAATTAATGCAGTCCATGTGTTTTATTTGCATATATGCGTATTTGCAAAATCACATTCTTAGAAATCGAGTCGCTGCAAAATACACACACACACACACGCACTAGCATGTGTACACTCGCTTTGATTATGTAAAAGCAGTTTGTAATGAGATCAATATGAGAACTGGTTTTCAACCAAAAATTGGGCGTTAATTTGCAAAGGAATATGGCTAAATTGGTGCAGCTGTTAGTTTTGGCTAAGAACTTACATATATGTATACTTGATGCTCAAAAA
Organism: Drosophila conformis; assembly: GCA_035041375.1. NCBI lineage: Eukaryota > Metazoa > Arthropoda > Insecta > Diptera > Drosophilidae > Drosophila > Drosophila conformis. The sequence goes on from JAWNLE010001151.1 coordinate 9,479,492, forward strand.
TATGTTATGCTTTATACAATATCAATTCAAAGCCGATATCTTTTCGAAATCGATTTGTATTGATTTTCGCAAATGGAGTTATCGATAAAATGAAATAAACTTGTTCTGCGTAACTCTTAAAGTTTCTAGATCGACTTGGCTCTGATGCTGTCCAAGAATATATACACTTTATTAAGTTGGAGATGATTGCTTCTGCCAGTCTAATATACTCTATAACCAGGGAATAATCCACCTTAAATTATCAAAAATCCTTAGCTTTACCACACAGTTCCTATTTTATTTTTATGTTTTGTTTCCCTCCAATATCAGAAAAGGGGCAAATGGGAATACTGAAGCATAGACACTCTATTCTTAGTCCGATAGCTATACTCTGTGTGTCCCTTTCGTTTCTACTGAGGTTATTTTGCTAGTGCTGAATTTTTGTACACTAAAGTGATTTGTTGATTTATTGAAGTGAACCCGTTTATTATCGAATATAGAAATTAAAATCAAAATAAATTCTTTCATTTTTGTAGAAGACAGTTCTTCTCCGTGTAGATATGCTGCGACAATTTACCAAGTGGACAAGTGGAATTACTATGGTTAAATACAATTACAACTTGTAGCAAAAAAAGGTTGCTTAAAGTGATTGGCAATTTGGAAATAATTGGAAATAAAATGTATTATTGTTAATAATTTTGTTGTTCTTGTTAAAAAAACTCAATTTTGGCCGAGAGCAGATACTGGCCACATACAAGACAAGAGGTCGATTGAAATAGAATAGAAAATTGGTATTTGCAAGCAATGCGAGCACAACACCTTAGGCGGAAACTACGCATATTTGACCCTCGGCTATGAATCATCGCCAAAAACTCGGGCCCCAAAAGCAAAAATATGAAGAAAAAAAATTGCGCACACAAATTTTGAGGCCAATAAAAATCGTAGCGAAAGGCGAAGGCGACGATGACGATGACGACGGGGCAGCAACGGGGGGTTCCGTGGTCAGTTAGGTCACGGGTGCCTATTTATTTATTTATTTTTTTTTGTTTTGTCAGCAGCGATTTGCTGAGCCCCGCTTTGATTAAAAGCAAATTCATTAAACGGAACTATGGTTGTCAGTAGGGCGGCAACCCTCAAGCAGGGGCACAGAGGCAAGGGGTATCTGAATGAGCGTGAAAATCAAACATCAGCTACTAAATCAAAAATAAGCGGGCCTAAGCCTAAGTCGGGCGAATAACGCCTAACGGCAATCGGCAAAGATTGTTGCCGAATGCCGAGGAAGCCACGAGCATGCGCCTTCGGCAAATGTTGTTGCTACTGCGGCGGCAACTGTTGTTGCGACTGCAAAACGCAAGTTTATATAAAACGCGAACGCCACATTATGTCCAACAGTTGCAAACGCGTCAGCCGCTCGACTGCTGATACAGCCAAACCGAACAGCCCTTTGAAAATAAACACACACACAACAAAAAATAGAAATAAAAAGGACGAGCCTTTGATTATTTGTTTGTATATATTTTTTTTTGGTTATTGGTGGTTGTGTTCGGTGGCAAACGTTGCCACATAAATATTATACAAGTTTAAAGACAATCGAACAACGGACTGCTAATGTTGCCCTGCCTGACCCACATCCTGATCCTGTTGGCTGCTGGCTCAACGCAAGCCGCCTACAAGCTGCAGGAGCGCTATAGCTGGAACCAGCTGGACTTTGCCTTCCCAAATGAAAGGCTCAAGGAGCAGGCGATCGCCAGCGGCGATTACATTCCACAGAACGGACTCCCCGTTGGCGTCGAGCACTTTGGCAATCGACTATTTGTCACAGTTCCCCGCTGGCGCGATGGTAAGTCCATTCATGCAAACCCCATTTCTGGGCATAGCGAACTGTTTAGGCCAAAATTTTACCAAAGTTTTACTCTTGAGCAAATTTTCTTCTGTTCGCTGAGCATTTGTTCAGTTGGTTGACAAGTGTAGTAAAGAAATTCAGCAGAATCCATTGGTATTTTTATGTAACGCAACAATCCTTGTTAGCTTAAAGCTTTAATTGTAGTCAAGGATAATGGATAATGAAATATGTACTTCACATGTCCACAATAGCTGTGCATACAAAAATTTAAATCAAATTTGTGCATCCCAAAGCAATCGAACATTGTCTGCCTTTATCTAGATGTTGGAGGACTGACGACGAGGAATAAATATCTTCAGTTCAGCTTCAGTTAGCTGAAAGTGATTTTTATTCTCCAAGTGCTTCTATTCAGTTGGTCTTCCATCGAACTTGTATATCTTTCAAACATCAAATTTGCAGCAATCTTGCACTTTTAGTACAAAACTTCTTTGCGGTCTTAGACAAATATTCTTGTTTTAATCGAAGTTCAATTTCTTTAAGTACATGTATTCAAATAAATGAATTGAGAAACTAACGGTTAATAATATAAATACGTATGTGCGGCATTGAGTGCTTCAAGAAATACAACAACCACAAAAAGAAGCAAAATGTATAATTTTGATGTGGATCTATCTATGAATACAACCAACGCAATTTTGAAGGCTTCTTTACAGCCTTGACTATGCTACACCGTTACAAATCGACCAGCAATAAAACATTACAAAAAACAACAGCAAATAAATAAATAATTTGCAATAACCCACAATTCGTAGCGAGTCGATAAAAAGTGAGAGTTGCATCCGATTGTAAATACTAAAGTGAACTTTTGCGTGTTGTTGTTGGATTTGTTTGGTATTTGAATTTTTTGGCCTATGCTCTGCACTGTTCTGCATGACAATTGGATTGTAAAATGCTAAAGAAACTGGCTGAATAAACGAACTTGAAATTCAGACAAATTAAAACCTTAATTAATACAGTTCATTAAAGTGCAGGAATGTTTCCTAACAAAATATATAAGATTCTAAACAAGCTCAGAGAAATCGAATTGGATAAGCATATTTATTTTAGTCGGAGCGCAGTTTTATTGAAATTAGGTAAGAAAAAGTTGTGAAAAAAGTTAAGATAGGACTGGCCTCACCTGTTTGCAATATATTATTTTATATTATATTTATTTTTGTGTGTGTCTTCAAATATTTTCTGTTCTTTTTGCTAACATCCGTTGAAAAACACGCGAAGACAAGATAGAAACTAGACAACTTGACAACTTGACTATTTAGCTGTTGTTTTTTTTCTTTAAATCCTTTAAGCATTTAAAGATTTGAACTATTAAATATTACACACTTTTGAATCTTTATCTCAAGAATCACAATAATGAATTGGAATGGAAATTTGCTTTAAGAAGGTCGCCCAAAATTAAAAGCTAAAGGCCAAAAGCCAAGTTCGATCAAACGCTTCAATGGATTCAAAGGCACATGAGCGAAAGTCACACCGCGAAATGCGGATAAAAGCAAATCAATTAGCTAATCTTGAGTAAATCCCATAATCGAAAACAACAACAAAAAGAAACAATACCTGAAATCAGTTGACAGCTATGACTTATGACGACTGGTTGCCAGCTGGATTGTCGAATGACTATTCAAGTCTGCTTAGTGCAAGATATAAATGGCAAAAGAGAATTCATCAATCAACTGAACTACATTATATCGAATTGTGTTTGAAAACAATATATACACTATTGCTATGTGACAATTGAAAATATGTTTAATTCAGATTGAAAGATTGATTGTAGAGTGTAGAAAAATGCAACAATATTGTCTAGTCTTATGACAATTTCAATACGTGAAAAAAATGTATGTTCACAGATTTGAAATGAGTCTGCAAACTTAGTGTTCATTTCAGAATGTTCAGATCGTTAAGATCAAACTTTTATTCCAAGAAAAATTTGGGTTTACTTTGCAACCCCAATACTAATCTTGAAACGAGTCTCGAAGTTTTTTTACAATATTTAGAAAATGGGAACAAAATATGCACAAGAGAATTGCCAATGAAGTTTATAAAATAGTTTTGGATTAAAACCACACCCAATTTTGTATATGAAACAATTGAAAAACAAAATATGGTTTGCTTAATGTAAGTTCGCTGAACGATCTGCAATTCTAGCCCATATCAATTTCGATGCAATTGGTGATTGATTTTGATTTGAGTTAAATCGAAGCGACATTTGCTTTGGTCATATCGTGGGCACTTCCAATGAGCTTGAGCCAATAATTTACACATGAATACGAATGACTTTTAAATGTCGGAATGAGCTTCTGCAGTAGCTAATCACATAAGTGGTCTCTTGAAATAAAAAAGAGTCATTTGATTTGAGAAACTGGTTAATCGGTTAACGCCAACTGGCCAACTGGCTGCCGGCGACAAAGTTGCCCAATGGAAAACTCATGATACAATACGCAAGATTAGGCAGATTAAGATAGTTTACTATACATGTGGACAGGTCTGTGTCCAAACAGAAAGACAGATCGACTAAGATACATACCGACTGCCGGTTGACAGATTTTAATGATGTTGCTGCTACCGATTACTAAGTAGAAGCAAATTGTCATCGCCAAATAATTGCAATTGTTGTGTCTCCAAAATAAAATGGGGGTTACATTCCACAAAATGAAAACATGGCTTAAAGAGATAGATTGCACTTACACACACAGTAATTGGTTGCTTAACGTTTGAATTAAGTGCATTCCAAGTGTCAGGTAATCAATCCAAAAACGCAAGCTTGACTAATTAAATTACACATGTTGCTGTCTGAATTGGAGTTGCAAATAATTGGTGTAAATGGAGTGGTTAGGCAAATATAGGATCCCAATTCTGAAACTAACAGCTCTTTGATCATATCAAAATACTTTAGGAATCAGTTTACTTATACGAACAGCAGAGCTGTCAACCGAGAGCGTAATTTGCAAAACTGACATTTGAATGCAGTTCTAAATACCTGCCATATTTAGTCGCAGCTGCAATTCGCCTTAGAATGCAGTTTAGCACAACTACCAATCACAACTCAAACGAAAGGAAAGTAATTAACTGGTATGCTAATAGAATTGCTCCAATTGGCCATAACTTATACAATAAGTTTGCGGAGTGTTGCAATTTACTGAGAGGAGGTCTATTCCACTCAGAACACAAATTGGCCAAGAAAAGTGGCAAGTGATGTCGTCGCACGCCCGCAACTGGCAACTGGTTTCACTGACTTGCCGTGGGACACCTTGTCAACTGGAGCGGAAACGTTGAAGCTTGTTGCTAACGATGACGATGATGGTAATAATGCTGACGATGATGTGAGTGCAGTTGCTCAAAATGTGTATAATCACAGTATAAATTGCTAGCACTCAACTTGAGAAGGTGGCGGCACAATGTTGAGAAGTTGCAGTTGCAACTGTTGCAAACGGCTCATGAGCACATCGTTCATTCACTCGCCGCACACTCACTTACTGCATTCACACAGCCAGATTCGATATCTTAAACATCTAATCGATCCAGTTATTCATTCAACCAGATTGTCAATATGAGTCCCGGGTACATAGTAAATAATATTTTTTATAGCATTTGGAAAATGATAGTATTTTCAAATATTCCCAGATGGGAAACCAAACATTTTATAAAATGAGTCATTTGTTTTTGAATTTGAATTTTATTTCAAATTTACTACAATAATTTTGTTACTTTTTGTATTTTATTTTTAATAATAATACTTATTGCAATCATCATTTTGCAGGCATTCCGGCAACGTTGACCTACATCAACATGGAGCACAGCTTGACGGGCTCACCTGAATTGATACCCTATCCGGATTGGCGGAGCAATACGGCCGGGGATTGTGCGAATAGTATTACGACAGCCTATCGCATCAAGGTGGATGAGTGCGGCAGACTTTGGGTACTCGATACGGGCACTGTGGGCATTGGCAACACAACCACAAATCCATGTCCCTATGCTGTCAATGTCTTCGATCTGACCACAAATACCCGTATACGGCGATATGAGCTGCGTGCTGAGGATACAAATCCGAATACGTTTATTGCCAATATTGCCGTCGATATTGGCAAAACTTGTGACGATGCCTATGCTTATTTCTCGGATGAACTGGGCTATGGTCTGGTTGCCTACTCCTGGGAGCAGAACAAATCCTGGCGTTTCTCCTCCCATTCCTATTTCTTCCCAGATCCCCTGCGTGGCGACTACAACATCGCCGGCCTGAACTTCCAATGGGGCGAGGAGGGCATCTTCGGTCTGGCCCTGTCGCCGATTCGATCCGATGGCTATCGCACCTTGTACTTCAGTCCCCTGGCCAGCCATCGCCAGTTTGCCGTCTCCACGCGCATTCTGCGCGATGAATCTCGCACCGAGGACAGCTATCATGACTTCACTGCGCTGGACGAGCGTGGTGCGAATGCTCACACCACGTCCCGCGTGATGAGCGACGATGGCGTCGAGCTGTTCAATCTGATCGATCAGAATGCGATCGGCTGCTGGCACTCATCGATGCCATACACACCCCAATTCCATGGCATTGTCGATCGCGACGATGTCGGCCTCGTCTTTCCCGCCGATGTCAAGATCGATGAGCACAAGAATGTGTGGGTGCTGTCCGATCGTATGCCAGTCTTCTTGCTCTCCGATCTCGACTACAGTGACGTCAATTTCCGTATATATACGGCACCGTTGGGAGCACTCATTGAGAATACGGTTTGTGATCTGCGGAACAATGCTTATGGTCCAACGAATACCGTAACGCTGCCCAAGCAGCCACAGGCTGCCTTGCCAGTACTACCAGCAGCGGCACCACCGCCAATCTCCTCCATTTATCAGCCATCGTATCTGCGACCAAAACCCCAGTTATCCACAAGCTGGGCACCAGCACCAGTGGCGCCACCTCGCAGTTATTTACCAGCTGGGGGGCCATCGTCCGGGCAGAGCATCTCGAGCGTGAGCGTATCCCAGGGTCTGTCGCCCAGTGGCGTGGATGTGCCCAAGGCGTATATCTTCAATCAGCACAATGGCCTCAACTATGAGACGAGCGGACCGCACATGTTTCCCGTCCATCATCCGGCCGGGCAGCGGGAGGGACTCAAGAATTATGTTAGTGCCCGCCAGGCTGGCTGGTGGCATCACCAACATCATCATTAGGACTAGCGCATTTCTCATCGAACACTTTCTTTCTCTCTGCAATACTTCCGCACAATTTATGTAGTTGGTTTTTTGTATATTATATGTAACACATTTTTTTTTTATTCCTAATATTGAAATCTTGTTTAAGTTTTGAATTTGTCAATTCCTCAACCATGAGAAACTTTGAACGCTAGATGTCGCTAGCTAAATACAAATCGACATATTGAATTATTGAAATATTACTGTAAGCAAGTTGCTATTAACATTAATCTGCGAAATTTTATGTAAAGTTTAAAAAAAGCATGAAGCAATTATTTGCACAGGCCTGAAGCAATTTACACTGAAACCAAACCAATATTGCAAAACATATTTTTGGGGGTTCCCTTAAAGTTAGTACCAGCAAAAGTCGCCCGCGGCCGCCCCTAGATTCATGTGTAAAATACATTGCATACTTTTAGGCTTGTCGAAAAGAGAACCCTATCAAGCAAAGAAATAACTTATAATACGAGAAGACAAAACCAGCTGCGAGTAAAATTGATTATTTGATTTTGTGTGATTAGTTCAATTTCATATTTAAATATGAATTTGTTGGCATACAATTCACACACTGCACACGCCACTTACTCATTCACATTTTTCTTCAGAAGAGAGTCAAAAACAAAGCGAAAAATCTCGTTTCGACGGCTGGCCCATTCATTTGCATACAGCACGACCGCTGTAAGGGTTGGTAAGAGTAAAGGAGGGTAATGGACAGGGGATGGGCTGGATATATGGTGTGCTCAAAAATGATGGCTGTGCCAAAATTCACACATAATTATAAGCGAGAGACTGAGAAGGCAGCTAAAAGGGAATTCAAAGTGCTTCTGCTGCTGTTGCTGATGCTGCTGGGTTCGTTCAGTTTATGCGTATGATTTATATATATGTAAGTGTCTGTATGGATGGGTGTTGTGGGCGTGGCATAATGTTGCATACTGCCGCTAGTGACTTTCCGTAAAAGCCAAAAATCCCAACAACAACAGAAAAGCACAGAAAACAAACAAACGAAGCGAAAGCAGCAGCAGCCGTTGACTGCCGGCATTTATTTACTTTTTGATTACGAATACGAAATACACTCCCAGCTTCCCCATCCCCCTCCCCTCCCCCACCATTCAGCCCATCTACCTGAGGAGTGAGACGCTGCTGCTGCTGCTGGTTGCTGTGCGAAACACTTAACGCCAAAAGTGAGCAAAGCAACACTTGCTCTATTAACGCGTCTGCTGCTGCTCCAGCTTCAGTTTCAGCTTCTTCGCCTCATATTCTTCCCCTTAAGCGCCGCCTCTCCGGTGGACTCTGTCTGACAATTTATTGAAAAGCATTAAGGTGGAGAAGAAGCCACATCGCTTTCGCGTCCGTTAACGAGAAACGGAGACCAGCTAAAAATACAATGCATACGTGTGGCTAATTTGCGGTTGCCCGAATGATGATTTACATAGGATCAGAGCAACTCGCTGGATACAAAACAAAAAACAACGCAAATACACAAAAAACGACAAGAAAAACCGCACATGCAAATTATAGAAAATTTGGGGCCGGGTGCAGCTTAAACAAATATTGAGATAGTCGCGACGATAACAAGACCGACGACAGCACTATCATTAGTTCTGCCTGCTACGCATATTCAAATGCAATAAATCCGCAAATGGGTGTTTCCATTTGGGCATTAAAAAAACCGAACAAAAAAACAAAACGAAAAACGCTGCTGCTGCTGCTAATTTTATGCTAGACGGGCGTTAATATCAAGCTGCCATTTATGGCTTCCGTTTTGCAGAATTAATTCAACTGATGAGCCTTGAATCTGTCCAACAAATAGGGGAAGGATAGATTGGGGGCAGGGTGGAAAGCGGGCTGATTGTAAGCTGAGCTACTTAATTGAAGGCGCCAACAAGCAGCGGGCGGTGTATAAGTGTGTGTAGGCGTGGCACTTGCAGTCTCCCTCTATCTCTCTGTCAGTCTCTGTGGCAACAACAATTGCTGACCTGCTGTGCAGCTGTCGCAGCTCTTAATCTTAACAAGCAGCAGCATAAAACAAAAAACGAAAAAAAAACGGAGAAAACCAGGCTAGTTCGTTGCTTAAGTCTTTCGTTTTTTTTGTTTTATTTTTTTGTCTTATGTTTCGCTGGCTGTTTTTCAATTAAAAGCGACGCTAATTTTATCGAACAATGCAACAAATTTTATGCGCATTTAACAAAGTCGTAATTGATTGTACAAAAGTGAAGGCGTGAAATGCCGCCAGTGGCAAGCAGACAGCTTGAAAGCTTGCCGGACAGGAAATTAAGTGTGCAAAAAGAGACAAAGAGAGACAGAGAGAGAGAGAGAGAGAGATAGTGAGTACTCATGAGTACTCTGCGAATAGTTCGCGCATTATCCTGGAAAAAGAAAGTGCAATTTAATGGCTTCATTAAGAAATGCAAACAAAAACCCAACAAATATTTCCGTTTTGTTTTTGTTTGTTTTTTTTTGCAAAGTTGCAAGTTGCAATTTAAATGGCTCGAAGAGCAATGAACGAGAGCGAGAAGCTGCGAAATTATCTTGATTGACATTTTATGTCTTTTTAATGAAAGCAACTTCAAAGGATGACACGAAATTGCTCGCATCGCAGCCCACTTTTGCCCCCTTGCAGCGTTGTTGGTGGCAGGCGCATAAAAATTGTTGCTGCTGATAGCCAGGCAGACAGATAGACAGACAGACATTCAGTCAGTCAGCCAGAGAACAAGTGTATCGTGCAGTCACACAAAGACACACAAAGAATGATACAATTGTATCTTGTGCTATCTGCGGCCAGGTAGAGCTGACAACGCAGCTGTGCAACTAATGTACTTACTTGCCTCTCGGCCCAAGAGATGCGAGATATTCACTCGAGAACTCTCGCATTCATTCACACACGCACACACACAGCACAGTTGCAGCACAACTTTAGTAACGACTCATTCATACCACGTAGTTAGCTAAACAGGAACTTGGCTTAAGTGCTTGAACTAATAATTTATTCTTGGCTCGATGTCAATTTATTTTATGAACACTTTCTGATTACTTCTGATTCTCAGTTTCATTTTTATATAAAAACACATATTCTTGATAAAAGTTTGCATATGGCAATTTCCAGCTTTGAAATACGCACAATTTTGTGTTAAGAGTGCAGTTTGTGTTTTTTTCTTTAGAGCGAGATTAAAGGATGCACTCCTGGCATCTTTATAGGGTACTCAAAATGCAGACAATCTAATCGCTGGCAAATGTCAAGCGGCCGCAGCAGCCTCATTCATGAAAGAGTCGCTCGAGTTTTGGTCTGGTTTTGGTTTTGGTTTGGGGTTTGCCTTTTGCGCTCATTGATAACAACAAACGCTGGCTGCAAGCGTAACCAAGCAACGCCTGGCAACGCTGCGTGCGACAATCCGCGATAAAGAATAAAAAACGTGGCCAGTTGCTTCATCGACTCAGTTCGGATCGGGTTGGACTTGGGTTTGGGTTTGGGTTTGTCCTCGGGCCTTGACTTTGAGTTTGGCGATATGCGATATGACGAAACACGCGTGAAGAGCGTCAAACGATTTTGTTATCGTTGTCGCCATAACCGGTGCATGGTTTAATTAAAAGGTTATTCGTGTATGTCGCCAGGCGGCTCAGCCTCTAACTCCGGATATCTATGCCAGATAGGAAGTGACTGAGCGAGCGAGCGAGTGAGAGAAGGATAAAGAAAGAGAGAGCAAGAGAAACACACACAGATACTTTTTTGATTGAGTTGTTTAAGCGGTTGTAGCTGCTCTCACGCAGCCTGCGATTGCTGCGTGCCTTATCTTAAAGACCTTTTCCCTATTATTGCCTACCCCTACCACTGCGGCTACCCCTAACCTTACCCTATCACTTGTACTCCGACCACCGTCCTTGACTGTGGGGCATTCAAAACTGAAACCGCAGAAGCAAAAGCTCAACCAACACTTCGGGGTTGTAGCTGTTGTTGTTGTTGTTGGTTCACCGGTGCCAGGTGAGAATTGACAAATTTCCATTTCATCAATGCAATCAATAAATGCAACAACGACAACAACCACATCTACATTTAAAACAAGTGATGTGAGTTCGATACTGAGCTGAGCTCACACCTCGATGCATGTGCCCCCAGTTGTTGTTGTTGTTGTTGACCATCAAGGCCGTTACTTGAAAACCGCTTTCAATTAAACTGGAGCACACTTTTGCCTGCGGTCAAGCATCATAATGATGACGACAATGATCATCATGTGAATGGATCGCTTGCGGCAGCGCCCAGAGTGAAAATGAATTTCCAATGTGGCCCGCAGCGAAACAATCGAATCAACAGCAGCGATTCATGGATGAATGCACATGTTGCTCATCCAAAAAACGAAAAAAAAGAAGAAAAAAAAGAAACAGGTACTAGTTACTTACTTTTACCCAAGCCAAGGAGCAGAGTTGGTAGCAGTCGATCGTTCAATTGCCACTGTCGCATCGCGTTTTAATATTGAAATTGAAACTCCTGATGGAAAGTTATGAGCCAGTGATCAGGGCCTGCACCCTGCCCCCTTGCCCACTTTTGGGAGTCCGCTCTCGCTGATGATGATGGCTGCAGATTATGGGGCGGCCATCTAGCCAATGATAACATACATACTCACATACACTCGAGATACAACCTAAAAGCGTCCAATTAGCTGAAAAGTTGAAAAGCTGAGCAGCGAACACATGAAAAATCAGCAGCAGCACAGGAAACATAAAGCGAAACGTGCACCTTTGAAATACGCGCATAATTCAATCCTGATTAAAATGCAACTCAAGCAAACATTTCAAATAGCAACTGGCTACGAGAATCCACTTCTGTGAAGCAACGCAGAAAACTAAGCATTCAAATGAACGCTTTAAAATCTTTCGAGTTCCCAGTAACTGAATCATTGAAGAAGTTGAAGTTGAAAAGTTGTATTTGTTATTTGCCAGCTGGAAGAGTTTAAGTTAAGTTCAAATTCAACAATATTTAATGAAGAATGCAACTTTCTCGTTTTTCACAGCAGATTACTGAGTAAGGAACTCTTCTTTCTTTCTTTAGATTATTTAGCTGCTCCGAACAAGAAGGAAATAATCCTTATTATTATTTAGAAGTACACAAAAACAAATTGCATTTATTAATAATATTATTATTACACAGAGAAGGTCTCTGAAAACCCAAATAGCATTTGATCAATGAGAAACAAACGATAATTGTGATAATCAAGTTTGTACGAACGTAATAGAAATAAACCATAAAGTTCAGTTATGCCAGTATCTATATATACACATATAGCAGTAAATGTAACGAGATCATCAACCTCAGACTATTAGTTCAGCAATTTCTTTAATAATGCAACAACAAGAAACAAAATGAAAAACCAGATGATTTGTTCAATTGCTGGCGTGGCAGGCAACATTGTTTGGCATCTAATAAAAGCTGAAAAGGCCGCCAGCAAATTAGCTGAGATTGCCACTCGCTGTTCGAGTGTTGCGACTGTCTGAATGTGTCGCCCGGTTTGCTACCTCATACATCTTCAGTTACGGTTGCACTTGCAGCACTGCGTGTCGTGACCCGCTGCAAGCCTTGGCTTGTAATGGATTTTCACTTACGCGAGGATTGCGTGTGCTCAGCACACAATGCACCCAAATTCAGCCCAGCCCCAACCCAATCCAATTGCAACAAGGTTGACGGGGTTCAGATCGCGTGTCTTTATCATTTGCGTTCCCTCAATTTGCCTTTTGGCCCGCTTCCACTTGCCGGGTTGACCCAACAATTTGTTAACAATTATCGCTGCAGTCCGAAGCGAACAATCAGCTCCTCCTTCTCTTGCTGCTGCTGGTGCTGGTGCTGCTGCTACTGCTTGTGGCATGCAATCAAGTCTCTAAGCCTTGGTGCGCTACACTTGCTGCCCCATTTTGTTGCCTGCCCTTATATGGAGCGCACATTAAGAGTTGCATTCAGTTGCTGTTTCAGCATCAATAACAACGTTGGTGGTCCGCTTACAAGGCTTGCAGTTCTGGCTGCAGCTCCTTTCGGGTTTCAAGTCAATCAGGCCTTCATTTCACATATGCTAATGACGGCAATTAATCAATGAAAATCAGTTAGGCACTCGGATGCTGTTGCTGACGCACGCAATCAGCTCATTGACCACAGCAAATAATAAATGCAAAAAATGGAGATTGAAGACTCTAGTTTCTGCTGCTGCTGCTGCTGCTAATGATGTGCTAAGCTGCATACGTTGTAAACTCCAAACCAACAAAAAAAAAAACAAACAAAAATAACATCACAAATAATTGCAAGTTGACCCACATTTAATTGGCCAGAGTTCGGAGTGCAGTTAAACGCCCATTCAGCGCAGCGGGTAGCCTGCCTAACAAGATTCAGCAATGCACCTGAAACTGTTTGGTCTAATTAGCTCAACTGATCCGCCGATCCACCCACATTTCTTCCATTCTGTATTTCAGGCTAGGCAATAATATGCACGTGGCAGCATTCAATCCACTTCAATCTTGGGAAACCAGTTCAGGCTGATGAGGCTGAGGCTGAGACTCTGTCTTAGCCTCAAGTCTCGGGCACATGTCCGACTTCATCCTAAACTGCAGACGCATGCAAATAATATATAAGTTACTGTGTCAGCGATCAGATCGCGTTCGAGTTGCAACAGGTGAAATTGTCGCCGTGTGCCTCGAGACCTAACTGCCCCCCACCACTCCTGCAACCTGCCCCGTCTCGCTTCACTTTGCTGCTGCCCTGGCACTGGGCAAGTCCAGTCAATGTCAAAGTGTTGCTGCCTTACAACAAAGTTAATTGCACTGCACGCACACGCCAAGACGCAAGTCAAAAGTCCCAGGGCTCGGGCCAAGACTCGAGACTCGAGACTCGTGTGTGAAATATCAAGTTTCTCCCATGTCAACTTGGGCACACAGTCGCACAGTGGACGCAAAACAGTTGCAACCTAACCAAAGACTCATTTGGTAAGCAGAGTGTCTAAAACAGCCACTGAAAATTTCAATGATTTGCTATACAAATGGGCGATCAAATTTAATAAATATAATCGAGTGACTAATATATACCCTAAACTCAGCTGATTAATTAAAGTACTGTGGGCATATTTGATTATTATTGCGATGAGGTTCGCTCCACTGTGCGAAGACTGTCGTCGTTGTGGTTGTCATTAGTCTGCTGCACTTGCTGTTGTAATTGTGACAGGAGCAACGAGCACGGATCGCCAAAAGGGTCATCCATGGGCTGACTTACAAAGGGGTGGTTGGGGCAGTGTATGGGAATGGGGATGTGGGGAGGAGGGAGGATTGAGTACTGCTGCCTGGCAGGCAACGCGCAGCGTGATCGTGAGTGCCAGAAGCTGATTTCAGCGCGGCTACCGATAAGCGGCAACAACAACAACAACATCGATGACGACGACTCTGCGACTGACAGACGCGTTGATTGGTTTTGCTTCACAAGAAGCGGGCAGAGGGAAGGGGAAGACATCAGTTTGTGCAGCGAGAGAGGCGCAGGGAGGAAAGACATGTAAATTGCAGCCAAGAAAGAGAAAAAACATAAAACTGGAACAATTTTCAGTTTTTGGGTAATTTTTAGCCGAATTATTTTCTGTTGTCATCTTTTTACTTGTTTGCAGTTGCAGTTGTTGTTGTTGTTAATTATATTTTGCTGATAGCCACAACGGCCACGCGTCCCGTTCCTATCACCACCACCACTCCACTCCTCCTCCCCCCTCTGGGCTGGAAACACCTCTAGTCAGTGCTTGTTTGTAGCGTTGCATTTGACAAGTTTTTGCATAATTACCGGGACAAGATTCAGCGAGGCGGTGAGTCGATGCTGAGGAAGCTGTCGAGCAACTCCTTTTGGCATCGTTTGTTCATTTTTTTTGTTTTTGTTTATGTTTTTGAGGGCCATTCATAAATTTGGACGAGCAACTCATAAATACTATCGATATCAACACCACTGGTGTATCGATATCATTGAGGGCCATTGCCAAAAGAAGGCCACAAAGGTGTTGGCCATCCAATCACACGTCTGAGCAAGGAAGAGGGATGGGCATGGGAATGGAGGCAGAGCAGGAGTTGCAACCAGTCAGCTCCATGCTAACGCTTCCTTCCTATCACGTTGATTTAATGCAACGGCGAAAACAAATTGTTATGGTTTTGGGGGCCGCCGTAAAACGTGGCCGCAATTAATCAAAGTTCTCGCATTACAATTAATCAAAAATCCACATTGGCCACAGCAACAGGCCACAACAGATACTCTACCCTATCCTTACATTACCCATTTCACCGCTGGCCATAAATATATCATTGCGAATGTGGCCAATAGAATTGACGGCGGCGGCGTCAAAATGCGCACCTTAGAAGTCAAAAAGCCGCTGACAGCCGCACATAAATCAGTTAGCCAACAAGCTCCTGTACCAGCCACAAGGAATCTACACCACACCGAGTGGGTGTCAGCAGAGACTGGCTGTGGTTTCATCCACAGCTATTTATACTGCATCATCCTTTAGGCTTAGCGGCTTTTATGCTTTTATGTGGACATCAGGCGGCAATATGATGGCCATGAACAATTGACAGGCGAGATGTCAAACATTTTGATCATCAGATTAAGAGAGAGAGAGTTGGAAAAAAAAAACGGAAGAGATAAGAGAGAGACAGAGAGAGAGCTCCCAAATACCAACCAGATATACCACTTAGCAGTTTGGCTTCAAATCTCAGCCAATTTACTCCAAATTCATGCAGAATAAAATAGATCAAAGTACTAAATTTACATCGCTAATTAAAATCATTGTGATCCTAAATCAAATATATAAGAGCAAAAAAAAAACGTGAATGGAAATGTTTGACGACTGGTTGTTCTTATGGATTCGTCTTTAGACTCACTTCAGTAGATATATAAATAAAAACGCTCATAATTATAGCAGCAAAAATACAGATCAGCAGATAGATACCAAATATGGCATTTTTCATATTTGCAGTATCTTACAGTGAAGCTGTACAAAAATGTCAAAAATTTCTCTCAGACTGTTTTTTTTTTTGGTTTTTTGGAATTCTCCCCTGTTGCTCTTGATGTAGTTGTCGTTGCCCCACCATCATCATTAACATTACATATTTTATGTGTATAAGAAAAATAAATTCAAGATGACACAGTCGCAATGTGATTAACGTTAAACTTATGCAAAGTGCAACAGTGCAGTGCTAAAAACAACAACAACAATGAGGGAAAATGAACAGCAACAACAACGACAATAACAACAAATACCTGGAAGCTCGACCTTGGCTTGGAGCGCGTCAAAAATCGTACTGCAAAGTGTCTGAAAGTTGGCTGAAAAAAAAACTGAAAAGGATGAAGAAACTAAAAACAACGTCAAAACTGCGAATATTTTGTGTCCGATCTGAAAAGGAGTTCCAGGAGCCGCTCACAGAAGTGTGCAAAAACAGAAAAAAATTCGCAAAAAAAAAAAATTAAGAAGAAGAAGAAGAAGCGAAATGATGATGCGTTGTCAAGTTATTGACAGGCCCAAGTCGATATTAATGACGACTTCATTCGCGGATATCGCGCCAGCTTCAATTTAACACTGGATTTGCTGACTCTTGCGGTGTGGATTCATTTTGCTGATTCCGTTTGGGATACATTTTGTTGTTGGCCGTGTCTTACTAGCAATTACGAGCGGCCAAATATTATTGATCCATATAGTTGAGGCGTTGCGTTCAGTTATCTGCCAAAGGTTTCCCCCCTCTCGTCCACTGGTTTTCGCCTTTTGCATATTCGCATATTTAAGCCAACATGTCAACATAATTTATATTAAATTTTTGCGTCCGATAATGATAGCGCCTGCTGCTGATCAAGCGGCATGCTGCTTACCTGTCGCCATCTCAGTCGCACCTTACACACAAATGGCATTAAGCCGCATCCACAATAACAACGTGGCGACACCAACACACAGAAATTTGCAAAGTAGAGTAAAATATTTTTGAGCCAACTTTATCAGCTCTCAGATATGAACCCTTAAACGTTATCCTTCTAAATATCGCACCAATATCTAGTTAAATATCAACTTTCAAATAGATTGCAGGATTCTGCAATTTTATATATAATTCTGAGGCTTTCTCTGCTCGTACCGAAGAAGAGCATTCACTTGTCGTGTATGTCAGCCAATTGTGATTCCGTTATTGTTGCCTGCTCAAGCGGCATTAAGAACCAATCAAACCGAACCCAACTAAAACTGGCCCCGAGTTAACGTTCGAATGGAACGCGAAACGTGGCAAAAACTAATTCACAATTTCAATGAACGATTGCGAGCGAGGTGCACGCAAACTGCAACTAAAACTGAGGCCACAGCGAATTTCTATTGCATCAACAATGATTATACGGCAGGGCAAGATGTTTCCAAAGTCGGTGGATCAGTTGACCATTTGGCAAACTCTTGGTGAGCATCATCATGTGGAACATCTGGGCCATGCAATGCTATATCATATCCCGTTGCCCGAATGCTGCTGAACGAAGTGTTAAATGAGGCACAGCATGAACGCTGCCAGTTGCCAATGTCCAATGTCAATCGCTTTTGACACGGTTGGGCATAGCGTGCAACCAACACCAAGTCGGAAAGGACACACAACACAGCATAACAAAAAAAAAAAGAAGAAAAAAACACCTAAAAGGACAACTCTCGCTGCGACAGCAAACAAAGCCAAATATATCAAATGCTAAATGCCAAATGCTGAATGCTGAATGCCAATTGCTAAATGCTTTCAAAATGCTTTCGAGTGCGGCGCAACTTGTCCTTGTCACACAACGGGTGCCCAGTCCAACCCAGTTGAGTCCAGTCGAGTCCAGTCCAGGACGTTGCCAATAAAGGACATCGAGGCATTAGAAGTGTTAATAGATAACTGCCTCCGGGGAGCGCAGCAGCAGCAGGAGCAGACCTTGGAGTAGCGGCGAACAGCCTTTTATATGCAGCTGCGCTGGAAAATGTTAAAAAACAAAAAATAATTTAAAATATAGTTAAAAAATTACGAAAGCTTAATTTAACCACAAGCAATCAACACTGAAGATAAGTAAACATAAGAATTGGCCTGGCTATAAAATTGATTAAAAACAAAAATTAAATGTTTTTCTTAAATTATTAGCTTTCCCTGTGGCTACATAATATTCCTAAAAAACTAAATAATTATTAGGGAAATAATTGTATTTTATAGCATTCCAAGGAAAGAAACCAAACATTTCTAGCTTTGAATTGAATTGAATTTTTCTTCATATTGACGATTTGGAAGAGGTCTCGATTTAGTTACATGTTTCGAGAAGTAGCACTACTATTATTTTGACCGCAACTGTATATATATATATATATATATATATATTTGTATATATAGGTATATTTATGTATATGTATGCTGTTGCTCCCGTCTACTAGGATCTTCATTCCTTGATGCCTTGGCTATTAATGCATTAAACGTCATATATGTTGCTGCTGCTGCTGTTGCTGCTGGCGGCTTTTGGGGCTCCAAAGCCGCCACACGACCAGAGACCGGTTCACAGCCGGCACGCGACAGACAGACAGAGAGAGAGAGAGAGAGTGAGGAGTAAAGTCAATAATCAAAAGCACCTGAAAAAGAAACACAAAAAAAACTCTTCTCAGTGTGCCGCAAAAAAAAATCACTCAAGACTCTTCCCAGCTCAAAGAGAGGACTTGAGAGAGAAAAAACAGAGACATAGTGAGAGATAGAGAGAGTGAGAAAGAGCAGACACGCAATGAGTGAGTTTATGGAATGAGTGATCCTTGAGTGGATGCTGTTGCTGCTGCTGGTTGGTTGGTTGGTTGTCTGTTGGTTTGGCTTGTTTGCACCTTTTGTCTGGAACACAGGTAGCCACAGAGCAGCCCGCTGCAGCAGCAGCAGCAGAGGAAGGCAGGTGAGACTCATTCGTAGCTTCGTGGGCACCTATAAATAGTGCACACGGCGCAGGGAAGGGCATCAGAACAGCGACAGCGCTCGCAGGGCCAACAACAACAAGCCGTCACAAAAACTTCAAATTCAAAACTCAAACCAAAAAAACAAAACTCTTCAAAATATGGCACTAGGCAGCGAGAATCAAACCCGTAGCCATTATCATCATCATCAGCAACGTTTGGCGCCGTATGCCAAGCCAAACAACTATCAGCAGCAGCAGCAGCCGTTGCAGCAGCAACAGTTGCTGCTGGGTGAGCAAGAGCAGCAGCAGGTGCCGTTTGGTGGTTCGGTGGTGCGTCGTAATGCACGCGAACGCAATCGCGTCAAGCAGGTCAACAATGGCTTCAGCCAACTGCGCCAACACATACCCGTTGCCATCATTGCAGATCTGAGCAATGGCCGGCGTGGAATTGGACCCGGTGCCGATAAGAAGCTCAGCAAGGTCAGCACTTTGCGCATGGCTGTCGAATATATTCGGCGCTTGCAGAGTGTCATTGATGAGAACGATCAGCAACATCAGCAGCAGCAACATCAGCAGCCACATCAGCAGCAACAGCAACAGCCATCAGCCCAGCAGCAGCAACAGCTTAACTACCAGCAGCAACAGTTGCAGCAGCAGCAGTTCTTGGCGCTGCAACAGCAACTGCAGCTCATTTCACCCGGCAGCAGCAGCAGCTGCAACAGCAGCAACAGCTCTTTCTGCAGCAACAGCAGCAGCAGCAACTATTTTACAAATCAGTCCGTGCAGCTGAAGATGGAGCCTAGCTCTGGCAGCTATGAAGACTATCCCAATAATTCGTGCAGTTCGGGTGCCGAGGATGATGACATTCTTGACTACATTTCCCTGTGGCAGGACGATATGTGAGGAGAGCAACAAAAAACCCCACCACCAACTAGTCAGACCCACGCACACACAAACACACACACACACACACAACAACAACGCCTGGCAAAGTATTATTATTATTACCTCAGCAACCGCAAAAGTATTTATTTTAGTTATAAGCATTTTTTTTCAAATCGCATAATTTGTATTTTTTTTTTCTGTACAAATTAGTTTTTATAGTGCTGTATGTGCCTGTTTTTATATAGTTTATAAGACTGCTAACCATACGAATCTAGCTTATAACATGGAAACCAATTACTTTTAAGATTTTTTTTTCAATAATGAAAGAATATATATATATATAAATATGGAGGACATTAAACAGATAATTTTAAACAAATTCGAAAAAACATTTACTATGGGGGCGGAAATGGGCGTTGAAAAATTGAAAAGCCATATATCAAATGAAGCAAATAACTATGCTAAAAAGCGAAAAAGATGAATAAGCAGTAGAATAGAAAATATTCTAACTTGACTTCAATTCTTGTCTTCAATTCAACAGCTTAATAAAAAAAATCGTAGTTTTAAAGATGAAAATCTTGCTGGCGATATAAGAGCATAACGATTAATTATTAAATATTTTGGGAAAATTTAAAGTTTTCAAAATATTTTTAATACATTTGGCAAATTGATATAAACGTAAATAAAGGGCCAAGAAGAAGACATTTTAGAAGAAAAGAAGAGATAAAAGGAGAAAGAGGAAATAATCTTCCAGCTCTATATAAGGATAAACTCATTTCGCATATATTTTTGCATTTTAATCAGTTCAAAACTGAGAAACTCAGAAGCTGCTGACTACATTAGTATTAACCGTTACCAGCCCGATTTGAGACAAATTGTGTTGCTGGCAAATTATGCAAACGATGTGCAAGAGGCAATCTCCTGAGAGACTCGAATAGCGAGGGTGCGAGGTGCAAAAGAGAAGAACTTAAATTACTTGATGCATATTTGCATATGGGAAAGGAAAAGGTTTTTTTTTTGGTTTTTTGGCTGATGCATTGAATGCCGCCAATTCCGCTGAGCAATCGATCGATCGATTGTCCAATTGAACTAATTTTGAGATATGCGCAAAATGCAGGCAAACGAAATGAGAAAAAAATAATATGTGCAAACGTATGTATAAACAGAGTCGGCAATTTACAGATCGCCCCCGACAAAACACAAAAGAATGGAAACTCAAAACTTGGGGGACTGTCTGCATTGGGGTTTTTGGGGGAGATTGGAACGGAAGCCGCAATGCGTCGGGACGAGGCGATGCAATGCGATTCGCGATGGTTCAGCCAAGATAAGCAACGACAACAACAGCAACAAGAGCAACAACAGCCGACAAACAAACGACAAGCCAACAACCAACAACAAATAAGAACAATCGAGAACAACGACAACATTTGCAGTTGAAGTCCTCGCTTGGCGGATGCGTCCAGTTCTGAGTTCTAGGCTGAAGCTTCATCCGCTGCAAGAGCTGCTGCGCAAAAGACTCCCACGCGCATTTCCGGTCTGCTCATCTCACTCTAACTCACTCTCCCTCTCTCTCTCACACACACACACACACACACACACACTCAGCAATGCCTCATTAATAGATAAATGAATTGGCATACGCATTTCCGTCATTTGCCAATGGCTTCGTGAGGCTTTTTGGGGCCGTCGTTTTGTTTTAAAGCCAATTTCGCTTACTGCTGTTGTTGTTGTTGTTGCAGTTGCTGTTGCTGTTGGGGTCTTGTGTTGCAATCAATTCGCCATGCAGCCAACAGCAAAACGAACGGTTTTGCAAAACTCTACTCCACCTCTCAGCTCCCAAACGCTTCAGCTTTTGGGTTTTTGTTGGCCGCATCTTCTCGGCACATTTATCGAATTATTATTTCCGGTTTTTGTTTTTCTTTAATACCCTACAAATATTACAAAATCAAAAAATAATAATAATAACAATACCAAAAGATATTGAATTTAGGACATTCTATTTATCTGAACTCAGATTTTTCTCATTTTTTTCCTTTTTACAATAATTAACTTAGCTTAGATTTGCTGTCACTTATCTCTTTTCGATCTAATTGATATAATGAAATTATGATTATAGTCCCAATTCAAAGTCTCATCACATATTGGTCTGATCAGTATCAAGAGTCCATGGAATCGTATAACATAATCACAAACTAAGTCTTGCCAACATTTGTCAAAAGTTTCTCGCCTGTTGAGTATTGAATGCAATAAGTCATAGAAAGTCAAAGTTCGAAGGGTATGTGCTAGTTGAGCACTTAAGTTAAGTCGAGCATATATTTCTGTTATTTTTGCATTGATGCCTTATACACATACAGACATTTATGTGTGTGTGTGTGTGTGTGTATAATGTATGCAGCAGAGAGCGCAATTCAAGATCTAAAGATGAAGTACAACAGCGTCATCGATGTGATATAGGGATATAGTGTACGGGTAACTGCCGGAAGGAGCGAGAGGAGGGAGGATCTGGGGGGAGAAATCGCTCTGGTGGCGGTCGCATTGGGCGACATACGACAAAACTGGCAAACTGACGACAGCAAACGGTGCAAAATCGAACGCTTTTTGTGTGAAATTCATAATATGTTTGACAAGAACAAGATCGGGCCAACGACGACAGATCCCAAGCAAGGAATACAAAATTAATATAAAAATATATATATATGTGCATACATGTATATGCAGAATAATGTGACGGTACCCAAAGCGAGGCAAACAAATGCGTGGAGCACCTCAAGCTGGAGGAGTAGAATGCCCCAAAGGTGCCTGGCAAAGGAGTCGCTTGTTGCCATATTCTTTTACATATAGCAGCCAAAGGCGAATGGGGAATGGGGAACGGGGCTGGGGTCCCGAATAAATTTATGATTTATTAAGGATGCTCTGATTACAACACGCCATTGACTAAGAGATCTTGGGGACCTGAAAAGCAACCTGATTGATGTCTCGTAAATAACACTCGCATAAGCAACAGCAACAACAACAACAGCAGAAGAGGCACCAGCAGCAGCAGCAGCGGCAGCAGCGGCAAGTGAGTTATTTGTTTAACATGAACAGCGAACACGTTTTTGACTCACAAATGTTGACAAAGAATAATGTAATTTATGTTCAGGGCCTCGGTACGCTGACATATTTTCATTTTCCTCTTTTTTATTTTTTTTGCCCAAGATTTCACCCAAGCCTAACTAGACAGAGAGAGAGAGAGAGAGAGAGAAAGGGAGCGAGAGAGAGAGAGGTTGTCAACCGCAATTGCAATAACAGATATTTGCACCGATATTGCATATCTATAATAGAAATGTGGGGCGTCTTCCACTTGCCAACAAAACACACAATTGAGACGGCAAAGATCTTTGGCCAAAGGACATGCCGAATTTCAGAATTTCACAAGTTTCTGGCGAAGTGGAACAACAAGTGCCTCTAAGGATTTCCACTTGTCGCTCTGATCGTAAATTAAGCGCTTAGCGTTTCAATTTATTTCTGTTCCATTGTTACAGCACAATTTCCACGTTTTCCATTATTTTCGAGTTACCCCAATGCGCAGACAATTAAAAACGCCCACAACTTGGCCCAAAAAAAGGACACAGAAAGGTGCATTGTGCAGCGGAAGAAAAGGACAATTGCGTGCTGCATGCAACAAAAATTTCAAAGGTGAAATTGGTATTGCAATTGGGACTCAATATATGTAACAATTTATACACACAGTTTCATTCGCTAAGCTGATTAGGATTCGGCTCTTCTCCTTTCCAGCTGAAATACTAATAATGCGTTGCGTACATTAATATGATGATATAGTGGCTGCATAAGGAGCATGAAGCGATCGATGGGTTCCACGCAGTTCACTCAAGAATAGCACTGTTCCAAATGGGCATTTAACTTACTTATCGATTTTTCAGAGGATTATCAAACACTTAAGTATATAAGTAATTGGACGTCTCAGAGACCAATTTTATTGCTCACATTTTGTGTGACAATTATGTGGGAATAGATTAGGAATCTAGCAAGTGGATGATGCAATTGAAATGAAACTCAAAACTTGCATAAAACTGCAAAAAATTAAAGATTCTCTCTTCTCAGAGGGATATGTACATATAATTAAGTGCAATTCTTGTAGCTCCCAGGTTGGATTTGGCGAATGCTTTATGTTTTAATTGCCACCAAGAAGGAGACAAATGTCTCAATTTGCTCGGGGCACTTGCGTTTAACTTGCCTCCTGCCACACAAATTGGGCCACCGAAGTAAGTTAAATTAAAAACGCAAAGTGCGCACCGCATTCGTCAAAAGCAGACGTCTCTTATTATTTATTGTTTATATACACATTTGTTTTTTCTTTTATTATTTAATTGTAGACTTGTTGGGCAAAAAGTTTTAAAGTTTCAAAAGTTAATTGCCAACGTAAAATACACCTTAATATTCGCAGAATGAATACCCTAGCAACGGTTTTAGAACAATAAAGTTTTAGATTTGATTGATGTGATGTGAATCGTTACATTATATATTAATACATTATTATAACTGTAGCATTACTTATTCCCTCTAATTAAATTCACCCAATTAAAAGTTTAATAGTTGAGTTTTCTTATCATGCTAAATGAAATCGATCTTCTTCCGATTCTGTCTGTGCCAAAAATATATATGCAAGATATCATTGCCATCCCAATGAAGAACAATAGAATAATGTAAAGCACATACATAATGATAAGCTGACCAAGTCATTGGCAGAGTATTGTGATGCCTCACAATGTTGCATCGCATGACGACGAATGCGACCCAAACGGAAAGTTGTGGCAACTTTAAGAAGGCCAAAGAGGAACTCAGGTATCCAAAGGAGAACTCAAAAAAGAAGATACGAGTGTAAATATGTTAATTGGTAGGATAAGAAGAAAAATGTGAATCTTAAATATTGATTAATCGAGCATCTTAATCTGAGCTACAGGATATGCTATATTAGTATCTGAGGGATCCATGTTATCAATGTTGTGGGACTAGCATTCAATTGATACTCTGCTAGATGGCGAATAATGTAATGAAATTTTAAGATCTTAAATCGTGGTGGTGCGCTTAGACGATTTCAAGATCAGTAGCATAGAGGAATTTATGCACCAAATATGTGGATTCTGTGTAGTTTTCCGTGAATCGAAATGCTGATTTCTGGTTTCTTTCGGTTTGGTTTGCTGGTGTTTCTCCAGTTAATTGCGCGTCTCGTGTTGATTGCGATTCCTCAAGCTTTTTAGCTTTTTATAATGCAATTTACAATATTTAATTGCGTCGGTGCCCACAAAGAACCATTCCATTACCAGAACACTAGAGAGTGAGAGAGAGAGAGGGAGAGAGTGAGAGGGAGAGAGAGAGAGAGAGAGAGCTGTATGAACAAAAGCAGAAGCCTTGGCGAATTAGCAGCCTAGAAAATGGTGTATGTCATCAAGCATGCAAACAAATATCTATTCCTCTATCCTGTCCGTCTGTCCGCTTGTCCGTTCGCCTGTCTCTATGTCGGCTTGATAGTCAGGATTTCATCATGATCATAATTGTATATACGGTGGCGGACACCTTATTCTGATCAGCGTCAAAGAAAAAAAGGAATTGCCTGCCATAAGCTAACCATTCATTATTTTTCAAAAATTCCAAAGACCGATGGTAGGTATATGTATTAACCACCAAAATTAATATATGACCCCAATTCACTGGGGTTTCCCCACCTGCTAGGTAGGATTATGGCAGGCAATTACGTTTTTTCTTTGACGCTGATCAGAATAAGGTGTCCGCCACTGTATATTGCACTCATATATGAAAATGTTGACTGCACTTTGCTGCGTGACTGTTCCAATTAGTTGTCGTATATCTCTCGCTCTCTATCTCTGTCGCTCTCTCTTTCGCCCTGTCTCTCGCTGTCCCTGTCGTAATTCACTTTTGATTTCATATGCTTTTCATCAAATTGCCGCTGCGCACGCGCATGCCAAAAAGATCGCCCCGAGTCGACTGGACTGGATTGGACTGGACAGCAGCCCATGGACCTTGGTTTGATTTGAAAATTACTCAAAAAAAAAACAACAGTTTTTATATATATTTATATATATAATATATAAAACTGAGAAATTGGCAAACTGAGAAACTGATAAACTGGTTGAGTCTACAGCACACACCCCTTTCCAAATCCGAATCTCAATCCAACACTCCAAAATTCAAAACAACTTAAATTGTATTCAAGTCTCTTTTTATACCCTTTCCGTCTCCGTCTCTGTCTCCGTCTCTGTCTCCGCCTCTGTCTCTGTCGCTGCGTCTGTCGCTCTTCCATCTCCCATTAAGCTTTGGCCATTCTCCTTCTACTAGCTGGTTGTCATTGCCGCACGCCGCGGCTCACTTCAAATGGGCGACGCGCGCGACCGATCTCGGCTCGAGATTCGAGTCTCGAGACTCCAGCGCCAAAATTGCAATATTTTTTAAATTTATGATGAACCAGTAAGTAGTAGTTGCTCTATTCAAACGAGTGCTCGACCGACGTATGCCCTGTACCCAATATCGAAATATTCGGAATATTTTAAAAATAACTGCTACAAAATAAAAAAAAACAAATTCTTGGTTAACGATTTTTTCATTTTTAAATCGAATACTGCAAATTAAAAATAAAAATGTATACAATATGAAATTTAGACCTTATTCTCGTTTGCTTTTCCTAGTTTATAATAAATATTGTATTTATTCTGAAGTTCTACTTCTTCTACTTATTTAAAGAAGTTGAAGTAAGCTTATTGCATGTCATGACACCCATTTTGTATGCAGTTGTACATGTGCGGGGTATAAAAAATGAACACTGTCGCTTTTTTGAACATTTTAATTATACACAGCAAGTCGCAAGTCGCAAGTTGGCGAGTTTCAGAGATTTCGTTCGGACGATACAAAATATAAATGAAAAAAAAGAAGCAAAATGTCGCCCCGGTTCCACTTGCCACAATCAAAAGTCGGAACCGGTAGCCAGAGATCTCCCAACTGGACAACTGTGCTACAATGTATGCATAAATATATACATATTGTGTATATATTTATTTTATTTTATTTTTTTTTGGTGGGGGGTAATTAATAAATTCGCAACGCTGCCACAGGATATTTGCATAAGAAATGATGGCAATGAAATGTTATGACCGCACCGCACCGAATGACAGACGACGGCGAGGATGACCAATGGAACGGGAAACGGAAAACAGAAACGGGAACGGGAACTGAATTCTGTTGAACGGTCCATGGAACAAGGTCACTGCTCGAGATCGCGAATGACCCACTAGAAGATACCCTGTACCAAACATTAGCATTCCGCTATGCAAAACTGATATGTAAAACTTGTAGAGAATAAGATTGGGAGGAAGCAAAAAATAAAAAACTGTCTCTGATCTGTATTTCAGGATTTTTAAAACTAATTGCAAGCCCCTTTAGTGCTTTGAGGGCGCTTCCGCTGAACGTCGGACCTTTGAAGATGGCCGTCTTGGTTGCATAAGATCTGCGAATAGAGGTGGAAAAATACAACAACAACAAAAAAAACACCGGTAATGCAATTGAGAAATACCTTCCAACTGTGTTCCGGAATTTATGCATATAATTTTCGACTACGGGTGACAATTGCAAACAACAACAAACAATGAACGGTGGGCCACAAATATGATCAGAGCCTCAGAATGTGCGCAGCGTGTGGTGAATGTCCGAGAAACCGATTCGGACAAAAACAAAAACAAAAACAGAACATCCTCTTGCGGGATCAGCATTTTTGGGACGTGCTGCAGTGCACGTGGCTCTGGCTCTGATCTTTGTAAAAGCTAAGCGTACAATGGGCATGGCCTAAACTGGAATCATGCCCATTTTGCATTGTGCATTGTGACAATTGACAATGATGATAATGAAAAGTAGTCGGCGTAAATTGCATAAGGATCCTTCTTGCTGCTTCATTCTATTATCATTTCTCTTCAGGCTAACCTCCTCCAGTTCGTTTAGGGTATATTCAGGACTCAGGGTTCAGGATATTCGGTAAATTGTAAAGCGTTTGTAAGCCTCTTCAGAGGTTGCGCCCAAAATGTGTTTCTAATTGACACGGAGCTACTCTCAATGTTCCAGGATTGACGATGACACGCGGCAGGAGCAGAAGCCACAGCCCTGTCAGCAATAGCAAATATGCCAAAAATAAAAAAATAATAAGAAAGGAAACTAAAAACCTTTCAACTTTGGCGCGCATCTTCAGCAGAAGTCAGTGGGTAGCTCATCAAATACAATGGCCATTTGGCCAATTCAGTTTTGCCCATTGCTCTAATGAACGATCCAAATGAGTTGCTTTGAGTTTTGCGTTCACTGGAAAAAAAAACTATAAAGTGATCCACTTTATAGCTCTACGGAGAATGCGAATAGTTTGATAAATGTTCGAGTTGGAGCAAACATAAAGTAAAGACAGAATAGAAAGTCGAGTAAATTATGAAACAAATGGCAAAAATTAAAACCAATTTAGAATAAAGCAATTTGTCTTACTGGTAAATAGAAAGGAAACCTTAGAGTAAGATTCAGGAAGAAATATATCGGAGTATATTTAAATTACAAATAACAGCTCACCAATCAATGAAAAATAATTTCAACTTCAAATTAAAACCCACAGTTCTCAAAAATGAGAACATATTTCAAATTTCAGTTTCAAGTTCTCCCTTTGCGTTTCGCATTGATAAATATGTGTACAGGTTTATAGATGTAGCACTACCCCTAGTTTCCCTTAGTGCTTATGAACTGCCTAAACCTTGTGGCGTGCGAGTGAATCTATTAAAGGGACAGCCGCCGATCGATCGATGAATCGCTTAGGTTGATCCGCCTTAAAAAACGAAATTCAATTAAGCAAATCGAACGCATCCGAATTGATTTTCATGCCGATGCGTTTCTACGAAAAACATCCTTTTGTATTGGATGATGGGATGGAAGGCTAGCGATGAGTATGCGCGGCACCTGTGGGCCCTAAATACCACTGCCGACACCGCTGTGGCTTCTGTTCGGCTCTCTGGGTGTGAAAAATGAAAGAAAAGCGCAAAAACTAAATGAAATTCCGCAGCAGGCACGAAGCGAAGAATGGAGAAGGGGGAATTTGGCTTAATGCAGGGAAGGATGGCAAAAAGGGTTCGGCTGGCATTTAAAAACAAAAACAAAAAAAGGGATTGTTATGCTGATGAGCTGCTGACGGAATTCTGACGGGGGAGGGCGTTAAAATCAATTTTGAGTCAGTCAGTCAGAGAAGATTGAGAAGAGGAAGGGCAACCGAGATCCGCATCGATTGAATATCTGTTGCTCTTATTGATTTAGATTTTGATGTGGGTTTCGATTTTTGCGATCTCGTCAGTCGATACAGGATCTTTGCGTGTTTGTTTAGCTGTGGTAAAAACAGCTAAAACGGTTTTTGTGCATGTGGGAAATTTACTATTTCTAACGGCTTAGCGGTTACGATTTCCGGTTTCCGCTTGCGGCTTATGCAAATATTTGGCCAGCACACATTTTGCCCGCAAGGATACAGCGAAACATCCTGCATCCTGGTCAGCGAGCAATTGAGTGAACAACAATTAATGGATCTGTGATCAGAGCGTGAAAAGTAGTCGGCGGCGTGAGAAGTATCTATTTGCGTCGAGAATGATCATTAGTAGTAGTAGAAAGTTGGGGCGTGCTCTGGCGCAAAACACAAAAGATCGTTTCGAATTCAGTTTTCCACAGGTGATTATTACAGGTGATACATGCAAGGCACAATTGACCTAATAGGCGCATCAAAGTGCAGCATCAAAGAGCGCACCGCGTTGCACCTGATCCGCGACGTTTGCAGCACAAAAAGGTGTTAAATGGGGCGTACTAATGAGATCAGTGCACATAGGACAATGTCAGGACGATTAGAAAGCGATTTACGACAAACGACGCCACGATGCAACGCGAGAGAGAACAAAAGGACAAAGCAAATTATGCTGCGATATCAAACACAACAATTGTTGCAACCAGCCGCAGGATAGACGCGCTCCCCCTGTCTGTCGAAGGACTCGATTGCCACAATGATGAACATCGTTAAAATCATCTTACATAATAATAGGAATAATAAGAGCACAATTGACTATAATGAATAATGGCTTTATTCAAGCAAAAGTGACTTTTTTCGGTCCCTTAAGAGAAGAGGAAAATTTCTCAACTATTCTCAACTTAAAATTAAAAAAAAATATGTGTTGAAATTCTTTTAAGCAAATTTGCCTTTCCCATAATATACAAATTATTAATATATTGATTGCATAATGATTTATTTTATTTTTTTCATAAAGAATAATATATTCTGAACCCTAGACCTAAAAAAGCTAAACTCAATTAAACAAATTTGCCTTTCCGTAATATATATATAGATTTTTTAAATATATTTTGTTGTGTACATAATAGCTTCACTCTTTGCCTAAAATCTTTGTTCAATTTCTTTTAAGTAAATTTGCCTTCCTCATATTAAATAAATTTTGCATCCCAATGATAAAAATATTTATAAACATTTTTGAAAGTGTACTTAGGAAAAATCTATTCTATGCCTAAGATATTTAATAACAAACTTTAAATTCAATTAAGTAAATTTGCCTTTCCCTTAGTATTTGTTTTTATGCTATTTATTTTTTGGCATGTTAACTGTGGCAATCGGCTAAGAGCAGCGCTGCGGCTTCGCACTTATCACTTGGCTACTCAGGAACTTTGCGAACTGAGCAGTGTGGAGCTGCTGCTGTCAGTAATCGGATCTGTTCAGGATTAGTGTCGCTCACTTCTCAATGTTGTAAGCCGCACGCATTTGCAGACATGCGATATGAGTCCACTGAGCTTGTGATCTGGACACACCACCCAAGCAGTGCAATAAACTCCAACAAGTGGCCATCACAGCGAGCGAGAGAGTTAATTATTCGTGTATTTTCACAATTCTGTTCCTTGAAACTGACACGAGTTGCAAAAAAGCAATCACGATTGTATGCCCAACATCTTTGGTCATACTTATCATGTGGAAATAATTCTTCTTCTTTTTAGCTTCACTCTTTAAAGAAGCCGCTGTTTGTAGCCGCTAAAACTTACTTAAATATTCACTACAGCAATTTTAATAACCTAGCAAAGGGCGAATACACATTTGTGCAGAAATTGCAAATGTTTGCAAATTTGTATCTGCTCTCAAAGATTTTGCGACAAGTTAAGTGGTCGACCTATGCATATTGAGGCCAAGCCAGGAAGCAGTAACCTCAGATTAAGGACTACAGTTCCATATTTACACTGTCTAGCAAACGTTACTTTTTAGTTTTGGAAGTTGAGGTTGTTTGCTTGACTACATTTTATTTTCTGCCGAGTCATCCATGGAAGTGCGAGAACGTTTAACGCCTCTTGCCCAGTTTTTCCAGTTTTTCGATTTAGCTGCCAGTTGCGAGTTTAGAGTTCGCGTTAATTGGGCAATGTTTTTGTGCAGGGGCAAGACGGCTGCAAGACTCGTTAGCACATTTGCGTTGCGGTTGCCAACGCAAGGATAACAAGGACTCGCGACTCGTGACTCGGGCAACTAGCAAACTCTCCCGCTCACACTGTCGGCAGTCTACAAAGATGCTGCACTTGTTTGGCTGGGGCAGTGAGCAACTCTTGGAATTTTCAGAAATTTAGGAAAATGCAATATAATTGCGCTGATCATGAGGTGGCGGCATCATAAATGCCATTAACGAGCCAGCTAGCGAGCCAACAAGTTAGCCATGTCTAAAAAGAAACCTTCCTGGAAAACCGCAGAGACCCCTTTCGAGCCAAAAAGTGTAGGTGAAAGTAAGGGCTGTGAGATGAACATGAATCCTTTAAGATGCCACAAACAGCTTGGGCCATGCGACGTTTAATAAATGTGTTTACAAAATGTTTAACCTCCAACAATCAGCGCCCACAATCTCCACCATATTTTGGTTACGGTTGATTCTTTTCTTACTTTTTGGTGGGCGTGTGACTATTTTTATTGTGATTTGATTGGACCGGGACACTTTCACCCAAATAGAGCAATAAATTCTCGAGTGTACGCCCCGAAATTTATGATTTAATTATGGTTTTAACAAGCCGCAATCGCATTCACAATCTCGGTCGCAGTCACAGGTATTTTATCCCGCTGTGTACTAAACGCTCGCTTTAATGCTCCGCGACATTTATCAGTCTTTGATAGGGTTTTTGACAAAAAAGAAATAAAATGAATCCAAAGCAAACCAAGTAGAGCTCCAACATCTGATGATGGAGCCTAGAGTTTAAGTCTGGCGACCAGGCGGATGCATAAATCGATATGAAAATCACCAATTATCTTATGCAATGCATTTGCCCGAGCCGACCCGACTCCCGAGAGAGTGAGAGAGACAGAGCAAGAGAGCGAGTGAGAGGCATATGAGAGAGACAGACACAGACACAAAACTCATAAGCATTGGCAACTTGTTAAGCGCCCCGAAACCAGCAGTAAAAGAAACTTCGGCTGGCGACGGCATGATGATATACAATAATCGAGCAGTGCTCGCGATCAGAACATTGCCTCAATCGAGGGACTAACCAGAAGGCGACTTCACAATTACGAAATATCCGAATTTTGCATTCCCCAACAATACGAAGTTGCCATAAAAGACAACTGAACTTTCAATGAAATGATCTCAAATCTTTAATTCGATTTATGGTTTCTAACGAACTAATAACTCAGACTCTGAGGAATTTTTAGTACGGTAATATGCAGTAACAAGTAAATTTAAATTTTGATACACCAATTGTCAAAATTGTATTAGAAAAATATCAAAATATTTGAAAAGAAAAAATAAAATTGTGATTGAGCGCTAATAAAATGTAGTAACAAGTATTGACATACTTATCTATCAAGTACATACATATCTGATACGGCTCAAAGCTGAGGTCAACTTCTTTTTTTTGACGACGAAAAGCGAACATCAAATCATTCACAAAATGTCAATCGACAAGGCGCATGCGTATTTGCTGGGACTCTGATGGCAAGAGCAAGCGATGATGATGATGATCAGCTCAACGATTGCAATGATGCAAATGCTACAAAAATGACGACAACGACGACGACAACATTTGCCAAGTGCACGTCCAATACCCAGTCCAAGTCCAAGACAAAGATGATGACCGACGCTAACGATGACTCCTACAAGAGGCCGTTAGTGTGTTGGTTGCTTGACTGTTAGCTGTTGGGTCTGCGTTGATCTTGTTGGTTTGTCTGGTCAGCGCCCTTTGTGGCAACAACAAACGCGTTCATTTCCCTCTCAAGTCAAATATACAATGATATAATAAATTGAATGACATTCATAAATAAACAATATAACAACAACCATGATGATGATGATGATGACAACGTTGCCCCGGCGTAGGCTGAGTGGGGATCTCACTACGATGGGAAGCAGCGTAATGAAGACATTAAACGACTCGCAAAAGTCTGAAATCTCTGCAAAAAGACGCACCGAAGAAGAGGAAGAGACTGGAAGGGTGTGATGATGTTACATGCAAAAACAACAAACTTAACATCATTATTAACAATAACAACAACAAGCAAATGCCAAGTGCAATAAATACACACACACACATATACACACACAAACTAAAACCGCTAACCGGTAGCCGTCTCAATGCCAAAGTTAAAGTGGAAATGGAAATTGAAATGGATTCCCGCGCTCCCAATGTTGATGTCTCATTTAACTAAGCAGCGGGGATGCCACAGCAACAACAACTTGAATTTGCCCAAAAATGCAATCATAATAAATGCGCCGCTGCCTGGGTGGTTGCAGATCGGATCGAAGTAGATCATGATGAGCAATAGTTAATGATGATCTCAGCATCGGCATAGAGCAGATGAAGCAGCTTCATCTGCAGCAGTTAGCAGCATTTGACTACTCTGGCGGCCTCACATTAACATACAGTGCACTACACGACTGAGTCAGTGAGAGAGAAGAGGAAGAGAGGGGGAAGATTCTCGTTTCGCCTTTGCGGCAGGATATCGTCATGGGCGCTTTTTGATGAACCTAATTGACAACTTTTTGTCAAGCACTGTGTGGGGATTATGATTGAATTTATGTTAAAATCTCTCTCTTCCAGACAAGTTTCCTTTCTGTCCCCAATCCCATTTACTTAGCGTTTCCCCTCTCTCTCTCTCTCGCTCTCTCTCCTTCGTTCTACTTCTTTGTTAGTTAAATATTTTAATGCCTCGTTTTGGTGGCTTTCGTTATATGTCGTTGATCTGTCCATCAAAGCGCATCAGTTTGATTGATTTGATGCAGACCATGTCTGCCGTGGAGTAGTGAAGAAGGAAGTGGGGGGGAAGAAAAGAGCAGGGGAGCAGTCGCCAGTATATGCAAAAATACAACGCATAGCTAGTGAGTTAGGTCGGCTTATATTGGCAAACAATAATTTCTTTTCATCCAGCAGTACATCTC
The DNA here is from genome assembly GCA_035041375.1 of Drosophila conformis. NCBI lineage: Eukaryota > Metazoa > Arthropoda > Insecta > Diptera > Drosophilidae > Drosophila > Drosophila conformis. Next base: position 9,513,819 of record JAWNLE010001151.1, read on the forward strand.
AGGTCCGATTTAGCCAATGGCAGCTATATGATATAGTGATCCGACATATAGATATTTGATTGTCCTTCACAAAAAGACGGACGCATTCTAATTTCATTAAGGCTAGTTCACTTAGAAGAGGACAGGTGGCCATCGCCATAATGACTTTGATACTGATGTTGATCAAGAATATATATGGATTATATATTCTGAGACGTCTTCGTTAAAGCTTAGGCAACACACACTGTATTAGTTATACAAATGACTTAGGCAACAAACTCAATTAGATGACAAATTACTTAAGCAGCAAACGTGCTCAATTAGAGCAAATGACTTAGGCAACGAACTTGCTTAGTCAAATGACTTAGGCAACGAACTCGTACAATTATACAGATGACTTGGACAACAAACTACATACACATATAGTAGTGTACTTATATAGCTGGCAGGATTCGCTTAAATATTAGAATCGAAGCCTAAATTGTTCCAGAAAATATAATTAATGTGTGTACTCTATTAGAATTGTCTCGAAAAGGAGAAGAAAAAAAAAACATTGTTGTGGGTTAGCAAATAGAAACTTTGCCTTACAGCTTACTCGCATAAGGCTGCTGATTAACTTTCAACTGAAGCCGAAACCTAAAACCGATCTGTGAGTCATTGTGAAACGTAATCCGATTTTGATTAACACTTGGTGGTTGGTGACAAAGTCAAGCCACCGCTGGCGAAGATCTATACAGAGAGATCTATATAGATCAGATCAGATTTCGTAGATACAGCACATTGGGTAGATGGTAACAAAGATAATGTTGACAAACCTCGTGCCAGCTGACAATGACTGACCGAAATAGGCTCTATTTCCGTTTGCTAACTAGAGCGCGCCTGTTCAGGTCAGATCCACTTGTGGATATGTGCAACAGCCAGAACCAAAACCACATTCACATATAGTTGGTGCGATAAACCGCTTTGTACGCCTCCGAGACAAAGGAGAACTTAATTGCCTTTGACAAACTAGAAGAGACTTACGACGATTTGCTCGCCTGTCCGCCCCGCAAACAACGCCCACATGACGATTGTGTTGTAGCCGAACTCAAGTGCCTGGACAATGGTCGCACACACAACAAACAAAAAGGACGAGCCCAAAAAACAACAGCAAAGACAAAACGACAAACGACACACATGTGACAATTGCCTCTTGGCACGCACCACCTCGGGACTTAAACCCAACTGCAGCAAGCATTGTTGTAGCCGCAGACAGCTTCAGACTCTGCCTCAAACTCTGCCTCAACCTCGCTGAGCGCTGTCCACTGACGCCCGAGGCTCTTGGCTTGCAAGGGAGACAGAAAGAGAGTGTCGAGCCTGCGACAGCTCCTGGAATTCGCATGCGAACAATATATATATTTATATATATATATATATATTTGTGTATGTGTATATATATATTTAAGATTAAATACAATTGTAATTATGCGCGCGCCCAAAAAAGTGGGCGTTGCACAGTAGTCCCTGGCTGCCAACGCCATTCAACCAACAGCGACTGTGACTGCGGCCACAACTGCCAGCAGTGAAAGCCAGGCTATGTCCAGCACAGTGGTGCAAATGCACATGAAAAGTGTTTTTACAGCTGCGCTTAAAATATTCGTACTTCTATTGGAAAAATCGAAAATGGTAAAACCAAAAATTGTATGAATTCTTCCTTGCTTGCTCTAAGTCTCTTAAAAAGCTTAACAAGTAATTTGCATGAAATAATATTAGTTATAATCTTGACAACTTTCTGTCTTATATATCTTTGTATGAAACATGATATTTCAAAAATGTTGATCGATTATAATCCTATAGCCTTTAGCTGGTATCCAAAATGAGAATAGAAATGGGAGAAGACAATAAGCCTAATTCAAGATATACTAAATGCGATGTGCTACAAAATGTCAATAATGAGAATGTGTTCTTCAATGAAGAAAAGAAGCCAATAAGCTTGACTAAAGAAATACTATTATTTATTTTTGGTCACTGTGCAACCATGTCACATGATGAATGTCCCGCTAGGGCATTGGGACAGTATTTGGTGCTTTTCTCACGCTGTGTGTGTTTGAGGCGTCGTCTCGTATGTTAAACTGTCGCTCGCAGCCAAAGTGCAATTAAACAAATTGCCAGCCGGCCTGCCGAATAAATTGTCTCAACTGAACGATGCAGTGCAAGCAAAAGAAGCAGAAGCTAACAAAATAACCAGAACTCAAAGATTTCACCGTTTGCAGAATTCTTTAATTGTTGGCAAATCGTCTTAATTATTTTAGCAGCCGGCCCTCAGAACGAGGCATCACAACTGAACTTAACTGCAGGCGGCGTCACAACATTATATATAGCTGCCAGACATGCCAGAGAGATGGATTCCATATATATATATTTGTACCCTCAATCCATTCAAAATCTGTAAAGAGGGTTTAATGAAGTTCCGGAAAAGTGTGTAACAAACAGAACAAAGCTATTCTGAATTATTCTGAATTCTGCATTAGAAATTTCAAATTTGGCATATGAATCTAGTATTAACATATACGGATGAATTTTATTTCGTTTTATCGATCAAGAACATTGCTAAAACTGGATATTCTTCATTAAGAGTTGGGTTCTGGGTATTCGATAGTCGAGCACTCTCGACTAAAGCATTCTTATTTCTTATATGTGTAGCTGCATCTGATCTGCATAGCCTCGAGGCTGACTTTGGGTGCAAAAAGTCTGACTTTTGCTGCAAGCCTGATGTTTATCGACTCGTGTCGACGGCTCAGGTTACACACACACAACACACACATACCACGAACACACACACTCTGTTTTTCGTGTAAACAAATCCTAACATATCCTGGCAGCAGCAGCCAAAGCAGCCGGCCAGAAAACTAACTCATTGTGCTGTTGTGTGTTGCGTGTTTTTCCCAAATTTCCCTGGAAAATTTCTAGAAACTAGAATTGTGTTGTGTTTGAAAATTCGCCGACAAGCAGCAGCAGCAACTACGCACACAACAAGAACAACAACAAGAACAACAACAAGAACAACAATTGAGTTTACAACACACACAAATCTCACGCCTAACAAGGCTCTTAAGCCGCATTTAGTTGCGGCTAAGCCACAGGATCTCTAGAACTACTGTCCACAGCACACTCTCTTTATCTCCCACTCTCTCTCTCTCTCTCTCTCTTTCTTTCAGCCTCCTTTTGTGTGTGTAATCTTGGCGGAAAATCTTTAAGAACATTTTGCATAATTTGCGGCTGTCGTAATGCAAATCCCATTTGGACCATAAAAATCACCCATTGCCAATTATGATATCTACCGCAAACCCCAGCCCAAAATATAACTGATCACGATAATAATAGGCATGAGAGATCTTAACTCATAATAACAAAACAACTTTGTCTAGCTGCATGTAATACCTGAAGAAAGAAAAGAATTGCAGCAATGATCTCATCGTGTACCGATTAGACTTTGTCATCTAGATTTGTACAGGTTTATCTGCTATATGTAAGTATACATATTTGTTTTCAGCGATATAAGCAACACCTGCTGTACATACCAATTAGTTATGCCACGTTCTGGATATCCAAATATGACTCATTTTATGATGATAAAATTGGAACCTCTTCAAAATCTTCGATATGATGAAAAATTCCAATTCTGCAGTTCAAAAAATGTTTAGTATCCCATAATTATTTTATTTTTATTATTATTTTGCAAATACGAAAAATGTATAAAAAATATCACCACCCATCATGTCTGGTTTTTAGAAATATTATTAAGCCGAGGGGCAAGCCGAGAAAAATGCACTATTATTCCACTCTCTTATATAAAATTTCAATAATATTTTAATAAAATAAAAAATTATAAATTTAAGGACTTTAATTTTATTTTCATAAATAACTTTTGATGTCTAATACCCAAAACATCTTCACTACAAGCTTTTTTACTATAAAAATAAAAAAAATATAAATTTAATAAAATTAAAACTCAAAATGCATATAATAATAAATAAATTGTTTCAATTATTGTCATGTAATAAAAATAAAGTTTGGGAATAAGCTTTCGTCATCTGATTGCTTGTGTTTAGTAAGTCTGCTTGGTAATTCCAAGATTCCTCTTATTAAATTTAATGTGTTTTTCTTTTGCGGCAGCAATGTTGCCAGCAACATGTTGCATGTCTGAGTGCCATAATCGTTACAATCGTCATAATCGTCAATGATCAAGCTGCAAAGAAGGATATTATTGCACATGTCGAGGGCGTTGCATGTCAACTGCATTTCAGTGTCTTCGATTTCGTTCTTGATTCCACGAGGCAAGATGTGTGCCCCTTGTTTAATGTGTGAGTGTGTGTGTGTGTGTATGTGTGCTGGTTTGTGTGCGATGGGGTTAACATTAACAAACAGGCCTCATTTGGGTTTCATATTTGCCTGCGACAGGACGAGAGGAGGAGTAGACGTGCCGTAGCTGCAGATGCACCTTGATTGTTAGCCAGAAACACAGCGATTTTGAAAATCCTCAACCCTCAGCCCTTTAATGTTCCTGGGGCAGCTGATATTGCTACAAAACAACAACAACAACAACAACAATGAATCGTGTGTAAATTAATATTTTCTTGGTGTCGCGCAGTCCTTTTCAGAGCAGTTGTTGTTGTTGTTGCCAGTTCCTTATCACTTCAGACCGAAACTAGGACCTGGCGCACGCGTTTGCACATTTTGCTGTCGTCTTCCTGCCCCTGCCCCTGTCCCTACCCCTAGACCTAGCTCCCGTTAACGGGTCTTCTTCTCTCTCTCTCTTCATATTTTGCAGCTTGTCTATTTTTCTTGTTTTTTTTTGCTGCCTGGCGCGTGTTTGTCCTGTGTCTTGGGTCCTCAAGTCCTCAAGTCCTCGAGTCTAGTCGTCTCCCTCCTCTGTTTTAGCTCCGCTCGTGTTGCGCTTCCTTATAAATATTTATGTATTTGTTTGCATATGTCCTTCATCCTTCATAGACAGCACTGTGAGCTCTGTGCACTGTTTGCACAGCTTTCAATTGACATTTGGCCTGACGCCCGACCAAATTTACATATTGATTGAGTGAAATAGAAATGAAGAGGCAACCTGTATCGAAAGACATATATGTACGTATATGCATATAAAGAAAAGTATCAAAATCTATGGATTGTGAATAGTAAATTAAATGAGTACTGCTCAGAGGTAAAAATTTTAATATTTTAAGTTTGGATTAAAATCAGACAAGCAAATAAGTAATGGAATACCTCTAGTGAAGAGGCAACTCAATTAAATACTAGCAATCTTTGATTTATTATAAGCAATCGTAGCTTACTTCAGCTAAAGCAACCCATTTCCAAATATGTCAATTTGAATTCAAAGACCTTATAAGCAAATATTTAGTACAATTCCGGAAATCCAAAGAAAATAATAGCACATTAAATTCCTTCTATTATATACAGTAATATAGTTTATTATCTATTTAGAGTCCGAGAAAACCGCAATAAGCGACACTCGAGGCAGGCTGTAAGTCGAAGTCAACTCAAGTAGTGAGTGAATGGTATTACGATAGTGATGACCTTGTGTCTCCATGCTTATGATAATGATCATCATCATGTTGATAATGACGATGATGTTATCGAGAGAGACGATTGATTAATATAGGCTTGATAGCTTTTTAAGTTTTGTTGTTGTTTTTTGGTTTTTGCTTGCTTGGCCTCTTTTAAATATTGCGAATTTATAACATTCATTAAAATCAATCAACTCATAATAAAATTTTTACGCTGAGGTAGTGTAAATAGAGGGGGAAAGCGGGGCGTAGAGGTGTGGAGTGGATAATGTTCGCTGTTCTCTGGGCTGCTGCTGGCGCAGTGACAGGCCAATTACACGCTAATCAAACAAGCCTGACAACAATTGCCATTGCCATTGCCATTGGAGTGCCAGGGCGTAGAAATGGAGTTCCTCCCTGTATGCAGAAGAAGGAGAAGCAGAAGAAGAAGAAGAAGCAGGCTGACTGGCGGTCAGAAGAAGATGCATCCATTGAACACCTAATTGCAGTCAGCTATGTGTCCTTGCGCTTGACAAATTCCAGCTCGCTGCCAAAAGGCCACAGGCCGAATACAAGGCACAAAATCCAATGCACTCAGCAAACAGACAGGCGAAAAATACTAAAAAAAAAATTTTAAATTCTAAGGAGTTGCTTTGGTCTCTAAACAAATATTGTTTTGGCTGCAAAATTTATATTTAAAAATTATACACAATTTTAAGAATGATTATTATTATATTTTCTATAAATTTCATTGAATTTTTTTGAGTGTACAATTTAGCCCTATAAAATAGCTAAATAGACGCGCAAAAGAAGCCCGAAGTCAATGTCAAGAGTCCGAGCTGGAGTCGGAGTTGGAGTCGGTAAAATGCTTTTGTTCTGCACCGACTGTTGGGTGGGACGATGCGACAAGTGTTTAATCGTTGCTAATTATACCAAGCAACTAGAAGAAGAGGCAGCAGAAGCTTAAGCAGACTGCAACTGCAACTTCAACTAGGAAACTGCGCGTGTCACTGTCAGCCCAGAACAGGCCAGTTCAGCTCAGCTCATCCCAGCCTAGCCCAGTCCAGTCCAGGGTCTCTGCAAGCTAAATGGAATGGCTGAAAAGCTGGAGCCCAAACATACTGATGAGCAGCAGCAACCGCAGTAAGGAGCAGGTGGGGGGAGGAAGAGGAGGAGGAGGATGCGGGGCTGCTGTGGAGTCTGCTGTGGAATCCCAAGCGTCAATTTAATTATGCGAACAATACAAATTGCGGCGCACAAAAGAAATGTTTATATACGATGCAGCAGCAACAAATTGCTGGCAGGCTGCTGCCCGACCGCGTTGCCAGATCGCACAAATAATTACAAAAACAAAAACAAAAAATGCTAAAAAGAAAATAATAAATCATGAGTCGCTTGGCGGCGCGACAAATTAACACATAAATTCTAGCACATTTATATAAGTGCATATATATATATATATATATATATATATGTACACTCAATTCCAGATCGAGATCCAGATTTTAAGTCTATGCCTCGCTCATTCGCTTCTTCTTCTTTTTTCTTTTTTCTATGTGGCCAGCCAATTAATAATATGCGAGCGGGGCAACTGACGCGATGACAACGCCAGATACGCGTAATGCATGCCGCATTACATGCTCGCTTATAGTGGTTGTAGTTGTCGTTGTGGTTGTACTACTCCCTATCCCCTCCTCCTCCCCCTATCACACTCACTGCCTGCCTGGCTGGCTGATCACTCCCCTCGCCCCCTCACCCCGTCACAAAACAGCGCTGGTCTGTGTGATCTTGATCACGTGTCGGCGTCGGCGCTGCAATCATTGATCATCGTCAGCCAACGAGGGGGAATCCGCAATGGCTTTTTACCTTCAGCTTTGACTTTGGCCGCATTGCTCAGCTCAGCTCCCTACTCCTCTCTCCACAATCGTGGCAGATCAGCAACGTTGCAGTTGCAGTTTCAGTTCCCCTTCTGTGATTCGAAAATTTCATTTTAATTAAATTGTTGCATGCGCAAGTGCCCATTTAGCTTGCTGCCAACTGCTGCGACTCCACTCTCCCCATCTCTCTTTTAGCTGTGATATTATCAATGCAACGGTTTATTACTGCCGGCTCATGCCGCCAACAACAACAGCAACGTCAACAAAAACAAAAAAAAAAAAAAAACAAAAATGCGGCAAAACGCAAAACATTTTGCGCCTCAAATTACATTTTAATGATCTGTGAAAAATATTTGGAGCAGTGCGTGAAGAAAATAAAGATAACCCAAAACCGATTACAGCTTGCTACAGATTACAGGCCAGCTTCTTATTGGCCATTACCAGAAAGCATTCTTCGACTAAGTGCCGGCAAATTAGTTCACATTACCAAAAACTATAAAAATAAAGGTAAAGTGATTTCACTGGAAATAATTAAAAATCGCTTAGCCATCAATTTTAGTAATCAGTTTATGCTAGACAAAAATACAAAAGAGTTCAAAAATTACAAATTTACCAATTATAATGCCATTTTTTTTTTTGCATGATTTTTGACTGATTTTATTGCCGTGATCGCACTGCGAAGGCTGAGAAGTACATTATATTGAGCAGAAAATTTCATTTTAAAATGAGGAAATCATCGAAAAGTAAAATAATACAAAATTTACATTGGATTTGCAACTTTCTTTCATTTCTAGGAACTGGGAAAAATCAATATGAGTATTAAAACAGATTAAAGAGCTTTGCTGTTGGCCTTCAGCTTAAAGTTTCTTATATTTCTTACCTGTGTCATATTTCAATTTCGAAGTGGATTTTCCTAAGGAAATTCTTTATAAATTGATGTCAAATTCTTGGTAGCTTTGGGTTGGCCTTGTCGAAAGTGTATCATCTGTGATGGGAGAAAGTTGGAAAGTTTGTCTTTTTGGTCTCACAGCTTTATATAGGGTGTCTATAAATGCTAACTTATTTTCTGTTCGATTACTCCAAAGGATTCTGTAACATGTCAGTTGTCAGATGCGAGTTTCACGAGTGTTTAATGGTGTTTTTCGTTTACGTTTCGGTTTCGATTGGTTCCCATGGGGAATTCACTTGTTTTTGAGGCTGAGGCTGAGACAGAGAACCCAAATGTACATGTCATGCAAATCGAAGGATGGTCATCAAAAGGATTGCCAGCAAGGATCAAACAATAACCTGATGAGCTGCCGAGCTGCTGATCTGATGAGAAGAGAACAAAGCGCAACAAACTGCCACTTGACTGGCCCCCAAAAGCCAAAAAGGCGCACACAAATTTTAGCTTGGGTTTTGTTTTTTTTTTTTTTGCTGTTTTTCTTCAAAAACACAATGCCACTTGTTGCGCCAACAACAACACTCGAACTTGCCACTTGGCATGATTGACTTATCAAAAGGAGTAGTTGACTGAGCAGCAACAACAACAACAACAAGATCAACAACGAAAAAGCAATGAAGTGTTGACAAGTGGCAAGGAAAAGGAATGTGTGCACCGTGAATCAATGAGCCTCAACTGGATGCAGGGGGGAAAGCGGGGAAGTATATATTGAGCGAAGGGAGGTATGGGAGGTGTGTTGAGCCGCGTCAGTCGTTGCATGAATGAATGAGCGCGCTTCAAGCAGCAAACACCAGCACACTGCAACAAATTTCAGACCAATTTCAATTGCAAATTATTACAATTAAAATTAATTTAATAAACAAAATATTATGTATCTCAAATAATCAATTAGTTATTTAAAATAATTAATAAATATGAATTAAAAATCATTTAAAACCTAAAATAATTTTTGATATTTCAAATCTGCCCAAATTCTTAATTTTAATTGCTCGCTCTTTCGAATCCAAAACCCAATTAATTCCAGAGTTATTTTTAAGATTTTTTTTCTTCTAAGAATTGCAGTCAATATGCGTGCAAACATATATGTAAAATATATCGAAGTCAAGTTTATCATGTGGATCTACAAAAAAGACGAAGATATCTTAAAGGAACTCAATAATAATAATATTCAATAACGCTCCTTATATTGTGGTGCTACTTTTACAGTCATGGGCATACAAATAGAACCAAAGAAAAAAAAGGTCCTCATTTGTTTATAAAATGCTTTTCTCATTTCTTCAAATATTCAATAACTTTTGCCGTAGTGATAGGATTGATTCGATTATATATCTGATGTACAGAAAGCACTATGGAAATTTTGTACAGTGCCACATCATGGGGCGGCAGCGGCGTGTTGCATGCAACAGCCTGGCAGGTAGGCAGGCAGGCGAACAGCCTGAATTATGCGCACGCATTGTGCGCACGTCATTCAGCAACAAGCAGACCAGGAGCCAACGGCATCGTGGCAGCCTGGCTAACCTCGTGTGTTGCATGGACTCCAGCAAGTGCAACCCAGTGGCAACAGGCCGCAACACTTGTGCATGTCCAGTGCGACGCGTTTTCTGACGAAATTTACAACAAGTGCAAAGCGCGCAAAATGCTAAAGAGATGTTGACGTTGACGTCGACGTCACAATCGACGCAACGTCGCAACGTTCGATGGTGCTGGTGTTTCGGTGGTGCTGGTGGTTCGGTGGTGGTTCAGTGTGATTTATGATGTGCTTCAACTGCACAGTCAAAAGCACTTGGCTGCTTTTGTGCAGAGTTCGACATGGAGTGAAATGGCATTGATCGCTGCTAAAATGCTGTTGTGACAAGTTTCCTACCTGCCCCTGCCACCCCATCCCTTGCACCGTTCCACTTACTTGCCATTTTTTAAAATATATATATTTTTTAATTAAAATGTGAAGCGCAGTCATGTAAAGCAGCGACCCGCAATGCAATTACATAACTCAATCAATTTGTAAGCGAACCAAAAAAAAAAAAGCCAAAAAAATAAAGGATTAAAAGAGCTCACAAAAAATATCAACCCAACTACCCATAAGACTTTGGCAATCACTTAATCTGAACTAAAAAAAAATAAGGGGAAGCAAGCTAAAATAACAACAACAAAAATAACGTTGCAGGTAAGCTTAACCGACTGTAAAATACTCTGCAGCCAGTCACAGAACAGAGACCTATTGAGTATGGAGGATGAGGAAATCACTTTAAAGCTGTTCAATACTTGCAGAAGCGTGTTAATATTTATTTATGTATGTATCCAAGCATATAGTTACCATATAACTGCCTTAATGCTTGAATTTAATAAGTGTACAATTTATTGCTAACAGTATTAGCCAATTAATTTAACTAAGGGGCTTCTAACATTCAGAAATTTTCTAAGTTTTCATGTGAAATGTGCTTTGCTGCCCATGCAGCAAAACTTGCCTTTATCTCTCAACTATTTTTTCTGATCTGTCTATATATTTTTGGCATGTTTCAGGAGAAGAAAAAAACGCAAAAACCAGAAGCGCTTCCAAAATGTGAACGGATCGGCACTATTTACTTTTTTCAGATTGCGATCAGAGTATTAAGAAACAGCAAAGACTGATCGCTTTTAAATGATTTTGGCTGCTGTAGTGCGGCGATAAACGAATTTATTGCAACAACGCACACAATAATTGGATAAACTCTACAAAGCGACAGTGGGACAGAGACAGCGAGAGTGCGGAAAAGAGACAGAGTGAGGGACAGAGAGGGGTAGAGAGGGATAGAGGTATGGGCATTGAAATGCTTAAAACATTATTATTGCTGACTACACGCTGCTGTTGCTGCTGCTGCTGCTGCTGTTGCTGCTTCTCCTTGGGTGTGCTGCGGCCCCATTGTTTCGAGTTAAGAGCCAATAACAATAAGTCCAACAAGCGATTGAAATTAAGTTGCTTCATTGGCCACCCAACAAACTTACCGCAACCAAAAGTCGAAGACACGTTGAGCCACTCTTTCCGCAAAAAGGGGTTGCAATTCCCTTCATTCCGCGTTCCAATTTTCAAGACTTTGAGCGCAATTTATCACGTTCTTTATTAGCGACAAAAAAAACAGCAGACAACCCTCCGCGAAAAGGCAAAAGCGCAGCTTCCCAGTTTAATCGATTATCGATCCTGCGATCGGACAATCTCTCGCAGTCCTGAGATTCCCACTCGGTGTTTCGTAAATTAGTGCATTGTCAAATGGCTGACAGGCCAAGATCTCGAAATAGCCCCAAACCCAAAGCCAAAGTCAAAGCCGAACTCAAACATAGATTGTCAGATATAAATGTACATGCATATGCATATATATTTTAGCTGCTAGGCTGTGTTCGTAAAAAATGGCAACAACATAATCATCGATTGTCTCAAACTGATTCGCCCCAATAGATTCGCAATCGCAGCGATGCTACCCGCTGCCTATTAAAATGAGAAAACGCATTCATACAACTACCTCAAGTACCTATACTCTATCAATTGAAAAACCAAAGATGTACAAGTACAGTTGAAGGAAACTCTTGGGAGGTGTGAATTGTATACCAAATATTTATTTAGTAACGATTGGAAAAGCCATTATCGCTTTTCTCAACAATCTGTGACATACTGAAAAGTTAATTATATTAAATTTTTTAGTACTGCGCTGATCAATTGATAACCGCAGAAATATTGACCCCGTCTATATCTGAAGTTACTGCTACTAAGTAATGTTGAGGCACATGAAAGATCAATGAGCAAATTAAGTTCGTGAAAGAATTACACATTTTTTAAATTAAAGAAACAAAGCATATATAAGATAATATAATAACATAATATAATAAAATATATATTATACATATAATATATTTTTAAATGCAATTTTGCTATCGATTCCTTCAGCCTGACACACTTTTCTACATTATATATGCAAAGAGTTGGCACATTCTGACTGCTGACAAAATCGCAATACCCTATAGTGAAGGGTAATAAAGATTTAAAATATAATGAAGCTCATAAACTGACACTCGCTCTGCAGACGCTGAAGAGAGATGCCGTTGCGATGATTGAAAAAGGCTGAAACGGCGGCAGGAGCCGAAGCTGGAGCAGTAGCCAAGGCAGGGAGCCGGGAACAGGAAGAGGAGGCGGCTAAGCGCCGAGAGCCATGATCAAAGTCATGATCATGATCAGCGTCGACAAGCGGCGCATATAAAATTCATCAAAACATTATTAAAACGTTGGCGCAGGCAAAAAGTTGTAAATTTTTTAAATACAAATACACAGCAGCGACGAAAGACGAGAGGAGACGGGTTGAGATGGATCCACACGATCGACAGACATATCGAAAATCGATAATCTCTGGTTGTGGATCCAGTGGATCTGACACTGGTCCTGGCACTGGCCATGGCCCTGGCCCTGGCCATGGCATACTTTTACTAACGCTAATTTAAACGATCAGGCGACGTGTTTCGTTGGAATAACAAAAAGACCATCGTCCATCGTCCATCGTCCATTATCCCTCGTCCATCGTCCCTCGTCCATCGTCGCCGCATAATTTGCATATCAGCTTAATGTAAGCGTTCGCAATCTCTCGCAAGTTTGAGTTTGTAAAGCGCAGCTTATCGCAGGAGGCGATCATGTCTGATGCTCGACGACAAAACTGTGTCCACAAACTGTCCACAAGACTCCAGCACAGAGAGAGAGAGAGAGAGAGAGAGAGAGAGAGAAAAAGAGAGAGAGAGTTGCAAAGGCGTACCCACAGTTTTGAGGCTGTTGGTTTGCATTAATGAATGCCACAGGCTGACACTTTAATTTTCAATTACAACAAATTGCCCATAATGTCTATGCTTATCGCCACAAACCTTAACATCTCGCATTAGTATGAGTGTGTGTGTGTGTGTGTGTGTGTGTGTCTGTGAGTGTTTGTGCTTTAATTGCGATTTTCGATTTGCGATTGCAAGGCGAGGATCAGCAGCGAGGCAGAGCAGAGTTCTAATGACAGCTTGCACAAGACGGACACAAGACTATGTTGCAACAGACGCAGCAGCAGCAGCAGCAGCGGCAGCATCGTTTGTTATCAAAATCTACGCAATCTGAAATCAATCCATCAAACTCAAAGATTACAATTGATTTTCAGCACGAGTGCGACAGGGAGGCGAGTAAGAGCTCGAGAGACAAGCGGCAAGCGGATCCATAAATAAATGTAGTGCATTCAGCTTGTGCGTGTGCAGCATATCCGGTCCCAGCTTGCCAGGCACCAGATACAGTTGCTGCTGGTCCATCAAATGTGCAAAAAAAAAAGAACAAATAAGAAAAAAACAAATTTTGTTTCAACCTAGAGTACACGACTGCGAAGCTACCCTATTCACAGTACTGACACGCAAAATCCAAAAAAAAACGCACTTTTTTAATTTATTTATTTAATTTTTTAAAATGTAATTTATAGAAATTTATAAACTGCAATTAATTTACATTACTTTCATATATTAAAATTGAAAAAAAAAGTTTTCAGAATTAAATTAAATAAATGAAAATTTATTTGGTTTACTATTAAAATGCATCTATCACTTAGTATTTCAAAAGTAACAAGCGAAATAAAATCATCTGATAATCATTACAAATTACAAACTATTTTCAGATGATTTCATATACCAAAATGTTCAAGTATTTATTTATTCTTCTGTTGACATTTATCGATAAATATGACATGCTCAAAAGAGCGTGTAAGTCGATATTAATCGACAGGCATATATCGACCTGTTTGGTCTGTTTTGATACCCATTTTATCCATTTTGCATGAGTACACGGTATAATAAGAGGTAAAAAACGGCACTCGACTATCATCAACGATGCCCTATAATAATGAAATGGTTCGACATCAGGCGGGCAACGATTCGCAACGATCTGTGGCTGTGTCCGAGTCTCTGACTGTCTCTCTGTCTCTGACTGTCTCTCTGTCTCTGACTGTGTCTCTGTCTCTGACGGTGTCTCTGTCTCTGATTTGGTGTCTCTCTCTCTCTCCCTCTCTCCGCCCAGTGATCGATGTGGCAATAATTTTTAAATAAATGATCGCCGTTGCGGCTGTAAATGAACGCTGGTTTTCTGTTTGCTGTTTTGCTGGTTTGCTGGATCGAAGGCCCCCGACTTCTGCACCCGCTGACTGATCGCTGACTCAAGCTGTGCCAGACAGCTACCTACTACAAACTACATACTATAAGTGCCTGCCTATCATCACAGTGCAGATCTAGGCTCAAAGAAACAGCAACGGACAGAGATAGAGAGAGAGAGAGAGAGAGAGAGAGAGAGGGGTGTCCGTTTTAATCTGCCTCATGTCATAGTTGTTGTCATTAACTTACCGGTTAAGTAATTTGCCGTGCACACAAAAAATCATTAAGCACTTATAACACACACAAAATATAAGATAGAGAGAAAGAGAGAGAGAGCTAGAGAAAGAGAAAAAAGAAATGTGCATAAAATAAATGAAAAATACATTGATAGAGGTAAACAGAGAATATTTCGCACCAGCACTATTTATTTTTACTTTTTTTTCACACCTTTGCCAGACTATTTGTGGTTGGATGTTTCGGGAGCCTGCGGCGCTAGCGATTCCAGCAGGAGACCCAACTCAACGCCTCCACAACGCCACATTGGTGTATTTCGAACGAAAGGGGCCGAATGGAGGAAAGGGGAAAGACTTAATCCAATTTAAGCATATAAATTATGAGCACGAAACTGAAATAACAAATCGCTTTATTAACCAACGCAAACATTTATCGCAAAAAGTATAAATATTTGTTATTGCATTAGTCGTCGCTCGCGATGCCCCCAAAACTTGCAGCCTTGCATCCTGTGTGCCCCCAAACAACAACTACAACAATCACAAGAGCAACAAGAATGTTAGGCAGAGAGAGATAGATGGGCAGAGAGATGGAGAGAGGGGCTTGGACAGCTACCAAGTCGCGTTTGGTGATGACAATCTGAAGTGCAGACAGCTAAAAAGCTGGCAGAGAGTTGTGGCAACTGCGGGGGCGTCAGCGTCTGCTGCAAAAGAGGCCTGGAGTGAAGGGAGGGAGGGGGAGGGGGTTTGTTGCGTGTTGCTGTTTTGACTCCGATTTAACCAAGTGCCCAATGGTCAATTGAGCTGCCAAGACAACAGGTTAGTGCAAAAAGTATTTCAATAAAAAATAAAAAAAATTTACAACAATTTAGAAGTAGTCGTTTTTAATAAATAAATACTTAACATAAACCCTTATGTAAAGTTAGTAATCAAATAAGATAATGCTTAGAATGCGATTAGCAACAGATTATTTATGACTGCATTATTGAACAGAGCATTTAGTTTTGAGCTCAATTATTCTACACGGATTGACAATGTTAAGTATCGTGAATCCTTGCAAATATTGCAATGAATATATTATGGCATAAATAAGTTGACTATATATTTCTTACAGATGTGTAAAGAAACAGGGTATAAAATCGTATATTCTTTTTCGGGCATCTAATCGACTAATGATTAGTACAGATTTGTGTTTGGGGTATTTATAGGTTAAAATTTAATGAACTGAAATTTGTTCGCATTGGGCACTCGCCTTGAGAGACATTCGAAGCTGAACTAACGCCTTAATTATATATGCAAGAATCGCATTGGCAGATATATCACCAGAGAGGACGTTTACAGCACGCAACTGAACGACTCTTGAGTCGATTCAGTTCAGGCTCCTCAGCTCAATTCAGTGTCAGTTTCACAGTAAAGAAGCGCGCTAATCAGAAACAATTTGAAGGCGAAAAAGGTAGAGTCGAGACTTGGGCATATTGTACGCTGTGGAGGTGTTGAAAGTTGTATATTATTATTACTACTATGCGAGTGGAGGAAGATGCAGCCGCAGGGCCGAATGCAACAACCCCCAAACACCCTCCAATCATCACTTGCAATCCAGGCTGCTGTTGTTGTTGTTGTTTTTGGTTTTGTTGTTGTTTTTCGTTTTGTTGTTGAATAATGCTTTGCATATAATTCATGCAATTTTATTAGTAAAAATTGCAGGAATTGCATTTTTGGCCTTCGACTGTTGGACGCACGAATTGCTGTTGCTGTTGTTGTTGTTCGTCTTCTTCTTCTTCTTCTTGTTCTTGTTGCCCTGATTGATGGGCAGCAGAGTAAGCTCTCTGTGTGTTTGTGTGCGAGAGAGAGAGAGAGAGATAGACCTTAAGGATACCAAATCCAATCATTTAAAAAACAGACAAACAACAAAAAAACGATGCTGAACCGCATGTCAACATCGTTTTGGGCATTGCGTCAACGAGCGTAACGTTTTAATTTCTCGGCAATCAAACCAAGCAGACACCCCAGAGTAGCCTTCCAACCGCCCGCCCGCCCGCTGCACCCCCCTCCGATCTTCTTTCCCACAGTCAGAGTCCACAAATGGGTATTAAGCGAGTTGTTTTTTTTTCTGTGTAGTGCTGCAGGGAAGTAAATCACAAAGGACTTTGACATTTTGTGACAAAAGTTTGTCTCGGAGTTTTTTGTTGCAGTTTTTTGTTTTTTTTTTTGTGCGATTCGTGTTCATGTTGTTCTTCTTCTTCCTTTTGATGTTTGCCCTGTATTTTTCTGAGTCGGAGATGATGGCCTTTAAAATTTATAATGTGTGGTCGTTGAATAATTTGAAGGCACCTAACTTGTGGTGCATGTCTAGATTTAATGGCTTAATTGGACCGTCAGCCCAACAAGCGAAAACACACATTGTCCCAAGGCAATGGAATATTTCCAACTAAATGTTGACAAGCGCAATTTCAGTTGATGAATGCAATATATGATACTCAAACCAGGTACAAGTTACGTAAGTATTTAAAAAAAAAAAAAAAAAGTACCTATGGCTGAGTAAGAATTTCAAGAGCCCTCACGTTCCTCATGAGTGGAGCGATATGATTGAAGTAGTAGAGCCAATCAAATAAAGCAATTGCACATTTGTTAACTGAATTTTCTGTATCATTTGTTGTTTATTTTGTTTTCGAAATTAATAACTACAAATAGAGCTTAAAAGCAAATAAATTGATTTTAGTTAATAATTATTTCTGAATAATTAAAGGCCTAGTATTGAATTTTCTTCAAATTCGTACGATTATAAATATTTTATCCATTTGAATAGAAAAATTTTTGAACTTTTATTTAAAGCTGTCTGGAAAAGTGTGGTACCAAATATTAAGTCAATGCGGAGTTTATTTGCAAAAATATATATATCAAAGAAAAATATAAAAAGTGATGACAAAAAATGTCACATTTAAAGAAAGAGGAAAGGTTTTAAATAAAATGAAGTTTTCAAGTGCATAGAATGCGATTGATGCCTACAGTTGAAAAATTAAAAATAGTAATTAAAACTGAACGGGATTGGTATCTGCCTACAGACATATATGCCAAAGGATATGCATCCAGTAAATGAAGCTTTAGTTTTTTTTTAATGAATAGGAAGCAGCTGCAGCGGAAATTTGAGTACTGTTTTGTGCCGTGTGTGTGTGTGTGTGTGTGTGAATGGCAACCCCCCTTGGTCGCAATTTGCTGATGGATGATCCATTAAGTTGGCGCCGGTGCAAGGACCAGGGGACACGAAACACGGGATAACGAGATACGGCGCAGACAATTTGTGGTAGGCGTGAAATTCATAGAAAACGAGTCGAATTCGGAAACTTGGCTGAACTGGGCTGCTCCGTTTCTGTCTGCCGCCAGGACTTGTTGTGGTCAAAAGGGCAGGCAACAACAACAACAACAACGACAGCTAAAGCAAAAGGGACTTTTGCCACGTCTGAAGTGCAAATTGGTTCGCACCTTTTTTCGCAATATTTGAAATCGATCTTGTTAACGAGGACAGGCGACTAAGGCTAAGAGGTATGTCTCGTTCAGGGTTCAGGGGCACACACACACACACATACATACATATGTGTGTAGTTAAGCGTGTGATTAATGAGTTTTTAAAAGCCTCACTTGGCATTTTAGAGAACTTTAATTGGAACATGCTGCTGCGTAAATCAGCTACAAAATTGCCACTAATAGGTGACTGTATGCGAATATAGCACACATACCCATATATATCGCAGATCTGTTCACACCTTTACACACACACATACACAGACACACAGCCACACAGAAAAGGTGTTGAGTTTGGCACTTGCTACAAATTCGATTATACTGATTGATGATTTGTTGCCAAATATTTGGCTAGACAGGAAGCACTCAAGATAGTCTGTACTTAAATATATCGAACATACAGACAAATATATCTATATATATATATATATATATATATCACCTACTGGGGCACTGTGCGAGCTACTGCAGGGAATGGGATCGGGAACGGGATCGGGATCACATCAAAAGTGATCGTTGCCAGTTCGCTTCATTAAAAATCAATAAACGGCTGCTGCCGACAAGAGACGAGAACTGGGCTGATCTGAACTGAACTGGACTGGACTGGACTCGACGGGGCTGGGCTGATCGGAGCTGGCTAGTGGTACATAGTAGACCGACGACGATTGGCATAAACAAGTTTTGTTTTCTTTTAGAGCTTGGCAAGCAAACTTCATCGTCACAGACCATTAAATGGCGCAAAATGTTGAACGATCTTCTGATCTGAAATCGTCGCTGTTTTCGTTTTGTTTCTAGGCCGATTCTTAACGCAGAAACTGTGTTGTTGTCTTCGCCAAAAGGCGAGTGAAACGAGACATTGTTACAAAAATTTTATGCGTTTTTAAAATTAAACGTTATATGCGCTAATCCCGAACTAAACTGCGATTTACGATCACCACCGCCATGCAACGAAAAATTGATTAAAAATTAATGAGGCCGGCAAACTGTGTAAGCCATAAATATTGAACAGCAAATGGCTTCATTTGCATCCACATCGATTCAGATCCGATTCGATTTGAAACGACTTGTTTTTTTTGTTTAGTTTTTTTTTTGCGATCTCAATCAGAGAGCCAAATACAAAACGACTTGAAAGTTTTTGTTTTCCTTATTTTTTTGTTTTTATTTTTATTTCTTCTGCTCAACGGGCCTCTTGTCAATTTCGATCCAATTCCACGCTTCGAAACACTTTTCATTTCTACGCGTTTTTCATTTACCTCTGCTTCTACTTCTTGAAAATGGCGCACGCCAGTTTTTGTATATATATATATATATAAAGTGTGTGTGTATTCCTCTATCCCTAAGCACGTAGCGCTATTGACCCCAAAGAAGCAGAATATATATATGCACACCGAAGAGCAGATGTTTTCATGTTGACCGCATCTAATGGTGCGTGCTACTGCCGTTTGTTCTTGCTACTTGCCTTTTGGCTCTTGCCCCTTGCCTCCTCTCCTCTCTTGTTGCTTCCTTTCCGCCACCACATCATCATCGTCATCGCCATGATGATCGGACAGAGTTTCAGACACTGCCTCACATTTAGACCGCAGAACTACAGCCAAATATATAAAAACAAAAGTCAAACTCACACACAGGCACACACACAGAGAGAGAGGTATATCCTACGCTGCGAGTAATGATAGTTATCAGCTGTGTCTGTCTTTGTGGGTTTTTGTCTCTCTTGTCCCACGACTACTGCTACTACTAAGACAAACCCCAAACCCAAAAAAAAGATAAAAAATAAACCAAACTTTCTTCAGTGCAATACAAAAGCGAAACTTTGATACACTTCCTAATGCAATTTCTTGATGTTTGGTAATATATACTATTATTATTATTATGAATAGTAGTATTATGATTAGAATTATTCTTCTTCTTATTATTATCATTATCGTTATTATTATTAATATGATTATAGTTAGTATTATGATTATTTTTACTAATTTCATTATTACTATTATAACTATTATTACAACTGCGCATCTTGACGTAAGATTTTATCAATCTAGAATATAAATATATAAGAATATAATATATGCACAAATTGATCGCAAATGTTACATGCAATGTGTGTTACATACTCCAAGGCAAAACCATACAAACCCTCTGCAAGAGTATTACAAAAAGATTCAAGAAAGCTGAACCGTCGATCTCAGTTCGCCAAGTTGATTTCGGATTTGGCGTCTTGAACTTTAGCTGCTGTTGTGCTCTGTTTAGCAAAGTTCAATGAGCCGCTGTCAGCTCCCCTATTTCTTAAGTGTTTTTTTTTTGGTTTTGTTTTGTTTTTGGATACAAGCGGCAATGGCAGGCATGCAAGCAACCCCTAGCAAATGTGCTTCATTTTCAGCTGCAGCGCGCGAGAGAGAGAGAGAGAGGCAGATGGATGTATCTAAGTTCGTGCCCCATGCAACGATCGCAGCGAAGGAAGAAATGATTCGTGGTGTTTGCTCGCTTAAATACACCTGCCACGCGTCAGGTCGAGAGTCTGGGGCAGGCAGCCAGCCAGCCATCGAGCCATCGAGCGAGTGAGCGAGCGAGCGAGTCCTGTGCCTGCATTTAATTAAAATATTAACTACGAAAAACGCGTCGTTGCCCGGCCAACGTGGCCAGCAGGGGCTGGCTGCGCGGGGGGCGGGGTACAGGTCCTTACTGGAAACTTGTTTCAATTAACATTCATTTTTGCATTTCAAGTTTTAGTTGGAAAAGCGACGCTGAATGCTTGCTGCGCCCCAATTTCAAGTCAGGATATGCCTGTCCTGTCCAAACCATTTCCTGTCTCGCTCTCACTCTCGCTCTCCCTCTCTCTCTATATATATATATATATCTCTATCTCTCTCTGTCTCACGTGCACGCAATTAACACACGCGCCCTGGTTGCCTGGTTCCTGTTGTTGTTGTTGTTGTTGGGTCCGCGGTCCCGGAACTATGCTTCATATCAAAATAATTATGCATTTAAATCTTCCAAGCGTTGCAAAAGGATACGAAACGGCAACGGTGATGACGGGGGCGGCGGAGGTGTTGTTTGCTGCTGCCAGGGGCAACAACTTCCACAAACGAAAAGAGAGAGAGCGTGAGAACGAGAGTGAAGGGCAGACAGAGACAGAGCCAGTTGCTTAAAAAAAGAGACTCAACTCTGGCTGGCAAAGCAAACCCAAAACCCAAAATCAAAAAAAAAACTCAAAGCATGATCGGCAAGGCTCAGTTTTGGCATAGATCACAGGCTGATCAGTTGCTAACTGATCTAAAGATTACACACACACACACACACATACCGATCTGAATCTGAATCTCTCCATATGTGCAAGATTTGACTTTTTGATCTGCGGCACACACTAAAGTCTATAATTATATGTATATATATATATGTAGATTATCTGACCTGCATCCACACTTTAATCCTTGGCTTTGATTCTGCGCTTCCAGATATTGAGTATGCATCCATTTATCTCGCAATCGATACCCTTATTCTTACCATAAGAACATGATTTGCTATTTGTTTTTGACTCAACGATCTGGGCAACAGTTTGTAGATTCAAGTCAAAATATAGATATATACGTATATATAGATGTAGGCAGTAGTTATTGACTTGACTTATCAATTAATGCGATCGCAGAAAACTAAATAAAAAGCATTTGTAAACAACGATAGCCAAATACTTATTTACTTATGCAAAAGTAACATTAGCCTAGCCTTCTCTAGGAAAAGATTAAGTATCCTAGGGACATACATACGTATGTCCCGCACTCGGCAAACATAGAATGACTGATGAGCTATAGACCCAGAAGTGGGTACAATAGATATAATAGTTTGCAGGCAGTGCATGAAGCCCCCCAATAATAATACTAAGAATATTAATCTGTTATCTATTATAATCCATCAAAACTTGCATAAATCTTGATAAACGTTTAGATTTATTATATAGACTGACGGGGGTATACGTAAATGTACAAATGTAGTCAACGTAAAAGATCTAATACTTTTGCAATCTGAGATGAACCATTTTGAAACGGATTTTATTCCAAGGGAAGACCAGACTTGCGCCCAAATCTATAGCTCTATATATTATTATATGATGCGATTGACCGACAGAATGTCAAATCAATTGTATAGATTGCCACTCGAGCATTTGACTATAAGCCGATTTATTGCCACGATCTGTCATGCTTACCAATTGGCGATCGTTACGCAAATACACCACTATATGTATATCTATGTATACATGTATGTATGTATATATATATGTGTGTATATATGCACATAAGTATTAGAGTAATGCCGACTACAATGGGCCATCATCAGAGATACGTATTCGCCGGGGTCAGAAGACAAAAGGCCACACAAACCCAAAACTCAACCCTATTTTGAACATTTCAGCAGGATTGCTTGCCAAAATCCTGGTTGCATTTATCAAATCAATTTGAATAGCTGCAGCGGAACTGTGCAGCAAGGATGTCAAAGGACATGCGAAAATTTTGAGAGTTTGCTGCTAACAATAAAAGTGTTAATGATGCCAAAATAATCGAGTCCAACAACGGTTGCCACAAATATGTATGTATGTCTGTGTGTGCGTGTGTGTGTGTAGTTAGCTCCCTTGGCATTACAAGGCACAAAACGCATGCAAGCCAGGACACTGCGCAAATGGTTCAAAGGATGCTGACGCCGTCGGTTTGTCATGCCAAAGGACAAAGGAAAAAGAGTTTTTGCCAAAAATGTCAAATGTGAATTGCGGCGAGTAAAAATTGAGAAAAATGGTAAAAGTGGAAGAAAATGGGGAAAATTGATACGGCTACCGAAACCGGGTGCGCGACTCAATCGATGATGGTTCAGCAAAACACACAAACAATGCCCAGAAACGAGTTGAAAGAGTTGGCAAACAAAACATGCCGCCAAAATAAAACCAATGCTGGCAAATAAAACAGCACCTGGCCGTGGAACGAACCACACAACAACAAACGCGCATACACTCAGAAAAAAATGCCATAGTTGGCTAGTTCCCCAAATTATTCTAATAATTATTTAAGCTAAAAGCTGTAGGTTGCATTTCTAAGATTTTCTAAGATTCAGAAAAATATATCTTAATTACTTTGTGTTGTTTCCTGGCTAAGCCAGTAAATTCCGAATTTTATTATTTTTAATTCAAAATTATTTCTAAGAAATTGAAAAATGTTCTAAATGCTTTAATTTAGTTTCAAAATAAAATGTGATTGTTATATATAAATATTATATTATATAAACTTTCTATATTTTAGGGTTGTTTTCATTTTAAAACGATTTTTTTCGCTAAGTGTAGAGAAACAGACATAGAAACAGAGTGGAATACAGAGAAAGAGGGAGAGAGGGAGGGAGAGAGAGTGTCGAAACGGAAGTTTGAAAAACTTGTGATCTTGTTGATCGTTTAATTAGACGCATATGTGAAATAGTTCGAACACCTGATCGAAACCTGACTCTGCATAGCTAATAAGCTACAACCAAGGAGCAAAACCCTCTACCGCTGTCTGTCCGTCTGTCTCTCAGTCTGTCTGCTGGTGACACGCGCATGTTAAAGCATTTTGCCCCTTTTTTTAAGTTATATTGTGTTAAGCGAGTGCTGCTTGTGGCAACTAATGAAAAGAGGGGCGTCTGCGTGAGTTGCACATGAAATGAGCGACGATCGCAAGTTTTGCTAAGTTAATTAACACGGAAATCAAATTGCTGGCATGCCAAGCAGCAGCCAGCAGAATAAGCCATAAATGCGCTAAAATCAGGCATAAGGCGGGCGCAGAACAGCTGCATGCGCCTGCCTGCAGCCAGGTCTCGCTCTCAATCGCAGCGCGAGCCAACTGATCCTAGCGCTCAAGCACTCGACTCAATCAAGCGCCGAAAGACGCAGCTCAACTGTCGCTGTTCGAGTGGGAACAGTTTTTTTATAACACGAGCGAACAGGCAAGCATAATTATGATCGTGTGCATGAAGAGAGCGCCGAGTTGAGTGCAATTTCTCTCACGCGTTCTCTCGCTCTATAGCTCTCCCTACCTGTAGCGATTCAGGCTTGTGAGACAATTGCCAGGTGGTTGCTCAAACAGCGACCTGCACACACACACACAGGTAGAGAGAGCGAGCGAGCGAGTGAAAGAGAGTCGCAGTGAGTGAGTTTCGCCTTATGCTGAAGGTACAAAATATGAAGGTTTAGGACGAAGGGACTCATTCTTGTGCAAGGTGTCAAACGATCAACTTGAATTTTTCAAACGAACAACGAAGAAGAAAAACCACACACTTTTTGAATTTGCAACGACAAAAATTAAAAAAAAAAATAATAGCAATTATATATATCAATTTTTTTTGTGTCTGTGCTTTAGTTGTGCGCGACAATGTCCAGTGTGGTGTTCAATGTTGGTGGCAAAAATGCCATAGATTTATTTCCCACAACAATTGGAGGTGCAACAAAAATGTATCGCTATCAGCACATAATGCCAGCGCCCGATCTAAAGACAACGACAAACACGACGACAACAGCAACAACTGGTTCGGTGGCGCTGATTAAGACACGCAAATATACGCCGCGTGGCATGCTGCTGGCAAATGCAACATCAACGATCAGCAGCAGCAGTAACAGTAGCAACAGCAGCAGTGGCAGCAGCAGCAACAGTGGCAACTCAACAATCTCAACGATTTGCTGCAACTCAACGTCACCCTACAATGTGGATCAATCGCAGTCCGTGCAACGCCGCAATGCCCGTGAACGGAATCGGGTCAAGCAGGTGAATAATAGTTTTGCTCGACTCCGTCAACACATTCCACAATCGATCATCGCCGATCTGACAAAGGGTGGCGGACGGGGGCCGCACAAGAAGATCTCCAAGGTGGACACGCTGCGCATTGCCGTCGAATATATTCGTCGGCTGCAGGATCTCGTCGATGATCTGAATGGTGGACCCAGCAGCAACAACAGCAGCAGCAGCATCTGCAACCAGTTGAATCTCTGCCTGGACGAGACAAGCAGCAACAGTTCCCATTCGAGTCATAGCTCCGTTTGTAGCTCGAGCAGTCAACAGCAGCAACTGCAACAGCAGCAACAACAACAGCAGCAACAGCAACAACATCATTTGTATTATACGAGTGCACTGCTGTCGACTGCCACGCCCACCCCGTTGCAGCAGCAACAGCAATTGCAGCGCCAGCAGTTTCCCAATAATCCGCTAACGCCAATTTCCCTCAATGGCAACAGCAACAACAACAGCGTGCAACAAACAGGAGCAGGCGCAGCAGTAGCAGCCTCTGCCTGCCACTCGCCCACATCGTCCTTCAATTCGAGCATGTCATTTGACTCGGGCACCTATGAGGCAGCACCGCAACAGCTCTCACCGAACGTGCCACAGCTCAAATTTGAGCCGTACGAGCATTTCCAATTGGACGAGGAGGATTGCACGCCGGATGATGAGGAAATCTTAGACTACATTTCCCTGTGGCAGGAGCAATAATTACCATCTAAATATTTGCTCCTGTTCTTCACACATTTTGCCTTCTAGTCAATGTTTATTTTTTTTCATTTTTTTTAACCAAGTGCCTCAAATGTATAGACTCTGATTTTTTTATGCTAAATATATTATAGTAAATAAAATAATAAATTTAATAATTTTTTTTTGCTTAACTTAAGACAATTTTTTTGTAGCTTATTTAAATTTAAACAACATGAGACCAGTATATAAAATATATAATACAATATAATAATCATTTTTTTTGCTATTATTACAAACTAATAAATGTTAATTAGTTGTTGTAAATGAAAATAAAAAACACACACACAATTCATAAGCATAAAAAAGCAAGCTTTTTTTATTTGAAACGAGAAAGGGAGATAGCAATTTACAGCAAACTTCGCAATGTGTACATACGTATATAAATACATGTATAGTATCTGTAGTAAATGAGATCGCATCATAAAGTCATGCAGCAAAAGATGCGGGCTGCCTGATGAGAAACTCGGTTTCTCTTGGGAGTACAGCTGGCCAAGGATGTGCGGGTCTGTGGACCCTTTGGGGCCATATATTTTTGTGGCCTGATTGTGGCAACTTACTTTTGGTCGGGCAATCTGCAAGCGTTAATACTAATCTGAAATAAGAGTAGGGATTAGCACGAGGGTCAACTCTTAATCAAAGAGTTTGACCCGAAACAACAACATCGAAATGGAAGAAAAACCCAGAGCTCTTAACCCGTTGGGCTAATCGACAGACACACGCCTATCGTCATCATCATCATCAGGTAGCCCGAATCTCCAGATTAGGCCAAAGGTAAAAGCCAGAAAAAAGAGTCTCGCTGTGGCGCGTGGTTGAAAAAAAACTACGAAATTCAAATTATGTACTCGAAGAAAAAGACGAGAAAAAGCGCAGGTAGGTTCAGAGGCCACAAGCTGATAATGATATTAACGCGTGCTCAAACAACACTGGAGAGCAAGCGAGACAACAATACATAGAGAGAAAGAGAGAGAGAGCGAGACAGAGTCAGATAGAGGGCGACTAGTAATACTGGGAAATCGTCTTATCTCGCTAGCAATTCAAATAACTTGCCCGGATATGCGATTTCAATTGAATTCAAACATTTCGCACAACGGAAAAAGGCGGCAACTACAATATGAATATACAATAAATAAAAAATAAAAAATAGTAGCGCTGCTTCGCATTGCAAAGAAATAATATAAACAAGTTTATTTTTTTGCTGGTGTTAATTAATACGAAACTTTTGTTGCATCCTTCAAGGTAATTATTTATTATTTTGCTGAAAAGCAAAGTTTCAATCAAGAAAATTTATCAAATTCATACTTAAGTCCTGTCTTGTAAAAAGACCCACCTTTTAGCAGACATTCCAGAGATAATCAGCCATTAGTTAGAAGTTCAAAAAAGATATATTCCAACAAACTCTGCCAATGAATATTTGACGAAATTTGGGAACTCAAATGACTGATACAACTAGAGATATAAATTTCATGCTTTTATTTGAGGACACCACATAGCCTATATATATTCTTGATCTGATATGATGCCATTACTGTTCCTCATTATCAAAGCCATCGTTTTACTTCAGTCGATTCATATCTATGCCGCAGCTGGCTGGATCGTTTGACTATATCATATAGCTGCTTAAGGAACTACCGATCAAATTAAGGCTTTCCTCAAATCCATAACTCTGTGAAAAGCAAATCAATTTTAAAAGCAGGCTTCTAGGTTAATGCTGCATTTAAATTTGGAAAAACTAATTTTCAAGAAAAGAACAACTCATCTCATAGCCATATATATATGTACATATATACTCAAGTCCGTTTTAGCTCTTAACACAGTTCACATTGTAGTAAGCATACCTTGTATAAAATTCGAAATCCTTTTTAAAGTCTGTTGTCGGTCCCACGCCCAAAAACAAAAATAGAAAAAATACCAAACAATAAATCATTTTGCATTACAATAACAAAACTCTCTCTTAGACTATATTTTGACACATTAAAGAGCAACAGAACAATGTAAACCCGAACAAATACATTGTGTACACTGAGAAAGTAGAAGAAGATGAACTGGGTCTCCGACCCCATTGGAAAGTGTAAAGGGTATCTTCTCTATTCTCCATTCTGCATTCTCAATTCTCAATTCTTTTATTTCAATGTCAACGCTGACACTTGACAACTCAATGCAATTGTCTTCCTATCAAAGGACTTTGCAACGCTACTGCACCTCTTCTATTATAATATAGTAGGCAAGGATTAAAGATGGGCATTGAAAACGACAGCGCCGGAAGAACTTTCACCTTTCACGAAACAGATACATGAAAAATAAAAAAGAAGGCAACAGTTTGAAATGAGCATTTGATAAACAGCAACTGTCAAGTTTTGTATTGTTCTCTTCTTTTTTTTTGTGAAGGGGGCAGCTGTATTTTTTTTAGTTTTTTAATTCTTAGGAGTGAATTGAGAATGTTGTTTAATAGATTTTTCGGCGCGCCACATGGCCAACATTTGTGGCAAGACGAAACGTGCCGCCGTCGCATCAATCAGCCAAATAAATTTGAGCAAATTATAGGCTGAGGCACAGTTTCAAGGCTCAGTTTCAGTTTCAGTTTGTGGCTCTCTAAGGATCCACAGATTGATGGCGATGATCCAC
Organism: Drosophila conformis; assembly: GCA_035041375.1. NCBI lineage: Eukaryota > Metazoa > Arthropoda > Insecta > Diptera > Drosophilidae > Drosophila > Drosophila conformis. The sequence continues at coordinate 9,542,175 of JAWNLE010001151.1, forward strand.
GCACTGCGCTGGGAGAAGTGCGGGCGTTCAGTTTGTCGGTCGTCCATAATTCAGCTCTTTAAGAAGTTGTTACTTTAAACATTTATTTTTACACCTAAGGCGTGATGCGAACGCCGCGATATAACCCAAAAGGAAAAACAGAGGAAAAGAAAACAACGCACACAAAAATCCGCAACTAAAAGCAATAAAAACAAAAACCGCTCGTGTTCAAAAAGAGGTTTATTTGAATTTCAATAAAGCACCAGGGCACAACGAGGGCAACGCCAGAGCAAGGAGAAGGTGTACTGGGGGGCTGACCAGGGGGCGCCGCGGGGGCGTGGAGTATCGAGTTCATTATCCTGTTATGTGTGTGCATAGGGCGGCATGTTTTGCTTTCATCTCATGCACGCAACATATTTGAAACTGGGCGTTATTAATTAGCGTTATGAATTATTGATGTGCGCCGGCAACGGCCCCAAAATCAGACACAGTGTTTACCCCAATCCCTCATTTCCCTGGGGCTGTTGCACAATTTTGATAGTCGCAACTATTATTCGCAACTATAGTTGATCTCCTTGAAGGAGACTCTGATATCTTCATTGTGCTCAAGAGGATGCATAAATCGCAAACGGACTGCGCGTACATCATGCAACAGAGTTGCATGGTTGCACGAGTGAAGAACAACTGTCCAACGATTCTCGAAGACTAAATACACTTGGAGACAAACTCAAATATTACATTGAAAACACGATTTGATAAACTAGCGAAGTGCTTAGAAAAACACCAACAAATTGCGATAAGCCGTTTGAATACTATAAAGTCAAAAAGTTAACCAAATACTTCCGACTTTTTACTTTAAATTACTGTCAATGGATGCGAACAGTAATAATTTCCATTTTAGTTTCCATTGAAATACATATAATTAAATAAATACATATTTTTCGATATTTCTTAAAAAGTTATAATACCCTCGGCAAGAGTATACGAAATATGTTCCAATTAGCGAAACTCAAATGCTGCAACATCAAACAGAGCAAGAGCTCAACAGACAAAAGTTGTCGCGACAACTTGACAGAGAGAGAGAGAGAGAGATATATATAGAGAGGAGCGATAGGGAGGGGGTTATCGAAGACAGGCAAAAGTTATTCGAGTTGTCATATTAGGTTGTGATAAATGTAGTTACATACCCAATGTGATAACTTTGGTCGCCGCTGTCGCCGGCGCTTAGGTAGTCCTCAATATCTCCCTGCCTCACTACCTCCCTGCCAGACCATAATGTCACTGCCTGCCCATCCTTCATCATGATGATGATGATGATCCGCAAAACGACCGACTTTAGCTCGAGGTTTGGGAATCATTCAGAACGATTTTATGACATTCGGGAAATTCCTAGAGCTGCAATCGACATTTTTCGTACTCTGTACTTGCCTCTTGGATTTTACAACCTCCTGCTAGAACCTCTGACCCTGACTTTACAATTGAGGCAAATGGGCTCGGGAAACCCAGACCTGCACTTAACCTTTGCCTTAACCTGCCTGACCTGTTTAGGGCGCTTAAGATTAAGATTACACCTGCCCGCGGGGAGGCTGTTCAGGGCACGGGCGAAAGGGTTGAAGCTTAGCGGTTTTACCTGCCACTATTACCAGGCCTAAATATAATTTATATAATTTCTGGACAATTGCCACAAAATCCAAACACGTATTCAAGTGTCAAAAAACCAGAAAGATTTTGTCACATTTGACAGGAATTTTACCCAATTGGCAATTCAATATTTAATGCGACAAATTTAAGAAATTAACTTATTAACTGAAGCCAATGCAAATTTGAGGATCATCCTAGAAAACTAGCCAAGTCTAAACGGGAACTCCTACATAAAAAAGCCAATGCCTAATATGAGTCTCAATCCACATTTCAAATATCAAATAATTCAGATAGTTGCAATATTATAACAAGTTGTAAAATTACTGGAAAATATTTTCATTACAAACTAAATACAAATTTTTGTAGACTTGAAACGTTCGCTTGAGAAATGGGTTCTTTAATTGCTGTTGCGCCGACCACCCAAAATGTATTTTGCTGCCTTAATTAAGGACTTAAGGTATTGTTTTTTACACTGCGAACATTACAGGCCCTTCGTAGATCTAATCTGAGATGTAATCCTCATGGGCGTCGTCAGTTTTGCGCTGCAAGAACAACAGCCAAAATAAATGTCAAGTGTGGCTTCTGTTTGGGTTGTTTCAATTTTCATGGTATATTATTGTTATTTGTGGCATCTAATTGCCCAGCACTTGAGACAACGCGATCTTACTATGAACCATGACATTAAAATCGACCAAAAACAACATGAACAACATTTGAGATGACCACACGTGCCCCAGTGGCAGTTGCAAAAATCCAGTGCCGCTTATAACAGTTGCAATCAAGGAGATGACACGTAGCAAAACTGAAAATCCACATACATAAACATCAATATGTCCATAAAGGTTATATGTTGTTGTTGTTTCACCAACGATCTCGCATTGAAATTCCAAAACACGTACAACGAACGTCTGAGATGTTCTTTGATGGATTATATGGATTTTGCTCATAAGGTGGAAGTAAGGCAGAAATGAGTATCGCAGGGCGGCAAATAGTTTTGAAGTACCCAGCATAAAAGTAAATGTGAAGCAGCGGGTATGCTTGAATGCAGCATATTTATGTAACAGACAGTCGGACAACAAGACAGTTCTGTTAAAATCATGTGAGAAAAAGTCGACAATCAAATTCCACAAATTAAAGAATTTTGGCATATAACTTTAGATATTGTCAATAATGTAACACGTTCTGATCGATCAAAAAGTTGTGCACTTATTTTAATGGTGAGTAAAAAAAAAGTTTAAATCAAATCTGAAAAATATTTTGCGATATATAAAAATAAAAATCTGATATCCACATTGTATCTCCCGTTTACTTACTCTCTTTCCCAGCCTGCAAATCCTCTTTTGGTGTCATCAATCTGCGGTGGCGGGTGCTGCTATAAACGTATTTAAATATATAAATATATGTATGTGTGGTGACGTCTGGCGTGGTAGCCAGGTTTGTCAAACACTCTCAGCGAAAAGTTAGCAGGTGGAAGCTGGAAGCGAGGAGAGAGAGAAGTGAGGAGCGTGCAACGCGTGTATTTGCATAAAACAAATATCGCCAAGTCGCATCTGCAACGTGTTTGTTGTTGTTGTTAGTGTTGCTGCTGCTGCTGCTGTTGTTGTTGTTGTTGTTGGTCAAGTCAAAATCGAGTCGAGCGGAGGCCCCAAAGGGGCCAAAATGGGCGGACAGAGCTGAACTGATCGATCGATTGTTTTTGTGTATGCCGGGGCAGTTTATATGTTGTTGTTGTTGTTGTGCGTTGTCCGTTGCCAGTTGCCCGTTTTTGGACCCTGTGCCCCATAAATCATGTGCTGTAATTACCCGTTGGCGCAGGATGCAACGCATAAGCCACGCGCACCAAAAGCAGTTCAAAAGTTTATCGCGCGGCCAACCGTAATCCTTTTTTATATGTTTTTTTTGAGCGATTCTTAATATGCCCTTAAATCTTACCCTCTCACCCTCTTTCGCTCTCTCCTTTCCTTTCTATTCGACACAAAAAAAAAGAAAGAAGAAAAAAAAAGGATTGCGCCATGCAATGACCAAACATTTATTCGAGTGTTCCGCAATCCCTTTGAAGTGCGCCACAAATGTCCTGTGTCCATATTTGTTTTGATATGCCTAGCTGACAGGCTCTCAATATGCCATATCTTAACCCTATGTCCTTTTGTATCCCTGTCGTTGTATCCTTTCATCTAACGCAAGCACTCGAGAGCGCTGCAAATATTTTGACATTCAACCTCTCATGGTTGCATTACGTTGCACACACTTAGAGATACATATATGCATAGATACATTTGCTGCTTATGACAGTTCCAGGAATACGTCTATTGACCTCATCTCTAACCGATTCTCTCCCTTTCTCTCTCAGCTTAAGTGCTTGTCTCTATGCTTGTCCTTCTTCTTTCTATCTATGTCAGTTTCTGGGCAATCAGCGCAAGGCAACCGCAAGAACCTCAGCGATAAACTGTCAAATGAAATCAAGTCGCTGCTTTCTGCTACAAACTAGGCATTCCTTGGCCAATTCAGCTACATCATCAACTTGGCAACGCAACTGGGCTCAAAATATTCTAGAGTTGAATCAAATGCTAAAAATCAGTTTTTATTAGGCACGTGATTTACTTTCTTCATTATGCTCCATTATATTGTTATTACTTATGATCATAGAACTCTCTCATGGGTAATAATTGCAGTTATAACCGCAAATTAAATCTGTGACACTGATTTGCTGAATACTTCTCAATTCTATCAAATCTTTATTTAATATTCTATATCAATTAAGCAGTATTAATTACTACAATTCTGCGCGTACATCTTCACTGGGTCATTGTACATACTTTCATCGCATATCTGTTAGTCCATTCAAAATATTTGTATACTTCAATTCAAACTCAAACTCAATAATATTTAAAACGATTTGCACGAATTGATAATCCTTATCTGAGTATCTTATGAGTGGCATTATTCAAGACACCGTTCCAACTCAGAATCAATCTAATATATTTTTAACGATACACTTTTCACATATCTATAATCTTTAAAATAAGTACAAAAATAGTTGAGTTGACGCCAGCTCAAATTTTATTATTATTATTAATATTATTGTCTACTTTTAATAAGAGTACCATAAATGTTTTTACTTTTTTTTAATTATATTTAATATAGCTAAAGTCAAACGATGAAAGATGAATGAAAGTAATATGAAATCAAAATGCCTTCAGTGCGGAGTCAGATCAAAAGTTGAAAGTTTGTTCAGACTATGAATATTTGTGTATATGTATGTATATGTGTGACGATATGAAATTTCTTATCGATTTGCCAATTCTAAAGTGCATACAAAGTTGGTTGCATGCAACTTGCATTTTCATTGCTGTTTTCTGTTTTTTCTTTCGCATTTTTTCTTAACTCTTTTAGTATCTCTGCTGGCTTGCGCACTTCCCATACGGGTTTAACCAAAAAAAAAAGAATAAAAAAAACAGAGTCGGTTGATGAAGCAGAAGACGCAGAGGAAGAAGATGCCTCAGTGCGCTGTCAGGTTTTGTCAATTATCAGGTGCAGCAGCAGCAGCAGCAGCAGCCTCCAAAGCGAGCATCGCGTCTCCACTTATTTCTATAAGACCTCCTTCCTCCTCCCTCCTACACTCCACCCGTCCCCTTGCGCCACTGTCTTTGGTTAAATTTTGCAGCTTGAAGCGTGTTTTAAGCGTGCGAAATTTTCATTCATAAACTTGCCTTCAACTTGGGGCACTCAGATGCAGGATAGAGAGAGGTGGCTGCAGACTGACTTACATAATGTGGCCAGTTAAAAAAGAGAAAAAAAAAGGAGGCAGTGTAAGCGCATTCAAATGAGATTCGTATGAGTCTCGAATGAGTCTTGTATGAATAACTTGCACTGTGGCGCCATGCAGCGCAACTGATGCAACTGTTTGGCAAACTGCTTGCAACGCCTGAGGTCACATTTGACAATTGTTTGCGACAACGACTGTAGCCAAATTAATTTCACATTTCACATTTCGCATTTCGTATTTGTATGCTGTGTGTGTCAATATTTAGACTAGCCATGACATTTTACGGGCCAAGACTGAACTCGCGTTAGTTCTGGTCGCAAGGTCAAGTTATTGTCTCTATGTGGACATCTGGTCCACTGTCCAGCTGTAGTTTCTTGCATTCGTTGCACAGTAGCCAACCAGCCACGTGATGCTACCGTTGTTGACTGCTTCTATGCCTCTAGCTCTCTGGCTAGTTGCAATGAGCCGTGCCTAATTTGCAGGGTAATCAATGCCAGGGACGAGCCAAAAAATGGCAACTGCGAAAAGGAAAATGCCAAAATGGCATGTGCCTCAGGTTTCACTTTACACCACTTTCCACACTCGCACAAAAAACATGCCACTCATAAAAAAATGCAGTCTAATATTATGACTACAGAATATATGTATATGTATGTATATAATAGAAAGTCTTAAATATAAACAATCTAAAATGAAGAACGTCTTATTCAAAATGAGAAGTTAGGAGATTCACAACTTGATTTAAGTTCGTTTATTAATTTCATAGAAGAATCTATTCTTGGCTTAAGATTTGTTCACAAGCTGTGATCCAGAATCTAAAGTCAATATTGTGTGATCTTAAATATGGCAAATGATTTTTTAGATGTGTTCCTGATTACTGACTTCAACAGAGAGACTCAACAGAGTCTGTCGATTTCGCAGTCTGCTTTTGGTGAAATAAGTCTTAACTATATTTAGCATATATGATTTAAATAGATTCGCATGATTTTTTCTTCAAGTGTACACTTTCCACTTGCCTGAGCGCTATTGAATTTCCACAATTAAGACCGTATTCATTTCGAGCATATCCTTCTAGTGCTCTTTGAGGTATTATTTACATTTAATTTTTTCGCAATTTATATTATTATTATTATTGATGATGGAGGTAATTGAAATTACCGCCAATCTCTTGATTGGCCACCCAAAAACCAAATTGCAGGCATCCACACACACATAATTTTGATTTGAATTTAATGACTTTATTAGCCAGACGAGAGCTTTGGGATCAGCACTCGGGAAGACTCCGCTGTGCAGCTGTATTCCAGGAGGTGGCCACTCTTGCGTGTCAGAACTGGACAGCCTGGAAGACCTTGAAATTGGTTGTTCGTAAATTGCATTTTAATAAAGTCTAATTAAAATGAGTTTCGCTGCAAAAGTCTTAATAAGATTTTAACTAGCCAGTTCCGCAGAGTTTGCTGTGCTTACTGAAATGAAGCCATCAACACTTTGCCCGGAATTGATTCACAAAAACTTTGCTCTCAGTCACAAATTGGCCAACTCTTTCTTTCTCTCGTCACGCGTGTCCAGTCAGTCAGTCAGTCAGCCAACATTCAAAATAACATGCATGCACGCAAATTAACTCAGCAGCTTGTTATCAGAGTGAAAGTTTAACATGCAGGCGGAACGATGATAGGGACAGATTTCGTATCTCTCATTTATGGAACGACACGGCGAGAGACGAAGAGAGAGGGGGTGCAGCAGGAGCAGGAACACGCTTACAAGTTGTAACAAGTATAAGCTTAAAGAGGGTCTACAGCCAATAACAACAACAATAGTTTTTGCTATGGGCCATGTTTAACAACTTCCTTGAATCACTCTTCAACATACGTGCATGGATTCTACATAGATCGTTTTTGGAGCATACAAATTCATCAAGGTTTCAAAAATGATTCCATAGTTTTATTCTATTCTTGTAGAGGTTATCACAATTTAACGCATTTTCGAAGACGTCTGCGATTCCATAAAGTATTTATTATCTTGATCAACATCCTTAGCCGTGTCGATATAGCCATCTTTTTTATATATGAGCAGAACTCTCTCAGCTTAAAAGCTAAATTGATATTACCTGACATATATCCGTTCATTTAGTTCAGTCAGTTATGACAAGGGAGGCGACAGGATATTACATAGCTGCCATAGGAACAATCCAAACCAATCAAGGACACATAAATTAATTATTATTAAGTTGCTCACATTTGACATAACAAAAAAATCTTCTATATGAAAATTGGTGGAAAGATGAGTTTTAAGTTGTGGCAACGAGGTAGGCATAGGCACATCAGCAGATAGAATATAATTGCACAAATATTAATTATGCAGTTCACAATACAAAATAATTAAAAATAATATTATTAAATTTGGCTGTTGAACTAATCTTAATAACCTAAACGTCTTTGAAGCTTTTTCAGCTGCTGTTAATAGATCTTAAGTGTGCCACAATTTTCGTCAAGACTCGAGAAGCAATCGCTTATATGGTAATTAAAAAAACCAACGACACGTTCCAGTACTTTTGGGCCAGGCTAAGAGAGAAAGAGAGAGACAGAGAGACTCGTGTGTAGGGAATATGGGGGCCATAAAGATTCCAGCTCCGATAGAGTCTGGTGTAAATTTCCGAAAAATGCGATGACCAAACACAAAAGAAGAAAAAAAACAGACACACACACAGCCAAATGAAATATGAAATTATTAAAACTACACCGCAGGATAACGTGTCCTTTTAACCAGATCGATACGAAGTAGATAAAGCAAATGGAGAAATAAAAATAATAATATAAATAAAACACTAGCCGTCGTTCTAAAACGAAAAGACGCATTTTCCAACTATATTTTCTTGAAGGAAATTAATGCGCTATTAACGACCGCAGGATCAGCAAGCGAAAAGGCCAAAGTACCCTTAGGCACACACGCACACACACTTGCGTGCATTAAAATGCTTTGTCATTTTAGGCTAGGTAGATTCAAGGCTTAGAAACCGATCGCGTTAAATAAGTCATAAATTTCATTGACTTTATCCTTGGCTGACCATCGACAACGACAACAACAAAAATTGTTCATATTTAATTCCATTGTTCGCGCGTGGGCGCTGTCTCTAATCCTTTCGAAACTCGATGGAAAAAATCCCATTACGAAAAATCATGCGGGGCATATTACATGCAACCACCCCCCCCCCCCCCCCCCTTTACCATCCCCCTACCGTACCCCATTCAATATCCAGTTGCATTGCAATTGTCAGTTTTCAGAGAAATTAAGTCACATAAATCGTATTGACTTAGGACCAAACTCAATTGATACTTATCACCGATACGATAGATTTTAGTACATCAGATTAAATATGGTATATATATATATATATATACATATGTGTGTGTGTATTTTTTGTGTGGTCCACACTTACTTACCATAAGGTGCTCGACGGAGCTTATGTGGGTGCTCCTTGCAAGCGGCTTAGAGACAAGACTCATTTGCCATAAGTTGGTCCTCGACAACAGATGAGAGCATGGGGTCTTATTTCTGTGAGTTCTGCGACAGGTGTTAGTTGAAGTTATTACAGAGCTGCTCAGTATTATCGGTAGTTGACAATAGTTGCGTGTGTGGCAAAGTGATCGAAATAAAGTAGGACTTTATGCAACAAAAAATACCTGAGCACTCCATGGAGAATATATTTCTAATTAAAGTTAGTTAAGATTCATAATTGAATTAAAATAAATATAGAATTATACAAGCTGAAAATAAATCTTCTTATGGTTTCTATGTCAATTCGTAGCTCAATCTATTTATAGGTATTATTTTTAAATTTGTAATGATGTAAATGTAAGCCACTTTCTATCGGTTTTGCTGACCAACCACCAACCTCTCCATTCCTTGCCCCACATCTCATTACGAATCTCAGCGAGCGAGGGGCGGGTAGGGGGATACAATGCTAAGACGATGCTCAGTCAGAGGGTAATATGGTTCAACACCAATTTAGACACTTCATGCATCTTGTTAACTCGCTGCAACTCCTGGCCACTTGGCCAAAGAACGAAAAATAAAGTAGGGAGGAGTAATGTGATACTCTGCCCCGAAGGTAACTTTGGGGGAACCCAAGAGTCGAGCAGCAGGAGTAGGAGCAGCAGCAGCAGCAGCAGGGGCAAAGAGGAAGTTAAAGTGAGGCCTGTAAACAAAAGGCTGTTAAGCGTATTGATTTCAATATTAATCGGCTGCTCATTGGTAGTCACGTATATCACCACATACAGATACAGATACAGCCAGCTAAAGATACAGATACAATTTCGCAGCAAGCCTCTGCAAAGTCTCAAGTCTTATTCTTACCGTGTGTAATGGTCCTTGGAACGCTTTGTCTTATAATTGGATTTAGATTAATTGCATCTGCTTTGAATCGAAAACGCGCATGAAAAATTACACTAAAAAAAAACAACACACAACGAAACGAATGAACAAAGAACCAAAAATATACACATATACATACATATATATTGAATTTTCAACAGAAATTGAAATTGTTGCAGAGCGATTCCTGTGTTGCACAGTGGGCATTAGAGAGAGATTGAGGCAGGATTCTGCGAACTGTGACCCAAAGTGTGCTACTCGTCTTCCACCTGCTGGGATCTCTCTCAATCTCTCTTAATATATAGCTCGATATCAACAGGAACCGCAAATTCATTAGTTTTGTTTGTTTGTTTGTTTGTTTGACTACTCACAAATTAATATGATGGCCAATCCACAGAGATTTGTTTTGCATAATTTTGCGGCGAAAGCCACAGGACACAATCTCCGACTCGAGATCCATTTAATCATTAATTAGCCATCAGATCCATTTCTAAACAGTTGCAGTCTGTCCTCTCTATCTCTGGGGAACTCCTGTCTACTATAAATATAAATATATATATACATATATATATATAAATATATATTTGTATGTGTAAACAGACTGAGTTACTTTTTGTTGAAGGGTCCATTCCGGCAGTCATGTTACTTTTAATGATAATTGCTGCCTCACAACTCATTTCTCATTGTGATAAATACGAATCTCGCTACACACACACACATACACACACACTCGCACACCTAATCACAACCAAGATCTTGATCGCGTTGACATCAATGTCGACCGACACGACAAGTCTTGGGTTCCTCTCACATTTATATCTGCGCCCAAAACTGTCATCACGTGTGAGCTTTACGCACTCACAAAATGGACCCCAATACACTTCACGATATTCCTCATAAGAGCCGACAAATCTTATATTGAGTTCAGGTTGCAAATCTTAGCTTGAGTTTAAGATTCTTATATATAATTTATATTTGAATAGTAGAGAGTAGAGCTCAAATATTATATTATAATATATTCAAATAAAATTAATGAACACTATACATAACTTAAGGCTCTAGAGCTCTTAAGATTAAAACATAAATAAATAAATATGTGTATATATAAATCTAAAGATATATAAATTTGGCAGATGCCTTGTGAAACATAATTAAAAAAAAGGTGAAAAAACTATAAGAACTTGTATAGTTTTCCAGCTCGTTGGTGGCTTCATCTCAATCGCGGATGCCCTTAAGCCATGACCTGTCCAATATAAATATCGTCACGTTTCTGAGTGCCCTAAGACACTGTCTCTCTCACCTCTTCCCCTCTCTCTCTATCTCTCTCTATCTCTCTCTGTGGCTCAGTCGCTCTGTCGCTCTAAGTGCCGCTTTATGGCCGCACAACGAGGCACAAATGAAAGCTACCACAATTTGTCTTAATGGCAACGGCCCAAAGCGCTTTCAGGGCGACTTTACACTGCCGGCAAGCACACTCCTCCCCCTTCCCTTCTCCCTGCTCCGCGCAGCACTCCTTGTTGATGCTGTGTTTCTGTGGCCCCATAAACCATTTAAACATTCTCAACTTGTTAGTAATTAATTAAATAGATCGCAGCCCGTGGCAACAAAAAAGACTCGTCTGTCATTATTCTTGCAGCCACTCACCAAAATGTCCCCATCGATACGTAGGTCTACATATCCCCCAACCCCCAACCACCAACCCCTCTCGTTCTTTTGCTTAAGCTGCTTGGCTTGTTAATTACGAGAGCAGCATACAATTTTTATGGAGGACACACGCCCCTTTCAAAAGCATTTGCATGACTACAAGCATAACTACAGGCACACACATATTTACACACACATACATATATAGATATACATATACACATATATTTGCGCATCGCTTCAAACGTGACCGGCAGTTAAAGGGTCGTCTCTTGAGCGGAGTGTGGTGTAGGGGGCGGGGTGGAGTGTTGCAACCTATCGTGGTAAGTCCGGGGCTTGAGGGCTGCCGGTTGCTTGTCTGGCAGTTTGAAAATTTATTTCGCTCTTTTTGCAATTTAAGGTAATTATTATGTACCTTTGGGGTAATTTTAACACCTCGAACACCATCGACAAATATCATCTTCACACCAAGACATCGGAGACCGTACGACTCCGACTCCGACTCAGACTCCGACTCGGACTTCACTCGGTACTACAGAAGTAGCTTCTCTTCTGCTCTCGCCGCTTTTCATATCAAGCATCCAAAATCACAACAGCAACAACAACAACAACAACAGCAACAACAACAAAAAAGACAAACGTTTCTTAGAAGCGCAAAGCTTTCAACACCTTCGATGCGTGCCCAGGAACTGGCTTCCAGCTGAAACCCCTGACTCCTGACTCCCCCCACCCACTGCCCTGCCCTGCCCTGCCCTACCCAGTGGCCAGTTATTTTTCACACCTCGACAACAAATTTTTGTTTTTTTTTTTGGTCGCTGCCTTTTTTTCGCACTTGGCGGCGTATTCGGTTTCTTCAACAGCAGCAACAACAACAGGCGCGTTTTTAATAACCGCTGCAGCGGAACTGAGCAGCGTCTGTCTCTTATCTCCACGCGGCTCATCAGCGGGCATCAGCAAGGAATCGTAGTCTTATCCTGTACATGTGTGTGTTGCACACTCGCAATTATTGACGTGTGTGTGTGTGTTTGTGTGCGCGAAGTGGCGTGCGTTTAAATTACCGTTATTAGCTGCGAATCGTGCGAATTTTTATACAAGAAAAAAAAATATTTTTTAAAAAAATCGCAGCTCAACTCATCGAGCACTTCTCCTGTTTCACTTTTCACTTTGCTTTCATTTCACAAATCACAATTTCCGCCATTTGATTTCCCTCCATCTCCCTGTCTTAGTTACAACCATAAAGAGTCAAATTAATGTTATAATGTCAACAGCAAAAAAAATCACAAAAAAAAGATTTCGATAAGCAAGAACAAAACAAATGTAAAGCGACAGATTTCACGCTCATGATACGATCGTTAAAAAAAGAAAAGGAAAAAAACCACATACGAAATACGTTGTCAAGGTGATCTGTGAATTCTCGTTGGCTGAACTACTCCATCACGTTTTACTTTCTACAGTTGTACGTGATTTGAGATCAGTTAAGATTAAAGTAGATCAGTTGTTCTGTGGCAGTTGCTACTGCTGCTGCTGCATTGAATTCCAATTAGTCTTAATGAACAGCGCTGTCACATAAAATGTGTAATTAATTGTCATTTCGATAGTTAGATAGTCTAGTTGGTTGGATCAGCAGCAGACAAGCTCGGCATTTTGTTGACATTTGGAGTGTGGCTTCCGTTTTAGGCGCAAAGAAAACCCTCAACTCAACTTCAGATCCACTTCTACTTTACTTCTCAGAAAATAGAAAAAGAAATGCGTGACAGATTTAATCATCTGAAACTGTAACTGATTTGAGATACTTCTAAAATAAAATATTTTATAGATATAAATATGTAACAATATTGTCGAATATTTTTATAATAATATATAATATAATATTTTTATAAGCAGGAAATTTGTAAAATATATTGCTGGCATCCGCCTCCTTTTAAGATACGCTAGTAAATTTGCAATGCACGCTGATTTGATGTTGTTCAACAAAAGTCAACAAGTTTCCCCTGTTTCCGCCAATTGGAAGGTCATCCATACACAAGTACTCAAACTGAACGCAGGATGGCGTTGTTTCAAGGCCAACTAGGCAACGTTACATCCAATTAGAATCAGGCATGTATCATAGATGCCGCCAGCTAACAATTGTCAATTGTCTAATTGGCACTCTTGCTGACTGGCTGCCTGGCAACTCTGGCGAATCCTGTTGATCCTGTCGATGGCAGGCTGCAGCTACCTGTTGTTCCTCTCGATTGCAACCCTTGGCATTGCTGCATTACAAGCACTTTCAATTAATCAAAATGGAAATGCAGAGCTAATTAAAATGCTACCAAAAACATTTTCTCGCTCACTTTTTTTTCATTCATTCTATTTTGTGGGTGTGTGTGTGCGTGTTGCATAGAATTGCGCCGGGAAAAACAGTAGACGAAAAAGAGTTGCAAATGGATTTTTATTTAATTTCTCGAATCAATTGGGGGCGTGTAGGCGATGACGCAAAGCATTTGCCTGCAAGATATTAGAAATGCATTAACTCTGAACGAGTAATATTTATCCCCTACATATCCATGTCATGGGCCAATCCACGATCGGTGGCAACTTTTAAAAAACGATTAAACAATCTGAACCCGACTTCGACTTCGACTTCGACTCCGAACCCGAACCCAATTGCATTCACGTCTCGTTGTGGCAGCTGCTTAATGTTAATCAATGTTCTCCTTTTTTTTATGCATTTATGAGGTGCAATTTCGTTATACCAGAGCAACTGTAACGGCTTAAAGTTCTGAACCTGACCCTTTCCCTTTCCCCGTCCCTATCTCTGTCTCTGTCTCTGGGTTCACAGCGACAACATAGTTGCGACTCGTAACAAATTTATGGGTGCTTTATGGGGGCCCATTTCACTCCACCTCACTTCAGCTGGCTTCACTTCACTTGTTGCGGGCGTATAAATAGCCAGAGATCCGTCGTGGACACGTGGAGACCTGGACACGATTGCCTAGCGCCAAGAAACCAACGAATCAAACCAGAGATTCAAGCACCCCAGAAAGAGTTCCCGGTTTGCAAGCAGGCGAAAGCATCTTAAAGACTGCGATATACTCTGTTCCAAGTGTGAATTTAATCTCGGCTTGCCAAATTAAACAAAGTTTCGGAATTAAATTGATAATTATTAGTTATTATTTAATTTTCAAAAGTTGTCCCCGCTTTTATCTAGAATCAATCAGTTTTTAAGGTTCCTCACCTACATCAAATGTTGAAAAAAATAATTATTTTTAAATTTAATTTTTAAGAGACTTCCCCGTTTTAATCTACACAACAATCTTTAGATCTTAATATTTCGAATGAATTAAGGCACCTAACAAATTCGCTGATCTTGCGCTTCAAAAATAAATATATTATATCATTTAAATTAAGACAAACTTACACAATATCCAAGATATGTATTTTTTTGAGTAAAAAGTGGGAAATTGAAGAACTCTTGCTCATAGTTGGAGGCAACAACAGTGTATAAGCTGAGAGCCAGACACTGGGGGCTGTCAAGATTGTCAAGTTGCAGCTTCGTGACAAAGCTTCAAGCAAATGAGTTGCAATGCAACAAGGGGGCACACACCTCCCTCCCGTCAGGCCGTGTCTGCACTTGATATGCATGAGGCAGCACACACTTGTGGGATTTGTTGTTGTTGCTTTATGTTAATCAGACTCGGATCGGAAGCACGTGTCAAATGCGGCAATGCGGCAAATGCTTAATGCAAAAGAACAGTTGCGTCGTCTGCTGCTGTTGCTGCCCCAAGGCCAACAGATCGTGCAGATCCCAGGCCTTGAGCAGTGTCAAGTGGAGGGCAATGAAAAAGCTAGTGTAGCTCACATGAAGGATTACATTCCGATACAGACAGACAGACATAGAGACAGACAGTTTTACTTTTATTTATATATAACTATTATTATTTTGAAGGCCTGACAAAAAGTGGAAGTGCATTGAAAAGTGAGTTCTCTTCTATATACATACATACTTAAATAAATATAAATATATATTTATATATACACAAAAAGTGGAATATATATATATATATATATATATATACTTATATATTATTTATTTTCATTTCATTTTTTTTTGTATTTTTACATGCATTTTTGTGACAAGGATCAGCAGTTAGGAGCAGTGCATTGTGCATAAGATTTAAGTCTCGATTTCGACGTAGTTTTCCCAAACACAAAAATCTAAAGAAAATTGAGTGAGAGAGAGAAGAGATGAGAAGAAAAGAAGAGAAGAAAAGACAAGACAAGAACGTTGCATTGTGACACTGACAAAAAGCAAAGATGCTCGGGACAAGTTGAATGGATCGAGTGAGAGGCAGGAGAGAGTGAGGGTGAGTGTGAGTGAGAGAGAGCGAGTACAAGTAGAAGCACCCACATTTGGTACAAGAGCGAGAGTGAGCCGCAACCCCTATATAACCCATAACCCCTAATTTCATTGCGCTCTCTACCCGAAGAGAGAGAGAGAGAGAGAGAGGGAGCGGATCACTTGTGCAGGCAGAAGCTGAAGCTGAGACTGAGCATGAGCCTGAGCCTGAGGCAGGTAGCGATCCGCCACCACCACCAACAACAGGCAACAGCAGCGCTGTCGACGTCGGCAGAGCCAGCGGGCAAAGGGTACATAAGGGCGAGTGCGCAGGACGAGGTTTATCATTGCGGAATTTGATTCCACACAGTCAACACAACACACTCTCGCAGCCTACAAAGCTATACAGGATTATTCATTCATCATGACGAGCATCTGCAGCAGCTATCAGCACTTTCAGCTGACCAACGGCAACATTATGTTGCTGCATCAGCAGCAACAACAACTGCAGCAACAGCTACTACTCCAGCAGCAGCAGCAACATCAGCTGATTGCGCCCAAACAGCCGCTGGGCAACAGCCAATTGCAGAATATGCAACAGACGACAAATGCCGCTACGAGATCTGCATCGGGATCAGAAGTGGGTCCCATCCTGGCCAAAAAGAAGTACAACAATTATGCGAGTCTGCCGTATGGTGGCGCCGAGCAGATGCCATCGGTGGCACGTCGCAACGCACGGGAGCGCAATCGTGTCAAGCAGGTGAACAATGGATTTGTGAATCTGCGCCAGCATTTACCCCAGACGGTCATCAACTCGCTGTCGAATGGGGGCCGGGGAGCCAGCAAGAAACTCTCCAAGGTGGACACGCTGCGCATCGCTGTCGAATATATCCGCGGACTGCAGGACATGCTCGGCGATGATGGCCAGCCGAGGGCACAGCTGCTCTTCAGCAGCAGCTCGACAACGGATGAGTGCAGCAACGATAGCTACAACGATGACTACAACGACAGTCTGGACAGTCCTCCAACTGCTTCGGCTGATGCTCCATATCATCATCATCATCATTCGTATCATTCTGCGTCGCCAACACCCTCGTATAGCAATGCCTCCGATCTGTCTGCCAGCTATGTGAAGCAGGAGCTGCCCGATCAGGAGCAACAGCAGCAACATCAACAACAACAACAAGAGCAGCAACAGTTCAAATTTGAGTCCTTTGACAGCTTCAGCGATGAGCAGCCCGACGACGAGGAGCTGCTCGATTATATCTCCTCGTGGCAGGAACAGTGAGTGAGATAGAGATCCTAGCGATCCCACTCCAGCCAAACCAAAAACATTAATCCTGTACACATTGTAAATATGGAAAACTGTTGCCTTAGTGAAAACAAAAAACAACAACAACAAAACAAGTCCCAGATTCTATAAGTTTCCTAGCACTTAAGCAACAAAAACCAATTTTTTTTTTCATAGTTTAAGCATGGAAGACAATGATTTAAAACCTAAGCTAAATATTTTTTTTCGTAATTTTAAGTATTTGTTATAAGCATGGAAGACACTAAACTAGCTCCTAAGTATTATTATTATTATTATTATTATTATTATTGAATTGCAATAATAAAAACAAAAATTAAAAAAACATTCTTAACCGAAATTCAAACAATATCTTTTTATTGAAACAACAACTATTCGCAAATATTTCAGCTTAATTTCAGATACCTAATCAACATAACTATCTTTATAAAAAAATACTTGAACATTCATTAGATTAACGGAATATACCTCCAAAACGATTTATGCATTTCATACAGATTCCAAAATTTTAAGGATAAAATATTTTTTTCACAAATTTTTGAGTACATTTTTATAATATTTGAAAGATGATAATATATCTAGAGGCAACCAATTCAATCTTTCATAAGCCGAACCCTTGAGGAACATAACTTGAAAACATTTTATAGATTGCTCCAGATTATATATCTAAAACTCATAAAATAGACGCTCAACTTTAGTTACAACTCATCAAGGGATTCGAAAACATTTTAAAGACATTTCTTAACCAGTCGACTTTTGAGTTTCTTTCTTGGGCATAGGAGTTACTCAAATATCTTATCCGCCTGACTAGTAATGATTTATGGCACTCTCATTTGCTAAAGTGGGTTCAAGTATGTAAGTAAATTGAAAATGAAATAGTCTCATAAATAGATCGAGAAAAAAGGTCTATAGAATATGATAATATGATTGCAAACATAGATCGTGCAATTAGACTGTGGCTTACACAAAAATGCTTAGCTAGTAAATATATAAGATATATGTATGTGTTATAGAGTTGAAGATAATACTGGGTGACTACTACGAATGAATGAGTCACTCGGAGAGAGAACTTCGGTCACTTCCGGCGCCTGGGTACATTGTGTTAAGGGTAAATCAACCCACTCACTCAATAATAATCAACACTCGCCCGGAAATAACAGCAAATATATTTTTTAACGAGTTTCAATTTGGTATTTTGCGCATAAATTGCCCAAGCCTCGAGCTCGGCGGAAATAGCCCGACACGCCTGAGAGACCGAAGCGGACCATGTCAAACAGAAAGGACGAGCGACGACGGCCAGCTGGTTGAGGACAAACTTACTACTTAATAGAACTGCGATAGGAGCCCACGTGTCAGGCGCACCCCAAGTCGGACAAAAAAAAACAAAGAAAAAAGCTGGACGGCGGGTAATCACAAGGCGTAAAATGCACTTCCGCTCGCGGGGTAGAAAGTCTCGCGCCTCGCGACTACCCCTAAAAACGCCAAGCGCGCAAACCAACACCAAACACTAGACCCTACACCCTAGACCCTACTACCTTAATGGTGAAGCTTGTCTCCAGCTTGGGCGTGTGCCAAGACGCAAGCATTCAATTTTGGGTTGGGCTCATTAACATTGCGATCCAAGTAAAAATGTAAAATTGTGACAAGCCCACAAAATTTGAACAATGTATGCAAATGTGAATGCTGGACACGTGCAAAGAAACTGCTGACTGTTGGATGATGGATAGTTGAGGGAGCGACAGGGAGGCAGGGAGGGAGAGGCTGGCAAATATGGTATATGGGTGTTGCCTCCGCGCAGCTGACCCGCCCTGGCAGCGCGACAGGAAACACGAGAACCTAGCCAAAAAAGAGATTTTACCTCAAAATAAAAAGACATTAAGGCAGGAAGGAAGGAAGCAAGATGTGTATGGTGGCAGGGCAGAGAGCAGCACTAGGTAGAGAGAGAGAGAGAGAGAGAAAGAGAGAGAGCAAGAGATTGCAAGACGGTAGCCTCGAGGCAAAGGACAATACGAGATGTGATTGTATGTCAGCTTAGGATGCGAGCGGGCAGGATAAGACCAGGAAGGACGCAAATTCGACTAAGCGAGCGAGCATGCTATAGAAATGCCATCGGATATCAAAAGAAGCTTATGTGCACTGAATTCAGACTGGACTTTGAGTGAGGCGTAGGTGTCAAAATACGGGTCTAAGCCAATGTCCTTTAATAGGCTCGGTATTGAGGATATCGCCAGAGTTTTATGCAATTTTAGCTAAGATTTCACGAGGACTCAGGACTCAAATGACAGCAATTGCAATAAATTCATTTGAGCTCGCTCTCTCTCTATCTCTCTCATTCTGTCTCGATCTCTGTTCGCAGGTCCTTTTTTAACAGTAGGTCCTTTTGCCAGGAAGTAACTTCTTTTGTGCGCCACTTCAGATCGAGACATGTCCGCCGTTTTTGTTGCAGGAAGTGCGTATTTGTTTTGCATCTTGTCCTGTCTGGCAGGCAGACCGCTCTTGGCTCCATATACAATGTCCTGCCATGTCCTGGCACTGAAGTGCTCCTCGTTTATTTATTTTTGTAATGCGCCTTTTACTTCATTTTATTGTTGTTGCTGGGAAATCCGAGTCGCATGTTATTTTATCATGTCGCAATTCAAAGAAAACTGGGCGCACCCGCGTCCTAAAGGACACACGCTCCTTGCTCTCTTCTTCCACCGCATGTCGCGAGTACACTTGTATCCTGGCTGCTTCTTTGCATTTGAGCTATATGCGTGTATAAGTGAGTTATGTGACTTTATGACGGCGTCGCCAGCGCGCATCGCTAGACAAGATTTATGAGCCATGTGTCAAAATACGAGAGCGCTTGTTGCGCCTCAAAAAAAAAAGTGGAAATCAAAGGACTCTCATTTGAACAGTCCAGAGTATCCTTCATTTGCTCCTTAACTCTCTCGACGACCACTCAAGCCTCGAGTTGTCAGATTTCGCACTTAACCAGGCGTCAAGTGGCAGTAGTTGTAGTCAGAGTTGTCCACTTTCCTAGTAGCTCATTAATTAGGCGACACCAAGTGCTACCAGACAAAAAAAATGTTAAAGTTTCACATCTTAACTCAATTCAGTACTGAAGTCGTATTCAGAAAGTATCAAGAAAACTCATTAAACTCTTGGAAGTATATATATATATATATACGTATATAGATATATATATAATGTTACCAATTTAATAAATTTTTATTTAACTTGTGTTTCAAATAGCGGAACAAAACAAAGTTTATAAAACTTTATTTTCATTATTATATGGAAAAATACAAGTGCCTTTAATCGAATTTCTGTATTTCACTGAATATTTGCTAGAAATGAAGAAAATATCTAGATATAATCTATATATTCAAGAAAATCCACTTGAAGATTACAGATCTTAACTAGACCTTCGCTCATAGATTGAGTTGTTATTCAAAAATTGTATTCATTTCAAGTTATGAAAATACCCAGAAATCTCTTTGATTTAAATATGTTTATATGTATATATAGGGTATATATATACCCTATATCTATAGTCTCTTGTCAAGTGCTACTTTAGAGCTGTTAGATGGTCACCGTCTTCTGTACAGAAATCACCGAGTGTAACTAGACTGTCTAACAGCATGAAACGACAACCCTTGATATCTCTTTTGACTATCGATGGCAACACTGTGAGCCGATCTATTTAGCTGAGGGGACAGCCAAAAGGTAATCTTCGATATTGCATTTCATTTTGGTATCGCATTTTGTTTTATTGATCCTCAACACACGCTACATTTAGCACAGTGTGAACTGTTTGTCAGTAGTTAAATGACTTTACCGAGCGCAACCCTTCACAAAGGGTAGACAGACAGAGATAGATATAGAGAGTGGGAAAGAGAGGGAAGCTATGCGGGTTTCAACTTTGACTTGATTGTTGACATGATGGAAACTAACCGCAGATATTACAAAAGCGCACAAGGATCAATGTATACAACGACGCAGTTGCATTCACACACACAAACACACACACACTCACACACACACATGTGCACACACGTGTCCAATTCCATGGCATGCATGCAGGTTCTCATGATGGCAAACAGGGGTCCAATAAACCATCGCAGGCAATCAATGTCAGAGCGTTTTTAGAGCACAAGCAAAAAGCCATATCAAGCATATCATCCAGGACACTATGGACTAGACAACAATGGAGCAAATTCCAAAGGCAAAAACTAAAAGCGAAAAGCAAAAATGCCTTTGAAAGGAATTCACTGGAATATCCTGTGACTATTGTCTGGAGCCAACTCCCTCTCCCTCTCTCGCTCTCTTTCTCTATCTCTGTCAGTCTCGATCGCATGAAAAGTGATTTCTATTTTATATTTTCCTTTTTTTCAGTTCATTATTTCATTTTTCACGACATTCCCGTAGCGCGAGTCCTTATGTGCGCTGCATTGAGGAAATTGTTCATTGAAGCGTGGCTCTCACTCTGGAGTCTACATTAAAGACTCCCCCGCTTCTTAGATGGCTCCCCGTTTCTTTGTTGTGTTTTTTTTTTGTGTATATTTTTCAATATTTTTGCGCTGCTATCAAAAGGTCAGCGCTAAGGTCAACAGAGTCCAACAGATAGTCAAGTCTAGCTAGCTGCGCCCAGGTGAGCCAATGCGAATTGCGACAGTTCTTCATTATAAATTCCATTTACCGTCTTTGCCTTTGCCAGACTGCGGGGCGGCTCTCAATGTCTGGTCATTAGCATTACGCGCATGGAGAGTCTTGTCTGTCAAAGGACAATCCCGACATTCGTCACGACGATTGAGCATGTCGAATGCATCGTTCAATTTCTCGCTGATTTCTACCTGTTTCCCTCAAGAAAAACCCTCGGGGGTTTTCCGGCCGTGAAAATTTGCGAGATGCACAAGTGCGTTTTTTTTTTTTCCGTTATTAGCAAGTGTAACCGGAACCACTAACGAACAGAAATCCCTGAACACACATGTGTTTTTGCTTTAAAAGGCGCGACAATGTCACGGGCCACTGGCCGCAACTGAGAGTTCAGCGTGAGATCAGCGAGGGATCTGCAGTATATATGTACATATATGTGTATATATATATACACACATAACTAAACTTATGCCACAAATGTGAATTGTCCATGCCTAAAGAAAATCACAGTTTAAGTAATTATGCAGATATATGCTTACCTTATTATTATTTATTTTTTCTGTTAATCTTATCTAGCATCAATAGTTACAGACAGATTCTAGATTCATGTAATCACCAAAATAGTAACATTCATTATTAATCTAGGTTTTTTCTTTATTGTTTCGAAATGGATTCTGAAATAACAAACTGGATTCCTCGTGTTGTGTCAATTTATAAGGCTCGGTTCAGGGCGACCCTCAAGCAATCTTCTGTTCACTCGCAATGTTTCGAATAACGCACATTCTGCGTAGTTTTTCGCATAGATACTACCCATTAATAATTAATCTAGATACTTAATGCACACATTTCGAAAGATAACAGCACCATTTTGTATCATTGCAAAGCATCTACGCTTGACCAGCTTAAGCGGCTTTTTTAGCCATGGGAACACGGCGAGTCCTATGGCCAAAAAACAGATTTAGTTAAAATCGCATCGAAAAATCAGAACTAGACAAAAAAAAAACACAGAAATGAGAAAAGCAAAGAGCGAAATCAAAACAAAGCGGAGACAGAGGAATAACCCGCGCCAGTTTCACAGTCATAGTCGAAAATTGGGATATGTATCTGGATCGGTATCGTAGATGGAGGAGAGGGAGAGGGAGAGGGGCTATGCCCCATGCCGGGCATCAAAGCAAAGTCACCGACCGTAACACAGAATATACAAAAATGTCAACCACAAAACTGCGGCTTCGACTTCGATCGATGGATCTGCATTCAGCGACCACAAAGAATACAAAAAACACAGACAAAAAAAACACATACAAAAACCGATGATGAGGATAATGATGATGATGACGACGAGAGGTTGAGGTTGACAATGAGGATGATGTTGATGGCCATTCTGATTGCATTGTGAATCGGTTCGGTTCGGGGTTCCCTTTTCTATTTTTGCGCATCGCATTGTTTTTGCGACCGCCTCCAACGATGCGATAATCGATTTATCAAAAAGCAAAATGCGCTTTGCCAAAATCCAAACCAAAAAAAAATACAAACTAAAAAATCGGAAAAATGAAAGGAAAACGAAAAGTAGCCGCCTCGGGTCAAAGAAGGCGGCAAATTTTTAACGCGCATTCATGTGCATTAAGATGTGAAATTGTCACCATTGTTGCACGCATTGTGTCGCATGCAACGGCCCACATTCGGCTGCAGCAACAGCAAAGTGAGCAACTCCGTCGTAGGAGTAGTTGCAACAGTCGGCGGTCTGCGCGTTGACAGCATTAAAAGTCATGTGAATAGAATGAAAATCGTTCAAGATACATTTCGCTCACTGCCCCGAAGAATCTATTCAACAATTCTTTTGCGGCGGCGACGGTGGCGGCTAGTCTTTTGCCCTACATGCCACACCCACTAGCAAAAAAAAATAAAAATACAAAAACAAAAAGAAAAAAATACAAGAAGGAGGCGTTTGCGCAACGCTGCATGCTGCTGCCTTCTCCTCAAGCAACGATTGCACGTGCAATCTACGAGATGCACATATCTATGAGTAACTCTCCATGTTCAATCTAACCGATCTAAGTTCAGCAATTATTCTGGAAATAGATCAGATAATTTCATATATGTACATAATAAATACATTGCCTGGTATACAGATGTATTACACATGTTTGTATCTATAAGATAAGTTTCAGTTCGAATTTGCCACTAGGAAATGCGAGATTTGTTTGCATCTACAGCATACTGGCTACATTTGTATCGATAACCCGCATTCGTATCTATGAAATACATTTGTATCTTTAGAGCACGCCGCATTGTCTTATCGCCTTAGTTCGCGCAGCTAAAACAAAATTGTCAATCACACCTTTAATCTTACTCGCACTGTTGCACGTGCAAGCCATAAGATACATTTGTATCTTCGGCAAGTCCCTGAACTCGGCTTATATATATGTATGTCTATCTAATGTAGATGTCTTGAATCACAGTCACCGCTACAGATACTCTTCATAGCTGTACCCCAATGCGGGTTAATCTTATCCTCTTGTCGCCGACGCTGGTTTTTCGCCAAAAAAAAAATGCATGTCTCATAAATGCAGATACAGATACAGACACAGATGCAGATACAGATACGAGAATCAATTTTGGTAACTGCAATTAAGCACAAGCAGCGGGCAGCCCCGACAACCCTGAACCGTAACTCTCGTCTCCGATCCCCGGCACCTGATTTTGACCTGCCTTGCCTCAAATAGCGCAGCAGGCACTCAATTTTGGATTTTTACTGGGAATTCCAGTCAAACGCCCGATTTTACCAATTGCGATTCGGCGCCCGAGTTGCGATCACAGGGAAAACGGCACACGCTGCATCATTTAGCGACGCTTTGCATAGCCAAGAGAACCTCAAGAAGAGGCTGGGCAGGATGTGTGTATTTGTGTTCCTATTTTGGGCGATTAATAGCAGTAGTGAGGCCAACAGCGCCGGCGCATCAAAGTGTCTATTACGCGACCAAGGCGTGAACAATTATGTCCCAAACACTTGCCTCAAACATCGGTTACACCCCACATATCTAAAAACAATGATAGACAGAGAGAGAGAGAAAGAGAGAGAGAGAGAGAGACAGAGATAGACAAATATATTGAAATTCATTTTGAATGCTTTTGCATCCGCCCAGCGAGAGAGAGAAAAATTCGGAGCAGACGCCGCCGACATCGCAGCAGGTTGTCTTTTAATTGAGGAGCACACTTCTTTTTTTTTGTTGGCTGCCAAGGATTCATTGAGAAGCAGAGTCAGCCTCGAACTGCAGTCGGAGGTCCTTCATGGTTCTCTGAGGCGTTCTCCTTCAAAAAGACGCTGGCACTTAAACACTTTGCATAGAATATGAAAATATAAATAATCAATGTGACAGCTCACAACTTGAATACACACTAAAATACGCTGTGGGCGTAACTTGGCATTGATATATTGACTTAGGCCTCGAATATGGGAACGAATATTCTGATCCAAAGTGCTTTTGTTGGTACTGCCTATTTGTCATAAGATAATTTTTTATAGACAGTATATTTGCTGCAGACATCTGAAAGATACATACACAACATTAAAATGTAACATTCAAGGAAATATCTGTTTAAATTTCGATTGATTCATTCCAGAATTTAACACGAATATTTTATTGAATTCATGTTAAGATGACACTGAAAGTCTTCTGAAGGCATTTATACTTATTTAGACAAAGATAATCAGAGATTTAAGCCAAGTACTAAGTTAACTGTTTTCTTAAGTGAAATATACAATTAAGGTAATATTTTTTTATTATTTATATCTCCTTCACTTAAAGCATTTTGCATCACTTTCATGTTCTAGATAGCTGGCGTGTGCAGTGTTAATAATTATTCCGGTGGTTATCTCCACAACTGAACTGTATTACAAATTTGAAATACTCATTGCAAGTGCACGCAATGCAAGATAGCGAAGCGTTGAGTGACTGACGCACTTGTAGATACACGCTGATCCATCCATCCGTCCATCCATCCACAAAGTATCTGCTGCAGCAGCTGAGTGTGTGACGCGTGTCTCGGTTAAGTCTTTGAGTCTCTGGGTTGCCGGCTGCCTGTTGCCTGTTGCTCTGAGCTGAGCTGTGAAAGAGTTCTGAGCTGCATATCGTGACGTATAATTGACAGGCCATAGGCGTTTAAATCACGAGACTCGCCAGCCTGTCATCGCCTCGAGAGCAAACAAATTTAGATATCTACGGACATGGACAGGCACACAAGCGGGGCAGGGGAAATGACAGCACTTGTTTCGGGAGCAGTCTCTCTTTCTGTCTCGCTACAAAGTGGATCGATCAGCCTCTGTCTTGAGCGTTCTAAAAGTTGTCAGATCCAAAAAAAAACCAATTCAGATAATCATAGATAGAAAAAATGCGATTGGAGTTTGAAATTACAAGCGAAGCGGAAGGAAATGTAACAAAAAAATACACATTTATTTTTGATTATTATTATCATTTTTGAATATATGGAAAAATGTTTTTGGTAAACGCCTCTGAGGCAGGGAAATGCTATCAAAACGATGAGGAAAACCACAAAAATAACACATAGAAAATGTGTGAGGGAGGGTGGCAGGACACGACACCTTGCACAGGATATACGTACAAATTGAGTTGCTTCCTGTGTGGATAGTTCTCGGCTTAGAATTGCACACTCATCCAACGCGCTGGCGTAGCAAATATGATTATGATAACGAATCAGAGAGTGGAGAAAATGGAGAGAAATTAAAAATGGCTGAGCTGCCCCTAGCACCAAACTGTGTCAAAAAAAAGGAAAAAACACTGAAGCCAAAGTGGAGGCAAAAGCAGAAGGCCGGGAAAATTACTCACATTACACATCAGGCTGTCTAAAATTACCCAGGGTAATCAGAGATTTCCAACACCTTTTTCGTTCAGGTTTTTAACTAAATTAATTTTCAGCAGATTAATGGAAAACTCGAGATGGGAAATGGGAAATGGAATAGTGAAAAGTGAAAGGTAAATCAAACACGAGACGAGGGCGGCATGCGCATCGAATGCGCTTAACAGCTTTGCCCGCTGTCCACCCCTCAGCTGATCCTGATCCGGTGCGTAGTCATAGCTCTCGTCGTGGACATGCTTGACGCGTGGATTAGGCTGACGTAATGAGCTCTGAGCACTGGGCCAGCACGCGCGCCTTTCCCTCGGCTCCTTGCCAAAGTGCTGGGTGCGCCTAAGGCCGCCTTTTGGGTGAATGGGCTTGGCTGTAGATTGAGATACTCCGGAACATTTTAAATATATATATTTTCATTTTTGCAGAATGACTTGACTGATGAAGATATCTGCAGAATACTTTTGTATCTTTATCGATCTTTCAATATGATCTCTTCATTGGACAGTAATCTAGCTCCCTAAACAGCACCCGAATACAAATAAAATAATGTTTTTAAAGAGCAAGCTATCGTTAAATTTTTGCATATATTTCGACCTACTTTATTTTTATTTGTTTTCTTTAAAGTAATTGATAACAAACTAGTTGCCACTGATTTCATTTTAGCTTTATAGATAGTATCCAATTTATTTGATAAGTGTATAAATATTTGTCTAATTACTTAACTGACTCACAAGCCCAAAATACACCAACAGCAGCAGAAGTCAATTTTGACTTCCATTGGTGATCGATAGAGGCCAGAGACAAATTGAACTGTTATCTTTAATCGAAATAATGTCACTTCCCCATAGTGGAGACCCACGCAATTTTGCTTATAGAACTGTGACTAGTCTCCGTAATATGTTAAGTGTTGCCGTCGACAACTACACTGATGATGAACCCTTGACCGGCTTCCCTATCTCATGTCTAATTTTGTGCTATCACATTATGTGTGTGGGGACTTAAAATATCATTAATGGGCCTTAAATTTTTATATATAAAGAAAACAAGAAAACAAGAAAAGAATGAAGAATGCTCGACTACGAGATACCTTGAGTCCAAGTCCTTGCTCATCATAACTTGTACACTTCTTTAATATTCAAATCAAAAATGCTGTCACACTCATTGTATATGTATGTCATACATATACGTACTTAGAAAATATTGCGCTTACTTTTACTGAAAATTGTACAGATTATCAATATTAGACTAAGATAAATAATAAAGCTTTATATTGTCGGTTTATTGTAATCCTTATGTGAGCGTTAGTTTTTGTAATTTGAATTAGAGGTGAGAAAGCTAAATTCTTACATAGATATATACACAGATAGAAGGATAAAAGGGTCAGAAAGACAGGACTAAATCGATACATCAAATTTATTGGGTTGAACATGATTTCTTCTTCGTTGAAGAACATCAAGATACCCTTTTGACCCATTCGTAATGGGTTCAAGAGGTATACCGCGAATCTTATCTAAGTTCGATTTTAAGGGATTTGATTGAATTACCTGTCGCGATAACAACACTGCCCAAGTATAAATATTCATGGAACAAGTGCTCCAAACTTTAGTGAATCAAAGACGATACGAACATGCTGAAGTCGGTTATCGTGCTCAGTGGTCTCCTGCTGGTGCTGACCTCGAGCAGTGGGAGCAGTGGGATCCGTGGGAACAGTGTCAATAAGCTGCTTCGCATGCCCATCTACAGCCAGAAGAACTTTGTGAAGACACGCGCCAATATCAAGGCAGAGGTGGCCAATGTGCGTAACAAATACAATAGCCGGCTGACATTGGCAGCAACAACGACGCAGGTCGGTGGAGTTTCAACAACCACAAACTCAACCACAGCCAAACCAACGCCAACAGGCATCCATGGGGAGCCTCTAAGCAACTACATGAATATGCAATACTATGGTCTCATCACCATTGGCACACCACCACAGTACTTTGAGGTGCTGTTCGATACGGGCTCATCGAATTTGTGGGTGCCCTCGATTAAGTGCTCTGCCACCGCCTGTCAGGATCACAATATGTTCAATGCGACCGCCTCCTCCAGCAATGTGTTTAGTGGGACGAGTATATCCATAGTGTATGGCAGCGGCAACATGACTGGTGATCTCTGCTCTGATGCTGTAAATGTGAATGGCCTGAATATAATGAATCAGACATTGGCCTTGGCCACATTGGAGGGAAGCGATTTTTTGACATCGAGCTTTGATGGCGTTTTCGGAATGGGCTATCAGAACCTGGCTGTTAATAATGTGGTGCCGCCGTTTTACAATATGATAAGTCAGGGACTGGTGACCCAACCGATCTTCTCGTTCTATCTAACGAGCGGCGGTTCCAACAGCCAAGGCGGTGAATTGATTTTCGGTGGATCCGATCCTACAGTGTTTGTTGGCGACATGGTCTATGCGAGTGTGACGAGAGAGGATTACTGGCAAATCATGATGGATAATGCCACCTTGCATTACAGCACCTTGTGCCGCAACTGTCAGGCTGTAGTCGATACGGGCACCTCATTGATTTTAGCACCAGTCGCATCCTATCAGATAATCATGGAGGTGCTTGGTGTTGGTAGCAATGGCGAAGTCAATTGCGCTACCATTCCGCAAATGCCAGTGCTTAAATTTGCGATTAATGGCAAGATCTTTGGCGTTCCCGGGTCCGCCTATGTTATTGTTGAGGGTCAACAATGCGTACTGGCCCTTGGTTCCGTATCTAACGATTTCTGGATTTTGGGCGATGTCTTCCTTGGCCAGTATTACACAGAGTTTGATTTGAAGCAGAATCGTGTCGGATTTGCATCAATCAATGGATTAAACTACACTGATGGTGGGGGTGGTGCTGGTAATCTGCAAAGGATGCCTGCCCTTGAATTGGGCCTGTTGGTGATAGTTTTGTCCTGTAAAATGTTTAATTATCTGCATTGACCATTTTTTAACTAATTATTTAAGTTTTTTTTTTTTAGTTGCTTAATCCTGAATTATATCATAAGTCTCTGTGCTGAAACTGATAAGCAGTGATACGATAAAAATAATAAATTATGTAATTCCTCCAACTTGTGCATTCTGATTGTATGTATGTATGTATGTATTGATGTGTGTGTTGCGTGTGTGTTGTGTGTGTGTTGCGTGTATGTTTGCGCTTGCTGCTGTAAAAGTTGGTAAATATGTAAATACGATTTAATAACTTTTTTGTTTCTAGTCCGATTAGAACGAAATATGTACAGTTGATTAAACTAATGCCAAAGTATATAAAAATCGGGTAAGGAAGATATAGCTTCAGAATTGTGCATTTCGTTGCCATCGCTATTCGATACTTATCGATATTGGGGAAATGGATGAAGATATTTTGAGTATTTTGAGGTGTTAAAAATGCTTTCTTCTGCCTGCTGCATACCTTCAATATATCCATTTCAATAATTTGTAATGAGTTCATTATTATTATTGATACACTTTAGACAAATTCGTATTCGATTTTAATTAATATCTATATACTTATCAGATATTTACAGCGGAATACTAATTGTCTCCAGTGGTTCTTGAGCTTGCCAAGTTTGTTTGGCGGACCTAATTCGATGACCTTAAGACTTGGAAATCGAAACAAACAACCAAAGAATACAAATTTACCTAGCAGACTTCAAGGTTCACTTGAAAGGCACACAATCGGAATGGTGGATGTTATTAAACACATTATCTCAAACAATTCTTCAGCAGCGATTTGATTAAATTACACCCCATACTACTTAGGCGAATATTGATAAGAGATTACGTATAAACCTGAGACTTGACAATCTCAAGCTATCTCCACAAATGTCATGTTCTCTTCGCTAGAGACACCTCACTTTTGATTGAATCTGTAGATGCCTACGATATTCTGAATAAAATACTCAAAGATTGATAGACAGAACTATGGGATGCATAATACTACATTTAAAATTAAAAAAAAAAAACATAATAAAATATATAATAAATAAAATATATATAACTGCCATAGAATCATTACAGTCAATATTTCATTAAGTCTTTTCCTTGGCTGGACTCTATTAGCATAATTAGATCGACTCGGTTAACAAGTTCAATGCCAACATTTGGGGTAGGTAAGGATATGATGACAAGCTGTCAAGTTTGCGATTCGTGGCTATTGCAAACGATCCATTATACTGATCAGTTTAAACCGTCTTTGAGCTGTTTGAGCAGTTGACAATTTAGAGCGCAATGCCAATTAATATAATATTTACAAGTGGCTTCAAGGAGGGGTACAATTCTTTGGAGTTTTCCCCATTCAAGTGCTGCAGACATCGTTCGTCCGTCCATAACTAACGCCCTCTTCAATAAAATCAGAATTAGAATCACAACAGAGTGTCTTGCTTTTTCATGTCCACTCAAATACAACTGGAAGATAGTAAGGCAATTGACTATTTTGAAGTGATAATATTTTTGATAATCTTCAGACATATAATTGTTTCTAAAAGTATAGTGAGCTTAATCTGAGGACGCTAAAATTTGAAATAGAAAAAAAACAACCAAGGAATATGACAAGCTGACAAATGTTATAGATATGAAGCAGACGAATGGCCACGCTCCGGTAATGATAAGAACACAATCGGAATCGTTGAAGAAATTAAACACATTATCAGCAGCAGTGATTTGATTGAATTGGAAAAATACTACCTAGGCGAGTATTGATAAGCGATTTAGTATAAATATCTGACTTGGCAGTCCCTCAGAATTAGTCGAAATCAAGTAGACACCAATTGACAATATGCTGAAAATCGCCGTACTCGCTGTTGTTCTGGCTCTGGCCAGCGCTGAGCTCCACCGCGTCCCCATCCTGAAGCACGAGAACTTCGTGAAGACCCGTGAAAATGTGAAGGCTGAGAAGGCCTTTCTGCGTGCCAAGTACAATGTGCCATCCGCTCGCGCAACTGCTGATGAGGATCTCGAGAACTCCATCAACATGGCCTACTATGGTGCCATCACCATTGGCACACCTCCGCAGAGCTTCAAGGTGCTGTTCGATTCGGGATCCTCCAATCTGTGGGTGCCATCAAGCCGTTGCTTTTTCCTCGATATTGCCTGCCAAAATCACAACAAGTACGATCATGACAAGTCCTCCACGTATGAGTCCAACGGCGAGAGCTTCTCCATCCAGTACGGCTCGGGCAGCCTCTCCGGTTTCCTGTCCACCGATACCGTTGATGTCAGCGGTCTAACGATCAAGAGCCAGACCTTTGCCGAGGCCACTAACGAGCCGGGCACCAGCTTCAACAACGCCAAATTCGACGGTATCCTGGGCATGGCGTACCAGTCACTTTCCAATGACGATGTTGTGCCACCCTTCTACAACATGGTCTCCCAGGGTCTGGTTGACGACGCTGTCTTCTCGTTCTATCTTGCCCGTGACGGTACCTCCACTGATGGCGGTGAGCTGATCTTTGGCGGCTCCGATCCAGCAATGTACACTGGCGACTTGGCCTACGTGCCCATCTCTGAGCAGGGCTACTGGCAATTTGCTGTGGATAGTGCCACCATTGATGGTCAGTCCTTGGGTTCGGATTTCCAGGCTATCGCCGATACCGGCACCTCCCTCTTGGTTGTCAGCAGTGATGCCTACGACATCCTGAACGATTTGCTCAATGTTGATGAGGATGGTCTCGTCGATTGCTCCGATGTTGACTCGATGCCTGTGCTCACTTTCACCATTGGTGGCGAGGAGTATACCTTGGAGCCAGCTCAATACATCATTCAGTCGGATGGCGAGTGCCAGTCGGGCTTCGAATATATGGGAACCGATTTCTGGATTCTGGGTGATATCTTCATTGGACAATACTACACCGAGTTCGATTTGGGCAACAACCGCATTGGCTTCGCTCCAGTTGCTTAAATTTTCAAATAAATTAATTTCCTGAACTGGTAAATGTTTTCAAATGTCAAAACTGATTCGATTCGATTTTCTATAACTAATATTATTAATTGACAGAACAATCTATATTCGTTTTAAATTATAGATATTCTTTCTAAATTTTTTTTATTATGATTAGCTGAGCTGTGTTACTTTGTTAATATTAGATAAATGTATAAAAATATTTAATAAATTGCAATTCAATTGAATTTTTATGCATTATTTGTTCCTTTAAGGAGTTTGTTAGCTGTTTGGCTCTCATCATAAAGACCGTTCACTGGAAGAGTCCGCACAGTAGTCTGTTCTCCCCCTCGGGAAAACTGCAGTACAGACAATTGCAATAGAACAATGAAAGAAAAAATGAATTTGCGGTCGTTAGAGGGAAATCAGCTACCGCACACAACGCCTTCAAATCACGCCTCAATTGTCTGGCCCATGGGCCAGGTTAATGCAATTTGCGGTAGCAGATGCAACCAAATCAAACCAGGAAAATAAGACTCGAGTCCAATGGCATTGGCAATTGGTGAATCTTATCGCTGGAATGCATCTCGAATCGTGTTGGCGAATGACAATTGAAATAGTCGAGTTGAAAGAGAGAACTCAATTCAACAATAACAATTGACGAACGCCCACCAAAAATGACATTGTCCAACAAAATTGAAACCTGCCCCTCAATAATAGAGATGTATGCGAACAAAATAAAATCTATATACATATATATATATATATATATACATATATATTGAAACAGAGATGTCACGCATATAAAAACGCGCCTTCGCCATCGGTGACAAAAACGAACAAAAAAAAAAGAAACAACAATGAAATGAGAATGGAATTGAGGACCACCAAGCGTTGAGAGGAGAGGAGAGGAGAACGTGTTTAGTTGTTGGCCCGCTTTTCTTTTGGCCAGTTTTATGACCTTTTTGTTTTTGCGCGCACACGCACACGCACACACACACTCAGTCGGAGGGTTTTGGTTTTGGCAATGCGGTCAAAACATTGTCTATGAGAACAATGCTGGTATCAACTAAATGTATATGTGTCTATATAGAGGCACAACTCTAAATGGGACCGCACAACGTGCGGCAGCAGTAGAAATACCTTGAAATGAGCAAAAATACAAAACAAATGTGTGTTTTGGGTTCTTAACTGTTATTAGCATGCTGCGCAGCGTACAGGAGACCATCGATGCAATGGACAAAAAAGGGACAAAGCTAAGCAGATTCTAATTGTCGCAGCAAAACAACATTGAAATCCATATAGATACGTATATATATAATGGCTATATATAATGGCTGTTGCTCATTTGAGTCTTTTTTGTTTATCCCGACTCGACTCTGA
The DNA here is from genome assembly GCA_035041375.1 of Drosophila conformis. Classification (NCBI taxonomy): domain Eukaryota; kingdom Metazoa; phylum Arthropoda; class Insecta; order Diptera; family Drosophilidae; genus Drosophila; species Drosophila conformis. Next base: position 9,575,990 of record JAWNLE010001151.1, read on the forward strand.
CCAAAATATTTAGACACAATTAGCGCAAATGGCACGAGAGACAGAGCAGAGACCAGCTGGTCACAGTTTTTGCACCCAACCACCTGGCAGAGATATTTAATTTCTCTATTGGGACTTGTTGCGGTCACCCAGCATACCAGCATCTAGGATAGGATATCCGCAGGGCCTCAACCAAACACGCGCCAGACACAAGCTGCATGTCCTTGCAGTTTGCATGCTGGTATCTATCGATGCTGAGATATTCTTAGTTCCTGGTAATGGGACACAGACACACTTCCTGCTCATCATTTGTCATCTTCTTAGCTTCTACTGGGAATATCACAAAACACAAACTCAACTCTTCCGTTTTCATTTGAAAATATTTTGATATTTTGTGGTCAAGCCGCTACTGTTCCGCCCTCAATCTAGTCATAACAAACAAGGATACACAACTCTCAACCCTTTTTTGTTGGTGCTGTTGTCACTTTTCTGCTGAACTGCTGATACCACAAAAATATATATTTAATCTTCTGTTTGTCGGGGCTGTAACCACTTAAGTGGCTTTGCTTTGTATTTCTCTCTCATAAAGCTGAAAAAAACACACACACACACAGCTCAAATTCCAATTCCCAAATCCCTAAGTCCAAAAACTCGATTGGCCTGTCGCTATAGTTAAAGGCCAAGTCCAACTGTCGCCCCAATAAAAATGTATGCCTAATTTTCTCTTGCTGCTTCCGCGCATGCGCAGACGTTACTCCCCCCACCCCTTCGCCTTCCTCATTCCCCTGCTGCTCCTCCTCCTCCACCTCCTCTTCACCCTCCCCAAGTCGCCAGCCCCTGTGGCTCCAACTGTTGGGCAGCGTTCCATTTGCCTCGTTAGCTGTGCGATTGGCGATTTCATTTTTGATTTGTGTCGGCATATTTTGCATACAACTCTGAATTGGGTGCAGCAAGTGGCTAATGCGAGGGTCGTTACAACACTTTAAAGTCACTCAATTAGTCTGCGTGTCATTCAATCCTTTCATTCACAGCTAATAGCTATACCTATCCATATATCATATTATATATGCCTAAAGCCATTTCTTTAAGTCCATTTGCTTAAAAAATCAGAATTTGTTACTTTGTTTTACTCAAACTCATTAGCCATACTATTCTATATAACTATACTTTATTTGATACACTGCTTCTCTCGCATCTTAAACTCTTATGTAATTGCTTCCTTTTCTAAACTAAATGCATCAACCGTCTTTATTTATTAAAATTAATAATCACTTTATTAACTGCAGCTATCTAACAAAAAAAAAAAAGAAGAAGCAAACTGAAACAAAAACTAGAATTTTGCGTGAAGCTCTGTCTAAAATGATCTAAAAAATTCGAGCAGATTCGAATACTCTGCTGTCTTGGCTAATTTAGTTAAACGACTCGCAGGCACCTCGTCCGCAGCTCGTCTTGAGCCTCAAAGTCGCCGCAGCGGGGCCAATCAGTTGCCGCAAAGGTGGCACAAGAAAATTATTTAACAATCAATTTCTTGCAGCGGCATTTTGCCATCTAATTATAATCGAAAGCGAGCGGACCAAGCAGCAAAATCAAACGAAATAAGCCGACGACGAGCTGTAACTAACTAAAACTATAATTGAATTGAATGGAAAATAGAATTGTGAAAGAAAATGGAAAACGGAAAACTGAAAAATGAGACAATTTTTTTTTTAGACCTACACACATGAATAAAGTTTCGAGCTGTGCTCTAATTAAAATTGAAATGAAGTGTTCGGCATGCGAGAGAGCAAAATTAAGGTCCTTTCACACAGGGCCAAGGGTCCCTGATCTGGTCTCTGGTGCCTGGTGCCTGGTCCCTCCTGACTGCTGACGGCAGCAGTAATAAATTTTGGTATCTGAGCACGCGGTTCCTTCATTAGGGTGGTCTCTCACTCTGATCTCATCTTTGCTTGGCACGTTCGTTGGCCCTCGACTTCTATAGTTTTGATTGTCGAGCAATATTACAATAAAAAACGCATTTTTATACTCTACACTCTATGCAATGGTGCCAGTTGGGTATGCTCAACTTATGTTATACACTATATAAATAATTTTGTATTTTTTAATCATTAGCAATGATCCTCAATCTACTGCTTATGCATATATAATAATCAATCTTAAATTAAGCTCTACAAATCCAAGTAAACAGTGTGCTTATAGGGAATCTGTTCACTTTGCTATTCAGTGAAATTTGTTCTCTCTGTGTAAGATCTGTTTATCCTTTTCTCAACTATACTTTACATATTTATAGCAAAACTTGTGGAGTGTACCTTTCAGTCCCTTCTCTTTGCGCATTCTCAATAACATACATATATCTGCGCATATTTTGGTTTTCCATTTTATATAGTTTTGTTTTTTGCTGTATTTTTTTCTGCTTTTTTTTCGTTTTTTGTTCAAGTTGATCTTCTTTTTGGCTTGGTGCACTCATTTCATGCCAAAGAAAAAAATGCATCACGCACACTAATCCCGCGCTGGCGCAGCCCACACACGTCTCGGCTCGTCCAGTGCAAAGGATTAGCATGCTATAAGGAATGCCTTTGGATTTAAAAATTGGAACGTATTATTATTGCCATGTCGAATCGGCATACAAAGGCGACACAATGGCCAAGTGTGAGGGCCACGAATCACAACCAAAGAAGCTGAGGCTAGAGGGTAAATGTTAAGGGTAAATGCTAAGGGTGTCCAAGGCCGGACAAAACAACAATCGAATAACAATCGAGCAATGCGCCACATTTGCCATTCAAATGCAATTGCGCGTGATAATCGATTCAGTCAGCGAGCGAGTTTTCAACTCGAATAAAAAAACGTACAAAAAAACTTGAAAGAAAACTAATTTCATGGCTGCTTAATAATAAAAAAAAAAAAAAATAAAATAACAATAAGAAGAAGAAGGAGGACTGCACTCTGAAAAGGAGAGAGGCGACTGCGATTCGGTTCATATTATTATTACAGCTGCGATTAATTAAGCAAACAAATCGGGCAGCCATGTCTTGATACGACGCGGCACAACTATTAAATACGGTAGCTGTAAAAACAAATAGCCGCAAGGGGCAAACCGAAACTGTTACTGAACTGAACTGAACTGAACCGAACCGAACCGAACTGAACTGATCTGAGCTCGATCGCATTCGCATTCGTGCTTTTGGCCTAATTAATTGCCAATCATAAAGGCGAGTGCAATGCGCTCGTAAAACGAATCAGTTTTAAATGCCCCAACTGCAAGTCCAATTATTCAAGTTTGCGCCTTAAGTGATGATCGAACTGAACTGAACCGAACCGAACCGAGAACTGTGAACTGGTATTGGGTATCGACATGGGTCTGAAACTGGACACTGGAACAAGGGAACTGAAGTTGCATTTTATGGGAAATGTGTGTGTCTCGCAATTAATTAAATTAAGTTTTCAGCGAAATGCCAAAGGCGTGAAGCAACAAACAAACAAAGCTTTAAAAACAAACACACACACACACCGAACTCATAAATACACTTTTGATCATTTTTTACTTTAAATATGATTAAATGAATATGAAAATACTTAAACTAAAAGATATATATATGTCTAATGGCAGTTTCTCAACTGGAAAGTATCACATTTGATTCTTTTATGGCTCAAATCTACAAATTGAAGCAGTCAAGCATAAGAGCCCAATTTATCATACACATTTTAGTTGTGATTATGCAAGTTTTTAAGCCAGTTCACAAGTAGTTCAGAAAAATTACTTAAAATTCAATTTGGCTACAATGATTTTTTAAATGTATATTACAGCAATAATGCTGCAGTTCGTTATTCAGTGTCATTCAGTGGCTAACAGCTGACTGGCTTATCAAAATAAAAACCAAACTTGAGGACATAGTGCAACAATCTCTAATTGGGTGAGTGTATTATTGTACAACACAGGAAATCGGCCCGCTGCTGGTCTCCTCAACATTAACAACAAACAGCGATAACATTTTTAATTGCGCTGATCTCTGCTGATCTGCATTGATCTGTTCTGCGATCTGGCGATCTGAGCGCGATCTGTTTGCCACTTTTGTTAATGTCTTTTGGCAGCAGCAACTTCAGCAGCTTCAGTCGCATCCAGCATACAGTATTCAGCCAAGAGGAGAGCAGACTATCAATTAGCATCGTGTTAAAGAGGCTCTAATAAAGTTGCACTCCTCTCACCTGTCCTGTCAGCGTCATCGATCTGTTTCTGGCACTGTTATTTATCTCTTAATATATCTTACATCAGCATATGGGCCTCAGTTCTGATAATAAAATCAACTTGCCACTTGGCTAATCTTAACGTTTTTTCGCTCTCCCTGCCCTTCACATCGGTATGAGTGCGGCAACATAAGAAATCGATTTAAGCCAATCCAATCTACCAATCCAAGTTAACTCTGCCTCTGTCCTCTATCACTGGCCCCATCTGCCAGTTACATGGAAGCTTATCAGCTCGCAATGCCTGCTTACATTTGAGCTTGTGCTCAACTCAACCAGATAGCAGCAGATGCAGCCAATAGATTACATTCGCATATATTACACACAATATGCGGGATCGTAATTCGCTCAATTATTTTATATATGTGATGTGTTTGCGTTTACTCAAACAGATCCCTTGAATCGCTTTGTAAGTCCCTTGAATCGCTACTAAAAGTTCGGCATTTTATTTAAGCTATATATTAAAGATATATCAATGTATAAAAGGAGATTGCTCCAAGCAACTGTTAACAAAGATTTGCAGAAAAGAAAATTTTATTAAGGGTTGTAATGTATCTCCTCCGGAAATTAATATTCTTGAATTTGTATCTTAAAAAGCACACAATAAGCTAAACACAAGTGGAGTAAATCAATAACTAAATTTTTATATCCATGGCTCAATATATATTCCAAATTTCTATCTGCAAAATGTTCCACTATTTACATAGTACATATATAGTGAATATTTTGTAGGTACAACTTAGCCTTACATATGAGTTGTATTCAGAAATAGAAAGATTTTGCTACCTGCTTCCATTGTCAAAAATCAAATTCCCTTGAGCATAGCACGTGCAAAATTCTTTAAGGAGACAGAGAGAGAGAGAGAGAAAGGGAAAGAGAAACAGATATAAATCGCTGTCTCGTGGCGATTTTCTTGAGATACTCGTCGTGTGTTACATGAATTTTTGAATAAGCATTAAGGCACATTAGTCCACACATGAGGAACAGTGAGTGGACTTGGTTTAGGGCACTTCATTAAAAACCATTTTTGAGCTACCTGAAACATACACACACATACCAAATATGCAAAACAACAATGCACAACGCATGGCCTAGGCGATATGATGGATGGATGGATCATAGCTGAGATGACGAGATTCGTTGCTGCTGAGATGACTCAGTCATTGTGCACACATACATAACACAACATACAGGACCTGTTGTGCAAAACGTGCGATTGCGATTGCGATTATGTTAGAAGATGCAACAGGAACTTTGGACATAGACACAAATGTTTAGATCATCTAAAGATCAGGCACACACGTGTGCGCTAATTACTAGGAAGAGAGTATGCACAAAGATCGCAAAGATCAGACCGATGATGGTAATGATGATTAAATGAGTGTTACAATGTGTGCCGGCTCCTTATGCAGGTAACGGTAAAGAAAACTAAGTAAATGTATACAAATCGTTCAGATCCCTGTAAATATATGCATATAAGAATAATAATTTGCATGCGCATAAATGCTGAAGAGCAATCAAAAATCAATTCATAATCATTTGCAAGGTGCAGACATTGTCAAAAGACATACGACTACTGAGAAGATCGAGGCAGAGACAGCGACAGGGACAGAGAGATCCCAACCCATCCCGTCCACCACAAAGACGACCAATGGGCAATTCAATCAAATTTGTTATAAAACTGTGAAAGTCTGCGACAGCGATCGGAAACAGGACTCAAAGTCACAACAACAACAGATGAAAAACAAGCAGGGAGACTAAAAAGATTTGCATGCGAGCAGGTCCGGCCACAGAGTCTACATTATGCAAAGCGTTGATCGTTTTGCATACAAACTTTCAAGAGACACAAGATTACAACAACAGCAACAACAAACAACAACAACGAACAACGATCCATGCATCAATATCATCAATACTCGTACAAGCGAACAATATCAATGTCTGGCGATCAGTCGACTGATCGACAAAGAGTCGCTCCGTCTGTCTGGCTGTCAGGCTATCTGTCTTTTTGGCCAACTCACGCACTGATCGACAGCAAGACACAATTCAATCATTTCAGTTTTCGGTACGTAGGACGCTCTGCCTGATCTTTAGCGCTAGATTAAACGATCAGCGGAGACAGGCAGCTCCATTCGGGAGCTCCACAAACTTGCTGGTAGTTGTTGTTTGTTGTACTTGTTTTATGTTTCGTGTTGTTGTTGTTGTTATTGTTGTTGCTGTTGGTGTTGCAGCTACCTACAATGTGTGTAGGTCGTCGATGTTGATCGCCTGTTGCCTTGTTCGCCTGAGAGATGGTGAATCTCTGTCGGATGATCGCCGGATCGTTCGACCCCGTCCCAGCAAATTATTTCACTTGCGCCAATCGCTACGCGGTGGTCTCCAAGTACAACTTGATTTCTGTTTCCTTTGCTGCAATGGCAGTTTGATTTGTTTAAATTTAATTATGCATCAATATCAACGATTGCCGATCATTTCACCAACCTCGAATCCTCTCATTGCGTAGGTAGAGGTCCAAAAAACGACAACAACAAAAATATAAATATAAAAGTAAAACAAAGAGAAAACAACAACACCCGAAGACACACAGGTGAAGGTTGAAGTTATGATGGTTACTGATGATTCCAAATGCACGAGTACAATCACAATTTCTCGATCAGTTCTCAGGACCTTTGATTTGATTATCAACATTCGTTGACGTTTCGCTGAGATGCGGAGATCGCCACAAAACCGCCAAATGATGATCGATGCCAGTGTTGCCAGTTTATTCGTTGTTTTGTATTTTTGTGGTTGGCAGCAGCAGCAGCAGCATATTTACATTTTGTACTTTGCCATTCGGTTTTATTTTCATTTTTTTTTTTTTTGGGCTACGGTATAAAGCGATCAATCAAAAATGCAAACAGATCACAAAAATGAACATGAGCAGAGAAAATCCTGTACAACAATTCAGAGAAGTTCACTTTTGTGACAGCAGACAAAATAGTTTATGATCGTTCCATGATAAACTACATACAACCTATATGTATGTATGTTTGTATTTATATGTATATGGTATAGTACTCGGGTAGGATATGCATGATGCATGCTGATGATGATCCTTGCAAAACTGTCACTTAGATGATGAACAGTTTGTTAGAATTTGAATTGTGCGGGGCGCATCGTAAATTGTCGCAGTTTTTTTTTTCTTTCTTTGTTGATCACAGAATCCAAATTAAATGATCGCTAGTGATTTTGACTTTCAACTTGGATATGCTTTGTGTTTTGTGCTTTTTGTATGTGATGACTGAACATGTAACACGTAAATATAAGAAGGAAAATTATATATACATATATATCACAAAGTCAAAAAACATACGATAAACTCAAAGTTTCATTTACACAAATCAGATAAAGAGTAAGCTAAAACTATGATTGGCAAATTATAAATAAGTCTGACTATAAACTAAGTTTTTGAACGATGTTTCGAATTCAATTTTGGAGATAATGTCTAGAATTTTGTTGATTTCAAATGCTCAGATAGTTTTCAAATTAAACTGATAACCTTAAGAGAGAATCAGTGAAATTCTTATAAGATCTCCTGAGCATAAGACCTCAGCTTATACCCCATGCAGTTTGCGATCGTATCGGTCTGGTATGCGTCTGGAATTTCCGTGTGCTAAAACCCACAGCAATGTAAATCACTTGGTTATGCAAATAAAGAGTGAGCTACAGATAGAAGACTTATAAAACTGGTAAACGATAAGTGTGTGTAAATGCGAACGTATAATATTAATGTATATTCAGATAGCTGTGTATGTATATGTATAGATAATCACACCCACACATGCGGCACACACACACAGCACATCACACAACAAATTCACTTGAACAAACCAATAACAACAAGTCAAAAAACAGAGATACATATTGATAAACAGAGTGAAAGAGGGGTTAAGTGAGGGGGTTCTTATTAAACGATCGTTTATTTAAGAAAGATTTTGGCGCGCGTTGTTTTTTTTTATTCCCTTTTTCAACTGATATCGCCAAATGACCCAAGTCGCAGAGAGCTGACTTGTTTTCAGGGGAATTGTTTACACACAAATTTGTCGTTCGGTCGACGTCGATCGTTGTCGTCTGTCTTTTTGTTATGCAAATATCAAATATCGCCATCGCATCGACTTCGACAATTCGAGTTGAGTTTCAGTTTTTCAGTGCGACTGGGACTGGAACTGGGAGACTCCTTCAACTGGCTGCGCAACATTTGCGTGGGTGTTGTGTGTGAACTTGCATAACTGTGTCAGGCGTCGGGCATCGTCTGTCCGACATCATTCGTCGCGTGCTGTGACAACAAACCAATCAAGCAATCAAATCACCTATCAACCAGGCAACCACTCAACAACTCAACCACTCAACCGCTCAGTAAACATTTGCCGAGTGTGTCAAACGCGCGTCGATCAATAAGCAAACGGCAAATTTAAATCAATAGTTAAATAAAAAACAAATGAGGAACCTATTCAGATAAGCTGCTCAGCTACACAGTTCGGCACACGTACATCTACACTCAGCAAAAAAAGGCCTTATGATTAAAATTTTTTTGTACATTTTTTCAAGTTTTAAAATGTAATGAAATGAATTCGTTTCGAATAGAAATAATTGTTCTTAAGCAGCATATCTTTTATTATGACAGATCACATGTGTGTAGCTCTATTAAAAATTTGTAAAAACTTCATATTCCTAAGACTCAGAAGAAATGTTTGTTGGATTACTGAATTATATCCACAATATTAGCAATAAATTTCATCGAAAATAAAGATGTCAATGTACTTCAGAAATCCAGTCAACACTAATGCACAAGATACATAACGATGACATTCTGAAGTTATATTTTCAAATCGCTTCAAGAAAGAAACAAAAAGCTGCTTTTTGGCAGCAAGAGTATGGGGATTTCCTAGGGCATACCCCAATATATTTGCCTTAGTGTACAACTCCAACTCTATTGCTTTCGTTGTCCGCCCGCCTACAACAAGAATAAGAATACGAACAACAACTGCGGCAAGCTCGGCACGTCATTATCATTAGGACATTGCAGTCATATATCACACGGAGCTGGGGCCAGCGACAGACAGAAAGACAGACACTCGACTGAGGCTGAGACTGAGACTGGCCGTCAAAGCATCCAGATTCTTGGTCTTGATATATGGCTCACCCGCACCTAAATTATGGCTCAAACTGTGCAAATAGCCGCCAGCAGCTTCGGGCTATAGACAAGACAATTGCATTTGCATTTGGGTTTTGCAGGGAGTGGAGTGGACTGGAGATGGATGGAAGGCAGCACGGATATTGCAAACCAACTCCGTCCCAGAAGGTGTTTAGATGCAAACGCTTCCAGTCTTCTGAGCATCGAAGATCGAAGATCAATTGAACGATCCGTTGCCATCAATGCATACACTCCATAGTCCTATCGCAATAATAACGCACCTTCATCTAATACCGGTTAAAAATCCAAAAAGCAGCTTGTGATCATAATTGAAATGGTGATAGGCACAGTGGAACACAGTCTTGTATCATATAAGAAATCATTCACTTTTCAGTTGCTTAATCGATCGATCGACGATCCTTGTCGAAGTTCAGTCGATCGAATCAAACCCAGTGGAAGATCATTTAAAACTCAGATTATGATCAGTTCTTGCTATCGATTAACATACATAAACTATAAATACGGTCTCCTGTCGATCTCTGCAAAAATAGATCAATTGCGATCAATGCGATCTCGCTGGGGATTAATTTAATAATTAGTCTGACAAAGTACAGACTTAAGAATCTCAATCAGTTCACTTCACATTTAATAAATGATCCTCATCAATTTGACGAGTTTGATGTCTTTGCACGGGCAGTGAAGTGTGCGTCTCCCATTAATTCCAGTTCACTAAAGTTTCGTTGAGAAAGCATACAAAATATATTTGTATATTATTGAGCTTTAATTGAGACTTAATTGAAGACGTAATAAATTACGTTTAAATCTTTTGTTTATTTTCAATGCTTTTTTATGCAAGCCAACACATTATAATCGATACAAAAAACAACCAAATACTAAAAACTATTAAAAACTAAGCTGTCTGTGGAATAAAGTGAAAAGACTTAACTAAGCTAAATTGTGTGTGTGGTTGTGTGTTTGTGTGTGTCAAGAGTACGTAAGTTGATGCATGATGCAATCTGCACACCATATATGATATTCATTATAGTTGCATTATTGGTTTAAGCGCGCTATGCTGTGAGCCCAACACGCCCACTGTGCCGCCCTTAAGTCATAAGTGTGTGTGTGTGTAGAGAGAGCGAGAGATAAAGATAGAGATAAAGAGAGAGAGAGAGAGAGAGAGAGAGAGATTGAGCCTGACTGACTGACTGACAGACACACAGCGTGTCGTCGCCTGAAGCTAAGTAGTATAACACAACCATTGGAAGTTCTGTAGCTACCAAACGTAGAGGAGATCAGTCTATCATCAGGGCATGTGGGGCATGGGGCATGGGGCATGTGGCATGTGGCATGCTGCGTTGCAGCGGCGACATCAACCGTCGCATCGCTTTATGAGAGAGAGGAACAGAGATAGAGAGAGAGAGAGCTGCCAGCCAGGCAGCCTGGCAGCCTGGCAACCTGGCAAACGGCAGTCAAAACTCTGTCAGACAGTTTGTAAACAGTTTTTAAAGTCGAGCACATCACATCACGGCCATCGCGATAAAGATGCGCTTTTTGCTTGAAGCCTAAAACGCGTCGACTTAGATCAAGCAGCACATCAGCCGAGACAGCAAGATGAGCAGTGGCAGTGGCAGGGGCAGCGGCAGGGGCAGCGGCAGGGCAAGTGGCATTGGCAGGGGCAAAAAGTATGCGTTGGCTCCATTTCAAAAACTGTGTCCAACATTTGCGCCATTATAACTTTATCGCTTTTGGACAGATTGTTGCCCATGACGAGCAGCAGGCCTATGTCTACATCTTTTGCTTTGTGCCCCAGCAAGTGAGTGATGTACCTGCTGCCTGCTGCCTGCTGATGATCATGAAGGCTTAATAGTATTAGCTGAGCTGTTCTTACTGTTGACCAGTTGAATAGCTGAACTGACTGGCAAGTTGGCTGGACGGTGGGGCGGGGTAAACACGCACACAACGGGGGCATTGTCAATAAAGTTTGCTTGGTATACCCTGTAAGCAACGATCCACAAATTGAAGTATAACCATCTACGTGATGAACTCAAACTGAGACTTGTCGTGTGCAACTTCAATTTAAAATCGAAGATCTGAAACCAAGAATGTGTTCCTTAAAACGATAATTAAAATAAGCAACAAAAGCACACAGCAACAGGACTCAATCCAGAAACGTATTCTTAATATATTTGCAATAATTAAAATGATTGTATTATTTGAAGAATATATGCATTATTTTAGGTTTTTTCCTTTCATTTAACTACGATCAGATTGCACCTACAGTAGCTTATATCGATTAGAGGGTATCTTATATGACTATTATTTGTTAATTGTTGTTGTTGCGGCATTTCTTCGTGACTCTCTGTGTGTATCCGTTTTTGTCAGGTTTCCATCAACAATTTTTAATCTTTGTGAGCTTCTTGTAATTGATGCTGCTGCTGTGCAGATTATTAACTTGGCTCATTGGCTTCACATTTGGCTTTTGCAGCAGCTCTTTAAAAATCCATTTAAGCTTACAAGCTTGTTAAGCTTGCCCCAAATCTGTGGGACACCACATCTGTTGCAAGAGAGCGACTGAGTAAGTGAATGAATGAACAAGGGACCCCATTCCAGGGGGCCGCAGTCGGAGTCGCAACCAAAAGCCGTTTAATGCAATTTCACGTTCGGCTTTTTATCGCCGCCTAAGTAGCCACTAAACGGCAGCTCTTTAATCTCAACGACCCGGCGCGTAGAGCTTCCAGTCTCAAACAGCTACCAAGCAGCTCTCAGTTCTCTCACTCAGTCACAGAGCACTGTGCACTCAGAAAAAAGTATGTGTACATACATATATCAAAATCCAACAACGATGAATTAACCCAGACCAGAGAACCAACTATTTATTACAAGATGGCTTTTTTGTTATCCTAAATTTCCATAAATATACGACTCCTTTGGCATGAATTAAGAATTTTGAACTCTTCATATTTGATTAGAATATTTAAAACAAGATAATTAATAGAAAATATATAGTAGGCTTATGGGTATTTTATTCTACAAATCTTAAGTCTATCACATTGATGTATTTAGAAATGAGAGTGCAAATTAGGAGGAAAGCAACAGCCAACGAGCTTGATTTCAGACTGCTCCACAAGCTAAGATTAATCTAAGTTTAAGATTTTTGTCGCTGTTTTGCTTAAAGTTTCAGAAGAAAAGGGCTGGTCTTAAAATGAGAATAATATATTTCTTTGAGTGCATGGAATAATAAAGAAAGGATCATTTTTGGTGGGCGATACTTGGGCGCTGGCCACTTTCTTTCCAAAACAAAAAAAATAAAACAAAAAAGGGGGCATGTCCCCAGTCACGTTGCGCCTTCCTTGTTAAGCGCTAAGCATAAAACTGGTTCACTTAATGCCAGTGATGTGGTGCAGTGGTGCAGCGGTGCGTGCCGTCAATCGATCGTGCCCACAACCTGATGCTGCTGATGCTGGTGCTGGTGCTGTTGCTGTTGCTGTTGCACTTCGCGTTTAACAAGGTGAGATTCCTGATTCCATTGAGCTTTATTTTTAGGTTTTACGCTAAATTAAACCATAGCCTCGAACCTGGCAATCACTCTGAAGATCTCTCAGACAGCGGCAGCAGCTCCTCCTCAATATCCGCCACCCCAATCCCAACCCTCCTGCTTTGGTAATTGCGGATTAAATGCATCAAGCGTATATCGCTGCGATGCCAAAATCTGATTAAGAATATTTCAATTAGCTGAATTGCCTTTGGGCCCCTCTTAGCGCTTCTTTCTTCTCTCCAACAACTACTTTCATTATGTGCGGAAGAAAGAAAGTTTCAAGCTTCAATGGAAATTGAGCTCAGAATACGTTTTTCGCATAATTTTTGATTGATTTCCTATACATATTTTTGCATGCTAATTAAGTCACTTGGGGATTTATCTCAGTAACGTGCTGTGCTTAAGCTTGTTGTACCCATCAGTTGATAAGTGTGTAATTTATGTCAGTACTGCATATAAATTAAGAATTTAATATTTATCGATTAAACTGATCTAGATCCAATAATTAATGCTTTCGCATAGAAATTATAAAACTTGATAATTTATGAATGGGAATTTGGAGTCAATTTTCAATTTGCAGTTGTTTTCAATGACATAAAACGTACATCTTAAATTAAACAACAGAAATTTCATTCAGTGAGTAGAGTCTAGTCTTAGGTAGACTAAAAGCTGGGATTTGTGGAGAAATGCAATACTACGTATATATGGATTCACAGATGTCTCAAAGATAAGCAATTTCACCAACTAATTCCAGGCGGGAAGTGTTACTTTAAATGTTTTTAATGTGAAATACATAAATGATAAGATAGCGAACTGAGTCGGGAACCTTACAACTTTTAATCTACAGCTAAGTATGTGCCTTAGATAGAGGGGAACTTACACAATATTAAATATTATGATATCAGTCTATTTTATGCAACAACAAGTAACATTTTTTTAAAAATGTATTTATAAATTTCACGTTTTTATTTTTTCAATGATTCAGTATAATGAAACAATAGTTAATATTAAAAGCCCCCAAGTTTGTCTAAAAACACATTATATTCCAATACACCGTTTACTGTCAATGCAATCTTTAATGAATTTGATTAGTATTTCGATTTGATCAACTTTTGTTCAACTCGTTCAACTTTCCCCTAAAAATGTAAAATTTCTTTTTGATAATCTGTTTATGTCCTGAAGCAAAGCTTCTGAGTGCGCTACTGTTGCTACAGGTACACATATAATGCACATATATAATCAACCTGATCTCATCATGATCATTATCAACATGTTGACTTGTCCAAATGATGACCAAATTATGCCATAAATGCCAAGGCGAAATAAAAGTGCCAGAAAGCGAACAGAAACTTAAACAAAATCATGAATCGTTGCTTTCAACGCGCCTCGAGGTTAACTCGAAACTCGATGTAAATAAAAGTCTCGTAATATAATCGTAGTTGTAATCGTCATCGTCATCGTAATTGAGCAGTGATCTCTCAGCTATATCATAATCCAGGCGTATGGCAATCAAGCCATCAACATCGAAAAATAAGAGAGAAAAAAAAAACGAAAAAAAAAACACTTTCATTAAACTAAATTTTATTGTGGCACCACTGTGGAATATAACAACTGGAAGCTCTTTGGATCCCCAGAGTCGATTTTAAGTTCGAGTTTAAATTTGAGTTCGAGAGATCGCGTTATATGCATTTATGGCGGTCAACTAAAAAAGATTGACCCAGTTTCTTATTCGAGACAACATTCAAGACAAAATTGCTACAAATTACACATTTTTCGCGGCGCAAAAGTGTGCCGCATGCCGCACGCGCAAGACAAGGAACAAGAGGTGTACGGGGTGGGGCAGAGGACACACACTTTTACCCATTGCAATTAAGCTGCTGCAGTGCGATGCAACAGATTAAAGTAAATAATATCAATAATAATTCCAGCAGCAGCAAACGAAAAAGATGATGAAGAAGTAACACAACAGCAACAACAGCAACAATTCGTAAACTGTAATCAGTTATTCGAAAACGAAGCAAGAAAAGGCGAAAGAAAACAAAACAAAACAAAAAAGGAAAACATGTTATCGGTTATCAGAGCTGGTGGTGCTGCTTCGGGAAAGCTCTCGCGCTGCCAAGTGTCCAATTCGAGTCGCTCGCTTATCGCAGTTATCCTTTTGATTTATCTCACACTCGCACGCCGCACTAATTGCATTCATAATAAACAATTTCACAATTATTACAGCAACCCAACAACCCAGCAACCGAGCAACCGTCCCAGCAGCCAGCCGCACATTTATCGATTGCCCTTTATCAGATGTGACGTGCTTCTCATTAGCTTCTTTTTTTCCTATCCCAAATTGCATATACATACATATATACGTATATATATTAATGGATATCATGAAGTTGTGGCAGGTTCTTCAACTTCATGTTGGGGATAACGAACAGAAGATACAACAAATTGATTTCATTTAATTGTAAAATCAATTTCCATTTTAGTAGTAATAGATCTAAAGATCGTATTTATATATATGTATATATAAATATATATATACAAAAATGATCAAAATGTACAACATATGATAAGTAAAGACTTGGTTATAGAGTATTTCGGTATCGGGTTCGCTCGACTTCGTCTTTATTTTTGTTGCCTTCGTAGGCCAAATGAAAATTGTGCCAGAGTCTCCTCTTTCGACTCTTATCTGCGCACTGAGAACTGCGAAATTTTACAACACAGCGAGAGCAACAACAACAAGCGGCATCCTTATCAAAGAGTTAGCATCTGGCAAAGCAGACGAAGACATACGATCTTCGGGCATTTGGTCTTTTCGGCACTGGATTGGATGGATGTACAAACATACACAAGTATATGTCAAGACTTTTGTCGAATAGTTGCAGGCTTATTTACATTTAATTTGCATTTTTGAAGGGAATCGACTCGGTAGACAGAGAGGGAAAGAGGGAGTGGTAAATAGATAGAGAGTGCGAGGGAGAGAGACAGAGAGTAAAGGGATTTGCATATTTAGCTGCCAATAAGCGTATATATTGAGGACAAGGCATTCATCGTCATCAGAACGCTAACAAAGATTCGCCAAGTGCAGCATGCATAATCTGGTACATGCACCAATGCAAAAATGTTAGTTCAAGCCAAATTGAGAAAAAGTTTGCTTTATTCTCTTTCGATATTTTAACGCCTTGAAGCAGCTCATAGATCTTAAATATTCTTGGTCAGCTGGCAGCTCAGACTGCTAACTGATCGATTTACAGTAATACAACATTTTGTATTTAATATATTTATTTTTATACATTTTTCTGATGATAAAATAATTATTATATTAAAAATAAGACTAAGCCCACTTTAAGTAAGACTATATTTTGAATTTAATATATTTACTTTTAAATATATATTTTATGACGTTAAGCTCTATCATATTTAATAATTACACTATCCAAAATAAGACTACGCACATTCAAAGTAATACTCTATTTTGTGTTTAATATATTTAGTTACTTACTAATCACATTTAATATGAACATTTTAGCTCTTGTGTGTGTTTAATCGCCAAGGACTCCTCGTACTATGCAAAAACGCACAATTTGCAGATGGACCAAGCGACAAAGCCGTTATCAAAGATGTTTTCATTTGTTGCATGTGCACTCACACACACACACACACACACACTCACACACACGCACACTCATACTGTAGCTTACGAGTATATCTGCGTTTGTTTGCCGCTGATCTGTTGCGGTCTTTGTGGTCTGTGGCAAAAACGTTGTTACGTCCTCTTATCGGAGACACTGTTGTGCCTGATGTGGTTGTTGTTGCTTGTTGCTTGCTGTTTGGCATTGTCGTTGTTAGTGTCTTTAAGCACACATTGATAATCATTAGTTAAGTTGTTAACTGATTTCGTTTAGAGATTTGTCAAGCCAACGAGACAGCGCCAACTTCTTTTCATGCTTTTGCAAATATTTATCGACAACAACAACAATAAGTTAACAAGTTCATAAATCAAGCGCTGCTTGGACCACTCTAATGAGACAGATTGCTGCAACCAAAGAGAGATCACGTTCAAAGATCGCAAATCCTCTCAATACTGAACTTAACTGGAGAGGTCAGCAAATACTACTCTTGGTGGTCTGCCCTCAAACGTGGCTCTCAATTACAAAACACAAATGATATTTTATTGGTATTTGATGAGCGTCGAAATGTGCAATTGCGCTTGGGCAATAAATTTCACCAGGAGGTACGGACGGACCTCCAATCGACTCGGTTCAGCTGCATACAGAGAGAAAAACGAAATTGTGAATGCATTTTCAACTCAGATCAAGCTGAACAATCTCAAATAAAGCTCGAATCTTATCTTTGATCAAGATTAGTACGTCAAGATTAGTACATTTTGCCAAACCTTAATTTAGTAATTCAATAATAATATTTTGAGAATATTTTTGGTGGAAATTATGACAAGCATAGAATTAATTATATTTCAAAGAAAACTTCATTTCAAAACAACAATTATGCTATAATTCCTTCCAGAATTATTGAGTATGTTCTGAGAAAACGTATTATCTATATGAGATTGAAATCAAAAAGACTTAATCCAATCCAAACAGAATGTCAAAATATATGCACATATTTCGTTGACTTCAAGTTTTTGCCGCTCTGATCACTTTTGATTACTTATTTTAAATTTTTTTCAGTGTGCAGCTTTCCAGGCAATTGCTCTTATTAAACCCAAGGCTCAATAGAGGATCGCTCGGTGGGTTCGGCGCTTTGTCTTCTGGGCCCACCAACAATGTTTCCCAACCCGAGCGTGTGTATATTATGTATTTTTTTTTGTTTTATGTATATATTTTTTTTGTATATTTTTGGGTGTGGGAGCCAGTGACTCGGAGTACGGGCTGCGTATAATTCCTAATCCATGGCACAGCACAAAAAAATAACATCACATAAATAATGCGTGCATTCAAAGAGCCGAACTTGTGTTTCGTCTTCCTCTTCGCTTTTTCAATAAATCACGCGAAACAGAAGGCCAATTAAACGCACTCCGGAAGATGAGAGAAATACCAGTTTATTTTGCTTTTTGGATTTCCAGTTGCAACTTAATCAGCTGACGCATTTAAAGAAGATAATTCAAGAACATGTTTGGACAGTGCAGCCTCGAGAAACATATATAAACTTAGCAAAAGCTCTGCATTTCCCCAAGGCTTTTTGAGATTTCCTAATAGAATATTCTCCTTCATAATGATATCGGGTATAATGAGGATGTGTCTGTTGAGCACAGACCGTTTATTCGTCTGTATGAACAAGTCACTTGGAATGCCAGTTTTATTTTATTGATAATTTCTCCGTTGCCTCAATATCGATCAAAATCCATAATTCTAAAGAAATATCTTTCTGATCGGGGTTTTATATACCTTGACATTATTTTTTAATCTATTACCAGTCTCACTCGTTATTTGCAGGCACTTACCAAACCCCTCTTCCCTAAATCACAATGCACAAATTGAAAGCACATAATTTATTTCCAATAGTATCACTTGATATCACATTCAGCACAGAGAGTTATAATATTTTAAATTTTAGCAAATAAAGAAAAAGAAATTACACAAATAGTAAAATACTCCTCACTACAAATAATTTAACATTTTCCAGCACAAAGCCATTACCACCAGGCCCAATTCAAGGGCAGGCATCCTTTGCAGATTACCAGCCCCTCCACCTTGCGGAGTTTCACCACCCTGAGTCCCACCACCTTGAGTCCCACCATCCTGAGTCCCACCTCCCTGAGGTCCACCACCTTGAGTATAGCTTAATCCGTCGATTGATGCAAATCCGACACGATTCTGGACCATATCAAATTCTGTGTAATATTGGCCAATGAAGACATCGCCCAATATCCAGAAATTTTGACTTGTGTATAGAATGCCTAGCGTGCACTGAGCTTTCACTCCATCAATTACAACATAGGCGGATGGGGGTATGCCAAAGATCGTCCCGTTAATCGCAAATGTAAGCACAGGCATTTGCGAAATGGTAGAGCAATCGACATCGCCGTAGCCATCGACACTTAGCAAATCAAAGATTATCTCATAGGTTATATATGGTGCCAAAATCAATGAGGTGCCCGTATCGACCACCGCCTGACAGTTGGTGCACAAGGTGTTGCCATGCAAGGTGGCATTATCCATCATGATTTGCCAATAGTCCTCTCTCGTCACATTCGCATAGACCATGTCGCCAGCATACAATGTAGGATCGGATCCACCGAAAATCAATTCACCGCCTTGGCTGTTGGAACCGTAGCTCGTCAGATAGAACGAGAAGATCGGTTGGGTCACTAGTCCCTGACTTATCATATTGTAAAACGGCGGCACCACATTATCAACAGCCAGGTTCTGATAGCCCATTCCAAAAATGCCATCATAGCCCGTTAACGGCGCGCCATCGTCTTCCAGTACGGCCAGGCCGAATGTCTGTTTTTGTATATTCATGCCATTCACATTTACAACATCAAAGCCGAGAAAACCAGTAATGTCATCACTGCCATACTGTATCGATAAAATTGTCCCATTCAACACAAAACTGGTGGAGGCGGTCTCATTAAACGTATTGTGCTCTATGCAGACAAGGTCACTGCAATATTTCGAGGGCACCCACAAATTTGATGAGCCCGTATCGAACACCACCTCAAAGTCCTGTGGTGGTGTGCCAATGCTGATGAGACCATAGTATTGCATATTAACGAAGTTGGTCAACTGCTCTTCATTCACAGTTGTACTCGTCAGCGGTGTCGTTGGCGTTGGTGTGGTTGTGGTTGTTGTTGAAACACCACCGACTTGTGTCGTAGTTGCTGCCAATGACAGCTGGCTGTTGTATTTGTTACGCACATAGGCCACCTCAGCCTGGATATTGGCGCGTGTCTTCACAAAGTTCTTCTGGCTGTAGATGGGCACGCGATGCAACTTGTTGACACTGCTCCCACTGCTCGGGGTCAGCACCAGCAGGAGACCACTGAGCACGATAACCGACTTCAGCATGTTCGTATCGTCTTTGATTTACTAAAGTTTGGAGCACTTGTTCCATGCATATTTATACGTGGCATATTTATCACGGCAAGTAATTCAATCAAATCAATCAAACCAAATTAAATGATTTTACATATACTTATGTATTTATATATATATTCTTGATTAGCATAAAATTCCGAACGGACTTATCCCTCTGTGTGTATGTTCGTCTGTATGAATGACGCTTTCTTAACTTTATTTGTTAAACTCATCAAACAAAGCATTTTTGATTTGAATATTAAAGAAGTGCACAAGTTATGATGGGCAAAGACTTGGACTCAAGGTATCTCGCAGTCGAGCATTCTTCATTCTTTTATTTTCTTTACACCTGAAATACTAATGGGATTTTAATCTACCACCAATGCGCAAAAGTCCGAACAAGAATAGATATGGGACACGGGCGCCGGTTAAAGGTTCGTCATCAGTGGCGTTGTGGACGATAAGGTAGCAAATATTGCGAAGATTAGTCATAAGTCTATTAACATATAACAACGGTTACCATGGGAATGTCACAAGGTGTCGATTAAACCTTACAATTCAATTTAACGTCAATATACACATTATATTACATATTTGGCTCCTGCTTGAATCTGGTATTTAAAATATAACGTAAGTGACTCTTTGATAAATTAAATAAAACTAAAATAAATCCACTGGCAAAAAATGAAAAATAAGTGAATTTGATACAACTATTTTCAAGAAAACCAATAAAAAACAAGTGAGAATGTTGCACATTGTGAGTGTAACCGGATACGAAATACTCTGATACAAATGTAGTGGCAGATGATGGAAGGTGTGCAGAAATTAAGGAATCTTTGAAAGAGATTGCAAGTATCTATCTTCCCAGTTTGGCAACTTTGACTTTTAAGTGGCGGGACTTATATATTTCTTAAAAGATTCAGCCATTTCTGACATTAGTGGCAGAGGTGGGCGTTTTATCGACGCCAACAACTAACCAACAAATTTTGCTGAAAATTGTGGGAGAAATGTGATCACATCGTTTGCGATTACCGATCTTATCGATTTTGTAGCTTCGTAGTGGACATAGCAACTCTATTTAAAACCATTGTCCAGCGCAGGAACAAACAAGTCTACTCGGAAGGCCGCATGACGGCCATTGCACAACATACAATATACTCTTGAACCTTTGGGATCAGAGTATCAGAAGTAGATCAAATTAAACAAAAGCATTTATCAATATCTTGCTGTATGAAACTATTACTTTATTATGCTGCTTAGGCAACTGGAGCGAAACCAACGCGATTGTTGCCCAAATCGAACTCGGTGTAGTATTGTCCAATGAAGACATCGCCCAAGATCCAGAAATCGGTGCCCATATACTGGAAGCTCGACAGGCACTCTCCATCCGACTGAATGATGTAGGCAGAGGGGCTTAGATCGAAGTTGGTGCCACCAATGTTGAAGGTGATCACGGGCAGGGAGCTAACCGTGGAGCAGTCGACCAGACCCTCATCATCGACGTTAAGGATCTCATTGAGGAGCTCGTAGGCATCGGCAGGTGCCACAATCAGAGAGGTGCCAGTATCGGCAATAGCTTGGCAATCATCGCACAACGAGTAACCCTCAGCGGTGGCACTATCCATGGTAAACTGCCAATAACCCTCCTCGGAGACGGGCACATAGGTTAAGTCGCCGCTGTACAGCGATGAGTCGGATCCGCCAAAGATCAGTTCACCACCATCGGTGGTGGAGGTGCCAGCACGTGCAAGGTAGAATGAGAAGACGGACTGATCAACCAGACCCTGGGAGACCATGTTGTAGAACACTGGCACAACATTATCCTGAGAAATTGCCTGATAGCCCATGCCCAAAATACCATCAAAGTTGGCATTGTTGAAGCTGGTGCCCGGCTCGCTGGTGGCCTCGGCAAAAGTCTGGCTAACAACAGACAATCCATTGACATCAACGGTATCGGTGGACAGGAAACCGGACAGGCTGCCGGTGCCATACTGAATGGAGAAGCTCTCGCCATTGGATTCATAGGTGGATGAGGCACTCGAGTCATACTGATTGTGCACCTCGCAGGCATCGCTGGAGCAAGTGTTCGAGGGCACCCACAGATTGGAGGATCCCGAATCGAACAGCACCTGGAAGCTCTGCGGAGGTGTGCCAATAGTGATGGCACCGTAGTAAGCCATGTTCATCGAGTTGGAGAGCTCCTCCTCGGAGACAGCGCGGGTGCCAGCGGGCAGGCCATATTTGGCACGCAGATGCAAGACCTCAGCCTTGACGTTTCCGCGGGTCTTCACGAAGTTCTCTTGCTTCAGGATGGGGACGCGATGCAGCTCGGCGCTGGCCAGGGCCAAAACGACAGCGAGTACTGTGATTGCTTTCAGCATTGTTACAATGGATCAATAGTCTACTAAAATTCGACTAAGACTTGACTGCTGCCAAGTCAGATATTTATACTAGAGTTGCCTTCTTTTGTCGCTAGATAAGATTGTGAATATCTATACGAGCTTAAGGGAATCAACCAAAGCGTCAATTGCTTTACTATCTTCCAGTTGTATTTGACCGGACACGCAAAAGCAAAACAATCTAATGTGATTATGATTCCGATTTTATTGAAGAGGGCATTAGATCTGAATGGGTTTACCGCCGATGTCTGTAGCACTTGAATGGAAAAACTCCGTAGCATTGGATCCCTCCTTAGAGCCACTTGTGCCAGGTATGTACATCTGTTAATCAGCATTACGCTCTAAATTGTCAACTCTTCAAACATCATCATATAGAACTATATGATTCATACAAAACCTGATGTATATTCGCCACTGAAACAATATTGTCTGCAACTCTCTTTTAATTAACCACATTGGGAATTTTATGTTGAAGAAGTGTACTATATTTTTGACCTTAGTCTTCAGATAGTTTATTATTTCGGCGTTTTACTGCAACTTTACAACCATATGTAGAACTATATACATTACATATACACGTGTAACCAATTAGCAGTCTTAAGTCTTTGCATTCAACCAATTGTTTGCAAAAAGATTTGCAGAACCTAATTAAAAAATTCTTCTACCAAAGTATTCGAATGCTAGAATTGCTATCAACATATTCAAATGTTATTAATTTGATCTTCCTCTTTACCCATTTGAATTGATGATTTGATTTTTATCAGTAGTTTTCATTTTCAGCTTATATATTTGCCTACTTATTTTGACTCACAAATAGTAATTATTGAATCAATGGTATCTTGTAAATGCGCCCTTGTCTTTGCCTTATATATTTTTATGAAGAATTGTTTGTATATTATTTTTCGTCTTATCAAATAGAATTTTTTCATTTATATTTTCTATGACAATTGGATAAATAATAAATCATTTTATTTCTTATAAATGTGTTTTGTTAATTATCTAGTTGAGATTGGTCGACTATAGGATACCCAGTACGTATGTATAATATCTTCAATTTGTGTATTGAATTTCTTAAATAAAGTGAAACAAACTAAGATCAATTCAATCTTTAAAACAAAATATGCCTATTATTGACAACTGCAAATGACCACATTTAGTCAAGCATCCCAATACAGAGATTAAATAAGAAAGTGCTTCAACTTTGTCATTATAGCATAGTTATCATATCAGCTCAATTTGTGACCATAAAGAGGCTATTTTGTTGAACCCAGTGGAGTAGAGTTTATCGGACCATGACACAATATTGATGGCAAGCCAAAAAAAGCAAATCTTATTTAATTCTATTAATATAAAGTATGTACATGAGATATGGGCTGCTATTATCAATACAGAGATATAAACTGAGGCGCATGGCTCAAGGAAAGAAATTTTGACAAACAATCAACAATATGTCAAAAAAGTACAAATAAACAAAAAATATCGAATGATTTCAAGAAAACTGATTAAGATTATAACAATAGAGTTAAAGTAATCAATAACATTGAATTATGGCGATGATGATATTAATTTTTATTATTATTTAATATTATTATTTTTATTCCAGATGCATTTCATAAATGTACTCATACTACTTATGTATAAGTTACGAGAGATCTGAATTTAAATGAAAATTTATGAATTTTTGTGTTTTGTTTTCAAATGTTAATTAAATTACATTAAGCATTACTAATGGACTTGTCAGCCATATATATTTGTTGAGTTCTATGGGACTGGGAAATATATATTTTGATGAGGACCAAGACCCACCAAGTGGCTGAATGTTAACTAAGGTGGTGCTATGGTGTTACAAAGAGTTATTGTTTTTAATAATATATGCAGTACGGACTACAGAAGAGAACAGAATAAAAAGAGAGAGGTAGATGTGGCACAGTGGCTAGCTGATGTGGCATGACCTAATGTTGCACTATACACAATGGGCCAAGATGAATGTCGGTGTTTTCTCTACTTCGTCCTTTTACTGTGTCAACTGTTAATTCGTTGCGCTACCAGCAGCAGGTCAAACTTAGACATAGAGAGAGAGAGAGATAGATAGTCTGAGAGTGAGAGAGAGAGAGAAGGTTGCGGGTGTCGTCTCGAGCTGAATATGTGTGAGTCACAGCTCTTTCGCTCAAGTCAAGCAAATTGAAAATTTATCACCCGAAGATGATGACTTCTGATGCCAAATCAAATGCATTTTGTACGCTTTGACCCCAAGCGAGCGGCGAATGGAATGTGTCACAAAAGGGCGTCGCTTGGGTCGTTTTTTGGGTAGTCAGTGAAGCATTTGCAAATTGATTTCAACTGCCGATGATGAGACAGATCAACTGTGCTAAAAATCCAGAGCGGGAAACCCTATAGACAGCCTGGCTGTGCAGGCACAGGCTCTAAATATCCAATTTCAAAGCAGTTTCACACGCAAATGCCGACACACATACACACACACACACACAAACTAATACACTCTCGCCAGAATAGAAGTCATTGGCCCTGTTTTTTGCTTTTTTTTTGCTGTTTTTTTGCGTCAGTGGCAGCGAAGTTTTTTGCAGATTTGGCTGCGGGGGTGTCGGGCAGATCAAGCTACAGTGTTCACTCGAAAATAAAATCTTATTGAAATTGGAATTGCACTTTTCTACACAGAGAAAAACCTCATATTGGTGAGTTGCCATTTCTTGATTTTAGGTTGTTGATTCAACATTTTCAATATCCATTATCTTATTTTAGTGATATAAATAAATAAAAAAAAAAAGCATTACGCTTTAAATAGCTAAATATGAACTACTTTTGTTTCAATTTTGCTTGCATATGTAATAAGATATGAAATTCATAAGAAAAATATATATATATTAAAAATACATACATACTACTTTCAACTCTTGTGAAAATTCAAAAATATATTTGAAATTCTGGAAACATGGAATTATTTATGCAATTTTTCTAAAATACTTATTTATCGTTTTTATTTCATTTATTAAGAAACAAATTGTGGCTTTTACTGCTATCATTTAGCGATTTCAACCGTATCTTCGAAACGACGTAAGTTATCGATAGCTTGAAAAAAAATAAAATAAAACTGGTTTGCGTACTAATGTTTCACTCTGCTGATCAAGAAAATGTAGACCTTATGATCGAAGATGCTTCCTTTTGCCTGTCACCTAAGATTTGCCAACCCCTTTTAACAATTTTATAAGGTGGAAGCATAGCCAACCTGCTTTTTATATTCTGCAAGGTATAGTTGAACATACGTATATATGTTTTCGAATCACAGCGTTCTCCATTTAGAGTGTTCACTGTACCTAAAGTAATTCGCAATAAAGCGCCACAGGCGCTGCACAGTGTTTTTTTGTTTTTTTTTTTTGTTAACTTCAATTTCATTTCGCTCTGATCGATTTTTGCACGCAAAGTGTGAGGGAGTCATTCTCCCCCGACATCCCCGAGCCCGCCCCCCTCCACCTACACACCTTTGCGATCACTTTTTTTGTAGTTAGGCATTGAATTTATTGTTGTTGGTGCACCCATCGCAACACATACATATATATATTTTATTGTTTGGCTGGCAAACAAGCAAACTTCTGCACCTCAGAACTCTGTTCGATACCCTGTTCCCGGATCCCGGATCCCAGTTGCCAGTTGCCAGTTCCAGAATTCCCAACTCTCAACTGTCAGCTGCACCGTTTTTGGTGGTGTTTGGTGGTGCGTTGTTATCAGCTTGGACTCCACCTACAAAGCGCCGTTGGCTACCGACCTGGCGTGGATCGTATCGGTTTTCTTTCTTTCTGCTCATCTCCATTTACAGGGGCTTAGGCGTTGAGGGGGCAGTTGGGAGGGGTGGAGGCTGGGGAGGACTGCGGCTTTTCTCCACATGCAAAACAATAATCAATGCCGCCATTCCATTTAAAACGTGTTAAAGAGGGAGCCCAGTGAGCAAGCCAACCCAGACCGTTCCGATTCAAACGATCCAAAGATCCGACTGAACAATTCCCCCCAAAACCACCCCTCCCCCCTCCCCCTGTCCTCTCCCTCTTTATACACTCCTACACTGCCGCCGCCCTGGCTTATTTGATTTTAGACGCGTTCATCGCACACCTTGCGGCATTTTAGCTCAGCTCTTTATGGCTTGGGCGATTGGGTTTCTTTCGGTTTGGGTTTTGTTTTTTGGGCTGCTCTGCGTTTTGAATTTATGATGTGATTTCGATCATTTGACATAATCTATTTAGCGTACGCGCACATGCCGCATGCCGCATGCAACCACCACCAGCTCCAGCACCAGCTCCAGCTCCAGCACCTCAGGCCAACTCCTCACGAACTTCAACTTGGATAATGAGATAATTTTATTTGCTTTGCGCAATGGTTTCGGCTCTTCTCCTTGGGGTCCTGTGGCACAGGTCCAATATTGTGCCGAGTTGGTGGAGGTGTGGTGGCATCGCATTCGAATGATATAAGAACAATCATAACTCGTAACAGATGGTTGCACAGAGTTAAGTAATTTTTAGTAGACATAATTGATTTCTAGTGTTAAATACGAGAATGTATTATGGGCAATTACAATATACATATTTGCAAACAGTCTCTGACAGAGAAAAGTTGACAAAAGCTTAAGGAATTATCGGAGTAATCTCCCAAATCAAGCATAAGTGCAATAATTGTGTTTGCATAAAATTGAAGTCAAAAAGGTAGTCAAATGAGTTCTTAAATACTTGTCGGAAATCGATCAGTGTTTGCGACGGAAATAGCTCATTAACTAGTTTGTGGTTTTAACTCAGAGAGTCAGCAACAGCAGAGAGGTTGCATAATATTATATGGTGTGCAGTGCAATTATCTCACATTGTTGCACGGAGTGGACCCAAAAAACGAATATTCAGGTTGAAGTCAATTTATACCGCCCCAAATGATCATTCATTAGCTTTTATTGGTATTTGTTGCAACATTTTTCTAATTTGCAGCCCAAAAATGTCCGGCAAGGATGCGCACGCCACTCAACCACACACACCGCAAGCAACACACACACTTTGAAGTGGGGCAATCACAGTCGGCAACCTTGGTGGTAAAGATTGGCTGCCTGGGTGGTCCCTTGCCACGGACAGGCACCTCACTCACTCTGATGAGATGAGGCGACGCCGGCGCTGATCGCTTCTTAAAACATCAACTCAACTTTCGTGTGGCATGTAAAGCAAATGAGGTGCGTTTATGCAAAAAAAAAAAATAAATAAAATGAAAAAAATTTCGAAAAAAAAGTGAAGAAAAAAAGCACTGCTAAAAACGAGTTGCAACCATCGGCAACCCATCAAGTGAGTTGTGGTGGCTATCGATCAACGCTGATGCTCCGATGAGATGATGCTTCAGTTTCCAGCCCAGCTCCAACTTCGATTCTAAAGCGGAGCAAAGCGTGGAGAAGATTGTGAAGATTACAATCAATGCGTGCGCATAATCCCCGAAAAAAGCAAAAAAAAAAAAAAGAAAAAAAGTCCAATGCCGTTGCGCATTGAGAAACCCAGCAAAAGAAGCAAATAATAGCTTTGTAGTCGAGCGTAAGCGACTGTCAAATACTCTGATCCATAAAAAAGAATCACGCGAATCAGAGCAAATATAAAAAGTAATTTTCCGACTTTAAACTAGAACGAAAAATAAATGTTTATATGGATTAAGACTGGGGCGGAAGGGCAACTTAAGTGCAAATTATTCATTTTAGAACATATTGACTTAAGACTCAGAATATTATCCTAGTTAATGATTTTTGCCGCTTTCTTCACTTTTAAGCAAAATTCGAATTCAAATCGACATATTTTACAGTATTCGGTTAAATTGTAAATTGTACATTGATGTTAAAAATAAATGTATACTGTATATTGGCTCGGAAACTGTCTTTTTGGGCCCAATTATATCGGTTTTAATAACAGGTTCTTTAATATAATTTCAAATTATTTTATATGTAAATATAGAATATATGCTCAGATTTCTGTTCAATAATACACCTTTAAAATGTACCTGAGAAATATGCAGATTTTTACTCAAATTTCGCGAGTCAGGCGACACAACCAATATACACTTTTACCATTCCGGATTAGGTTATAAAGAGCACAGTAAAAAAGGAAAAACAAAAAAGAAAGCGAAATATTACAAAAAAAATAACAGTTACAGAACGGAGCGTGCGCTAATAATAAACAATTAGTAACTATACACCCAGATATCGTCAGCCGATGCACTGGAATTAACAAACAAAGTAAAAAGAAAACCACCAAACTGAACCAAGCCACCAGGCTTGACCCACATTACACCAGATGGAACCGTAGAGGAGGAGAATCTCTTCTTCCTCCAACTCGGAACATTTCATTAGGCTGCTAATCAAAGAGTTGCAGCGAGGCAATTAAGGGCTTACAAAACGCAGTAAGCCAGCAACAAAGTATGTGCTTATGAGTAAAAAACTATCCTTTCTTTGTAAAGGATATGTTTGTAGTCCGATGCTGTGGGTCCTTCTAATTTTCTAATTAGCAACCCTCTCGCATGCGAGCGATAGAGATCAACAGAGAACCCAAAAGGACACAAGGCCAAGGACAACCTTTTGCTACTGTATGTGGCATCTAGCAGCTAGCATCTAGCATCTTCCAACCCATGAACCTTGTTGCCTATCACCTATCCTGTCGTACTAATTGACCCAGCAAGGGTTAACGCCATCCTGCGGTAGGTGAAAGTCATTAAAGCCTCTAACCAAACAAAAAAAAAAAATGAGAAAATTAGTTATGCTCGTAAAAGATTCGTTGGTGTTGCACGTGAAAGTTGCCCACTGCCCGTGTCCGATTTTAGCCGCGAGATAATTGAAAGTGACATCAACTACTGAAGTGACAGTTCCCGAAGAGATGCTGAGTTACGACTTAAGACCTGGTTGAGACAGACAGAACCTGATGGAAAGACCACAGAAAGAACTCTGTGTGGGGTGGCCCATAAAAAGGATGTGCCATTAACTTTCATATCCTATATTTGGTGGAGGGGTGAGAGAGGAATAAGAATTATGAACTGATGACTCACTTAGCAAAGTCAGGGCACTTAAGCAATATCCGATATAGGTTTTAGGAAACGCATTTAATTAAAAATAAAGTGTAATATTAAAGTTAGGATAAGTTACTAGCTTAATGATTGTCAAGTTAGCTTTACTACTTTATTTATCAGAGTATATGTTCTATATTTAATCAATACATATACATTTAGTTGTTGCCTGTGATTATGCATAATGGGCTGACTAAATATGCACGCGCATTTAAGTATCTTTCCGCAATTTGTGGCATCCACAAAAACCCACGAAGCAATGCACATTTCAATCATGATAAAAATTCTAAAATACAAAATGGAATTGGAATTAAACTGGCAGCGCAAAAATTCTAAAAATTGTAATTTCACAATTAAATGAACAAATTTTTATGCACTGCAAGTGGAGGCATGAATGGAGTAAGGAAGGAGAATGTAGAGTGCCTGGCTGGCTGCACCGAGGCAGCTGACATAAATCAGAGATGGGGCAAATAATCGCTGACAACTCTCGTAGCAGTTGTCAAAAGGCACAACTCCAACGACGTCGACAAAAAACCAAACCCGATCCCAGCTGAGATTGGAAGACCAGGCCCAGTAGTAGCAGTAGTTGCAGTATTCGTCGTTTCGTTGCGTCGAACGGAACGATTAAAAATGCGTATTAATTTTTATGTGCGAAACGAGCACAAAAACAAAAAACTCATGCGAATGAGAGTTCTCAAGATCAGACCTTATGCAGACGATGGACGATGACAGACTAAAAATAAACAGCAAGCAGTCAACCGTTGGGCCTGAGATGCCGAAGACTTAATACACTTGCTGGCATACTTATTGAGCAATTAGCATAGAAAGTGTTATCGGATTATTAATCAGTTATTAAATCATTTATTTCTTGATATACTTGCTACGATACAATGCAAGCAACACAATTTTTTAACATGTTTCCATGTAGTGTCAGGAAAACGGACTAATCGATTCAAACCTAACCCAACCCTGCCAAATTTCAACTTCGTGTTTGGCTAGAACAGACAGACAGGCAGATAGCGAATCTGATTTGGCACTAAGGATTCGGTTTTGCTTTCTAATGAAGAACTAATGTGTTTTATGGGCTCGACAATGCCACCTTTCAACATTTCTTGGCAAATTGATGATACCCCTGCACCCTCTCACTCTGCCACGAAGAAACCAAGAAAATCGTGAAAACAAGATTAGTGTGACGGGGAAAAAGTCAAAGCTTTGCTTGACATTTGGCCTGGGGCAATACTAATTGAATTTGATATGCAGTTGCAGCAGTTGCTGCCGCACGCTTTGTTTAAGGGTACTCGCACAGGACGCATAAAGAGAACACACAAAAGAGGACTCGCTGCCAGAACAATGGCGCAGAATCGTAAATTTCTAATTGAAAACGTATTTGGCCAAACGCATTTTTGGCCATTGTACCTTTTTCATTGAACGCACAAAAGGTGCGAAGAAGACAATGCCACTTTTGCCATAGAATAAATCGAATCGTCATAAAGAATTCGATTCTTTTAGTTTTGGGTTTTCCTCGGAAAATGCAACGCGTGTCACGACATCAATTGGTCTATGATCGATCCAAGACATATATGGCCATAAATTTAAAACAGCAACTTTAAAACTGTCAGCGCTGATTTTCACTGTAACCCAATTTAACCCTGAACCCAACCCCAGCCCCACACTCAAAAGGAGCGCCGGACATCCGTCTGAGATTATTATTTTAAAGAGAGCGAGATATAATCAACAATCAAGTTTTTGGATACAATGCGAATAGCGATTTAAAAATGAGTGGGCAGTTCACTTACCCTAAAACACACACGATGTGCTCTGTCCAGCTGTGTGTGTGTGAGTTCCTTCCTCCTTTCAGTGTCGACACACACATACACACTCTTAGTTATTCATTCTGTCGACTGACAATTCAATTTTCGGCCAGTCGCCGGAAATTGTTGGCAGACAACGCTTCCCGCTCAGTTTCTACTCATGCATCTTTGAGTACTCAGTGAGTACTCAGTTCACAGTTCTTTCCTTAGTTAATTGAGTTGTTCGTTGACTTGGGTTCATTACTTTTTATGCAATTCATGGATGGACATTGTGCATTGTCGTGCAGACAACCAGCCTCGCATTCTCGCATACTTGCATCCTTGCATCCTGTTGTCCAGGACCACACACTCCACAATACCAATTGCTGGTTAGCCTGCTGTTTTTGGTCCAAGGTGGTCCTTCACCTTCCTTATTTTGTTTTTCAACAATTTTAAAATATTCTACTCTACATACATATATACAAATATATATACATAAGAATGATACCAAGTAAACGAAATCAAGCAAAAGAATACTCTCTTCGCCGAAAACAAGTCACAGGATATATAGCAATTCTCGAATATATACAAAACTGATCAGAAAAATATCTAAATTTGGAATGTCATTGTTATGGGTTATCGATTTTCATCTATATTTTGACATTTTCGTCTATGCATGATTTCAAACTTCTCACTTCAATACGAAATCGACATTATTTCCATATTTGCAATTTATTTGAATAATTTAACTTTTAATCAACGCTTTCAACGGCTTTCAAATGCATGTATATTATTCAAGAATTGTGCTAGATACTTAACACTTGTTCAGCCTTAAAACAGCCAAGTCAGACTCAAACTATAATTGTGAATGTGAATTATTTTGTTTGGTTAATTATCTCGACACTATTCAACGTGTTGTTGTTGTCTAATTACACCACAAAGGACAACTGGCCAGCTTTATTAGTTATCTCATATTTCAGATATTGATTGAATGCTAAAGCGTCATTTAATCAATACAAGTTTGCTGACAGCATCGGTGAGTAAGCTAATCTAAAATCTTCGTACAGAGCATACATACATAGGTAATCGATAAAGTGGCAAAATATCTACTCGCCGTCTCACTCTCTGTCTCACTGTTTGTCTGTTTGTCTGATCAATAGGTTTACAACTTTATCCAATCATCGAGTGGGCAACTCCACCCCTTTTTTGTGTGTCCACCCAGTCGATTGTCGTGCTGTGCACGCATCAATTAAAGCCGCACCAATGTTTTCGCACCCGGTACGCAAATCGCTTAATTTCGCGCCTAAATGCGATAAGACCAAACGCAGAGAGAGATGTGAAGAGATCGAGAAAGAAAGATCCAGCAGCCAATATTTAACTTTGAACTAATTATTTCAATGGAAAGGCACACAACTCTTGATATTGCTGTTTGTTCTCGCTCGAAAACTGCTGGGCCCCCTCCTCTTGCTCCACATCTGCAGCAGCAGCAGCAGCTACTTGGTCACTTGGTCTCTTGGGCCTGCTTCTTGGCATGTTTTTTTTAATTATAAGCAACACGCAGGCGGCCCAATCCGTTCGTTCGCTGAGCATGCGCGTGGTCACATTCAACATGAGCCTTAGCTCAAGCCTATCCTCAGAGTCATGAGGCTCATCCACTCTCATCCACACTGGGCGCAAACTTAATGCACGCGCGATTTTTGCCACTTAATAGCGCTTAAACACGAACATTTTGAATTGTGTGTGCGTCTGAGTGTGTGTGTGTGTGTGTTGGCCCTAAAAAGAAAGGCTGCAGCCCAGCCCAGCCAAGAGGAATCAAAGTGCAGCGCGTAATTGCGCGGCCTGCTGCCCAACCGGGAGCACCTAAAGCCAAACCAAACAAACAAACACAGAGCACAAATTGTGGTGTGAACCAGAGTTGAAGTGCTTTAGAATCGAACTCAACCTGTGGAGGAAGACTGGCGAAATGCCCTGTAAAATGTTTCAAATAAAACTTGCGAATATACGCAACCAACGAATTAAAAACTGCAACTTGGTTTTTTAAGCTAATCAAGATAATAGTATTAATGAAATTCATACACATATCATGTGTATCAAAAAGGTCAGCTTAAACCAAAAGAAATAATATTTCATTTATTATATATGGTTATATCTATCTATTTTATTTGATTAATATTTGATTACAAGTCGATTTCAGTGCAAGTTTTGTTTTCAACACACAACACCCAAGTGTCGCCATCTATCAGCACAGCGAGCGCAACAAGTCAGACGATAGATGGCGCTAGCACAAAAATAAACACCTCGAATTGTCGAGCCGAATTAACCCCATTTGATCGTTGAGCTGCTGCTGAGTAGAACGAGCTCTGTGGCAAATTTCCAATGCTTGCGCCGCCTGTGCAAAAGCTGCAAAGCTGCACATAAATTAAATTGTGTGCATAATGCGCCTTAGAATCCTGTGAGCTGTGCAGCATCGTCCAGCAGCAGCAGCAGCAGCAGCAGCAACAACAATGTCGTCCACCTCCTTCACATGTGCGTGGCTGCATCGCATTCATCACGATTGTTTGCTGACAATGAATTGCACACACCACACACACACCAGACACACACACACACACTCACACACCTCAGTAGATCAGGCCCCATTCGAGCTCAACTCAAATTAAAATTCTTCTGCGCTTGCCGCATAATTAAAAGTCGGTCGATCGCATAAAGAAGTAATTCGGCATTAGACACAACGACAAGCGAACAACCAAACCATATATCAATTGCCCATTGACAACTTTGATCCACAAAAAAAAAAATAAATAAATAAACGCAAACAAGGAAGAAATCTAAAAAAAAAAATATAAATAAACACGAGCAGTTCCTTTCCAAGAAGACTGAGCCACGCGAGTTGCTCGAAGTCCACATTCTTAAGCGCCACACTGAGAGAAAGAACGGTTCCTCATACGATTCTCCAGTGATTTTGTTGAAATTACTATAAATGTTCAATGTTCACATCATTTTAATTAAATATGTATATTTATCTTTATATTTGTAGATATTATTGTTATCGTAAATCGACTATTATTTATATATCTCAAACGGAGCAAGTCTTCAGTGAAATAAAATAAGCACTACGAGATTTATATTCCAAATTTGTTCATCTTCTATAGTCTTGCTTCTGACTGTTACTCACTTTTCGAATTTTTCGAATATACAGATAAAAATGATAACCTTGATAGAATGGTAATCCTGAATGCATAAAATAAAGTAGAAGCAACAAATTGTAAACCAAAACTTGACTTTTTTAAGTGCAGTTTTTTTTTTCGTTTTTTGGACTATGCACTGCTGAGAATTGGGATGGTTGAGTGTGTGTGAAGAACGGGATGCTTGAAATATTGTTTTGGTTTTTGTGAAAGGCGCGCTCTTCATATAATTGCCAATCATTATCGCTGATGAGTGAGCAACACCAGCGTCCTGTCCTCATCGTTGACGCACTTCCTCTCGTGGAACACGTGCAGCCCATGAAAATCCGAATCAAATCGCGCACAAATCAAATACATCGCCTGCTGGCTGCTCCTTTTGCCTTTGTCCACTCCTGCCTGTTCCTGGCTGTTTCAGATTATGTCCAGAATTCCCCCAGCATAGCAGAGCACAGCACAGCACAAATTGCCAAGCGCCCGACAGCAAATGTTGCAGCCCAGTCGAAAATTGTGTTTAATGAGTGACTTTAGCGCTGTGGATGATGCCCCCGATCCTACCCTTCCCTCTGCTCCCACCTTCTACCCACCTGCTGGTCCTGTTGACTGGCTGACTGGCTGCTGAGGTAGCTTAGCCATTATTCAAGCTTTATTTATTTTGCCTGAAAAGTGCAAATTTTCGCAGCCCAAGCAAGCTGCTCAACTTTGCAACCGGCAACGGGCAGACAGCAACCCGCAACCGGCAACGGACAACTTGCAACAGCAGCCGCATCAGACGTCATATTAGCGAATCAACTGACAAAGCATATGAATATCAACAGCGTTTGAACAAGTGGATTAAGATCCACTCGCACTCACAAACTCTTACCCCCAGACAAACCGCACAGCCAGACAGGCAAAAAACTCCCGACTCCGACTCCCGACTCCAGACACATAGCCAGAGACTCAGAAAATGAGGCACAGGCACAGGTCTTCCGTTGCCACTCTTCATAATTAAAATTGTAGCCAGACGTAAAATCCAGCAAGCCGAACTACAAATGCTCTACTTAGCGTACAAAAATGTAGTCTAAAAACGTGATTTGCACAACTCTTTCACTTATCTGGTGATCACTTTTTATAATTTAAATATGTTCAAATAAGACCATAAAACAGAGAATTTAAAACTCAGGTTAAGAACTATAAGTATAGTATATCAAAAATGGATTTCTTACGGTTGAGACTGAGAATGTAGAATTGTAGAAATAGTATATGTATATTCGCTATGCTCAACATGAATGAGAGACTGTGGGCAGACCCAACAAATGCTTGGCTTAAATTCCAGTTCCATTTTAGATGATCACAATGAATTGCGAAGACGATGCCAAGAAGAGAGAAGAGAGAAGAGAGAAGAGAGAGAGAGAGAGAGAAATGTTGGCCACAAATCGAGTTTCGTTGCATCGCATGTTATTGTATTGGTATTGGGGCTTGGAGTATGGGGCATGGGGCATGGGTTTCATTCATGAGACGACTCCTTGCTGCGCGCTTAAGCCGCTTAAGTTCTCTGCGCAACTTATTTATTTGCTTCTTTTCTTATTGCTGATTTCTTCATTTTTTGACTAATGTGCAGCTTACACTTGACTGGCGCACAATCAACACCATCAGCATCAAACAGCAGAAACCATTCTTCTTCTCGGTCTTCCTCGGCATCGGCATCGGCATCGTCATCATTATCATCATCATCACCGACAACATTACAGTGGGCAACTCATCACATTGCCACTTGCCACTCCACCCGAAACAGACAGATTTACCTCGATCCTTAGCGATTATTTCGCGAAGCGAGTGTTGCAACAGCGTAAAAATTCACAAATTTACTGATGCGCTCCGTCGATAGTATATAGCGCACCGGAACCATCTGGGCGCCACTCTGCCTCTCTGCTACTTGCCACTTGCCACTTGCCACTTGCAAAATGTACCGTTTGTTTTATGTGACTCTGCTGCGACGCCCCCCAACAACAACAACAACAAGACGACCACAGGCAACTCCTCAGGCTTCATTCGCTAACGGCGCTTCATCAGATTTGCCATCAACTGATTTTCCATGGAAAAAACATCAGCAGAACGGACCCAAGCAGAAGCTGAACAAGCTGCAACAAAGTTTGCTGCATGTGGCAACAATTGCAGCTACCGCCGAGAGGCCAGCAGTCAGTAGCTCAACGAATGAATGATGGATGTTCAACACTCCAACGGACCACGATTTACATAGATGTGTTTGGCTTGGGAAGGCATATTTCAAATATATCCATTTATTCCGTCAGTTCAACTTTGTACTCAAATCATTAATCTTCATTTCTAAAGGTGATTAAAGTCAATAAGTAATTTTTATTTTTATCTGCTAACAGTCCAGCCAGCTTCCATATCTTATCACATATACAAATGTGATAAGAAAAACTGAAAATGTATTGATTATTTGAACCGGATTATTGTAATTATAATATTTGAAAACACTTATTTTTTATAATTTTATTATTTTGCTATCACTGCTACGGATCTACTTTCGCTCCTTTCTTTA
The DNA here is from genome assembly GCA_035041375.1 of Drosophila conformis. Taxonomy (NCBI): domain Eukaryota; kingdom Metazoa; phylum Arthropoda; class Insecta; order Diptera; family Drosophilidae; genus Drosophila; species Drosophila conformis. The sequence goes on from JAWNLE010001151.1 coordinate 9,612,943, forward strand.
GTCTTTAACAAACTCAACATAATCTAAAAATCGATCTGTCTTTATAATCTGAATAATCATTTCGTACTGCTGATATTCTCATGATAGAAGCTTCCAATAAACTGAACTTATCTTTTAAATAGAATAATTAATTGTTATTATAATAAAAGTGACATGCTAGATTTAGGTCACTCACGTGGTATCTAAGGGTCAATCATACAGTTCGTTGACTCAATATGCATTTTTACGAATAGCATTAAATAAAGTTATATCTGCTTCCACATTTCCCTTTGCCCACTGTCTCTCTCTCTCTCTCTCTCTCTGTCTCTCTCTCTCTTTTCTTCGGAATTTTGTGGTTATTAAATTTCACCAATCTAATTTGCCGAGCCATCGATGTTATTTATGACCCATTACTGGCATACGGATAAATAAGCATCGAAGCATCTGTAATGGCTTCTAAATGAGGCAATTCGATTCCTGGTGCCAGAAAATTTGCAGCACATAAATTAAAACATTATTAACACCAAAAAAAATATGAGATGAGAGACGCGAAGAGAGCGGCCGGCAAGGAAACTGCGCTAAACGACTTCAATGTAACAAATGCAAATCGAGTGAAGAACTTGGAGAAATACCAAGGTGGAGAATTGGTGGCAAAACCAAAGTGGCATCAAGGGGGAAAATATTGACAGCACTTTGTTAGTTAAATATTCGTCCGCAATAGCTATTTAAATGAAGGCAAGAACCCAGGCAATTACACCAGCATAAAAACCTTTCAGCCAACCCCAGTTCCAAGGCAGAGCACATGGGGGCAAATACCATACCAGAGCCAACCAGAGGCGCAGAGAGACAGGCCCAGCGTACCTGGACCAGTTGCCCAGACTCAGATCGTTGGCTGTTGAAAACGCGACGAGGCACACGACGCAACGTGGGCCGCATGCAAAGCAATCCGAGCTGAGAATGGCATGCCACTCATATACCCTACAAGTTGCAAGTTGATGCGCACCACATACCACAATCACCCGGACCCGCATACCAAATGAAATGATCCAGAACATATAAATCATATATCTTATATCAATCTGAATCACATAAAGGACACTTTTTTCATTTATGATTGCATTTCATTATCTAAGATTCTCAACTCTAGTTTGAGAATTATGTTCTTTTAAATGAGTTTTTCGATTTCTGCTTACCTCAAACCCAGTTTATAAAACAAATATGCCTAGGCCCATCTGGATTCCATATAAATATAATGGTACCATCTGCTTTATGTATCTATATATGTATATATATATATACATATTTTTAAACTCGAATTATATGCAAGGGTATTTGGTCGTCAATCAAGTCAAGTGAATGCTTCTTGCCTTTTCGCTTTTTAATTTGCAGGAGTAGCCAAGCAAATACGACAGCGTTGATGATCATGTTAATGAGGGGCTGGGCAGTAGAGCGGGGGGATTCGGGGGCACACTACTACACAGGGGCACAGCAACAGCGGTGGCAAGCGATCGTGCCACAAGTCGCTGCTGCTGGTGTTTCATTTTATTTTGCCCTTATTTCTTAGTAATTTTTTTATTTTTTGCATTTGTTTTTTTTTTATCTTGTGGTAATATGCAAAACCGTCAGCAGCGTTGACGCAAAATCAAAAGATCACACAGGATCAATTACAACTAATGATATGGAGACTCCAAAGACTTGTGAGACTCTCAAACGCAACTCGCCATTGGAGACGGCTGTCGACTGTAGACAAGTCAGTCAGTTAGTTGCTCTGTGTTGCTGCCTGAGCTTCACAGTTTTTTTTCTTTTTGTTGTGGGTTTGTGTGTGTTTGTGTGTGTGCGTTTTTTTTAGCAGTTTTGACTTGCGACGTCAACGGGCTGACAGGAGCTCAGTGAGTCCGCCGTATGCGGGACCCGGTGCTAACAAGTTGCACAGCTAAAATTACCCAATTGATAAAGTTAATGTTAATGGAACTCCTCCAGTCTCCCTCTCTCTCTCTCTCTCACACACACACACACAGCCACTATATCTGTCTCTGTCTTAGGCAGGGTGGTTTAGCTGCCAGCTGCCTGTACGGAAAGCTCTTCATCATCATGTCGCATCGTTGTCACCTCAAGCCCGAAAATTGCCCCCGTGTTCTCAACATAATTAAACTAATTGTTCTCGGCTGAATCTCTTACTCTGCTTATTCTTCTTCTTCTGCTTCATCTTCTACTTCTTGATATTATATTAGTCTTGTTTTTGTTTTAGAGTCGGTTTTTTGTTTGATCTTCATTTCGGTCAATGATCTTGGCCAACCAATGTCGACTATTATTATTTTTTTTGCGCGAAGTCCCCAGTGTCCAATTCCCAGTTTCGGCACTTGCACTGTAAATGTAGAAATTACGCGTATTCCGTACAAATTCTCGAAACTTTTTTTATATGTTGTTCTTTTTTATTGGCCTGGCCAAAGTTATGTCATCAATGTGGGCAGCACATTCTGCAGTGGGCAAAAGTTAAGTAATCAAATGTTGATTGAACATCAGCTCTTTAATGTGTCTTTAGTCTTGTTACTCTTTGCGTGCTCCTTTTATGTCAGTCATGTTCTCAAGCGAGCTCTCTTTCACTCGCTCGCTCTCACTCGCTCTCTCTCTCTCTCTCTCTCTCTCTCTCTCCCTCTCTCTCGCTTTCTATCTTTTGCAGAAGTTAAGCAAAAATGATAATAAATAAATATGCCGAAACACTAATAACACGCTTATGGATTGGACCAAGTTGGCGCTTCCTGTGCAGCTCTCATTTCATCTTCTTCGATTGTTTCGATCGTTCGTCGAACCTCGAAACTCGAAATTCAAGCGACTTCTTCTTCTTCTGCTTTACCATCCTCTTGGTCTTCAGCGTCTTCGACGTCGTCGTCGTGTGTCGGATGCGATTTAATACAATAAAATATCACAATAGTCCTCAGGTCATTTAGTTAGACTTGCAGTTTATCATATACACACATACGCATACACACACACATACACACAAATACACACACACACACAGAGAGACACACATTTATACTATAGACCTATGGACTCCACTTTTTGTCCCTTTGCTCTTTGGCTCTTTTGTATTGAGCATTGCATCCATCCACCAACTGGGGTCTCTTATAGTTACAGCCAGATCTTCAAGATTGATGTTAACGGAAAACGTCGTTTCTCTCGCTCTCCTCCATTTCGATGTCCATTTCGATGGCGATGTTGATGTCGATGTGGATGTGGATGTGGATTGTCTGTCTGTCGCTCTCCCCTTACTAAAAACAACAGCCAACAAAGTTTTACATATCAACTCAAAGGTTCAGCAACTAGTTTAAAATGAATTACAATCTTAAAATCAGTGCCAGAAATTTCAGAGCTGCTAGCATGATTTTTAATAAGCAATTTATGATTTGCAGAGAAACTAGTAAGGAATAGATTCCTTATCTCGTTGCCACTAAACCGTTTACGAATGCGAGGCAAAGGCAGAGGGTTCATGTGAATTCAAATCTTCGTCTTGTTAGCTCACAACAAAATTATCAATAGTCTCTATTAGCAGTAGTTTATTTACTTATACTATGTCTAATAATAATAATAATATTAATAATAATAAGATCTATGCTTATCCATTGCTTAACTCTTATAACATGAAACTCGACACATTTGTGTGGTGTGCATAAATAAGCATATGTATATGTTCGCTATATGTTGTTGTTGCTGTTGTTGTTATTGTTGCTGCTGTTGGCATGCTGGCCGCTTCTGCCGTTTTTGCAATGCTGTTAACATAAATGCAGGGCCTAGTAAAGAGTTCCGATTGCACTGTAATTGTTGTTGCTGCTGCTGCTGCTGATGATGATTTTATTGCATTTCAATTTGGCAACAGGATTTCCCCTTACTTTTGTTGCACCGGAAAACGAGCATGAACTCATTTTTGTGATATCCGCTCATCATTTGGGGCAGGAAGTTTCATAATAATAAAGACAACGATGATGACAATGAACCGTTTGGGGGTCATATGGACAATGCAGTTAATGCAGTCCACTCCAACGAAAACTAGCTCCAACTCTCTTGCTTGCTCTCTCTCTCCGTTGTAGATCCTGCGCACGCGCACCTGTACAGAGCAGAGGCAGCTGCTCGCAAGGATGCGCGCAAGGATCGCGCAACACGTTCAATGTTGCAGGTGCAACATATACCGTTTGCCTCGGCCGCGGGCCAACGAACAAACAGACAACTGCAACTGTTTGAAGTGGAGACGCTGGAGCAGCCGTAACGTTGAGTGGACACTTAAGGGACTCGAGTATCCTTTAGCCCTTATCCCTTATAGTGATTTTCGATGCTTTTCATTTGTTAGTCAGTTCATTCAGCATTCGAAATATTTAAAATTTATGTTACAAAATATTTTCATTAAATGGGATTACATGACTATAAAAACCAATAACAAAAGCAACACAGATGATCAAGTAGAAGAAGTGGACAAAGGAAGCGAAGGGAAACGGATTAAATTTATGACCCTGCAGCACTTTGCCCGCAGAGAGAGAGAGAGAGAGAGAGAAAGAGAAAGAGAGTTTGTCGCTACTTCTAATTAACCCAAAGCGATGTCAGTTACAGATACAAATACAGATAGTTAAAGGCTGGTGGAACTCAGGTAGGGCCTCCTGCTCCTGTGAATGTGTGTGTATTGCAGGTGGAACCCGAACATGATATAAACATGTGACAAGATCGAACCGTAGGTGGCACCACTCGCGCCTCTCTCTCTCTCTCTCTTTCTCTCTCCCTGTCCACTTCTCCTGTTGATGTCCCAATCCTCAGCTCCACATTTGATTTATAAGCACATGAAGATTGAGAATCTTTACTATTCGTTGCCGTCGTGTATGTGTATTGTGGGCGTTTTATTATGCAATCAGTAGCCCAAAACATTAGATGTGCTCTCTAGATACCCAAAATCATCGACCCAGATACGATTTCACTTTCATATATTTATATATATTTTTTTTTTTGGGATTTGCTTTATTTTCGTTTTCATTTATTGTGTGTTGACAATTTCCTATGAAAATTGAAATTGAAATGGATATGTTGACATTGATATACCCATCTATAAAAATGTTTTCTATGCAACATGGGGGCGTGTCTGTTCAGCCAAAAAGGAGTTCAGATTCGAGTTCTATTTCTTGTTGTTCTTGTACATTTTGATTGTCGGCCTCTTAGTTTCGCTTGAAATATTTGCTGATAGAACCAAATTGAAATCGCTTCTGATATTCTTGGGTATTGACTTGGGCAAATAGTAAATCAACTGATTTATGCCTTGTTTTATAGAATATAATAAATGAGAGGAAATAGTGGGAAATAGTTTTCATAAAAATAAAACAAGCCATGAAATATTTTAAAACTTTGATCTTTGAAAATTAGTCTTAGTCTTAGGAAGCATATTGGATAGAAAGTTGATCCATTAATTTACATTTGGCTCATTTTTGAAAATTCAAATCTTGGCTTTCTGTTAAAGATTTAAAAAATCTGCTTTTCAGTTTCAATTTGATGAGTGATGTGAAGGTGGCTTATTTGCTACTTATTCTTCCCCAAATGTTTATGTTCGTATTTATAGCACAGGGTAGGCTAGGCTGCCTGGAGTTGTTGTTGCACGGACTAATCCTTTCTTTTCCTTTTTTTTGAGCTAGAGCTCAAGAATATTGCGCAAATATGAAATGTACCTAAGAGTTTGGAGAGTTTCAATAATAGTCGTCCCTTCATTCTTTAATTTTGCTGGTCCTATGTCTATTTGCAGGCTGTGTCAATAAGATATATCACAGTGTGTTATTTTTTGGCCATTGTTGGTTGGCCTGCACATTTGGCAGAAACCACAAAAATTGGCACAAAATGCTGTTGTTCCAGCTTCTGGGAATATGCGTCGTCTCCTACTCCTCCTCCTCCTCCTCCTCCGCTCCTTAAATACAGATTCGAGATTGTCTCTCACGTTTACTCTGGGAAAAATATATATACACTCTGTTGAGCTGCTGTGCGTGATGTTTGTGCAATGTTGCGATTTTCATTTCAGATCTGCTTTTCTCTCTCTCCCTCTATCTGTTTTTTATGCAATTCAGTTCTAGGAACTGCGAAAGGATTAATCGGTGCCAGGACATGTAAAGGGTTCGGTGTTAAGCCTCCTGCGTTGGAGAATATGACTGACAGCTGCCCAAAATATCTCTCAGTGCAGATAAAGAGGTGTTACTTTTAGCATTTATTTAGGGGGCTTGGAAATGTCTCCAACAATTCGATATATACAAAACAATTTTAAAAAAATCCCTTTGCACGAATAACTGAAAATCGATTGAGAATTTAAACACAGCATTAATCTAAATATGCTCAACGAGGCATTGATTTTGAGAATCGATTTAGTTTTCACCAGTTATTCCTAATTGACAAGAACTTATCCGACAAGATATAGTTTCTATGGCAATCGGATATCTATGACTTTTTGCACAAACTTAAGAAGCATATTCATACGCATAACTGGTGACTTTGGTCAGGATAACTTTGTTAACAAAAATGTGTGTCTTTCCCACAACCACTATAATTCCGATTGTGTCCATTTGATAGAGTGAAACGATTCCGCCGACTCCGACAAAAAGGCACAGATACACATTCCAAGTTGTACATATGTATACACAGACATATTAAACCTTTTCTGTGAACTACTTTGTAGTTAATTTTGTCTTAAGCTAGCTGGACGAATAAAAATTCTGATTGGATAGCCTTCTGTATTTGTGCAAACTAAACCAAGTTTCGCCTTTGCACGAATTTTGCTTGGCTCATTTTCGCTTTGTGGACGCGTGTTGCTTGCTGGCGACACTTGAGACAGCCCTGCTGGAGTCTCATTCTCTTATCGAAACGGCGGCATGTACCGAAATATGTGAAAAGTGAAATCCGCCCTCAGATGTTTGCCGCACGGCGCACTTCTCAGTTGGGTTGCCATGTCAAGTGTCTGTGCAACTTGTTGCCCAAGATCTGCCAGCGAGATGTCCTTACGTTGTTTGTTTATTTAACAGTGCACAAATTAGACGACAAGCCAAAATCGACGAAACGACAGCGAGACAGGGTACTCAAAAAAAATTGCGCCTCTCGCATCTATCTCGCGTATCTATCCACTTGACCATTCGTTTTATTTTTGTTTTTTGTTTTTTTTTGGGACGCGCCTATTTAGATAAGAGCCTCGAGACTAGGCACGCGGGTCTCTCAGCATGTTGCATGTTTTGTTTTTTTTTTTTTTGTCCCAGTTGTGTGCCGGCATCGCAGCCAAACTTAATTGTTAATGCGCCGAGTGAGAGACACTTTTGTATTTAGAGCGAACAACCTGTATCTGCTGCATCTGTATATTTTGCAACGTCTGCTGCCTCATAAACATTTTGGGCTGCAAACTTCGCATCGGTTAATTAAGTCATTTAGCCAGCTCGTTACTAACACACTCAGAAAAAATAACAAACAGTGCAGAAATCGACTTAAAAAATAATAAATAACTATTATATTTAACAATTTACAACCCCAACATTGATTAGATATCTCTTCTTTAGAAGCAACATCCTCTTTTCCTCATTTATAGAATCATTTATTTAATAAAATACATTTAGAATTGCTTTAATCGTTTTTTTTTCTGAGTGTAGCACTGCACTACTGCGATGGCATTCTAGACACTGTTGATCGAAAAATTCCGCATAAATTCCGAGCTCACAAATCACTTTTATAATGGAGACTACCCCTCCCCCGCCCCCAACCCCCCGCAGCCTACTGAAACTCAAAGGAATCAGTGTGCCAAGTGGCCAATTCTTTCAATCTTCCAATCTGCCCCTCTGGCCCATCTTTAGTCTTCAGGCAGTCAACTGCCGTTTGATGCGCAGCGCTATCTGTCGCAAAGCGGCGATAAACAGTGTCTCAATAACTAAACTGAACTCCCGAGGAAACTTAACCGGCAAGGAGCATCTAAAGACGACTGGCGACTAATGAACCCTGGGCGTAAAGTGCTTGATTGGCATAGACCACACAGCGCCCTGAACATTCGACTTTGAGAAATTAATTTGATAGCATCCAAACACTCCTGAGACTCCTGAGAGACTCTCGATTGCAGGTAGCTGGTTAGAGACTCTAAGACTCGCGCGCGCTCAATTTGGCCATTTGGCTTGTCTTGTTAGGCTAATTGACTTCTTGGTTAAAGATTTGGCCACTGTGCCTCTGGGACCACCTTGCGCGCGTGTTTATAAGTTGTTTGCCTCAATGATGACAAGCCAGCAACCGACAAATGCCAACTGGCAAACTGGCCAACTGAGCTGAGCGGCGCTTTAGCAGCTCAATTAATCAGCTTTAGGGTACTTAGCTACAGGTGTGTTCGGGGTGTGGGAATTTTCTGTATTCTTTTGTTTTTGTGTGTGTTTTTTTCGCTCTATCTGTCTGTCTCTCTCTTTAGTTCATTTTTTTTTTTTGCGCAAATGCAACTTAAATTTCGATAAATGCTGGCTTATTTGAGCTTAAAATCAAAAACTAAAAAGATGCGCCGAAAAATTGGCTACACTTGGGGAAAAATATAAGTTTTGTTCGAGCTAAGTTAAATTAAAGTTAATGTATTAAAAAATAGGCATAAGTATTATACACAAACAACTTGCTGTCTCCTCAAAGCTATGCCCAAAAAGAAATAAACTTACCTGCTCAAATCTTATCAATGAGAAGATTGGTTTTAGAATGTTTTAGGACTTATGACGACACCTTGCTATACAGTAGTGCATTGAAAGTGCGAACAAAGCCGAAATCCAATTTGTCAATCAAACTATGAAGTGAAAACACGATCGATCGTGATGTGCTACATAGAAATGCTGTAGACTATCCAGTTGATGTTTGTTAAATGCCATTCGTAATTTCCGTAGAAAATGGCTAAAGAATGCCAAAGAATGCGAGCCAAGCAAAAATTGGTCAATTGAACACAATGCAGTTCAAATTGTGTTCACAATTTTGTGCGCAAATCGAACAGATTCAACAGACAAACGCACAGCATGTGGCATGTGGGCACATTGAGCAATCCCAAAAGGTAAGCCAAAGGTCACAAAGCGAACGAGGGAAAAAGCAAAAATCACGCATAGACAACAATGAAAAACCTCAGCCAAAAATCTATTGTGAGCTGGGGAAACTTTTTTAATTGAGCAGAAATACAAGCAAGTGCAAAAATACTCAAAAGAAAATACGATAGAAAAATAATAAAAATAGAAATGATGTAGAAACGATACAAAAAATGTTATGAATAGCGTGCGGGAAATTGTTATGTTATGTATAGGGGCGTTTGTCCAGTTTTGTTTGGCGAGTGCATGTTTTGAGTAAACATTGCAACTGGCCATAAGAATGGTGATAGAGGCCAGGTCTACACATTGATCTAGGGAGTGAGTCCATGTCCATTCACAGGTTCAACTATGCAATGTTATGGGGCCTGATCTGGTCTGGGTCAGTCGATTGTGAGAAAACCCAACAACAACAGCAACAACAACAAGAATAATAAACGAAATGCACAAATCATTTAATCAAACAAAAAAAAATTTTGCCATACCCGCTACTGTCTGTCGTCGTCACAATGCAGCCAATGGAATTCCATGAAATTGACAAGAAAACAAGTAAAGAGACTGCAGGACGCAAAACTTATGATTAATCATAAAAAAATAAAAATAAAAAAAGCAGGAACAGGCACCAAGGAGCAGCAGCAGCAGCAGCTGTGTCCTCCGTTCTAATCTTATCAACAGGGCCATAATTTGTCGTAAGCAGTTTTGTTAGACTGACTGACATAAGGACCAAGAGTTTATAGTATCTTATCTTTGGCAACAAGAGTCGACTGCATGCCAAAGTGCTACAACAGCGATTATAGGTTAATTGCCAGGCCAGCTTACCTCCTACCTACCCTAACCCCTACCCCCCGAAGTTATACACATCTAATTACATGCGCCGCAGCATGCGCAGCACCCGATTAGAGAGCAGAACTGAGAGTACACTGACCAGAATCAGAATCAGATTGCCCAAAGTCAGTTAAAAATTTTAGAAATTATAAATTCGATTAATGAAACAAATAAATAAAAATATTATCATAAATAAATGCAGCAACTATTTTCAAGTCTAAAATATAAGCTTAAGTATAAACATAATATTTTCAATTCAATTTATGTCTAAGACCAATTTTGGAATTATTTATTGTTTCATAATCACACAAAATATGTTCAAGTATGCATTTATAAAATATATTTACAACTTTCCACAAAGGGAGTTTTTTAAGTTCTCTAAAGAAAGTTTGCACAAATTTATACTGATCTGCAGTAAAATAGATATTTCTACTTTTAATATTTGATTGCTTTCGTTTATTAGAAACTCTTTTTAAGTTGTGTTTCAATAAGGCAAGTATATTTTTTCTGAGTGTAGAACAGTACGGCACACTCTAAAACAAAACATAGGGCAAAGTACAACTGCCTGAGAATATCTGCTGCTGTTTTGGCGACAGCAAGTAGTTGTAGGCTGTCGCCGTCTTCTATCCTGTCGATCCTGTCGACTCTGTTCAGCTAGCGGCATACTTCAGTAGCGCTTTAATCCTTGAGCTGCAATTCACTTTTGACGCATTCAGCGCTCTGGGGATCGCTTGAGGATCGCTCAAGCGATCATTCAAGTGCATTTAAATCCTCATCGGCGACGACGACGACGATGACGACGACGTCGACGAGTAACAGGAGCTCACTGTCTAACCGCATCGGCTAAATGCAACAGCCCGTAAATATTTCAAAAATACCACAATATCGAATACCGAATGCTGAAAAGCAAAAAGAAAGAAAAAAAATAAAAACCTTTTTGCCAATTCTCAAGGATGCAGTGAAGCGTGACTTCCACGAAAAATCAATGGAACGGGTTGCGGTAATTACGCCAAATGTATTTTGGACAAAAGAGTGAACAAATATCATCATTACCAATACATCATTATACGATCGTAATGATCACCATCATTAGCATTATCATCATTATTATTAGTTGGCAGGAAATCAACGCTTGACATAGAAATCATTGAATCAAAGCAATGCTAAAGAGCATTGAATGCCGAAAGAAATCCACATACATATAAGGACTAAATGAGAGCGGCGATTAGAGAGAGAAAGAGATAGATAAAGTGCCGTACAGTTATTTATAATAGTCAAGAATAGATTTGGTGGCACTTGAGAAAGCAATAGATCTTGCTGCTATTGCGAACTTAAACGAGGGTCGTCACTACTCGATTTCTTAATATTTTATTCATAATATAATCAGCACCCTTAAATCTATTGAATATTTAAAGTGAACAATGATAATGGCTAATGCTGATCATATATATTGCCGCTAAACACAGGTACAGATAGTGCCAATGATACTATCAAAATAATGCTCGATGTACGAATTATTAGTGGTCCGAGTTGCATATACTATCCATCACATAGTTATTGCAATTGAATTATAACCCAATAACACCAGAAAGACTTTACATGAAGCAATCTTTATAGAACTAAGCTTAAATAAAATATTACAATTGAAATTTAACCATACTTCTTCCATATCTGCACTTTTCTATATATTTATTCTATTGAGTTGCATAGAGAAATTACAATTTTATAATTAAATAACTCCCGAGGGACTTTCCTAAACATTTACCAAATACAAGTATATAAATCATATGGAAACTATATTGAAACACAGCCATCTCGCCGAAGAATCAGAGTTGCGGGCACTAATTGAGATCCAACAATGCGAAAACGTTTCAAGTGTCCCAGTTACCCGTTACCTTAATTCCCTAGCGAGGGGTGAGGAGTATATATTGAGAATTTTCGAGGACCAGGCCGAGATCCTGAAGTTCATTTAGTTGACTTGGACATCGGCATCCCGCACGGGACTAGATGATATATAAGGCGTAACGCAACCAGTTCATTCAACACCTGCAGCGGCGCGACTTCAAAACGCGCGTGCGTACAGTGGCAGTGGCGATAGGGGTAGGGGAATGAGAAGGGGTGGGGGTAGGAGTAGCGGTAGGGCTAGGGGTATAAGCAGTAGCAGTTGCCGGGGTTAGGGGCACAGTGCAAAGGTGCTAGATGATAGGGGACACGCGGCCGAACGAACGGGCAAAGCAAAGTCATTGATTTCATTTCGGTGTGTGCGAGTGAGTGTGTGTTCCCTTTAGCCCGTTGTGCCACACGCGGCTCATTAATATGTATGTAAGGTTCGGTCCGGCAAACGGCTCGCAATCCCTGTCCCCCGTACCCGTTCCCATTCACGTTCCTGTTCCTGTTCCCGTTCCCGTCTCCATCCCTGTACCTGTACCTGTCTCTGTCTCTTGTGCGACTTCTCTGCAAGGTCATTTCGTTCTACAAATTAATGTTGTTGATTTTGTATGCTGCTGTTTGGTCAACATGTAGACCCTTTCAGATGGGTATAAAGGAATTTTATAGAATATATATGCACTATATAGGACATAATCCATATACATAAGATGTTAAACATTTTAAGCTGAAAGTTAAGACTTAATAATTGTTTTCTTTTAGGCATTATATATCTGTTCAATCGCTTGTTATCATTGTTTACTTGTTACTATGCATATAGAACGAAGCTATAATACCAAAAACTATTTTATCATTTATTAAATATTTTTTACGAATTTAATTAATTTTTTTCATTTAATTTTTTGAAGGGTATTTAATGTTGGGACTGAATAAACAATTTTTGCTTTGCGTATTTGGTTTTCAGTTTCATGCAACTTTCGGTTTCTTGCAAATTATTTAATTTCAAATTGTTTAGTTTTTGTCCCTTTTTGGCGTGGCTGAAGTTTAATTTTAATTACCGGCCGCAGTCTTTTATGCGAAATTTGCATAATTCCTGTTGCTGATGCTGTTGCCGCTGATTAAATCCTTTATGAAGTACCCTTCGCTACGCGTGCGCACCACTCACCCTAACCCCTCGTTCAACCCTCCACTCCGATGGCAACAAGTTTGCGCCCAAAAGCTCTTCTTTTTCCTTTTTTTTTTTCTTTTTTCGCTGTTGTTACCCCGACTTAATCAGTTATTCAAATAGATTTCATTTCATTTCCAATTGTGCGCGTATTAATTTCGCGCATTGTTCTCCTCTCCCCTTTCGGGCCCTGCACTTCTCTGGCTATTGTTGCGCATGCGCACACTAACCTCGCTCTCTCTCTCGCTCTCCCTCTAACACTCCGTCTCCCTCTATTTCTGACTCTCCCTCGATCCAGTTGCGAAAAAAAATTGCGATTACACATGCCTTAATCTACATATTTGGGGTGGGTAGGCAAAAAGACTGGCAACACTCGAGTCGGCTAGGATGATTGTTGTATGGCCTGCGCCCAAGTTTACAGTTTGCTACAAAAGTAATGAAGAGCTTCAAACAAAATTAAACTTAAATAAATAATTTATAAAAAACCATCGAAACAGTATTGAATGCTACGAAATCATAGCATACTAAACAATTGTGTGTTTTTTTTTTTATCAGTATCCATCCTGATATTATTTCTTTCGCTCCTATATACATTTTTTAGATCGGCGCTGTTATGCTATTAACTTTTTCTAATTTTAATTTATCAAGCACAAAACTTATTTTTTCACTTAATACAAGTATTTTTTTTTTATTTTATATTTTGATTTGAATTTATCACATTTTCTATCATAACTTAATGATTATAGTGAAAGATCCGTCATTGATCCTGCACTGCCACATGCCCCAAACACAAGCACAGAGTTCTTAATTGTAGCGCACAATGCAAAAGTCCAAAAGATTGTTGCCGCCCCGACAACCGAGACCAAGGACTAGCTAACACCACCAGCAAGCAAATATAGCTACACACCCATACAGCCACTCACACACACACACAAATACACATATGTACACGTGCATAGACATAGCGTCACTAATCCTGTTGGAACTTAATGTGCAGCAACGTAGGCAGGCGAGGCATGGCAAGGCAAGGCGAGGCGATCAGGACGGCGCGCGCTCGCACTCACACACACACACACACGCAGACACCCTCGAAAGGACCTCGTGGACATTTGTTGTTGACAAAATGCCACAGCAAGAGCAGCAGCAGCAACAACAACAACAACATAAAACTCCAATAGGGGTTGCACGTACCATTTGCTGATAGTTTGATTGCCACCAGGACGCAGCACTTTGAGCGATTGCAGCAGGAGCAGATGTTTTTCGCGGCTGCCAATGGCAGTGGTCGATGATCATCAACGAGCACGGGACACGGGACACGGCATACAGGACACGGGACACGGCAACAATGGGCATTAGGCAGGCAACCAAAAGCGGCAGAGACCCCGAGCAAAAAATAAAAGAGAAAAATAAAACAACAACAACAGCAACAACAACAAATATAACAATAATAAGCCCGTGGTCCCACTCGCCATGGTTTTTGTTGTTGACGTCGAAACCGGTCGCAGCACCGTCCACATTCCCGTGTCCTGTGGCTAAATGCAATGCTTTTTGCGCCCATAACCAAAAAAAAACAAAAAAACAAAAAAAAGCCAAACCGTAGATTCATTTGTTGATTTCACTCCGATTGGATAGAAGGCGAGGCGATGCGACGCTGAACGATAATTTATTGTATATAGTACTACTACCAAAAAAAACATAAAATAAATAAACTGTCCCTGTCAACCCCCAATGCCCATTGGCATTCAGTGTGTATGTGTGTGTGGCACATTCCTCATACCTTTGCATACATATCCGGCACGCACGTGCGCCTTGTCCTTGTCCCATGCACCACCTAAATCTGAATGCATTGGAAAATTTCAATTTAAATTTCGCTTTTCACATTCCGCATTTCCATTGTTCTTTCGCAAAAAAAAAAAGAAGCAAAACAAAAAGAAAATCTAGAAGCAGATCGTTTTCCACACGAACGCACACTTTCGGCGCATGCCGTTTACTTTTTCCCTTTGTACCCCGATATCCACAAATAAAGACTATTCAAAGTTGTTGGATAAGGGCACAAAAACAGTTATATATCGAGTGATTATTCTGATTTTGATTTTGATTTTGATCAATTTCTAATGGATTAAAATCAAATATAAATCACTTTCCTAATATTTGGTTCATCAAGATGCAGGATTGAACTGTAATTGCAATTTTTCCATAGATTTGAATGTAAATCATTTGATGTCTAGGTAAATTCTAGATATAGGGGCTGTAGCTGGTATTGTTGATCTGGAAAGCTTTAACTCATCCAGAAGCGCGTTTCTAACTTTAAATTTAATAATGATCTAGAGTTCAAACCCTGATCAAAAATCCCTGGAAAAAAGCCTTTTTGAAAATAGGGTCTCTGTCTCTCTCTCGCTCTCTCTCACTTTCTCTCTCTCTCTCTCTCTCTCTCTCTCTTTCACTCTCTCTTTATATATATATATATATTCCATTTCATCAGCTGCTTAAGCTCTCAATTTCCGTTTACATTTCAGTCGTTTCCCACTTGACATTTTCTCGTGGAACCCCCCAAAGGCATTTTTTAAGTCAAGTCACTTTTGGTGAAGTTGGTGAGCTGCATAAAAGGATTTCCGTTGCAAGTTTCCTTTAAAAATGTTCAAAGTGTGCACTCATAAATTTATAATTCCTCACACTGTGCCCAGCCCAAAAGAAGTACAAGAAAAGAAAAAAAAGAATCTCGAATAGAAAAGTTGAAATTTATGTGCGCACAACTGCGCACAGATGCCCGAAAGTAAATCAACAGGACATAAGGCACAGGGACAAGGATAATGCACGGCTTCTATATGGAGTGGCACTTGAGTTGACGACAAGTAGTAGCATGAGGAAATTCTTCAAGAATGGCGATGGGAATGGAAACTACTGTATATTTCAACAACTCGATCGTATTACAACCAAGTAGAAGTAAAAGCTAGTTTTATAAACGAGAAAAGACAAAACAACAAAAATAATAAAACTGAAATGTTTCAAAAGTGTTTAGAAATGAGTTGCTTGATTGATTTACGGCTAGCGGGTGTAAGGGATACAGAATTATATTTACATACACGTAAAGAATATCTGCTTTCACTCCAATTTCGGATTTCACTCTTCATTCACTATTCGTTCATTCATTCGGTTCCCATTCCCAGTGAAATCAATGCCAAGAATGCAAATAAGACCCAAACCCAAACCAATTCCAGGCCAGGTCTATTATGATTTTGTTTGCACAAATTGTTGAATTTTCTCAAGGCGACGTCAAGATGAAAGTCAAAATTCTGAACAGGATGTGCGCCCCAAAGAAATGCGCTTAAAAATACAATTTGAAATGGGATTCGAGATGAAAACGAAAATATGTATATATATAAGATTGGATATAGGCTTTAGCTTATCAAAGATATTGAATTGGATTACTTTAATATTATTTGTGTGCTACATTAATAAACTTGAAATGTTAAGGGTTGTTCGATTGCACTCAGAGAGTGAGGCCAGCACATAATTGTGATATTTGTTGTGGTGCACATATGTCTGCCGTTAAACCCCTTTTTGTCGAAAGGCACAAGTAAAAACTGAATAATAAATAAAAAATACAAAATATAATAATAATTATTGTAATGCCTGTAATAATCACCCAACTTGGCAGCGCATTAATGAGATTTCAACCCTACACATAACTAGTTGAATTTATAATCAAAAGTCCCAAAGAAAATAGGGGGTTGCTTGCTCGTGATCGTGATTTTATTCCTGATCATCATCAGTTCTTTCCCCAAAAAAAACCTATTTATTTATTTATTATTATAATTTTTTTGACAGTGCCAAAGGTGGCCTCTACTTGACTCGCATAGAGCACATCAGCAGCGAAATATCCTATATACATATATATATATATACATATATATATTCATTTTTTTACATATTGGAGTATTCATGTACCAATCTTCTTCTTATAGCTGGTAGCATTTAAAGGCGTGTCGCGCGGTGACGACGGCAAAGTGGGACGCAACCAAGTCAAAGCGGCATCGTCGCCATCGTCCTCAACAACAAAAGCGATCCGGTGCACACACACACATACACACACACACACATACTAAAGTTGACTCCTTTTTTCTTGAAAACAAGAAAGTAGATTTGATTATAGGTAGCTGAAAATTAAATACCCTTACTACACCTAAGCTAAGACTGCCTAAATATCTATAGAGTATTCGAATTATGGGCAATATCTTGTTGCAACATTCTGGTTGACCATAAATGTAGAAAACATTCCCAAAATTTGAATTTTTTAATAATTCTTAAACACAATGAATTCTTAACAATAATTATAATGATTTGATCTGACTGATTATGACTTGAAAAAATGCCGAAAAAAAAACTACAAAACTTTATTCATCCGCCTCAAATGAGAGTTTCTTTTATATACAAAATTGCAATACAAATCTGAACTCAACCATAGTCAACATTATACTCTACACATGCAAATTGTTGCCAATTATGTGCGAATATAATACAATAGGCATCGGTTAGGGTATGTAGCAAGTAAAAAGGACCTAGCACAGGCCTACTCTACCACCAGAGCCAGGCGGCGAGGGCAAACCGGTAGTCCTCCTTATCCTTATGCTTTTGCTCTTCCGTCTCATAAGACGTTTCCTTGAACTTTTCAAGTGAACTCAAGTTTATAAATTGTGTAGCAAGTACACACACTTAAACGCACACACGCACACACACACACACACACACTAAGGCTGTTGTGTGTTCAGGTCTATGTTCAACTACCTGGCATAAAACAGCAGCAAAAAAAAAACTTCACAAAGCCCCGAAATAAGAATTAAGTGTAGCATGCAGCAAATAAATGAATATACATACATATGTAGTATATAGTTAGGCCCTCGGGCTTAGCTCTTCGATCCCAAAAATATTGCCAAACTAGTTTCCAGCACCATCTTCAAAGTGTGCATTTTTCCCACAGACCCATCGAGCAGCCTAATTGCCCCCTTCCAATATATATTCAATAGTTGCCCATTTGCCAAGATGTTAGCTCTGTCAATTTTAATTAGAATTTATAGACCATACAAATTGAAGAATATATATGTATATATACATATATATAAAATGTTTTTTTTTTCTTTTAATTAGTTCAACGATTGGCAAATGATTTTGCAGAAGCTGAGAGAGACAAATGTCTGCAATGATTAAGAATTATGATCTTGTACACCCCTGCCCCCTTTCGGGGGTAGAAAGTGCAAGCCGTAAAAGTGAAAGCAAAGGAACAGAGCCCTCAGAATCTCAGGATCTCTACCGCAGAACATCACGAGAATGCCAATTTCAAAGGTGACAAGCGTAAGAGTCTCACAAAGCAGAAATCTCAAACAATGGCAATGCAACTTTGTGATTAAGTGGAAAAGTTACCTCGACTTGACGTCTTCAATGAGCTAGCGAGAAAGAACACATACACACACACACACACACACACACACACACATATGTAGTTTCCACAGCCACTCAAGTTTATAAAAAATATAACAGAGCGAAATAAATGAAAAGCTTTAACAATAAGCAAGCGAACACTACAATTTAATTAAGATTCTCAGATCCTGTGGCAAGATGTTTTTAATAAACTTAAAAAATATTTATAAGGATCATATAAAAGGAATTTCGCATGCCAGCAAATATTGCATTGAGATGGCATTTAATGACAGAAGAACTCATAAAAGACCAAATCTGAAAACAACGCTTTTTGAAAACTTTTGAAAGTAAAATACTTGAAAAGATTACTTCAAGAATTAAGGCAATATTTGCAGGTGAAAATATAAATGTTTATGCAATTAATTAATCTAATTTTTAAGCAACTAAAGTAGAGGGAATTTCTTGCTTGAAAAACTAAATTTGAAAAATAGACGATTTTTTGAAGGCACTCTTCTAAAAGAGGATGCAAAAATAACAATCTGAGCCCTGCGAATAATCTTTTTTTTTTTAAGAAAACCCACGGAACTGAGCTTAACATATTATTATTATTATTTTAAACAGAATCTATATATTATAGAGACAGATATGTAAATACATTAGCATGCATGTATTTATTATCAGACCTGATCTATATACTGAATGGGTATGCATATATGAGCATAAACATTAGGTGATCTATGCGCCGGTGTGGGAACCAAGGTGCTCCGACAGCGCTCCCTCTTTTCTTGCTGTTCCTGTCTCTGCATATATATATATTATATATATATATATATATATATATATATATGTGTATGTATATGTATACATATGGGAAAGATCTCGGGAGCAGGGCTGGCAAAGCTCAATATAATAATGAGTGCTGTGTTTATGTATGGCAAGGGGCGGTATATAAAAACACAACGCGCGTTATGTTCGATTATATATAAAGGCGCACAAACTTGGGCTGCAGAAACCACCCCTAGATATAGTATATGCAGGAGCAGGAGGCAGGAGCAGGAGACAGGAGCAGGAGGTAGAAACAGGCGCAGTCGCAGTCGCAGTCGCTGTGGCAGTCGTTACGATCAGATGTTAGTTTTCCCAAAAGCCGAAACTAAAACTGACTGACAGACCAACTGACTGAGGTGTGTATGTGCGTGTGTGTGTGTGTGTGGATCAAAAGGGAATAGGAAGCGAGAGCTGTTAGCTGCTAGAAGGGACACCCAATACCTAGGGGATGAAAAGTCATGTGTGTGTGTGTGTGTGTGTGAAATAAATGCCGTTTGTTGTTTTCATTTCATTATGTTTTACATAAGCAGCAGACGCAGGCGCTGCAGCAGTTGGCAGCACAGGATACGTTATAATATATATAAATTTTTTTTTTCAGTTTATTTTTTTTTTTTGTGTGCGCCATCAGTCAACGAAGTCATTTCCGTTGGCAGCGCAGCCAGCGTCGAGAACGGCGTCGAAGTCGCAGTCGACACTCAGTCGGCGAGGACGCCCCATGACATTTTGGTCGGGCACGCGACACAGAACGCTAGCAGCTGTCCTGCCGTAAGGACCTCGAACACACAAAAGTCGCAAAAACGCTTCACAAGTTGTGAACTATCCAAAACTAAAATTATCCAACTCCAACTTCAAAGCCATCTACAGAACCAAATTCAAGTCCACGCTCCAAGTCAGTTGGCAAGACAGAAACAAAGGCACAGAGCGAAAGATATATAAATATATATATATATATATTTAGTGATCGGATCGTGTCGGATTGGAAGACGCACCCAGCCACCCACACAACAAATGGCTGCGCTCAGTTTCAGCCCATCGCCGCCGCCGCCGTCGACGAGAACAAACAGCAGCAACAGCAACAGCAACAACAACAGCAGCAGCAACAGCAGCAATTCAGCTAGCAAGGAGAATACCGTTGGTCGATCAGCTGTTGTTACAACATTGGGCGGCGCCAGCAAAGCCTTCAGCAAAATAACGGTGAACAATGTGCTCAGCGAAAGTGGCGCCAATGCGCTCCAGCAGCACATCAGCAATCAGAATACAATTATACGCAAGATCAAAGATTTTGGTATGCTGGGCGCTGTCCAGAGTGCAGCAGCAGCAGCAGCAGCAGCGGCAGCAGCAACAACAACAACAACAGCCACCACAACAACAACAAATGTGGCAAGCATGCCACGAAAGCGTCCACTGGGCGAGTCCAAGATGCAGAATGAGCAGAACAAAGCTGCAGCAGCGAGCAACAGCAACAAGCGCAGCAAGCTGACCACCAAAAAGAATCAAAAGCCGCCGCAACAACAACAACAACAGCAACAGTTGCAGTCGCAATTGCAGGAGAAGCAGCAGCAACTGCCAGTGGCCAAATGCTTGGAGCTGCTTAATCGTCCAGCGGGCACACCGGGGCGCAAAGGATTGCCGCCGCCACAGGCTGTGGCTCGTCGCAATGCCCGCGAAAGGAATCGCGTCAAGCAGGTCAACAATGGATTTGCCTTGTTGCGCGATCGCATACCCGAGGAGGTATCGGAGGCGTTCGAGGCACAAGGTGCTGGCCGCGGCGCCAGCAAAAAACTATCCAAGGTGGAAACGCTACGGATGGCCGTCGAGTATATTAGGAGTTTGGAGCATTTGTTGGGCTTCGATTTTCCGCCGCTCAATTGCAATTCGAATAGCTCATCGAGTGGCGATGATAGCTTCATGTTTATCAAGGATGAATTCGATGGTTTGGACGAACACTTTGACGATTCGCTGAGCAACTATGAGTTGGAGGAAAGCATTTGTTTGCAGCAACAGCCACCGCAACAGCAACAACAACAGCAGCAGCAACAGCAGCAGCAACAGCAGCAACAGCAGCAGCAGCAATTGCCAGAACCGGAGGATTTGTTGCTGTTGCCAAATGTGACGACATTGAATGGTTTGCAGTACATAAGGATACCTGGTACGAGCACCTATCAGCTGCTCACGCCGGATATGCTGCAGCAGCAACAGCAGCAGCAGGACAACTCCAGCAGTTTGGAGGATGAGGAGCATTTTAATGCATTAATTGACACAAATTGCCTGAGTCCAACAACAACAACAATTGCCGCTGCAGCTGCAGCAGCTGCCCCAACAAGCAACGGTGAATGTGTAAAATTCAACTCAACTTTATCGCGATCGCCCGTGCCAACAACAACAACCAGTCGCAGCTCAACGCCACCAACAACAACAACAACAACACTAGGCAGTTCATCATTGAATCAACCACCAAACGACGCTGTTGCTGCTGCTGCTGTTGCAGTTGCAGCAGTTTCACCTGTCGCCGTTGCCGTTGCTAATGAACTCTTGTTGCAGGCGTGTGCCGCACAACAACAACAACAGCGACAACAACAGCGTCAGCAACTGATCAAACAGGAATACAGTGAGGGCGATTTTGTGCATGTCACCAGCAACAACAGCAACAACAACAACAACAACAGCTCCCCGCCAGCAATCAACACTAACAACAGCAACTATCAGCAGCAAAAACAAGCATTACTTTGCTCACCGGTGCTGCCCGCGTTCTATGACCACGAATCGGGTGCATCCTTCTATGACAATGTTGTTGTTGGTCTGCCCAGTTTCAAAAAGGAGTTCACCGATGTCCTTCACGATCAGTCGACAACTGTTGGCGGCTGTCTGTCGGATGAGAGCATGATCGATGCCATCGATTGGTGGGAGGCACATACGCCCAAATCCGATTCGGGCACCGTTGCTGGCATCTAGAAGGAGGAATCCAAAAATAACTCCCCACTGTATATATATATAAAGTAGCTACCCACGTAGTGATATGAACCAAAACTAACCAAAATCTTCATTATTGTTAAGCGAAGATAATACTAACTAACTATTTTTTTTTTTTTTGAGTTTAGCTTAAGTCCAACAATTTTTTTGCCTATGTTAAGTTGAATGTTTATGATGTTGAATTGCAGCTTATAAGTGAAATATATATAAAAAAAAATATATGTATATATATATATATATATATATATATATATGAAAATAATACGAATGGAAAAATGCGCTCCAAACTATTTTGTATATAAGCTGGGAAAATCAAAATTTGGGGAAAAATTGAAAATTGAAAAAAACGTGAAAAGAAGACTATTTTCTGATTTTGAAAGTTTGAAGTCTTAAGATCTTTGGAAACACCACATGCTGAAATGATCCCACAACATTTAGCATTTCATTTCAAGAAGATAGTTATTATCCACACATCTGCAGATCTTGAGTTTCTAAAATTCCCAAAAAAAATCAATTGCCATTAAGCAAAAACAGAATTAAAAACTAAGTCAAAATTACTGAAATGAATCATTAGCGATATTTGTTTTTAAAAAGAAACTTATATATATTATATGTACATCATTTTTGAAAATTACGATTCCTTCAGTTTATTTAAAAGAAATTACACTTTGATCATCAAAAAAAAAAGGTCTGCAAATGGATAGCTAAAAATTTCAAATCATCTAGCTGAATAATTTGGAGTTGTGTATAGTTTTAAATATATTCCAACGGTTTTTATATTTTTCCCATTTTGACAATGAAACATGCAGCGTCATTAGCATTAAGCACACACACACACACATATGCAGTAAACATATGTGCTGTATGGGCTATAGTCAGACCGTCCCGTCGCAATGGGTAAAAATAAAAAATAAAAAAATGGGAA
Organism: Drosophila conformis; assembly: GCA_035041375.1. NCBI lineage: Eukaryota > Metazoa > Arthropoda > Insecta > Diptera > Drosophilidae > Drosophila > Drosophila conformis. Next base: position 9,636,017 of record JAWNLE010001151.1, read on the forward strand.
CACAAAAAAAAAACCGAAATTAAATCAGCATATCATGTTCATTTTCATAAGCGCCGAAGCATGCAAGGACATGGGCACACAGAATATACAGGACCTCTGGGTTAGAGACAAGCAGACTGACTGACTGACAGACAGACAGACAGACGGACGGACGGACGGTGTATATGGTAACATTTGCATAAGCGAACAAACGCATTGACCAAGGATCGCTTGTTGGGTAGTTATTGGGTTGTTGCTGGGTAGTTGTTGGGTTGGTTGCTGTATAAAGTTGTTGGGTTCCATGTTCCATGAGCTGGTAAAGCACAAGACACATGGTGTGTGGCATGAGGCATGAGGAATGAGGCACGGCACTGCGCTTGAGCAACCCGCTTGCTTTTTATTCAAATGAGTTTCGAGTCGCCCATGTCCTGATAAATGACACACACACACACACAACGTGGGAATGGGAATTGTTGCAAGTGTTTTTTTCCAGGTTCCGAATTCCGTTTTCCTTTTCAAACACTTTTACGACATTCGTAACAATCATAACAGTCTGCATATTGATGAGCTCAAAGATGAGTGAGCCAAAAACCGCAGAGGATCAGTAATTTGGGTTCAGCTTCTAATGATCGTGAGTCTGGGTTAATCCCAGGGTATTTTTTATTAAAGGTGAAAACGATTAGGGATCTACATATAATTAAATATTGTTAACGTTTTATTGCTAGCTTAGGTTTTTTCAGATGATAAAAACAAATCGATTTAAGAAGAGTTTTGTGAGGAATAAAGTGAATCTAAAAATATCAGAATATAATTTTTAACAATTTATGGAAATACAAAAAAAAAACAAAACAGGTAGATATACGGTGGCGGACACCTTATTCTGATCAGCGTCAAAGAAAAAAAGGAATTGCCTGCCATAAGCTAACCATTCATTATTTTTCAGAATTTCCAAAGACCGATGGTAGGTATATGTATTAACCACCAAAATTAATATATGACCCCAATTCACTGGGGTTTCCCCACCTGCTAGGTAGGATTATGGCAGGCAATTACGTTTTTTCTTTGACGCTGATCAGAATAAGGTGTCCGCCACTGTATATATTAGTGTTTCTCTATTTACTGTAAATAAAATATTTAAATTTAAATTTTTATATATCAGCAGAAAATTTTTACAATTGGTAAATGTACAAAATGTATAAATAATGAAATCTTTCCAGCAACACTTTTTAGTTTCCTCTTAAACATCGTTCGACAAATTTTTAAGAAATATTTTTTAAGATATGTCAAAACAATTCTCTAGATGCCACAGTCTAGAAGGATCCTCACTTAAAACATCTGTAAGTATATAATAAATATGCATCATTTCAAACTAAGAGTTGAAGCTCCCATTAGAGTATCCGTTCATTGTCCCTTACGTAATGCTCTGTGTCCTGCAGCTGCCTTTTAGCCTGGCGCTCAAGGCACCAGGCCGAAATGATGCAAAATTATTTACAGACACATAGATAAGCATTAATGGCCCAAGAAGAAAAGAAAATCATTTGCCCAAAAAGAAAAAAGAAAAACCAAAAGCAAGAAAAATAAAATAAGAAGGAAGGAGAGTGAGAGAGAGAGGGGGAAACTGTGTGGCACAACAATGCGGTGGCAGTTGCATCTGCAGTTGCGCCCGCTCACCTTCGCCTCGGACACTTTTTTGGGTAATACGAGCATCCCCGAATCTATCCGTCCGTCTGTCTGTCTATATGTCGCTGAGCCGAAGCGCCTACAACCCCCAGGCTAACTGACTGTCTGGCAGGCAGCCGAGTCGAGTCGCGTCGAGTCCAGAGTCCAGGTGTGTTTGTCTAGGCTCGGGATTCGCCCGTACCCTTGTGGGTGCCCCGAGCTAACTGTTCATCATCTTGCAGCGCCGTTAGAAAAATCACAGATCCCTAACTGTGGCACCGTTATGCTTATTAATATTTGGGCCTGGTAATGCGACACGCCCCTTAACAAAGTAGAGGTTCTTTTGCTCCCTCTCCCTCTCGATCTCGGCCTCGCTCCAACTAATTCACTCGTTCACTCTTATTACACCTTCGATTTCGCCGCACTCAAATTTCAAAATTTTCAATTTGCTGCCAAAAATTTCCCGTTGCTTGTCAAAAATCAATTTGAGCTCTCCGTTATGGGCTCAGCCCTTTATTATTGTATGCGCAAAGGCTTAAGGCACTGAGATCCTGTGACTCCTTCCAACAGCTCTTGCTCCTGCTTCTGCTGCTGATCCTGCTTCTGCTTTTGCTCCCTCAACTCGTGGCCGTAATCGGCCTTCTGTTGCTGTATTTGGTTACGTTCCGTTCTTGTTGTTCTCGTTGCAGTAAGCTGTGCACAGTTATGTTGAGCGCCCCTAAAGGGGACACGCCCCCCAACCACGCGCTCATGTCATCCATTGAATATTCATAAATCATTTCAATGTAATAACTCATTATCCAAGCGCTCACTTGACGTGTGCGCCATCTGAGTCTGCACCTCCCACTCCTACTCCAGCTCCTTGCTCCTACATGCGGTTTCCAGTCCGGTTTTCAGTTTGTCGCCATCCTCTTTTTCCTGGGCATATAACGTTACAAGCCAGGTGCTTCAGATCTGATCCTTAACACGCGCTTACAAATTTGCCTTTATGAATGTGCGACATTTGATCGAGACCCAGAACCAGAACAATACTTATTTTATGCTGAATGCTGTTCAACAAAAGATGCCCAGCAAGGCTAAATATCCACCCAAATAAAATATATATATATAAATATACATATAAGAAAAGTTAAGTACCACTAAGAATACTCAAGTCTAATTAATTTCCAGATTTATCAGACTAACTATTGACAGTTGACTTATTCAATACAAATTTGTGATATATTTATGAAATTTGTGTTTCTAATACATATGGATTATATGTCTGTACAAAATGATATAATAATAGCTTGAAATCATCCCCCAGCAGTTGAAATTCGAAACTGAAAGCATCTAAGATCTATAAAATCCATATCATCTATACATCAAATTTTTAAAGTGATACTTTATTTAAGTCCAGCTGGAATACCAACAAAGTTTACATTGAAATTTTTTGTTTCTTATTTAAGATTATCATTAAATCATTTCAGATCATTTCATGCTGTCAACTTATTTAGAGTAAGCAGCATCTTTGCATCTATCTACTGGCTTTTGTGCACCGTTTTCATTCATCAAACTCTTAACTAAGTCCTGAGTTGATCTGATCTTGGGTTTTGAGATTTGGCTACGTTTTCGGTGTCAATTAGACAAATTCGAATGGCTTAAGCATTTAGCCAATACCGCTAAGGCTTTAAAGCCGGTCCAACTTCAAACCGGACAGTTTAGCAACCTTGTCGAGTGGCTGCACTTCACTGAGACAATGAAGCACTTAAGTGTGCACTTTGTGCCTAAGACGCTTAAGCGCTTAAGACCAGGTCAGTGGCAGGTTGCATAGAAGTAGAACGCAGGATAAAACAGGACAACAACTGCAAAGGCTTAACACTTTGCGAAAACCGCTTAACAACGACCTGCGGTTGACCTAAGCTCCCCAAAACATTCCGAATATTCAGAGCATTCAATCCGAAAAAACAAAACAGTTTCATGAGTTCATTCATAAAAACATATTGTTCTCATTTGCATTTGTGTTTGAATGTATCTACGATAGCTACTTCCATAATTGCAAGAATATAAGATATATATATATAGGTAATAAGAGTGGGGCACAAGAAGGCATCTCCCCAGACCGTCTGTATATGCTTAGTACCTGTAAAAAAAAATGGTTGTTAATACATTTTATAAATATTTCTAATTATTTTAATTCAAATTTTATTTGAAATTTAATTTAATCAAGTCTTTTACAATTTGTATATTTTTTTATTGATTGACTTCAGTTGACATTAAATTAATCAAGTAAATAAATAAATAATGCAGACCAGACTACAGGGTATATTTCTATCTAGTAACCCACTCAAACTCAAATGATAGCTGTGCCTGATTCTGTTTCTGTTTTCATTTTATTTTTAGTTGGTGCCCCAAAACAAAAAAAAACCTGGCTGCACATGTTTTTGTCTGTCTGTTGTCTGGTTGCTGGTCCATGTCACTGGAATTGGTCTCGCCACGTGTGCGCTGCTGTTGTTGGTCCATTTGCTGGTTCATGTTTTGACTAATGCACCCAGGGTGGTGCACATTGAGTCATCAAGTCTCTCAATTGTCTCTGCAATAGTATTTTTGACAGTTGTTGCCAGTTGTTGCCGGTTTGTTGCCAGTTGTTTGTGTATGTGCAACCAACTCTGCATGCAGCATTGATTGAGTTATCCTCATTTTCGTCCTTATACATCACATTGTACACTTTGTACGTGGTATTCCCCGAAGCTGCTTCATTGTGCCTTACATATTGTCCTTAAACTCGGCATAGTTGCCAACTTGAATTTGATTATGTGCCAAACAAATATTTTCAACAAAAAAAAAAAATACATTTCAAGATTTGCCAACACGCAATATTCAGTGCAAAATGTGTGGGGTCCTGAGAGACAATTATGACAATGATAGTCCCGGAAACAGCTCAATCAATGGCCAACACAACTTGGCCACAATGCTCTTCAATATCTAAGCAGACATGTACTATATTATTTCAGAACATTTACAAATTAATATTTCAAATATAACAATAAAAAAAAACTTAAATTGTAATGTAAAAAATACTTTGACCATAAGTTTTCTAATTAAAAAATTAAATAAATAAATACAACACACAATCGTATAAAAAATATAATTAAATAAATATAACACAATCATTCTAAGCAATTAATTATAATTATGTTAGTAACATTATCAACAATGACTCACACAAAAGATCTGGCTCAGCTGCCTTTATTAAGTCCTGCTTCGACTTTAATTTATTTATCTTGAATGTCTAATAAATATATTAAATCTTTTTTATGTTTGTATAGGTATACAATATATATATTTATATATAGAATATATATTATTATTATTATTATGATTGGGGAAAAGTTAGCACTGCGATCTTTAAGGTCTATTGTGCCCCCTTACTGAGCCTACAGCTCTTCCATCAATCCCAACACCTGCACGAATGCTAGAATCTTTGTTGGGTTGAGGGTTTCTATGTCCTTGGGCCTCATGATATGCTGGTTAAGGCGACGCATTCTGTTAGGATGTGCGTCTGTTAGGTGACTTCTCAGTCTACAGTGTCCTGTCAATAGACCGGTGAGTATTCTGAGTCTATTCTTCCTCATGGATATCATTTGCTTAAATCGCTTTTGATTATAGCCACTTAAGAGACTTCTGGCTTGTCGGAGTCCTGGTGTCTCTGCCCAGCTCCGTTCCCGCATCTGTCTTTCTTCGAATATGGAATTGTTATTTGATCGGCACCAATTGCATTCCTGTATCGGTGCTTAGTGTCCCAACCCCATCACTCCCTTGTCTTTTGATGTCCAATATCAATCAAATATATCGAAAATTAACTTAATTTTGTTTCTATACGTATAATACTTGAATATCGCGCACAGTTGGAATACCAATTAGCATATCTAATTGGACAATGCCCATCAATAAGGATATATGATTATGATATCGATAATGCAATGTTTGTCTGTTAATTAATTAATTTTAACTCATAAAAACGCATACCTAAAAACTGACCAGCCCCTTTCACTTCGGCGCTAATGCTGCACAATCCGCAATAGCAGCCGGGTTGCAATGTCAAAATATTGATGCGGCTCAAAAGTGGTTTTGTCCTTGATCCCAACGATCGCTGGCCATCCACATATATTCATACAGTCGCGGTCAAAATAATAGTGGTGCTGTTTCTCAAAGCATTTTATGCAAAAATATGACTAATTTTATGGTGTTCGAATCGAGACCTCTTCAAAATCTTCAATATGAAGGAAAACTTCAATTTGAAAAAAGCAAAAAAAATTTTTATTTATCGTCTGGGAATGTTCTCAAATACAATTGTTTTTAAGATAGTAAACAGGGCACACTAGACCTTATAGGTCGCACAACTATAATAATAATAAGATAGTAAACGTAAATTTAACCACCCATCATATCTAGTTTTTAGAAGTATTATTTAGGCACACGAAAAAATAACTATATTTTAAGTATTTTTTGTAAAGTTACTATTATACTGACCGCAGCTGTATGTGTGTATGTGTGTGTGTGTGTGTGTGTGTGCTCGTATATGCACATATTTGTTAGCATTATGCTACCTTTCACTAAGTTAAGTTGACACCTCATTTAGCTTGGGGCCAGCACGTTTTTAATTTTATTATTATCATTTTTTTTTTTTTTTTTTTGTAATGCGATTAATTGGCGAGGTTATCGACGATGTTCAACTTGCCCAATCGACGATTGCTTCGATTGCTTGACAAATGCAAATGCCATTGTTTGAATAACGACAACATTTAAGCGGAATGCAGCAAAAAAATATGTTAAAGCTGGTATCGAAACGGCTGCTGGCGATGCTCACCAATGTGGAATATTAATATTTTGCTTATGCTTATGTGGAAAGAATGTCTACATGTGTGTGTGTGTGTGTGTAATGTGTCGGCTTTCACTTTTAAGCCTTAAGGACGTTTTCTTATCCAATTTTCCAGATTTTCGCTAACGAGCATCGTATTACGAAACGGAAATCCTTTCGGTTTCTTCCGCTCTTCCTTTCAAGCCAGCGAGCGCTGCTAACAAGATTAATGAAGGGGGTGCATCGAACAAAAAAAAAAGGATCAGCAGGTCCTTACACACACTCGCACACGGCGCACATACCGCCAAACGTTTTCTGTTTGGTCATTGTCCTTTTTTGCGCTAGGCAAATAGCAACCGAAATGAGTCCCGTCTTTGGTTACCAAGTATTTATTTTTTCCTCTCCGTTTTTTATAGCCATTACCTGTTTCGGCGGGAAACTGCTATGCGCCCATTTAGTGAGAGCCGGAAGTTTGTACATTCGTTTTGGTTTTTATTGCACACCCAACGGGAAACCTAACCTCAAAACCCTTTTTCGATTCGCCATCCTTGACATCCTTGATTGAGCATGTCGACTGACCTGCCAAAATAAACTCCTGCCTCGAATGGTCATCGAGTATGCCTCGCACATTTGTCGCCTGATATAATCGAAAATCGGCAAAGATCAATCAAAACTGGTCTCAGTAAAGGCCTGTAAAAATATTGAAGCACATTTATATTTTCGAGATATGTTTTTTATTGGCTACGAGTGGACACAAAATGAACTTGACTTAGTCGAAGATTTTGCATGGCTCTAAATGTTAGTCATATCTTCCAAAAATTACTTTTCGGCTGTTATAAAGAACCGTTTGAATATATGACATCTAAAAGTGGTATTTCTAAGAAATAGAGTAGTATATATACTATCACTTAAATATAGGATCGGTTACCCAATCTGTGCACCGAATTATTATTTTAAGCATTTGACTTATTGAATTGAAATTCATCTTAAGATATTTGGCACAAGCTAAATTATGAGTTTAAGATAATACTAGGAATCAAGATAGGAAGTTTGGAGAGTAAATTATGTGATGGAGTCCAAAGAAACTATAATGCAGTTCCTAAACAAAACACACCCAGATAAAACAAGCAAGATGCTCTATTCAAGAGAGCTCGACAAGCCGCTGCCCTGAATCCAGCTGGAAAATATATTAAGTCAAGTATATTCCAAATATTGAAATTGTAGCTCTCATATTATCTGAGTTCGACTCGGCTTTTGATCCTGATCAATATACTATATACCAATTTGCAGGACATAATTATAACAGATTCTGAGAGTGATAATTGTCCTTGGCTTAAAGCAGAGGAACCGATTTATGAATTTGTGAAACCTTAATTAGTGAGCACGAAAATTGTTTATTATTCTGTCGAAATGATAAAATACAACGAAATCAATATGCAAGTTGATGAAACAAATTAAGTTATGCATTTTGCAAGCCAGCGCATCTATTATTTTGACCGCAGCTGTATATATTCATTAGCTGTACATCAATTAGCATAAGTTGACAATGACGCATTAATGAAAAAGCAAAAATACAATGCGATCAGTAATATGCAAATTCATTCATTTACTTAATTGAATATTTTATATAAACACGTAGTACGTATCGACTTAGACCACATAGACTAGACTTTAAGACCAAAAACCACTTACCCACCCCTCACCACCCCACCCCACCGCACCAGCCCGTTCCAGTTCAAAATCAAAATTCGATTTCTGATTTGACAGCGTGTCAAATGAGAAGCTAGTTGGGATTTTTCTAGGCTCGAACAGAGCAGATTTCCTATATACAATATGTTTTTGGGTTTATTAACCCTCCATGAAGTGCTGTCAGCTGTGGAAACACGCTTTCAACACGCGCTGTGGCAATCGGAACAATCCAAATAATACAAAATATAATAAAAACGAAATTAATCCAATCCCAAGCAAAGCAAAATGTTAATAAATAGAATGGAAGTGCACTTAAAATTCATACAATAAGGCCAGCAGGCAGACACAGAGAGAGAGAGAGAGAGAGAGAGAAAGAAGGAGAGAGAGAGAGAGTAAGAGACACAGATAGTTGAGGGGTGAGGCGATGTAGACAGGCAGCAAGTCCTTTAAAGCGACAGCTTCCTCTTCATTGTTCCACATTTCATTTCGGTTTTTGCATTTGCGTTCAGGTGTTGAAAACAAAAGAAAATATGTATATATATGTATATATATATATATATATATATGTATTATAGATATATGAAATTGAAGCTGAAATTGAATTTTAATGAAAAGCGAAAGCAAGATACAACAACAACAACGACAACAACAACAATAGCCAAAAATAATAAATAAAGAAGCTGAAAGGGATGCAAATATCACCCACTTCCGGTGCAGGTAGTATAATTTTTGTTGTTGTATTTTTGGCACACAGGTATAAACAGGTATAGTCCCTACTTTGCATACACAGCGACGGAGAGAGAGAGAGAGAGAGAGAGAGAGAGAGGATCAGCGATGATCACAAGAGCATCCTGCGGAAGTGAATGAATTCAGAGATGAGAGACACGCGCCGGAAGTTGAAACACGCACGCGACACGAACTACTCACGATAAATTCCGAATACTGAAACAACTATAAGCATACACTGTAAAAAACAAAAAAATAAGAAGTGTTTTAAATAAGCTCATGCATAGAGTTGTCGATGCCAGCAACAACAACAGCAATAACAAGCCACAAGAATCGCCCCACAAAAAGGGCAGTCGTAAGGCCAGCCAGCGAGGGGTGGGGGGAGTGGAGCAGTGGGGTTTGAATTTAAAGAGGGATGGTTCTTCCATTGATTTGGTTTGCAAATCGAATCGACTTTCAGCGCTGTCAGCATACGCTTGACACCTGAACACCGACTGGGGTCAACTTGCATAATCCGCGTACGGCTTTCACAGAGTATAATTGACCAAGGCGTTGGGTAAACCTTGCACAGTTGAGCACTTACAGCTCAGCGAGAAACTCGTTCTAGTCGATCAAGTCAGCCAGTCAGGCAGTCAGTGAAGCAACAGCAACTACAAGGATTAAGCATTAAAAATACACAGCGAAAGGATGTCTGTGGAAACGGTGCAGGAGACGCTGCAACAGGCGGCGAATGGTGCTGCTGGTGGTGGTGGCTTCATCTTGAGTCCAATGCTAACTGGCGTATTGGGCACGATATTGATAATGGCACTGTATGAGTACTGGCACCGGAATAGCAGAGAATACCGCATGGTGGAGAATATACCATCGCCGCCAGCTTTGCCACTGGTTGGCATGGCCCATTTGCTTGTGGGTTTGACCAATGCAGAGATTCTATCCGTTGGCCTGGGCTATCTGAACAAATATGGCGAGACTATGAAGGCATGGCTGGGCAACGTTCTCGTCGTCTTCCTCACGAATCCCAGCGATATTGAGCTGATACTCAGCGGGCACCAGCATTTGACCAAAGCGGAGGAATATCGCTATTTTAAGCCATGGTTCGGTGATGGTCTGCTGATTAGTAATGGACATCATTGGCGTCATCATCGCAAGATGATTGCACCCACATTCCATCAGAGCATCCTCAAGAGCTTTGTGCCCACATTCGTTGATCACTCCAAGGCCGTCTCCGCACGCATGGGCAAGGAGTCGGGTAAATCATTCGATGTGCACGATTATATGTCACAGACTACGGTCGATATTCTCCTCTCGACCGCCATGGGGGTGAAGAAACTGCCGGAGGGCAACAAGAGCTTCGAGTATGCCCAGGCTGTGGTCGACATGTGCGACATCATCCACACCCGACAAGTGAAGCTATTGTATCGCCTGGACTCCATCTACAAATTTACCAAGCTGCGTGAGAAGGGTGATCGCATGATGAATATCATTTTGGGCATGACACGCAAGGTGGTGAAGGATCGCAAGGATAATTTCACAACCGAATCGCGTCCCATTATCGAAGAATTGGAGGAGACACCCATTCCCAAATTGGGTCGCGCCACACCAGCAGCAGCCACAAAGAAGGAGGGTCTGCGTGACGATCTGGATGATATCGATGAGAATGATGTGGGTGCCAAGCGTCGTTTGGCTCTGCTCGATGCCATGGTGGAGATGGCCAAGAATCCCGAAATCGAATGGAATGAGAAGGACATTATGGATGAGGTGAACACGATTATGTTCGAGGGACACGATACCACATCGGCTGGCTCCAGCTTTGCCCTGTGCATGCTGGGCATCCACAAGGACATACAGGATCGTGTCTTTGCCGAACAGAAGGCCATCTTTGGTGATCAAATGCAACGCGATTGCACCTTTGCCGACACCATGGAAATGAAATATCTGGAACGTGTCATCCTCGAGACACTGCGCATGTATCCGCCAGTGCCGTTGATTGCCCGCCGTCTCGATCATGATGTGAAGCTGGTAAGTGGACCTTATACGGTGCCCAAGGGCACCACCGTTGTCGTCCTGCAGTACTGTGTGCATCGTCGCGCCGACATCTACTCAAATCCAACCAAATTCGATCCCGACAATTTCCTGCCCGAGCGTGCCGCCAATAGGCATTACTACAGCTTCATTCCATTCAGTGCCGGACCGCGTAGCTGTGTGGGTCGCAAATATGCCATGTTGAAGCTGAAGGTGCTCCTCTCGACGATTGTGCGCAATTATATTGTGCATTCGACCGATACCGAGGCGGACTTTAAGCTTCAGGCCGATATCATTCTGAAGCTGGAGAATGGCTTCAATATTTCCCTGGAGCCGCGCAAATATCAAACAGTCGCATAGATATCTTATATATATATATATATATATATATATATATATGCATATCCTGCCCGATCTAAGAACCAAATCACTCAGTCAGTCAGCCAGAGAGTCAAACTTTGTGTGAGTTAATCGCATCTTAAAACAAACACAAAAAAAATTTAAAAAAAAAACGAAAAAATACAAAAAAAAAAATCTTATTAGCTCAAAATCTTAGACAAAGAAAACTTTTGTTCGTTCCTTTTTGGTATAAGCTGTTGGTGTTCCTATCCCCTACAAAATATCAACTATATATACATATATATATATATATTCACCTTTTTTTTCTTAGCATGTATTGTGATTCCATATATATATATATTTTTTTTAAATATTTATTAAGTCACATGGTTTATATGAAACCCAAAAATTATGAAAAATATATATATAAATAATAAATAGGTTTCTACATCGAAACGCACAAGCAGTTAAAAGAGCTGCAAAAATGTATAGAATTGAGTATTATTTCGAAATTGTTTCCAACTGACTGGGCATCAATCATCAATGATTTGAAAAACTTTCACAATTTAAGAAAGACGATCCTTAAACGTATCGTAAATAGATAGAGGCAAAGCATTTATTATCGCTGAAAAGGATTTCTTTGGCAATACGAGGACAACTTATGTCTATGGCTATAAATATATATATATATGTATGTATATGGCATTCTCTACAAAAGGCCTGAAAATTCTAAATTCTTGCTTAGTCTGCATTCATTTTCGGACTGTACGAAAAGTTTGATATAGACAGTCTAACACTAAAGCTCATACGGGTATAATGGGATAAATCCTGAAAATATATAAAAAATATATATATTTTGATTTTGTTTTTCATTTTTATAACTGTCTGTTTAGTTTCGATTAATTAAGTTGGAATACAACAAAAAAAAAACAAACATTAAATGAAGAAAGATTATTTGAGGATTCCTCATTAGGTTGAAGCTTACAAATATTTCTTATCTTCGTTTTGACTATTTTTGAATCAGTGCAGTGTGATTACCCAATATACTGAAGTATTCCCATACTCTTATCAATAATACATTTAATTTCCAAATTAATTTTCGAAAGACCAACACTGGAGGGAATCCAATGGGGAAATTATTGATTGCATCTTACAAATACTGATAGCGAAATCAACCAATAAATCTGCTCTTTGAGATCTGGAACAATTTGATTTGTACAAGCACATCATATCATATCATATCAAACATTTTATACCAAGAACATCTATGAAAATTGTCCTATTTTTTGCCCGACTTAGTTGTAGAACATTTGATGACTTTCATTTGTCTACTTTAATCAGTTTTTCAGCTGTCCCATCTTTATATGTTCTGCATATGCTACAAATAAATATTTTATACATTTTTTCAAAAAATATCAACGTTTTTTTTTTAACTTTTCCAAAATACACATGAGTAAGCACTGATAGAGCTATATGTATATTGGCTATATATATATATATATATTATGACTTTTATCGAATTTGTTGCCATTGGACACAGAAGCATGTGATTATGTCGTTTAAATAATATTAATGATGATAGTTACAATAATAATTAAAGATTTAAAAAATAGTTTATATGGGAATAATCTAAAATTAGTTTTTTTTCTTTTTTATGGTTTTTTTTTCTTTTCTTTTAAATAACGGAATCGCATTACAAACTAACAATGTCTTTTATAAATTGTTGTGAATTTCATTTTTTTTTTTTAGTTTGGATCGACTCACGACGAGGTCACAAAACCACAGAAGTTGCATATATATAATATATAAATATATATATACTGATTAAATTATATATATATATATTTATATATATAGAATTATTTGAAGGAACACACCAACTGAGCACAGTGTGTGGGAGGGGGGGTTGGACGAGGTGGAGGGGAGCATGCCTGGTCAGAAACAAGTTAAACATTGTGAGTGAATGGCAGTTTTTATACAGAACAGGCACGCATCCAATTGAACAAGATATGACACAGAATTAAAAGGGACAGAGCAAGACGGAATACAATAAAAGACAGAGACAGAGACAGAGACATAGAGTGAGAGTAAGAGAGAGAGAGAGAGAGAGGGGAGAGGGGCAAGCTTTGCTGGTTGTTGGTGATGATGTTCCATTGTGTTGTTTTCCGTTTAGAGTCGCTGTCGCCTACGTTGTCTCATTGAGATGCGCACAATGTGCATCCTGCATAAGCTGTGTCAGTTTCTGCGTAAACGTTGGAATGTCCTGCAACAAATGAATGCAAAACAGATTAGACTGACTGGTAGAGGAGAGAGTAGTTGTAGTTGATCGATCTTACAGTTGTCTGGCATATATCCTCAAGCGATGTTTGCGTCACGGGCAACGTTGCATTTACAAAGCTCTCGTGCAACTGCCGTCGATCCACCTGACCCATCGCATACAGCGCCTGGGCAATTAAATCAAAGTGTAGCGTACCCTCGCCGCTGAGCAACAGATTGAGGAGAGCACGTTGAAAGGAGGCCAGCAGATGCTCCTTGAACAGGGCACGCTGATAGAGGCGACTGCGTTCGTTCACATTCTGCATGGAGAGGAGGACGCTGCGCACATTGGTGGGATCTGTGCCGCTGACCAACATTTGGCCATAAGCATTCATAATGGCCATAAACTGTTCCGGATGCAAATTATCACTGCAATTGAAATTGTGCGGCGACTGTTGCTGCTGCTGCTGCTGCTGGCCATTGATATTATTAGCATTGTTATGGCCATTGCTCAGTTGATTCTTGTAGAAAAATTGCCACTTGCAGGTGAGCACGCTGTGAATAGCAACAAAACACAATTATTTTGATAACAATAATAATAATAATAATAACAAGCTAATTCACCTATCGAAGAGCGAATAGAGCAGATTGGTTATCTCACTGCTGTCCGTTGCTGCATTCTGTTGTTGCAAAAGTGGCAATATCTGTTGCGTACTAAAGCCCAGAATATTGGGCAACAAACCCAACGAGGCGCTGCCCGGCTGCTCCACAATCAGTTGAAACATTTGCAGCACCTTCTCCATGACAGCCAATCCACTCAAGGTCAGTTGCTCCCTAAAAGAAAATCAAAGATATCATTTAGACAAAGCGACAGAGGAATGGATTTGATGACGCACCTGCTGCTGACATCGATGAACAGCGTTATCATCTCCTTGATGAACTGTGCACCCAGATGAATTGGCAGAGTGCGCAGCATGCTAAGACTAAACTCTGCCACGGTGATGGCCATCGCAATGCTGCCCAAGCCATAGCTATTGAAGATCACCAACGCCTTGTTCAAAATGGGCTGCAAAAATAAAAAAGACAAAAGCAACAAAGACAAATTTATTTATGGGCTAATTTAACAGTTATTTACAAATTAAATAATATATAATGTAATATGTTTATTTGCTGTGGAGTTTGGGCTCACCTTGAAAGTGCTGGCGAGCATATCCTTGGCATTGGCCCCAGTCGCCTTAAAGTACTCGATGAGGGATGTTAATATGTTAAGCAGACCGAGCGTTGTCGCAGTCACTCTACTTTCGCCGGCCGCGTTAATATCCAGTTCCTGGAAATTGCGAGCGATTGCATCGATATACTCGCGTAACATCCACTGGCGACGCTGATAGTCCTGCTGCGGCTCCGGCACATTCTTCCACGGCAGCACCATGTAGCTGATCAGACTGATGTGCACATTGGTGGACACGTGGCGCGGCAAGGAGGCGGCTAGCCGCGGCCCGGCCTGCATTAGGCTCTGTATTTCGGGTATGTCGAGCAGACACTTGGGTCGTATCACAGTCGCTATGAAGAGCAGCACCTCGCTCGCAGCCTGTTGCACAATCGGCGATGCAGCCGATGGTGAATTGTTGCCAGCAAATATGCTCCCCAATATGGCAAATAAACGATGCAGCAGCTGTTCGCTGTTCAACGATTTCGACAGCGGGAATATGCTGCGTATGGCTAGCAAAACTTGAGCGTAACTGCAAATATACAAATATAGAAAGCAGATGAGCATTTTTATCAACTTTGGCCAACAACTAGCAACTGCAACAACAACTGCAATTACAAACAGTCAAATGTGTCCAATTGATTTGTAGCACACTCACAGGTTATCCAAATCAGTCTGAAAGCTCGCCTTGTCCGCATCGTGTCCGCCCACGCGATTGCTGGCCAGCAGCTGGAGCGTTTGGAGCAAACGATCCGACAGCACCTGCAGTTGGCTCTCCATCTCGTCGACAACATCCGCGGATGCCTGAGCGGTATCCATTAGCGGCGCCAGACGCACCACAGCCTGACAAACTGTCGCAAAATCTCTCAATATTTCACCAATATTGGCCATTTTCAGTTTGCGTGCTGCTTCATAGCAACGTCCGCTGCCATGATCCAGTGCCAGCTCCAGCGATAACAGATACGTCTGTGGACGCGACCAGTGGGCAAAGACCTGGGCGAACACGATGTGAGCGCCGCGGGTGCTCGCCAGCAGCGCCAAACACTCAAAGCACTGGTCCAGAAAAAGTTGCCACTCCGTTGTGGGTGTCTGCAAAGTGATTCAACGCAATTAGTCAATCTTTAAGCGATACGCTAAAAATGGAAATGATTTGCAATTTGCGTTTAAGTTTCACATAGTCAAACAAGTTTGCTCTGATCGGTGATTAACAACCTGAGGCATTCTGATAAAAACCTGAATCATTCATGCAGGCATTCCGATATTTGTTTGCTCAATATGAAAATACAATTTGGTTTTCTTAACCTGAAGTTATGAGAATCAATGGAAGCTTGAAAAATACCCAATTCTGAATGAATAATTAGGACAAGTGATCAGTAATATATCTAGGTATATAGTATATATCAATTGGAAGGCTATATCTTTATCTGGTGTATTGTAATGCTGTAGCAAATTGAATTGCGATCGTTAAATCGAAATAAACTTGATACAATAACTTTTATACCAAATTTAAAGAGAGGTTCTCTTTGAAGCTGATCAAGAATATATATATATATATATATATGGGCTCCGAGTTGCCTCCTTCTGATTGTTAAATACCACACAACTGCCTTTTACACCTTTTTACACGTTTTAAAGCACTTGTTTAACCTGTCTGATTTGCAAGCCAATTTCGATTTGTAGATACAAATCATATACAATAAGGACGTACATCTTCCTCCATGAGCTCGTTGTCTAGTAGCTCCAGCTCTGGCTTATTAATCTCAAATTGTGTGCGTCGCATAATCTCATCGACGAGCTTTACCATCACCTCGCCATGATATGCTGTCATCCGTGATGGCTGCTGTGCAATCACCTTAATGATGGGTGTCCAAATGTCCAACTTTTCCGTAAAATCCAGACCGCCATGCACTGCCATAGGAAAATATGTTTTAAAATTAGGGCGTGATAAATAGATTCTCACTCACGTTTGGTGGTGCAGCGATAGAGCTGTTCGAGAAATGACTCAAGCATTTCGGGCTCTTGGAGCAGTTTGCCGGCATATTTGGTGCTATATAAACGCAATAGTTCGCGAAATTTATCACTATACATTTCGCTCTGTTGCTTGCTGCGATTGTGCAGCTCGAGCAGACCACTGACGCCGTTCATCAAGGTCGCCGCATATGGCAACGGTTTCTGCAAATAGAGGAGCTCATTTAGCACAGAGAGTGCCGCCAGTGAGATTTGCTCATTGTTGTGGCGCCATTGCGATAAATCGAGTATGCTCATTAGAAAATACTCCGAGATCAGTTCGGTGCGTATCCAGGACACCAAATGCTGCACACACCCGAGCAGCTCCAGCACAGAGGAACTGTAAATCAAACAACGTATTACAAAAATTGTGCTTAAATTGTGCAAACAATTGAGTTACTCCGTGCAACTAATTATGCAAAACAGCTTTTATTGATCATATTTTCGTAAATTTAGCTATTTAAATACACAACTCAATTGCGAGAAGTAAACCAAAAACAAACAGAAAAATATATTGGGATTGATCAATAAAAATGATTGAGAAACAAACCTTAATTGATTGTCATTTGGCAGCGCTGTGGTTAGACTATAATCCATGAATGTGTTTGGTATTGTGGTGTGGATATCTTTACCATTGATATGACAGACGGCGATTAGTAGATATTTGGTGATCAGATCCATAACATCGGGTATACACATGGAAATACTACAGAAACACACAGCCAAACACAAGAGGAGCACCAAGGAGAGAAAGGTTCACATGCGTAAATTATAATCATACTTAAATATTTATATATGGAGAATGCCTACCACGAGTGAAAGTATTGTTTCCATTCGGTGGTCAAATCGCCACGATTGCTGACCACTTCCTCGGAGGTAACACGCAACAGATTGATGCCCAGGCTGAAGCGAGTCCTTGTCAGCTCCATGCAATGTTGCATATAATTGGGATCGAGTTCGGGAAACTCACGTTTACCCAGCAGTGCAATCAGTTGCGCCAACGTATCCCGATGTCGTCGTGCGCTGCCGTTCAACACCATCAACTGGGCATAACTGTGCCACAATGTCTCACGCAACAGCAAACGATCTGCGGCATTCAATTGTGTCCAGCGACGTGTTATCGTATGCTCCAGTGTTGATGTGCTGAAGAACCATAGGAATTGATTCTCGGTGAAACTGTTGCTGGCGGTGGCGACACGCAGACAAAGTTGCCACGCATCTGGTTGGGATTTGAAGGCGAGCAGATTTGTTTCGATTTCACGTTTGCGTGCATTGCTCGTCGTTGGTTGATAGAATTCATTTAACAGCAACTCCACCGACGTCATCGAAGCGGCGGCATGCTGGTATTTTTTTTTTTTTTTGTGCGGGTTGGAGTATGAGATTGATTAATACTTACTCACTGAGGAAAACTTTGCGCCCCATTTTCATCGGCTTTCCTCTTTTTTTTTTACTTTTTTTTTTTGGCCTTAGACTTACCATTTTTGTTAGCGATTTTTGGGTGTGTTTTGGTGTGTGTGTGTGTGTGTGATTTTGTGCTCGGTGCTTGGTGCGGTGATAAGTGTGGGTGTTGTGCCTCCTCAATGGTTGCTTGCAACAAATCTCATGATTTTCATTTGAATTCTTTTATCAATTTTCTTTGTGTATATGCGACTTGCACATCTCGACGGTGTTGCCAGTGCAATCAGAGTGTTGCCACACCGTTCCAATCGCACACCGCACTTGACACCAGCGGGCATCTGTTGTCGGTGTTAAAAGTCTGCTGCTCACGAACAGAGAGCAGGCAAGACACGAAATATATAGTAAAAATTCTCCAATTACAAAACAAAGAAAATTAATTATTCATCAAATTGGGGTAAATATGTTCATATATATGAAAAAAAAAAAACACAAAATACAAAACAAAATTAAAAGTTTTGCAATTACAAAAATTAAAAAAAAAAAATGAATCTCTAAATTAGAGTAAGGCATGTTTTATTTTGAATATTAAACTGTATAGTGTGAGCTGCGTACTGCCAAGCAAAACGCAAAAAAAATTAAAAAGTTTCGCAATTGGAAAATATAGAAATTAAATTAC
This sequence comes from Drosophila conformis, assembly GCA_035041375.1. Classification (NCBI taxonomy): domain Eukaryota; kingdom Metazoa; phylum Arthropoda; class Insecta; order Diptera; family Drosophilidae; genus Drosophila; species Drosophila conformis. Next base: position 9,654,815 of record JAWNLE010001151.1, read on the forward strand.
TTCTCATATCGGAGTAAAGCCTTTCTTATATAAATAGAATGCGAGCAATATGGTATGAGCTGCGTACTGGCCCGATCCATTCGATAAGCAGTGACGCTTAATTTAAATCGATATATCGAATATATGGACTCGTATCGATGAACATTAACAGCCTGCACAGAGCATATCAGCTGGAAAGCAGACGATATTTCAACGAGAAACGGTAGAAAACGGAAAAAAGCGGATGGAGCGATAGCAACGCATTGCATTTTCATATATGTCGAGAGCCATTAAGCATTAATTAAACATTTGTCGCTAAATTTGCAGAAAAGAAAAACGCGATAAAATGCAAAGGCGGTCGATGTACACAAGAAAGTGGAGAAGTATCGAAGCGTAAAAATTAAAGGCGCTGCAGCCACAACAACATCATCAAACATCAATAAACAACAACAACAGCAACGAAATTAAAACGGAGAAACATAACAAAAAGGTATTAACGGTATTTCAAAGCAAAGGTCTGGCAATATCTCTGTGAATGTGTGTGTGAGTGCCCAAGTGGGGGAGGGGGAAACTGAAATAATAACAACAGTTGCAATGTGCCCCGTTAAATGCGAGCAGGTGCAAAAAGAGATCTTCGCATTCCTTCTTGCACTGATTCTAACTGTTGTTGCCAATGTCTCGAAATTTTTTGGCATTGTGCTTTATACGCCCAATATTCGTTCCTCTTACGTATTGCCCATGCATGTATTTATATGTGTGTGTGTTTTTGTATTTGTGTATAGGCAGCCCTTGCAGTTTTTGTTTTGCCATCTGTCTGTTGCTCTCTGCTCTCGCTCGCACTCTCTCTTTCGCTCAGACCATTTCGTGCAAAGCTAAAATAGCTGTTGGTATTTAGCTTAGTTTTTTATTTTTTAGTTTTTGGTTTCGCCTTTTAGCTTGTGTGCGCAAAGATTAGGAATTGAACCGTTAGCTCGTGTTTGTTTGTATGTACGTGTGTATCCTTGCTATTGTCTCTTTGCTTCGCACTAATCTTTTCCCTTGGATTACAGATATAATTGTTATAAATTACTGTTATACACAATGTGTCAAATTGGTCATTTATTTGTATACATTTATACTCTGTTTTATGTATATGCGTGTGTGTGTGTGTGTGCGTATGTATTTCTTGTTTTTGTCTGCTCTTCTACTACGCACTTTACTTTTGAACGCTTATTGCGCTGTGTTTATGATTTCCTTTTCGCCTTTGCGTTTGCCTTTTGGTTTTGCGTTTTAAATCTTATCAGAAAAGCAGCAACGGAAATGTTACAAGCACTTTTCTATGCATGTGTGCTCGCCTTTATATACACACACACAAATGCATACGCATTTCTTGTGCTTAACAGATCTCAAATGTTGTTGGCCTTAGCCCATATTTTAGCCCTCTTTTTCCGCATGCCTCATTATGCATTTAATTTTAATGCGCAGTCAATGACCGTTTTGTTTGGTTTGTACAGGGCCCTCCCTGGGGAGGATAAGATGATAAATCACACAAAGAAACTTGTGAGAAATCTCGAAATATATAGGCGTTCATGCGCTAAGTTGTGATTTTCTAGAAATATTCATTTTATTTTTTAATTGTGACGAGCCAAAAATCATCAAGTAAATAAATAATAAATACAAATCACAAAAAAAATTAAAAGAATTTTTTTTGCTCTCTATAAACTTTACACACGAAAACCAAATTTTGCTCATATTACTCTACTGTGCCGTAAGCACATGCATGCATACGCTCACACAAACATGCATGCATACTTGCAAACATGCACAAATTCATACCAATGCACATATTTAAATTTCCACTTACACACATGCATACATTTTGCATTTGACCCCGTTAGGTTCACACCTAAATCAATTGCCATGCAGTAAGTTATTTACCCGATTTCAATTTTGAACTGTGCTCAAGGTGGTTGTGGAGAGGGGGGCTGTGTGGGTGAGTTGGGCTCAGACTAACTAACTAGCTAACTAAACTGGTGCGTCATTTCGAATTGAACTCGTTACAAATCGTTCGTCAAAATGAAGGGCATTCAAAGGTTCGGATTTGCTCGGTTTTACTTTTGACTTTGCTTTGCTTTTGTGTATATATTTGTATGTGTGTGTGTGTTGCGTTTAGCGTCGTGTGTACTTTACAGCTGCTGTCCTTGATTATAGCTTTTCTTTTCTTGTTGTTGCTTTTCTGCTTTCTGCTACTATTTTTGTTGTTGCTGCTGTTTTCTGCTCTTTGCCCAATATTATTTGTATAGTTTTTGGGCCTGCTATTGTTGTTGTTGTTGTTTTGGCTTTGGCTCTCGCTTTGTTATTATGATTTCTTTGTACATGTGCTTTGTGGGGGCCTCTCTCTCTCTTAGCAGGTTAGCGCGCTGCGCTGCGACCTCTCTGTCGATAGCTCGCTCTCTCTCCCACTCTCGCGGTCTGTTCGCTCCCATTCTCTGTTTTTGCTTTGCTTTGCTTTGCTGTTCGCATTCTCTCCCTCGCAGTAGTAGTTGGCGTCGCTGCTTCTGCTGCTGCTGCTTCTGCTTCTTATGCTGCCTTTTCAGATGTTCATGCGCTGCTTGCTGGGGCCTCCAAACTCTGTTGCCAGTTAATTTTCAGTAACTAGTTGAAGTAGACAACAAGAGAAATAAAGAGCAAAATCAAAAACTAAAGCATGCCACAATAACAATAAACGTAAACGCAAACAACAACAGCAACAGAGCAGCAGCAAACAAAAGTAAAGAAATAACGAAAAATTAAAACAAAATAGACACCAAAAATAAAGCAAACGCAAAAAAAATATAACAACAAAAGTTTTATCGCTCTCTTTGTCTCCCCGTCTCTATTCGTGTGCGTGTTATTGTTGAAATTGTTTTTAAAAAAAAGTTTCGTAATTAACTGTTAATGCAATACAAATGAATTGCAGTCACCTGCGCGTGCTGGGCTTGGTTTGTGTGATGGGATGGGCCGGGGGTGTGTAAGGGACAGTCATAATAGAATCTAAAGAGGAAGAGAAATCAGCATGCAGCACAATAAAATTTAAATTTCATTTCATTTTCAATTAATTTGTCTTCACTTTGCGTTTTTTTTTTTTTTAATTATTAAAAATGTATAAATATATATAAAAGATATGCATGTGTATTATGAGTGTGTGTGTGTGTGTCATCATCATAAGACAACAAAAGCATATACAATGTACAACAATGTATGTCTATGTGTGTGTATTTTCCTGCTGTTGCTTGAACGAAATTGCAGCTGAGTGTTGTCAACGTTGCGTTGTTTTTGTTGATCTTCCAGAGCCAGAGAGCGTGGGTTTTACAACACTAACAAGCGCTCTTACACACACACCAGTATCACACAGCTGAGAGGCAGCAACACACACAAAAAAACAAACACCAAAGGCAAATAACAACACGCATACAGACAACAAACAGCTATTCTCGTTCTCTCCCTCTCTCTATCTGTGAGCGCGTATGTGTATATGTGTGTCTGCTTCTTACAGTGAAACTAGCCAAAGCGCATCAATTCTTAGTAGAATAGTATTATAACAAATCAGAGGGACAGAGCGGGACAACGAGAGTGAATTGAATTAGCTCATCAAGAGAGCTGTTTTGACCAGTAAACTTAACAGACACTTGTCCACTTGTCACATTTATGTTTGGGAAGCCAAGAAATAATATTGTAAATTATAAAAAAATTCTAACTTTATATTTAAAGCCTTATATGGTTTATCAGCTGTTTCCAGATGCGAAGACGCTATATATATTCATATGTAAATATATATATATATAAATATATATATATATATATCTTGTATAACATATAGTTCCTTAGTTCCTTTGTTACGAAGACGATTTTATATTATTATTACTCATGTTGACTCAACGAGCTTAAGATATACATATTAATATATGTGTATATGTGTATTTAAGAAAAACAAACAAAATATGCACTTTGTTTTTATGTGCGAATATCGCATATACAGGGAAACCTCCAAAGACTATAACTACTAAATATTTGCATTGAATAACGTAACATTTGAAAATATTTTTGGAGTATGCTTTTCTTATTAATACATTTCAATTATTTTTTGTTATTAAATTGGAATTAGTTCTGGAATTTATGCGTGATATTTGTATTATTTACGCTTTGTGTTGTGTTGTTTAACATTAGTGGGGCCCTCTGTAAATTTGTTGCTTACCAAATACATTGTCACAACGGGGGTTGCTGCTAACAGTTTACTCTCTCTCTCTCTCTCTGTCTGTCGCTCGCTCTTATTGGCCAGTCAGCCAATAACATTAAACAGCTGAGCTTGTTTGGAAACAGCAGCCGCCGCCGCTCAACAAAATCGTCAGCATCATGAATAAAGAGCTGTGTGTGTTTGTGTGCGTGTTTGTGGTATAAATAGACAGACAGATAGTTGACAAAACAATCAAAGCGAAACAATTTATATTGTTACCAACACCAGACGACAGCAGCAGCGGGCAAATAGAATGGAAATACCACTTCCAACACCCTCCATTTCATTCCAATGCACAATTTGCAACGGCCCTGGAAAGTATGCAACAACTTAACAGCAACAACAACATTTCTGCAAATTTGAAACTGCAAGCTTGTCCTTGATTTGATGGACTCTTTGACTACTGTTACTAATGGCAACAGCATTGACGTGTAAATAGGGCATGCCAGTGAATAGAGCGACAGAAAAAGAGAGAGAGTGACAGACAGCAATCAGCTAACGACAGCGAGGACGTCATACTTTGGTGCTGCAGCTTATGATGCTGTTACTGCGCTGCTACTGCGCTGCATGTGAGTGAATAAGGGTGAGAAAGTAGGCGAATGAAAGAGAGAGAGAGAGATAACAATCAGCATTAACAGCGACGACGTCATACTTTGTTGTAGCTTCTGATGCTGCTGCGCTGTTACTGCGCTGCTGCAGCACAGCTGACATAGTTTCGTTAATGAGTGCGAGCGAGATGGTATTTGACCTAGATAATTTATGCATGCATGCGATAAATTGGCGAGATTCTGATAACCTCTGATAAGGATAACAAATACACACAGACACACACACACATACAAATATATATATATATATAATACAATAATAGATAATTGAAATTTCAATTTTATTTTTCAGACAGACAGTAGTAGCTGCAGCTCTTTAAATTTCCTCCTTCAAATTTTTAATGGCCATGCAAATAATTATGGAGCTGCAATAAATACAACTAAATCAACAAAAGTAACAATAATAACAATAATAGCTGCATACAAACACAACCTTGGCCTTACCCTTATCCCTCATTATTGAAAAATCACTTTAAAAAAAAAATATAATAAAACAATTCAAATAAATAAAAATAAACAACAACAAACGCAGAGAGAGACAGAGAGACCCACAGAAGAATCAGAGCCGAAACAAAAATGTCGTCGCCCAGTGCTGGTAAGCGACGCATGGACAATGACGTCATCAAGCTAATCGAATCGAAACACGAGGTGACAATCCTTGGCGGCCTCAACGAATTCCATGTGAAATTCTTTGGTCCAACTGGTACACCATATGACGGCGGCGTTTGGAAGGTGCGCGTCTATCTACCCGACAACTATCCATTCAAATCGCCGAGCATCGGCTTTGTGAACAAAATCTATCATCCCAATATTGATGAATCATCGGGCACCGTTTGTCTCGATGTTATCAATCAGGCATGGACAGCCCTATACGATTTATCGAATATATTTGAATCGTTTCTGCCACAGCTGCTCACATATCCGAATCCCGTTGATCCATTAAATCGGGATGCGGCCGCATTGTACCTGCACGAGCCGGAGGAATATCATCGCAAGGTCGCCGACTATGTGCAACGCTATGCGACCGAGGATGCTCTGCGAGCGGCGCAGCAGCAGCGCGAGAGCAGCGACAGTGAGTCGAGCATGTCCGATTATAGCGAGGATGAGGCCAGGGATATGGAGTTATAATATCAATTGAACTATATTATCTATACTATCTATATGCAAAACAACACAACAACAACAACAGCAGCAACTTAAAAATGCTTCATCAAAATTAGCCTCGATTTGATGTTCATCGATGCAATTCAATCAGTTAAAAATTTATATACATTTATTTATCTATATATATATATAGAGATATATATATAAACACATATATATATATATATAGAAACACGTTCTTGTATATATATATATGTGTATATATGTATATATATATATATATATGTATGTATATGTATATATATGTATAAATATATATATATATATATGTATATATATATATATATAAAGAACGTGATTCTATAAGTAATAATAACTGCACATATATATAAATATATGTATATAATTGCATATATATATATATATATATATATATATGTGCAGTTATTATTTGTAAGTAACAGGAGTTTGCAACAATTCTTCGTAATGTAGCAATTAGTAGCTGACTAACAAATCAAGAAAACCGAGCAAAAAACCGAAAAGCATACAAAAAATAATAATAATATTTGATCAAAACTGTAATTTCAACTGGTTCTAAAAAAAAAAAGAAAGAAAAAAAATGGAAACAAAAAGTAAACCAGAATATATACAGAGAAAAACGCGCTGACAGACAGATCGTTAGTTGTGTATACCTTATAGAGCTATACATACATACATACATATAAATAATATGCCACAACAACTGTTTTTGTCGGCTGTTTAGTAGTTGTAGGCGCACTTCCCAGAAAAGAATACCCAGAACAAGCTTTATGTAAAATCTCCATACCTTGTAAACCCGTCTATATCCCTATAATACCCCTCCCTACACACACCCCCTATAACCACTTGACTACGAAGCCATTGCGCTTTGGCTATTCAATCAATCAGTGAATCAAAATGTCACCGCTTACAATCAATTAAGTAAATTTAAAATTGTGAAAATCAAAATTCAAATTCCAATTTGATGCAGCTGATATATAAATACATATATATATGTATACATATATATATATATTATTTTTTTTGTTTGGCTAATACTAAAAGTATGTATAATTAAGTGTGTTGTTGCAATAATCTAACAAAACAAAAATTTCCATATTGTTTGTGTTATTTTTAATTAAACGTTGTCTTAACTCTTGTGACTATCAAATTTTTATTTATTTATACAACACAACAAACAAAAATTGAAATCATATTTTATGTAGACATTTAAATTAATTAATTAAATTGTAAAATTATGTAAAATGTTTTTTTTTTTGTCTTTGTCTCCCTTTTAAATAATAATTTAAATCTTAAAATGTCTTCATTCTCATTATTTCTTTTTTGTAATAAGTTGTTAAATCGCTGCGATGTGGAACAGAACAGAAAATACAGTTATTTAAGTGCAAACAAAACAAACAATGAGAAAAAATAAAAACAAGATTAAGTACTAATATTTAATAGAGAAACCAATTAAACTTATTAAACGTGTAGAGTTGTGTATTCTAGTTATTTTAGCGTGTTCAATAAAAACAAAAATACAATTTACGATAATGTATATACATATATACCTACTATATATATGAGTCTTAAGAGTATTCTTCTACTTCTTCTTCTTCTTCATTCTTTCTCCCCTAGCCCACAGTTTCCGAAAGACATCCCACAATAACAGAAAAAAAACTCCCATTACTTAATGAACTTGAAGACCAGCCGATCAACACTAAGTCTATAGCTGCTAAATAATTCAGTTTTGGTTCTTTATATATATACATACACAACTCTCAATGACAAACAGATTAAAATTTATATACATATATAAATATGTGTATATATTTATACGTCTATGATAAGTTTTTGGGGGGGGGGGATGGGCGGTTGGAGGAGTAGTAGGAGAAGAAGATCGAACAAGGAAGTTGGCAACCCTGCGTCGGTTTTTAAGAAAATCAAATAAGAAAAAATAAAATCAACAAAATCGTAAAACGTTATTTTTAACATACTATAATAATAATTATGTATTGTGCTAACATTAAAAATATTTTATGCTTAAGTTTAACAAAGTGTTTATGAAATGATTATGTAAAAATAAATTGAAGAGTAATATGTATTATTGAAATCAATCGTGATCAGCGGTGGGATTTAAAAAAACAACAATTCAATATCTAATTAAATCTGATTCAATTAACAGCTGGATAATGTGAGCACAGAAAACACGGTTTTTGCGCGATATTCGTATTGAAAATCGATAAAAATCAAATTCCCTTTAGAGATCCGATAAAAAAATATATGATTTTTTTCCACATATTTTTGGGAATTTGGAAACACTTTTTGTTCGAAGTGCAGGGAAGAAAATGACCATTTGGGCCACGATCCAAACGATATATATATATATATATATTATATATACAACAAGAAGTGAAAGAATCAAAATATTCTCGGTTTATATTGAAATGATTCATAAAGGAATCCAATTCTAGGGAATATCGAAATAACGCGAGATTATTAAACCTGATTATCTCATCTTACCTGATTATTTTTTAACTGGTGAAATCAAATCAAATTATTCTTCCGAATAATCTATATATCTTAGGCTTATTAATTTTCTTTTTTGGCTGATGACATCCAATCAGATTATTATGCTTCTAGTAAAAATGTCTATAATTTGGGAATATATATATATATATTTTTTAAGCTGACCAAATCAAATCCGATTATAATACTTATTATTTTTTGTTGTTAGTCTCAACATGTATTTTTCTCAAACTCATACTTGGGAAAACTGACTAATAAAGTTCAATATTCTCGGTCTAACCTATTCACCCATATATGGCTCCAATCGGATATGGGTTAAGACACTGCTTAACACTTCGTGTATACATTGATATATGTATGTGTGTATTTGTGTGTGTGTATATGTGCCATGTTTTGTCAATAAAAGTGCTTAAGTTGGCCGACCCTTTCCCCCAATTGGCGTTGGTGTATTTTTTTTTTTTGATTTGGTTTTTTTTTTGTTTTTTTTTTTGTGTATTGTCAACACACATTTTTCATCGGTTCGCCTTGGAAACTTGAGTTTGTTGATTGCCTGAAGAAGTTCTCAACTTTTTTTTTGTGTTGCGCACCAAGAAACCAAGAAGCTCGAGGAATTCAGCGTTAAACGCCTCATGTTTTCAACAGCCAACAAGCAGCAGCCACAGCAACAGGACTAACAATAATGGGTATCAAACTGTAGGAGAATATATCATTTTAAAACAAATATATATATATATATACATATACATAAATATTTGCATATTTTAGCAAAGTGTGTCAGTGCAAAAAACTTTGGAAAACTTTCGAGTTGTCATTAAAAACTCTCTCTGTGTGTGTGTGTTGTGTTCCCTATTATTGTTATTATCAGTTGTACAGAATCTGTGTAATTTCTCAATGAGCGCAACTCAACTCTGACCTCTGACCCCTTAGGCAGCACCAGTCGTTGTGCAAAAGGATACGAAGGACAGTGCGAATAAAAATGTCTGTCTATCAAGTTGCCACAAACTACCCAATCGAAAGGGTTGCCCCATGAGATAATACATAAAAAAAGAAAAATTCCTTAACATGTGTGTATGTGTGTGTGTGTGTGTGTTGTGTGTAGTAGATATATCTGTGCCCCAACTTTGCTTTTGTTGTTGTTTGGGGCAACGGATATACGAGTATAAACAAATTATACGATTATAACGTATAGAGCGATTGTTGCATACTTTCGCGGGCCTCACACACACACACACACACACACCCATGCACACTCACACATCACATCCAAAAATTTTGCAATACATGTACGAAGTACTAATAAAATTAAGCTGCCCAACATCAGACAGCGATAACAACAATAAAAGCAAACAAAACACAACTTGAACTTAAGTAGGGGTTAACATGGTATGTGTGGTGCGGTTGCATGTAGATAGGCGTGGTGTCTTGCGGCCCCTCGTTGGGTTTATAGCCAGACATCAAGACATCAGTTCGAACAATTGCTGAATTACATGAGCAAACAAAGCAAAACAATGTGCTTTGGTAATGGGCTAAGTTTTAGACTGTGTGCAGGGGGGTTAAGGCGTGGAGGTGGGTGGAGGGGCTTAAATGCATACACTGAGCAAATGGATCGGGTGAAATAAGTCAATGGAAGACTTCTGAATAATATACAATTCTCTAATAATTTGGCATTCCAAATTATTAGATAATATTTTGAAAGTAGCATTTAGCGTTTTTATTATACCCTGAACCCATTAAAAATGGGTAAGAAGGGTATAATGGTTTTGTGCGAATGTATGTAACAGGAAGGCAGCATCTCCTATCACATAAAGTATATATATTCTTAATCAGAATCAACAGCCGAATCGATATAGACATGTCCGTCTGTCTGTATGAACACGCGGATCTCGAAAACTATACGAGCTAGAGACTTCGAATTTGGAATACTGGTTATCGTATAGCCGTAGCAGATCAAGTTTGCCTTATTTGATCGATAAGCGCCTCCGTTTCTCGAATATCGATACATTTCGATATCAAAAATTGACACAATTTTAAAGGCTTCTAATCAATCTTTTAATTAATGCATAATATGCACATGCACACTAGTGATCCACTGCCCAAATTTCCACCCAAGTTATATACGACAATATGTTCTCATGTTGATATCATTTCTATCAGCAACCGCAAGCATTTTCTGTATGCATTAATATGCGAACGCATGTGCGAGAAAGAGATGGCAAGATAATCGACACAAAAGTCAATATGTTTTTGTGTGTACTCTGCAGAGCCCCGTTACCCACCATTGCGTGTACATGCATATGTATATATTCATGTGCACTTAAGTTCATTTCAGCTAACTTGTTTAACATGGATATAGCCTTTGACAAGATTTATGTAAATATATACATATTACTTTATTGTGGCATTGTATTGCATTTAGGTAAAGTTATTTTTTTAGTTTTCATATATTATTTGAAGCCTAAGTACTTTGAATTCAAATGTAATCTATATTTATGGTATTCCTGTTCAAACTTTCACATTGATTTCTTGCAGTGTAGTGTATTATAGTCAATTTATGAGCAATATGCGAAGTTTATTATCTATTTGGTGGCAATTTATTTGCATATTGTCCTTTTCTTAGTCACTGCCCAACTCCCGAGAGAAATGTTATTGAATGGATATGCCCGGGTAGCGGATGGGGCAATGGTGGGGGCGGTGGAGGAGGGCGGATTGTATATGGGGAGCGTAAGCTCTGCGTGTCGATGGCGTCGACTTTCGAGGATTGATTTGACTTTGACACATGAAGAACAAAATGAACACCCAAACAAACGCCAGCTAACACATTGTTGTTGTTGTTGCTGTTGCTGCTGTTGTTGCTGTTGTTGCTGCTGTTGTTGTTGTATATGAACACTCTGCAAAAAACACTGTGATCCATAATAATATGCATGTGCTATGTCAATGTCGTTTGGCAGGCAAGGCGGGCGCCGCAAGGGGTCGCACCCCAACACCTACACCCAAGAATGGAGCTGGCGGAAGTGGAAGTGGTAGCGGAACAGCTGGTGCAGGGGTAACAAATGGCGCACAGGCAACAACCACCGGTGGTGGGGGAGGTGTTGTTGTTGCTGCGGCTGCTACAACAACTAGTTCTGGAGGCGGTGCTGCTGCTGCTGCTGGCAGATCCACGCTACATGCGAACAAAACGATACTGAAAACGGTTTCAGTATTCCTCGCTAGCGGCAAACGAAACTCGAACAACCAGTCGAAGGCAGCAGCGGCTGCTTTGCAGAACAAACGGCAACAGCGCCAGAGGAAAATGGACGAGCTGAGCGGCAAAATCAATCCCAAGCTTTTGGACAATCTGCGCAAGAAGACGCGCTTCACCAAGTGAGTAGAACAACACCAAAACCAAAAGCAATAAAGTATCCTAAATCTCATCAGTAAGTGACATTTTTAAGTGCAACAACTGAGGACACCGGGGAAAGTGTTCATTGAAAACAATTCGTATTTATTGCATCTATAAATTGAATATACAATTTTAAATATTATAGTATTTAAAAACCGATTATTCTGTAGCTTTTGTAATATCTAAAAGCGGTACATTTAATGGATATTATTTTATATTTTCTTACCCATGTTGGAAAATCAATCAATATTGAATTTTGATAACATTTAATTTCCAACTTAAAATCGGAGCTTGCTCACCAACTATTATCGAAATGCGTTTTCAAATATCATCAGGGACAAACGCAATTGAAAGAAGTCTCTGGCATACACTCATAAAAACAATTGCACAACATTTTTGGTAAATCGACATACTTTCGGTTAGTCACCCTTTAATTGAGAAAGTGAATTTCGAAAACTTACATTTGCACCTTTCTAAAAACAATGCTTCGCATTTCTAAATTTTAGGGTGGGATTTTCTAAAATTTACGAAAAATATGGCTTTATGAAGAATTCTTCTTACTAATAAGCACTTATATTTTAAGATTTAACATATAGAAAACATTTTACATAGTTTCTAAATGCATATCGATTAATTTGAAATAACTTAACAACACCTGCACAGAAGATCTTTAAATATATTCTAGCCTAATTATAGACCCCCATCTAAATACTTTGTGCTTAATCCTCGCTAAACAGGGATGAATTGGACGCCCTGTGTCGGATCTATCGCAAGCTGGTGTCCAATTGTCAGTATGCAGCCAAGACACTCGCATCGAGTTCCTCCAGCGCAGCCATTGCTAAACCACATGCCGCAGTCGAGGTGGGTTCAGCTCTTGATAGCTTCCCAGTAAATCTCCTCTTGAACTCCCTCTCCCACTCTCTCCTTTCTCGATTTCCTTGCATGTAGGGTATTGATCGCATTGTGTTCCGTGAGCTGTTGCACAGCACCTTCGACATTGTCACCGAGGAGATACTGATGGAGCGCATCTTCTGCAGCTGGGACAAGGCACATGAGGGTCTACCGCTGCGATTAGAGGGCTGGCTCATCGGATTGTCAACGTTTCTGCGTGGCACACCGTCGGAGCGTGCTGCATTTTGTTTTCGGGTCTATGATCTCAATACGGATGGCTTTATAACCAAGGATGAGATGTTTACACTGCTCCGCAACTGTCTCATCAAACAGCCACAGGATGAGGATCCTGACGAGGGGGTCAAAGATCTCGTCGAAATTGTGCTGAAAAAGTTCGATCTGGACAAGGATGGCAAGGTTCTTAGCGCATTTTATTAATATATATATATATTTATATATATTATTGAACTTTTGGTGGTTTGATTGCATGAAGTAAATGATTTAGGTTTACTTCTGGGTTATACATAAATATTTGATAATCATATTCAATACACTGGCAACAAAGTCTTTCAAGATATTGATCTTATTTCACGATCTTCACTTCTCTTGTCCAAAATCTGGAATACGTATCAATATCCGATTCACCAAATTAGATTGTAGAATTTCTAACTTTAGACTTTAGAAGTCCCATATTCCTATCATTAACAACTACTTTTGAAGCGTCTTATCTTGTGTATAATATTTTCGCATTTATTTATGGTGGGGCCGCTTAACTAATTCGTATCTTCTTTTTTTGGTTGGTTGTGGTTTTTCCGAGTAATATTATTAGTCGATATATGATAAATAAATAAATTGTCCGCTGCAGGTTTCAATGGATGACTTCATGGGCACAGTCGCCGCTGAGCCGCTGCTGATCGAGGCCTTTGGACAGTGCCTGCCAACCGACAGCGCCGTCGTCTCATTTTTCTCAACTCTGCAGGTTTAGAAGCAGACCGACTACTTTCCAAATATATATATATATATTTATTGTTAAAGGAACAGTAATAATAAAGGCAAATGTTAGCACAATGGAAATCATATTATTACTTTTTTGCATTTCTGATTCTCTGAACTTTGAACTATTGCTGATCTGTTGAAAGAATCTACTTATAAGTATCGTGTCATGCTGAATATGAAACATTCCTGACGCAACTTCGACCTACAAATACAGATTACGATGATTAAGATTGTAGCTAGATTAGCTAATCACAAGCCAAACAGCAAACAGTGCGCGTCACATAAATAAGTACAGCAATGATTAACTGTTCACAATTTATTGCTCTTGTGGTAACAAAGCAGCGTATCAGTCTCAGCGTAAATAGCAATAATTTGAAAGAAGACCGATAAAAATAAATATATATATATGAATTTAAACAAAACTGATTTAAAGCAAGTGACACGCACAGTGTTGTCTATACAATGTATCATATGCAATCATGAAATTACTATAATTACAGTCATACCGAGTAGCAGCATTTAGGAACTGACCAGGTAATTGATCATGGTCGACTACTCGACTCGATCAAGTTAGTTATACGATATACATATGTGTGATGGTGTTTATGTTGACCAGTTGTGATTGCTGGTGACCCCGCGAACTAGATCGAAATCCGACTTGGACTTGGATAAAAATCACTCAAGCAACACTTTGCACCCTATCATCGTATTTCACGGAAATGTAGAACGATCTATAGTATCTCGACAGTATCGCTAGCTACGAGCTTTGTATCTATGATACTTTATATGTAGTCAAGAGCAAGGTTCTTCTTTAATTCGATAGTAAACTGAGCCAAACTGTTTGCCTGGTATGACTACACAGAGCGAAAAGCTCGGTAATCAATTTTCATTTAATAATAACAAAGCAGACAGCATTTCATATATTATCTTAATGTATTATAATTATATCTAAATAATACAAAATAATCGAAATCAAAAATAAAGCCAAAAATATGTTCTTTTATCAACTTTTAAATTATATATATACAATATACGTACAAAATGAAGAATCATTTCTACATTTTTTTTAATAATCTTATCAAATCAATAAATAATTATTTTTGATGATGTGTGAATATTTAGTTGCTGTGTATCTTGAATAAATCAATAAGACTAACGATTAATGCGTGTCCAAGTTGCACATTTGTGTTGCACAGTGTAGTCTATGTTCATCTGTTTGCTGCATTTTGTGCAAGCGGTAAGACGAAAAAATGCAAAGCTATCAACTCGTCTAGTGTTCAATTGATTAATACATCAACTGAGTCGCACTTGAGCCACAATTATTCGATTAGCTGAATATATTCAAAAACAAATAAACGAATAGACTTGGCACCCCAGCTTAGTTGGTTGTTGCACTGTTGCACTGCCCGTGGCCAGTTTCCAGTTGCACTTGAATTACAATTGCAAATTGGATAAATAGACGCGAAAAAATGTAGGCAGATGTAGTAAGATACAGATGCAGATACAATATAAACAATAAAATCTAAGAATATTCATATTCTACTCATTCACTGCGTATACACAATATGGCACACCCACACACACAAGCACACACACCTTGTTTATATTTGCAACTTGCAGTTTTTTTACTTTCATTGTTAGATTGGTTTGAAATATTCAAGTGATTTACAATCAATATTGTTGTCACTGTTTACCCGCTTAGCATTTCCATTTTAGCATTATTAAGTGTAAATTAAAATGTTTGTGTATTTAAGTTTTGTGTTGAGGTGTGCAACGCATGCGTCTCCTATCCCATAAAGTATATACAGTATGTACATACATGATCAGCATCATACAGCCAAATCGGTATTGCCATGTCCCGCTCTCTTTCTGTCCTACATCACTCAGTTTTAAAGCTATGTTTCAATGGAGGCGACCAGATCGGATCACTATATTATATGGCTGTCATACACACGCAAAAAAAGTCTTTCTAAATTTTAGTAAATCGGCAATGGTAAGAAATATATAAGTATATATTCAAATACATCTTATTTCTAGAGACTTGTTTTCATTATTATTATCTTATTTTGATTTTTATTTTGTTTTTTTTTTGAGTCTAGAAACATTTGGTCGAAATATTTGTAGTGGTATTAAAAAAATATGTTGTTACCAAGGTATCTTGCCCAAACTCACAACAAATTAGTCTTGTTAAGTTTCTCATATATAAGAAAAAGGTAATCATCATCATCGAACCTGCCATAGGAACAATCGGTCGAAAGATGAGCTTTAAGTTGTGGTATCAAAATGGAGGTAAACATACATGTCACACAATTGGTGGCCTATGCATGTCGGCCTTTATAGGCCGATAGCCAGCCAACCTTGCCTAACCTACATGTCTCACTAGTTTTAAGCAATATGACTACATTATATAATAACGCAACCTGCTCGATCTCTGAACAGAATTGTGCATGCGCGATAATTTCAAACTACTAGCTAAGCTTCTGATCAATCTCTGGATTGTGTTCTATTTGCCTTGTAACTGACACGTGTGTAGTTGGTATTGGTATATACATATATATATATATATATATATATATATGTATATATATATCGATATAGTCTGTCGATACACATTGGAAATAGAGAGCATCGCTTAAAGCAAAACTTTTTTAGGATAAACGAAATAAATAATTGGATTCAACTGAGCCTACTGCATATCTTTGCATCTGTACCTCGAACTATATATATTTATCTGCAGCTGTGATTGTTGCAACAAGTCTCCTTGACAAACTCTCTTATGCATGATTACTCTAATAGAGTACACATATGCAAGTAAAGTAGGCCCCCATTGTTTATAAATATATACAAAAAGCATGTAATCATCGGCGGCTGATTAAGACACACTAGCTCACACACACACACACACACACACACACACTCATACGAACTCACTTGCACTCAGATTCATACGTTGATCTGCCCGGCTTTTTTTCACTCAGCGTTGAGAGTCGCCAGACTCTCGAGTTGTATATAGATCAGCATTCAAGTGGAGCAAAACACACACACACACAAAATGTAGATAGAACCAGCACTCTCTTGTGGGTGACTGACTGTGTGTGTGTGTGTGTGTGAGTGAGTGTTTTCTGAGTGATTGTGTGAATTATCACTCATACGACCTGCCAGCATTGCGTACTATTTACTTTTGTGGGAATTCAGTTCGAATTCGTTAACAGGCGCTAACGGTTTAATTCCCCAAAGTTCGCTGCCACAAGCTGCCAGCAAATCCAGAGGAAACCTAGGAGCTAGAACCAGATCCTTGGAATAAATATGTCAAGACCCAATCCCAGGTAAGAAAGGTTAGAAATAACAAAAATGGAACACTTTGCACTAAATCGAGTACGTGTCCAAAACATTGAGTATAAATTTGTGATTATAAAATATAAAACAGAAAAAAAACATTAAAATCAAAAATCTAAAAATAAAAGAAGAAGAAGCAGCAACAAAACGGCTGCTAGCAACACCAAATACAGCTGAAAATAATAATCTTATCGACTTTAGACAGTTGTTTACACATTAAACTATATTTGACATATGTATGTACGTTACCCAATACATTTTTCAACAGGGTATTCCAGAAATTGTGAAAGTGTATATAAAAAGCAGCTATCGATGTTTTAGAGAATATAAAATATGCATTTATGTATTTAAGATCCCCTACACAGGAGATCTTTAATAAATATTATTTAATATTCTCCAATTTCATAATATTTGTTTTCAAACTGTATTGTCCTGGAGAACAAAGAAAAACTTTGCAAAAATTTGGATATATTCAATTATAAAAAAGAAAACTATATATATTCCTAGTTCGAGTCGGTTTATTATGGAATGAAGAACGTTTAATTAATTTTTGTGATCTGTTCTCACATTCATTCTCATTTTTAAGTATTTATATTTGATTGGAAACACGCCCATATCATAACCTAGTAGTAAGATATCTCTTAGCTGGGCATACTTGACCAAACCACTCTATTTCCTCGGGTAAATCGTTTTTGTGCATGTTTTTTCTTTTTTTTTGTGGTTAAAAGTGGGGCTGATAAGAACTGTGCATAGAACTCTGACCCTAACAGTCAAACTTCAGTTTGTTATCATTCAATAAAATGAAACGAAAGCCGGGGGAGGGTAGATTAATAGAATGTTCATGAAGACATAGGTCGGCTTAGTTAGCTAGAAGTGGCTAACAATCTGTCATAAATATAATGACATTGTAATTGCGTTTTACCTTGAAACTTATGCAACTACATATCGGACAAAAGCGAACTTCAAACCTAGCTTTTACCTTGTTAGATAGTAGCCATCCAGCAATTTATTCGGCACCTTTGGCCCCAAGCTAGCAGCTGTACCAACTTATAGGAAGATAGGTTCCCTAACATAGAACAAACAGTCATAGACATGGAACTGCACTGACTCATTAAAAATGCATTTCGTGAAAAAAAAAGAGATAGATATAGAGGTAGATACAGCGAAAGACAGAGACAGAGCGAGAGAGTCGCAATTCTTGGTAAAATTGTAATATTTATTAATGTGTGTTCTTCATGAGGTTCAGCAAAAATGACAAAGTTATGGCCGGGGCTAGCTGTCGGGTTGAGGTAACGGTTATGGGTGACAGGGTCAGGTTCAGGTCCAGGGCTATATATATATATGTTTATATTTGTTTTGGCATTGATTAAAGAACATGTCATACATATGTATATTTTTTGCTCTGTGTCGCTCATTTGTAATGAGGTTTTCGTGTGCTTTTGGTCATTATCGCAAGATCAGCTGCATAAAGCTAATTATATGTATATACGAGTCAAATGGGGCAGCAGCAGCAGCTCACAAAAAAACCAAAAAAGAGCAAAAAAAAAAACTGCTGACCAAAGCTGAACCCCCTTGAAAATGCTCAAAACAATATTAAGCCAAAAAGGTCGACTGGTCAGAGATAAAATAATATAAACATACGAATGAGTTTTAAAGCTGTGGATGCTCATAAGTGGGACTCCACAGTCGCACTCGCGAGTTGGACGATATTAGACCTAAAGACCTATGGACACGCTACAGTACACACTCATAGATAGATAGAGTTACAACGAGATTTGTTTACTTCGGACTGCCGAAGAATAAATACCCTTGCCAACTGTATAAGCTATTTGAATTATCTAGTATATCGTTGTTAATCTGTGAAAAATTTAAGTGCTATTTGTTTTTGATGATTCTGAATTAGATTAGATAGCATACAAAACTGGCAAGATTATTATAAAAAAAAGCTGCACGGATCCAGATTAATTTCGTATTTCCAATGGGATAAAGACAAAAATAATCTTTGGATTTTGAAGTTTATATATTCATTCATTCATTATTCATTCAGTATTCCATTCGATTATATGCACATATATACCCTATGGCGACGAAAGTCTCGTTACGCAAGGGTATATATGTATGTATGCTTAATAATGGATTAGAGCTGCATCTAATTTCAGTCACGCACTTCCCTTTTTTTGTTTTTAACCACGCCCAACAAAAATAAAAAAATTAATAAAAAATCGTATGTAATAATTGGTTTGAATTGCAGCAACAACAGCGGTGGCACAACCGGAAGCAGTGGCCAGAACAATGATATCTACAACGGTGTGCTGCTCGTCGTTGATATTGTGGTGCTGGTGGTCAAGTTCTGGCTGACAATTGCCGAGGAAATTGTCAAGTTGTTCGTTGGACGGACGGAGGCAAATGTTAGCGGTCAGCTTGTGTTGATCACTGGTGCCGGACATGGCATGGGCAAGGAGACGGCCCTGCACTATGCGGCACTTGGGGCCAAGGTCATCTGTTGGGATGTGAACGAGCAGACGAACACACAAACCGTCAAGGAGATCAAACAGGCTGGCGGCACTGCCTTTGGCTATGCTTGCAACGTTGCCAAGCGTGAGGATATCGTTGAACTGGCAGCCAAAGTGCGTAAAGAACATGGCTTCGTCAGCATTTTGGTTAACAATGCCGGTATTATGCCGTGCCACCCGCTACTCGAGCATACCGAGCAGGAGATACGTCTCATGTACGACATCAACGTGCTAGGTCATTTCTGGGTAAATGTTTGGATCTTAACTATATCGTTCTCGGGGCTAAATGCATGATACTCCACCCACAGATCATCCAGGCCTTTCTGCCCGACATGATTGAGCGCAACGAGGGCAGCATTGTCGCTCTCTCCTCCTGCGCCGGACTCTTTGGCCTGCCCAACCTTGTCCCGTACTGCGGCACCAAGTTCGCCGTCCGCGGCTACATGTCGTCCCTGGCCGAGGATCTGCGCCTACAGAATCCTCAGACCAATGTAAGTATGGCCATAAATATGAATACTCCCCTTCCATTTCTAGCCACATCTTATGGTCGCAATGAATGTATAAAATTTGAAACCTTAAAACTTAAAAAGGCCCAAAACTTTCCAGTGTAAACTCTAGACTAATGCAGCATTTAAAATTTAGAAATACGATTTTTCATCGAAGTGACTATAGATATGCTAAACTAGACTAGACCCGACGTTGAGGTTAATTTTGTATTTGATTTGTGTTTATTATTGTAATAAATCAATATTTTTATCATTTAATGCTACTTGCAGATCAAGCTGACCACCATTTATCCATATATGATCGATACGGGTCTGTGCAAGAATCAATGCTGTCGTTTCCCAAGTCTGCTCAAGCTGGTGGCACCAAAAGATGCGGCTGCCTCCATTGTTTTGGCACAGCGTCAGGGTCTGGAGGAGGCGTCCATACCACGTTACTTTGTGACCGTGGAAAAAATGAGTCGCGCTATACCCAAGAAGGCGATGCGATTGGTTAATGATTTCCTCGGCACTTACGTCGATTCCGACAAAAAGTAAAGAAATCACAAATTCAAACACAATTGGAACACGCAATGACTAAGTTTAAGTCTTAACAGCTTTATCAGTACATATAATCATTTTTTTACTTTTTAATTTTTTTTTTCTACTTCTATCTGAATTTTTAGAATATTTTTATATAATGTAATTATTTGTACATGAAGTGAATTTATCAAGCTTAAAGGTTGTTACTTAATAAACAGATAATTATGCGGTAGTGTAAACAAGAGGAGAGTTTTACAAAAAGAGTTTTACAAAAGAAATGCAATCGAGACTGGTAACTGATATGATCAGTTGCATTGAGTTAATTTAAGTTACAATACAAGCTCAGTTTTCGAAATTTGTTAATTTTCAAAAACCTCAAAAAGCCATAGATTCTGAAGTGTAGTCATCACATGATGACAATTGTCGAGTTGTAGGCCAAGGTCGTTCTTTTCAGTGCAAATACTTTTAGTAGATTGTATACAAAAAAGATTAGCTTAATTGCAAATTGATGTTATGATCCCTGAATAGTTAAGATCAGTCATTATCAGGTAAGTAGGGTGACATAAAGCGAATCAGGCCATAATTGATACACGAGCTCAGTAACGCTTGGAGTGCTTTTGTTGATTCTACACATACTCGTGCAGTTAAAGAATCAATTTAGATTGATTTGTGCTTTGAGTTAATTTCACATTGAAATCAATTTTGAAATATAGTCGCCGCCTATCGATGCCGCTGTGATCGATTGCAGTTCGCTGCTGTTAAATGAGGGGCATTTTATGTTAATGTTATGCTAAATGCGATAACATTTGTTCTGTTAACGAATTAACCGTACTTGTGGCAAATATCAATAAACATCCTCTTTTTGATATTTTTTTCCACAGCAACAAGTAGGCAATTAATTCAAACGAACTAAGTAACAACTTTTGTCTAGCGTGCTATGATTATTCTCGATTCAAATGACATCTGGCATCGATTAACAGACACGCTTAACATTGAGCAGAACAACAAGCGGATAATGTTACTGATTTCAAAAGAACGTGCAGCATAACTGAACTGTGTGTGCGTTGTGACTGCCAGGTGTGCGCGTAGACGCGTGAATGGCATGCCTCGGCGGCGAGTACACAAACGAAGCATTGGAATTCCGTTGTATATCTCCTGGTGCCAACCAGAAGTAGTAGACCACGAACCGGTGCACCAAGCAACCCAGCCACCCAGCGCAAAATGTCTCCCAAATATTCGCACGCAATTGTTGCCAGGTAAGTGGCGCCAAGCCAAGCTGCGCATGACACCTGGGGATGGGCACAAGAGCAGAGTGAAATTAGGTCATGTTAGTTGCCTAGCATCGTATCTAAGTGGTTGCTTTGGGTGGGGCACCCAGGGATGTAGTTGGTGTCTTGGTTTATTTGCAGGGGTGAGTGATGGCGCGTATTTTTTTTATTTTTTTTTATTTGGGTTTGTGTGTGTATGAATGGCCCACCCTCGATGTGGAGTAGGCGTGAATTAATTCAGTCATAATTCGTTTATTCATCACTTGATTGCTGCTAATTCGTCTTAATTCCAATTTTGTAGAATCTCAAATGCATTGCTGGAGACGGGCGGCTTTGATGTGCAATTGGCGAAACAACAGCACGAACAATATTGCGCACTATTGCGCGAAATTGGATTGGATGTCATTGAGTTGCCGCCGGACGATGATCTGCCCGAGGGTGTATTCGTTGAAAGCAGCGCCGTTGTTTGCAATGGCGTTGCACTCATCGGTCGCTCGGGGAATGCAAAGCGACGCCAGGAGGCCGAAAGCATGGCCATCATACTGAAAAAGGAGCTCGACATTCCTGTCATCGAAATTGATGATCCCCATGCCCAACTGGATGGTGGTGATGTCCTCTTCACGGGTAAATCAGAAATCGCAAATCACAAATAATATATTAATATATATCTGCAGGTCGCGAGTTTTTCATTGGCATCTCGGCGTTTACAAATGAGGAGGGGGCTCGTGCTGTCGCCATGGCATATCCTGAATATCCTGTTACACCCATTCGAGTGCGTTTGTTTTGGCGTCACTCCCGTTTCATCACAAATGTAATGGATTCCCTTTTTATCCTTGGTATTTACAGGTGAATGGTGCGAAACGCTTGAAGTACTATGTAACGATGGCTGGACCGGATGTCCTCTGCGTGAGTACGAGTGCCACGTGCCAGGAGATTGTTAAGCGCATGGAGCGTGAGGCGAGTTTCACGTATCAGAAATTAACATTGCCCGAGGAGAGTGCCGCCAATATGTTATATATCAATGGCACACTTGTATACAGATCACCCGCTGAAATTCCAGAAGCATATAAGGTTATTACTTACACATCTTTTATTATAAATATCATCCACATATATATATATTTATATATATACATACATATTCCTTATTCATTCCCCATAGACTTTAAAGGAGAAAATTGACATTCCATCGCGTAACATAAACATTAGTGAATTTAGCCAATATTCCAGTGGATTGACATCCGCGTGTCTCCTGCTGCGACGCTGGAAGTCCATACGGAGCATCTGAATCGGAATCGGAACCGGAATCTAAATGGTTGCATGAATATGAATACATATACATATGCATATGCATATACATCTATATCGAATATTTAATGTTATTTTGTATCTAAACACGCACAGGCGCTCGAAATCATTGTTAATCCACAGCAATATCAAATAATAAATATTTGTATTTAGCATACGTATTGAAATTTTGTAAACGTTATTTGTTAAATTTTAAGTGATATGTTAAAATATTTATACAGACATATAACACATTCACACACACACACACACACACACAAACATATACACACATCTCTTTACACACATTTGTTTAATCTTAAATTGTGTCCAACTTCCAACTGAAAACATTTGAGCCACTTGATGTTGTTCATTAAAATTAAATAAGTATTTATATATATATATATATATATATATATATATATATATATATTGTATATTAATTTATGGTCGGACTCTCAATTGTGCGAAAGTCCCAGCTAACGAATGACCTACGAATGTATCTACTTTACAAGTAGCTGTTAAATGTGTTCATTGTATCCAAAATAAAAATCAGCAAAATATTTGTAATTTCTTTACAAAAACAAAAAAAAAAAATGCAATGAGTATTTAATTGTTATATCTGGAAAATTTGAAAACACGGAGTGGCATAAAGTGGCATATTAATATTTCAATGTTCTCCATTTTATTTGTTTTTCACACATAACATGAATAAAAATTCGTGTTTGTTTTACGATTTGTAAACATTTCATTTGTTTGCACTTAAAATTGGTAAATATACAAAATACATAATACACAGAAGAATAGTTACTACATTTAAAACACTTAAAAACTGATTAATATTTAAATGAGTTCAGTTGCTTAGCTGAGTTATTTCTCTCGTTGTTATTACGTGCTACACTAAATACACATCTGTTGGTTGTTTGTGTTGTTTATCAAAGTGTGATAATAATCTCGTTTTATATACCATATGATATCATATGGTATGTAAGGATTGGTTTGCTGACCATTGCATTACAGCACTAAGCTAGTGCTTAGTGATTACATACTATATACTACTATATATATATATGTATATAGTACTAACTTAGCCATTATAAATAGTCGCTTATATTTAATATTAGAGTCAAGTGAATAGTTGGTGAATAAATGCGAAATGACTTATGCTAAACATGTATAAATATATATATATATATATTGTATATAGGTAAGTAAGCATATAAAAGTACAAATACATATATATATATATATATATATATATATAGTACTTATAAAAAAATGCCTTAGTATCTATTGAGGACAGGAATACTTTGGCATTGGCACTTGAAAGCATCCAGCCAAGCACGGAGGGTAAATCGTTTTCATGGATGTGTGTGTGTGTGTTAGATAAAACTGTATCTATATCTATATATAATTAGGATCTATAGCTAACTAGGATTGTTGCGAGCACTCTGCTCATTGTTCGCTCTAGGATCAATGTAGGAAATGACGCTGCTCTGACTGCTATCATCTTCCACAGTTTCATTTAGATTCTCATGATTGCTGCTCGAATTCGAATTGAGGTTGGCATTGGGATTAGGATTGGTATTGGTATTGGTATTGATAATTTGATTAAGATTCGCATTCGTTTCAATCTGATTGATTTTGGTCAGTTGCGGCTCCTGTGTCTTGCGAAACCTGTCCGAGCCGCCTGGCGAGCAATGTGATTCCTGCAGCTGATGCTGCTGCTGCTTGCAGCTCTTCAGTGGACTGCGACACTTTATGGCCTCGTACAGCTCATCAATGGAGTTGTTCATTGCCTCCTCATCATCATCATCTTCATCTACATTCACCGCATCCCCATTCCCATCGCCATCCCCAACACCATCGCCATCGAGTTCATCGAGATGGACGCCCTCGGCAATTGCCTCGCCACCGCTGCTGCTGCTGCCATTGCCAGCTAGCACCACATGATGCAGTTGCTGGTAATGTGCATCGCCATTGGTTGCAACACAACCACCACCACCGCTGTAGGCCACAAACTCATCATCAAACTCATTGAGTACATCGACATCCGCATCGCTTGCATTCGATGATTGATAACAGCGAAAGTCATCGGTTAGCGTTAAATTCAGATCGTTATCCGCTTGAGGCGCATAGAGTCCATGGCTGCGAATGCTAATCTCCGAGTTCTGATAGTTCAGATCACTCTCATTCGTTGGACTGCCCGATAGGAGGCGTGTGCTGTTCGGCAGAAGATTGAAATGATCACCGTCAACGACAACAGCATTTCGACTGCGTGCACTGTGCGTGCTCTGGAGCTGGGCCAGATTGTTGCTGGAGCAGGAGTACATCTGTGTTAGCATTGAGTTGGCGCTGCTACCGGCCAGTGAGCCCAACGCATTGGCTTCAAGATCAGCGGGAGCAGTGCCACTGCCATTGCCATCACCTTGCTTGCCACCCGCTCCTCCGGTGCCCGTGCCTCCTCCTGTGCTGGTCGCGAGCATATCGCTTATGTTGTTCAAGGATTTCGATTGCTGCTGCTGGCTGTAGCGTATGAGTACGCTGGGAAAGTTATCCTCCAGCCGTATGCTGTTCGTCACCTGTAGCGAATTCGATACATAAATCTCGTGCTTCTGTAGCAGCGGCTCCTCGGCAGCAGCACCAGCGCTAGCTATATCCTCAATGCACGTCTCCGGTAATCCCAAGCTGTTCATTGCCTCCAAACTGGGTTGCTTGACCGGCGTCGAGCTAATCGGTGCACCACGCTCGCCACGAAAGATGTGCGGATGGAGTTCACTTTGTGGCGTCGCTGGCATCGTATTGGCATACAGGGGCGCATGCTCATCCAAAGAGCTGGCATCGTCATCCTCCTGGGCAGTCAACAGCTCATCGTCGTGCTCGTGCAACGTCTCGTCCAGCAGCGATGGCGTCCTCGTGCTCTGTCGCAACTTAATCACCTCGTGCTGCGGCGTCAACGTCTCCGGTATATTCGTATAGATGTTTGCTTGCAATATTTTGGTGGCGGGCACAAAACGCTTCACGACCGAAGCCTGCAGATGCTGATGATGATCCTTGTGCAGAATGGGCGATTGCTGGGCACCCGTTGCCGATTTATAATGCAGATTCGTATTGTTCACCTTGCTGCCGCCGGCCAACAGTGTCATCGCATTGTGATGTCGGGCATATAGCTGCTCGGAGCTAGCGTCGCTCAGACTGTGCTGGCTGTGCAGCTGCTGCAGGGGCAACGCCTGACGTTGCAGCTCAAAATTGTTGCGTTTGGCGAGACGCTTCTGTTTCTTGAAGAACTTGCGAGCGACATTAATCTGATTCGGATTGTAGAAGATCTCGGCGCTGGGTATGCTCTCGTGACTGGGCACCACATGCAGCAAAGCCGACTGCTGCTGCTGCTGGCTGTGAGATTGAGATTGCGTGGGTGTTCCGGCTACTGTTGCTGCTGCTGCTGTTGTTGCGCCCACACCCGAGGATTGGCCAACGCCACCGGCATGTGTATTATTGATGATCGTAATGCCATTGGGTGCATTGCTGCCACCTAACAGTTGCTGTGTGGTACAGTCCATCTGCCCATTGCTGCGCGTCTGGCTCCGCATGCTGCGTGCACTGTTGCTCCGCTGCTTGTTGGAGCACTGGCTGTTCGAGCGTGAACCGGCCGAATTGTTGGGCTCGTAGAGACTGCCAGGTGCTGGCTTGTAGGCGACAATTGAATTGCTAATCATGGCAGCACCACCTGATTTCACATTTGCCATTGCTGCTCCACCCGCTGCTGCGCCGCCACCACCAACGCCGGCTGCTCCCGCTGCCCGGCCGCCATTCTGTGCATTATTGTAGGAGACGAGGCGTGTGGGCCGTGGCAAGCGATGCTGCGTCCACGCCTGTCGTGCATCGTTGCGCGTCAAATTGTAGAAGAGGATGAGGAACAGGCCCAGTGCAACGCAACTGGCCACAAAGCACAGCACAAACATTTGGTCCTCGTGTTGCACGTAGAACGCGGCCGATAGCCAGGTGGCCACGTACAGCACCAGAAAAATGAAATGCCCCCGCAAATGCGACATGTTGGAACGCTCAAAGTCATCGACAATGCTGCTCAATGGATTGCTCAAGGTGCTATATTGTTCATGGAGTTGCAATTGCAGCTGAAGCTGCAAGCCCGAGCTGCTTGCCGCCTCCTGTTTGACGCCATTCGCATCCAGCCAGTCAAGATCGATGTGCTCCGTGGCCTGAGTATTATTATCCGAATACTGACGTTGTCCCAGATGCTGTTGCTGCTGCAGAACATTCACCGTCTGCTGGCTCAACTGATAGTAGATGCACAGCGCCAAAATTCCACTAAAGATCAGCAAAATGCCAGCGGGCACAAGCAGGGCATTCATTGTCGTCGCATTGTGCAGAAAACAATAGCTGTAGGCGGCATATTCACTCATATTGACGGCACTGCTAATGCCACAGATGAGCAGCGCAATGCCCCAGCCAACCAGATAGATGCCAAGGATGGGTTTCCGCTGATGTGGCTCCGCCGGTTCACGCATTTGCAGGGGCTGACCAACTGCAGCCGGCAGCGATGTGGCCGTTGTCGATTTCGTCAAGCGTTTATACATGCTGCTCAAGCTGACACACAGCCAGAGCAGCACACACAAGCTGAGATAGTGCAGCAGGAGGCCAAAGAGACGGCAGTGCAGCAAATTCGATGTCTGATAGATGCCAAGCACAAAGACCAGACAAAGTGTGGAGAGCGCCAGCCAGGTGTTGACCAATGCATGACGCTGCACCCGATTGATCCGTATGGCACACCCAAAAACAACAAAGGTAACTATGTTGAACCAGGCACACGCAAATAACACCCCACAGCCCACATACACGGGCAGGGGAGCGTGACGGAAGCGAGCGCCAGCCAACTCGCTGCGATAGTCATTGAGGTAGGCGGCCCGTTGCAGCAGTCCAAAATAGCCGCTGCGACTGCAGCTAAACATGAGCAGTGTGCGATGCTGATAGTGTTGATGGCAGACGCGCGTATTCCACATCTGCTGCTCGGCATCCCACCATGCTGGTAGCGGTGCACTGCGCTCATCATGATACGGATGTGCACGCAGCATAATCGTTATGCGCTGCTGATACACATCATCGTGTTCCAGATCGACATCATCATCATCATCGTTAGCAGCATTTTCCGGGCGTGAACTGACGTTGGGCAGTGCTTCACCCTCGCTGCTGTACAGGCGTGCACCAATTATAACCGAGGAGAGCGTCTCGTTGTGCGCCGACTGCAGATTGGGTAGCAATTTGGCATTGCGATGCAGCGTTATCATCAGTCTTACATTTCGCTGGACCCCGCTGCCGCTGCTGCTGCTCGTCACATTGTTTATTGATAGCTGATCGTTGAGCACCTGATAGGGCACTTGAATGGCGGCATCGATGTCACCGTGCTCATACATGGGTATGGTATCGTTGCCGCTATTGCATTGCAAACCACGCTGGCTACCCTCGAGCCAAACGCACGACATGCTCAGAAATTGCTCCAGACTAATGTTGAAGAACTCAACAAAAATATTGCGTTGCGACATTTGACGACGCCAATCAATAAATCCATTCAAATCGCTCTCACCGCCACTGATGCTGCCGGTGCTGCTGGCTAGTCGCAAGGCAGACGCCTCGACAATGTGCAACAGTTTGTGACCCGTCGATTGCTGCAGCTGGGCCGCCTCAAACAATTTGCCGGGAAGCGTCAGCAGTTGCGATACAATGTCCATTAGCAGATAGCTAATCTCCTGTTGATGCGCCTCCAATTGCTCCAGATACTTTAGCAGTGTACGCGCTATATACTCCAGATCCATGGGATCGCGTATCTTGTGTAGCTGCGTCTGTATATGCGTAAAATTGTGCAAACGTCGCGCAATCTCCAACGCATTCTGTCCCTTGGTCAGCGTCAGATTCACCTTGGCGAACTGTTCGAAAATGCGCGTTGTTTCGCTGACATAGACACAGCTATCCGTATTCAAATTTTGCCAGTGGCCATCGTTGGCGCATTCGTGGCTGGAACGTCGCTGTTGGGTCACATCGCTCGGCTCCTCGACGCATGCCTGGAGCACCGTTTCGCCGCGCATTGTCCGTGGCCAATGATAGCTGCCCTTATTCGTGTGCGTAACGATAGCATCACAATACAGCGTTCCCTTTGCCACCACATGCAAGACGATCGATTGCGAGAGATTGGCTTGCTGGCTGCGCAACGTACAGTCCCACATACCCGTATGATTCTGTGTGAGGCTCCCGATGCGTAAGATGGAATTGAGTATGCCAGAATCCGTTGAGTGTCGCGTCTCCAGATGTACATCGTTGAACACTTTGGTGGGATCGCGATAGATAATATCATCGGTAGAGTTCTGCTGTCGTATCTTGTCCGACCAGCCCCAGAAGACATAGGCGCGTGTCGGCAAATCCTCCGATTCACGAGGCGCTCCAATAGCCACGCGTGGCGCATAGCATTTCAACTGCAGTTCATCGCCCTCAAAAGCAATCTGTGAATAATTATATATTTGAATTACATATTTTAGTAATCAAATAAAGTAAATTTATAATCGAGCTGTTAATGATTTGAATATAGCAGACAAACCATATTATATATTCGTTGGTCGTTGGTACCTCCTATCTGATATTGTATGATTATAATGGTTATAAGATTTAGATTTTTGGGCATAGAAGATTTTTGTTACGAAAGGTAACAGATACAAGTATACATATTAAAAAATGAATCTACTCGATCAACTGAGAGACCAGAAACAGACGGAGAGACATGACTCAATTGATCAATCACCTATCGATGCATATTTAGAATATATATACATATATACTTGATATGTCAGAGCTGTTGCTGTTGTTTTACCTGATTCTGCTTGGGCACCAGTTCCAGGAGCGGCTGCAGCAGCGACTCACATCGAAAGTCAATGCCCACTTTGAGTTTCTTTAGCGGCATGCCACGAAAATTAATGGGTGAATCACATTTTGGTGCCGGCTGCAAGCGAATATCGCGTGCATTCGACCAAGCAATCAGCCAAATCAATCCACAGTCGCAGGCCAACGGATTGTTGGACAAATCGCTGTATAAATGGCATTAAGAAAGAAAAAACAAAAAACGATTAGAATTTTGCACACTTCAATAGGAATAAGGAATTACTAACAGCTGTTTGAGTTTGGGCATCAGCTCAAAGGTGCCCTCATAAATGTGACTAATGGAATTATTGGCGATACGTAAACGTTCCACATTTATCAGACTATTTCCAAAGGTGCTCTTATCCAATTCGCTAAGCAGATTCGATGACAAATCCAAACGTTTCAGTTCCGTAAAGCTCTTGAAATCCTCTTCTGTTACTTGTCCTATCAAATTTTTGCTCGCATTGCTAAGAGTCCCCCATAAGAAAAAAAAAATTAAAAAAATTTATATATAAAACGGAATAATATGGATATAAACATTAAGATTGTGCATTCGCAAACTTACATGCTGACTATGTTCTGGACATCGTCGCCAAAGTTCAGCTCCTTCCAATTATCAATGTGCTGCTCGTCGCAGCGGACACGCAAGCTTTGAATGTTCTCCGAAATGTTCTTGCAACTGCATTTTTTGGGGCACATTGCCTGCACAACAAAGGTCGTCGGCGTGTGGAGGGCGAGCAGCGGCCATAGGCATAGACACACCAATTGTGCGGCATTCATTTTGTTTCTCACTTAGGCAGCGGCATCTGTAGCATCCATTTTTATTAACGACTCAGATGCAAACAAATGCATAATAAACAAAAACAGTCAAAAGATACAACAAAAAAAAATTCAACCAGTATTGCTCTACGTGCAGAATTTTCTATAATGCTGCCCTTTTGTTACTAAAAATGACCAAAACTGAATTTTTACTATCGATAGTCACAATATGAAAAGTATATCTATATAAAAACAAATAAAACAAACAAAAATGCAAGTAACCAACATTTATCAAATAGTATTTATAAGAGAACAAATAAATTAGCGCATTTCAATACAAGTTTAATTCATATTCCAATTAATCGGCAGCTTATCGAGTTTATTCGTTGCAATGTTCTAGCCCAGTAAATAAGTATACACTGCCCATACAATCCTGCATAATGCACACAAAAATACCAAGTGCCATTTGTGTTATCGATATTGCAATCTTTGAAATATTTACCTTTACATTGATAATATTTAAAAAACAATATTTGAAGTACAACTAAATTGAGCATCAGCAAAACACATCAGAAGCTTTAAGTATTAACTCAAATGCCATAATTGTTTCGAATATCGATACACATAAATACATATAGATTTTCTATCGGTTGATGTGTGCACACTGGGCGGTATATTGTTTTTATTAAAAAATTGACGTGTCAGATACATATGAGAGATTAACTATAACATATTGAACACGTAGGCGAGCTAAACAGAAGAAGCAAGTGGATGGAGTTCCTGAAGAGCGGCATCAAAACGGTGCTGGGCAGCACCGAGCCGGGTCAGCAGCCCAGCGCAGCCGAAACCGTTGAGAAACTGGTCGATCGAGTTTATTCGTCGACACTGCTCGAAGATCGTCGCGATGCTTGCCGGGCACTGAAGGCGCTCTCGCGCAAATATCGTATTGAGGTTGGTGCACAGGGTATGCCGCCGCTGGTGCAGGTGCTCCAGAATGATGGCCAGGATGCTGAGATAATTAGCTATGCTTTGGACACGCTATGTAATATTGTCACCAGCGAAGAATTCGATGAGGAGGCCGACAATCCAGCGGTATCTGTCAATGTGGGCGAACAGTTCACCGAGATGTTCATAAAGAGTCCCGAGCATGTCACTCTGGTCATGGGCTATCTGGATGAGTATGATTTTCGTGTGCGACGTGCAGCAATTCAACTGATAACGTCTCTGATTGCGAACAAGACACGAGAATTACAAGATCTGGTGCTTGTCAGCCCCATGGGCGTGTCCAAGCTAATGGATCTGCTGACTGACAGTCGTGAGGTGATTCGCAACGATGTACTGCTCCTCTTGATTGAGCTGACCAAAGGCAATTCGAACATACAGAAAATTGTGGCATTTGAGAATGCATTCGATCGCCTGTTCGATATTGTGCGGGAGGAGGGCTGTTCGGATGGTGGCATTGTGGTCGAGGATTGCCTCATTCTGTTGCTTAATCTGCTCAAAAATAACTCGAGCAATCAGCAGTTCTTCAAGGAGGGCTCCTACATACAGCGATTGGCGCCCATGTTCATACTCAACAGCGAACTGGAGGACAGCGGCTGGACACCGCAGAAGGTGTCGAATTTCCATTGTATGCTGCAGGTGGTTCGCGCCCTTGTAACGCCCAGCAATCAGCAGCAGGTGGTTAACGCCTGCCAGCGGGTCATGCAGAAATCCCAATTGCTCCAAGGACTCTGCGACATACTTATGAGCAGCGGTGTTCCAGCCGACATACTGACTGAAACGATCAATGCCGTTGCCGAGGTGGTGCGTGGCGATCACGACAATCAAGATGAACTGAGCCGCGTCCTGGCACCCAGTCAGCCACCACGTCCCGCCATTGTCGTCCTCCTCATGTCCATGATCAATGAGAAACAATTGTTGGCGCTGCGTTGTGCCGTTCTCTATTGCTTTGAGTGTTTCCTTTATCGCAACTCTGATGGTCAACGTGCTGTCGTCCAAACCCTGCTGCCGTCGAGTGCAACGGATGTAAGCTCCTTATCCACTGGCCAGCTGCTCTGCACCGGACTCTTCTCAACCGACACGCTGGCCAATTGGTTCTCAGCGGTGGCCATCATGCATGCGCTTGTCGAGAATGTTGCCCAGAAGGAGGAGCTGTTGCGTGTACTACTTGCCACACCAGGTGGACAGCGACCCATTACACTGCTCGAACAGTGTACGAATCTGATGCAACAGGAACGCTATCGCATCCAGAGCAAAGTGGGTCTCCTAATGCTACTCAGTGTCTGGTTGGCTCATTGTCCCAGTGCTGTGAAGGCACTGCTGGAAACGCAAGGCACCATGGCCTATCTGACGGCACAGCTGTGCGCCAATGAGCATGATGAGCGCGAATATCTTGTTCAGGGCATGTGCGCTTTTCTCATGGGTCTCTGCATACAGTTCAATGATAATTCGCTGGCCAATCAGCGACGCGAGGACATCAGCCAGCTGATCATCAAGCGCATTGGTCAGGAGACGTTCTGCAACAAACTGGGCGAAGTGTCACGCCACGAGGCTTACAGTCGGGCTTGCAAGCAGGCCCAGATCCGTGCCAAGGGAGCCAGTGAGCTGCTGCTCGACTATGAGTACTGTAAACTCTACAAAGGATTGGAGGCACTGATTGCCAAACTAGTGTCGGGTTTTGATGTTGATGGCATTGAGTTGACCGAATTGACGCTCAGCTCGGAAGCATCGGCGCTAGTTGCTCAGTACAAGGGCATCATACGCGGCATGGATGGGCAAATACAATCGCTGCAGCTATCCAACAAAGAGCTGGAGGCTCAAAATGACGAATTGAGGCAGCAGATCAGTCAGGAACAGTCGCTTAAATCACAGCTGGCCGATCAGAATACACTGCTCAAGGCACAGCTGACAGCAGCAGCAACAACGGCGCAAACTACTGGCCAAGATCAGCTGCAGGCGGCGCAGCCACAGGAAGAACTGAATGCGGCACGGTATCAGGCTAACATGTATTTCGCGGAGAACATACGTCTCACCAAGGAGCTGGAGACACTACGTCAGCAGCTGACCGCCGAGAAGCATCGCGCCGATGCAGCCAGCCAATTGCTGTTGACCACACAAAAGGATCAGGAGGATCTTCTCGAGCTGCTGGCTGATCAAGAGGCAAAGCTGGCACAGTATGAGACGCAAGCGCCGCCAGCCGACAGCGAAGCAGCATCAGCCCAGAGATAACTTCCATAAGAGATATGTCGGATCACAGATCTAAAAGTCGACACACATTGTCCCTCTTTTTCTGTGTATGTGTGTGCGTGTGTGGGGGTGTGTGTGTGTGTGTGTGTGTGTGTTGTGGAAAGCTCGTCTTAGCGCCAACTGCCAACTGCCCGCGATTAAACATTCTAATTGTTTTTACATATATACATTATATACTATTTATATAGATATACTATTATATACTATATATAAAAATGTAATTCAATTGCTCTTAAGCCCTAAATAAATGTGTATAGCTACAGTGTTCACTCGTAAAATAGAACGCTTCCACCTAAAGATGGTGGAGAATTTCAATTTCTTCAAGTTCCATTTTGGAAACGTATCCAGTTCTCATACCAGTTCTGCTGATTTTTATGCTCCTGGCATTTATTAACATCGGACTACTTTATCATATAGCTTTCATAGGAATAATTGATCTTTTTTTTCTTTTAATTTAAATTCAAATTTAAATGACAATTTGACTCCTGTCTACGAGGACATGTTTACTTTCTCATTTAAATAATAAATCAAGAAATTGTCTAAGAAATTTAAGAAATTTTTCAGATTTAGATTAAAATTCAATCTTTAAGTTCCAATTCGCGCTCTATTGCTGTACTGTAATTCTTGCTGTAGGATTGAGGGATCCACACGAATTAGAAGAGAGCCGTTGCTGATATTCCTCTCGTTTACGGGGATGATGTTAAGCACATCTTCGAATCTTCCGGTAGGATATCTGAACTAGTATTCAAAATACAAATATAAAGCTTTAAAATAAACCCAAGTTAATATGTAAATGACCATCTTTTCGCCTAATCAAGAAGGCTGTTGCAATCCATATTTAAGATTGAATCTGAAGCAGCAATTAAAAATCATGCTGGAAACTAGATCGGGTATATTCCAAGCCAAAATGGATTTAAAAAATCGGCAGATTGTTCCTATTTGAGATTGTTTCCGACTTCATTAGTTTTGGTCAACTGGGGAAGAGTTTAGTAAGCGAAAAAAATGTCGTTTGTGCAAGAAATCATCTCTCAACCCGTTAGTTCCTTTTGAAGCTATATCATACAATTATCCGATCTGCATGATTTTCATATGCTGGGTTAAAATTTCATCGCATTCGCTTTGAAACAGAACAGATTCATATGGATCACATGGCTATATCGACTTGGCTGCTGCTGATGATCAGGATTGCAGAAAACCTTCAATTCTTGTTATTGCACACTAGGAAGGAACTTTCACAGCACTTATTATGGATGGATTTTCTCACGGTTTGAGTTCTCGAAAAAAAAAAAATGAACGTATTCGAGTTGGGCGAGGAGGATATCTTTAGACCATTGACATATTTATTATCAAAAGTGTGTTGCTTATTAGTAGATGTTACAAGAAGATTGTTGCTGCTTCAGTTGCTGCACACATTTTGTTTCCAGTTTTACTTCCTGTCACTCGATACTGAGCTCTTCGACTCACGAATGGAGGCAGAACGACGACGCTTGGCCTCATCGCGCTTAGCTTTGGACTCCTTCTTGCGCTGCACGAGGAGCTTGGCGTAGTCGGCGGCCGCCTCCTTGCAGGCCAACTGACGCTTCTTCTTCAGGGCAATGCGTCTATGTTTGCGCTGCAGCACCACTGGGGTGATGAGACGCTGAATTTTGGGTGCCTTCGATGTGGCCTTCTTGTTATCCTTTGCAGGCAATGGACGGCGCACCACGAAGCGACGCACATCATCCTCCTTGGTCAAATTGTACAGCTTACGGATTTTGCTGGCACGCTTGGGACCCAAACGACGTGGAATTGTCTTATCGGTCAAACCGGTAATATCCTGTTCGCCCTTCTTGATGACAACCAGAGCCAACACCGCCATATTGGCATCCACAATGCAGCCACGCACAGATTTGCGCTTACGCTCACCCGTACGACGTGGGCGATAGCAAGAGTGGCCCTTCTTCAGCAACAGACGCACACGACCTAAACCAAATTATCGAGATGTTTAAATGCATTGCAATTATGTTTTCTTGTTGTGTGGACTTACCGTGCGAGAGGACGCCCTGTTTCATTGGGAAGCCCTGCTTGTCGTTGCCGCCAGAGATGCGCAGCTGGTAGCCCTTCCACTCGTCGCCGAGGATGTCGGCTTCCACAACTTGGCCCATACGCTTCTCGTAGAAGACGCGCAGCTTGTGCTCGTCGACGACTTCGAATAGCTTTTGGCATCCCGTTGCGGGATAGGAAACGTTCAGCTGCAATTATCACAAAACAACACAAAAAAAATAAAACAAAATTATTGTTTAGTTTACATTGTTGATCGAAATTGTTATCTTTGATTTGCAGTGCAATCGTTTAAGTTTTGCATGCATCATTTGATTTTTGCACTACTTTAATGATCACGCCAGCCGTTTATAGCAATATTTATGAATGTTTACGTCGTTTCCTCATATATTTTTATTAAAATTTTATCACACCTTCATTATGTAGGTCTTGCTGCAGTCAACACAGAGAAAAAAAGAATCGGTCTTGCCAAATCCCAGCTAGGTAAGGGAAAGGAAATAGGGATGCAGCAACTATCGATATATACATACTAATCGATGTGCTTGAAACAGCTAATCGATTGCACATTAACAATCGCCAAGCCCTTAATACAGAATTCAGCGCACATATAAACCTTATTTTTGCTGACTTTTGACTTTTAGCTTATAAGACAAATATATACTAGTATTTTAATTTAAAATTTCAATGTATTGCACATCTCTAGCATTATCCCTCAACATCGATATAGTACAAGGCATGCATGCTGCCAACAGCTGTCAAAATGATGGGTGACCATTCGTTTTAATCGAACAACAGGGTGTACCAAATAACGATAAGCAACGATTACAACACGTGTTCAGCTTTGTTATTAAAAGAAAACCTTTTCATTTGTCAAACACAAAAAATGGGCAAGCCAAAGAAATCAAACGTAGCGATTATTAAAAATGTGAGCTTGGAGAAACAAATCACCGAGGGTAAAGTAAGCAAAGTGAAGAAGAACAAGGACAAGGATAAGATTAAAATGCGTGCCGAGGAGTCACCAGTAAGTCAAGAAACTTAACATAAATATGCGCTCAATATTTAATATTATTTTATATTTACATATATTTATTAACAGAATATTGATGCGAAGAGCAGTCAGAAAATATTGGCGGCAGCCAGACTACAGGAACTGGAGCTGGATGAGGAGAACTTTCCAAGTTTGACGCCTAGAAAAAACATCAAATTAAATTTGGGTATGTTTCAACCAAACAATAATTTTTGTCCATTTCCAAACTGATGGCTGAATTTACAGAAGATGCCACCGAGCAGGAAGAGGGCGCAGTGGATGAAACTGATCTTATGACCGACCTTGGTATGGATGATGATGATGTCGCTGCTTTCGAACGCTTTCAACAGCCTGCAACAACAATGGAGGGCAAACGCAGTCAGCATTTGGCCGAGATGATAATGCAAAAGATACAGGAGAAGAGCGCTGATATCCATGCGAACATCTCCGATATAGGTTCGCTGAAGATCGCGGAGATCGATCACAAGGTTAGGGAACTGTACGAGGGTGTACGCGATGTGCTAAAGCGTTATCGCAGCGGCAAAATACCCAAAGCCTTCAAGATCATACCCAAGCTGAGGAACTGGGAGCAAATATTATTCATAACGGAGCCGCACAATTGGAGTGCCGCCGCCATGTTCCAGGCCACTCGAATCTTTAGCTCCATTCTATCGCCGGCGATGGCACAGCGTTTCTACAATCTGGTGCTGTTGCCGCGCATTCGCGACGATCTCTGCGAATACAAGAAACTCAATATGCATCTGTACAATGCCCTCAAGCGGGCCCTCTTCAAGCCGGCTGCATTTATGAAGGGCATCGTGTTGCCGCTGCTGGAGGCGGGCGATTGCACGTTGCGTGAGGCGATCATCTTTGGCAGCGTTGTGGCACGCAGCTCGATCCCAGTGCTGCACTCGTCCGCTTGCCTGCTGAAGATCTGTGAGATGAGCTATTCGGGTGCCAATTCGATATTCATACGCTATTTCCTCGATAAGCGTTATGCGTTGCCATATCGTGTCGTCGATGCGGCTGTCTTTCATTTTCTCAGGTAACTCAGGCCACAAATAGTTGCAAACTCTTAGTAATCTCTACGCTTACAGATTCGAGAACGACCGACGGGATTTGCCAGTGCTGTGGCATCAGAGTCTGCTGACGTTTGCCCAGCGTTACAAGAACGAAATCTCCTCGGAGCAAAAGCATGCTTTGCTCCAATTGTTAAAGTAACAATTAATTCAAATTACAATTTGAAACTCAATTAATTGATTCATCATTTACCATATTGCAGAAAGAAAACGCATCCAAAGATTACCGCGGATATCAGAAGAGAGTTGCAGGCGGGCAATTGCCGGGATGTCGAAATGATGGAAACAACTAATGCAATCGCTGAGCATCCCATCAAAATGTACACAGATGCTGATGTTGGCTACGAAGGCTAATCATTAAACATCAATAACAATCGCTGAACATTATAAGGCTTAATTTTAGTTGCAACTTTTTCAATTATTTAATTTGTGAAAAGCATATTTTCTTGTAAATATATAGTTATTATGCTATATACACATAAGTCGCTGCAATTTAATTAACAGCTGGTAAAACTGATAGTTTATATTTTTTGGCAACTGGTCAAATTCAAAAGTGAAACATTTCATTGCAGCTCGCTGAAATTATTTCAGTATATCGACAACTAATCGATAAATTGTAGCTTGCAAGTTTGACAGACCCTAGAACATGTGTTAAATATCACAAATGCTTCATATGCAGCACCAAATATCATTAACTTGATGTATATGTTGATTTTAATTAGGCATTGAGTATTCGATTATTACTGACAGTGCATAGGCAGAATTAGCATAAACATCGATATATCGATGTCATTGGAGCAAGAAAATCGATGTATTGCCCATCACTACAAAACGAACGATTTTTCATCGCGTCGCTTACTACAATTAACAACAATTGATATGAATTGAATCAAAACAATGGAAACACCAACAATATGTTCTGCAGCCACCAAGGGTAAGTGCGGAAACATAGTAAAATAAATTTAAAAACAAGCTCGAGCTAAAGCAAAGTTGTAGATTTTCAGGTTGCGGGCATTTCGCGCAGCGGACGCGTACGCAAAAAGTCATCGAAACTTTTGGATTTCGAGTCCCCGGATGAGATAGAAAAGCGAACCAAAAGGCCAGGCAGACCAGCAGCAAGATATCCCGGTCGTGGACGACCACCGAATGCGTTGCGCGAACGCGAACAGGAATTGGCCCTGGCATACGAACTGGATGTGGATGATGTTGTCGTTGATGATGATGATGATATTGGGAACGTGGGCAATCACAATATCGCCGATATGCAGCAAGTTGATCAGGCGCCGGCTATAGGTGGCAGCGCTGATTTGCGTGGCGCTCTAATGAATTCGGACGATGAAGTTGACACACTGGTGCAAGATCTCGTAGAGGGCGTCGAAGCGGAGGCATCATCATGCTACACAATCGATTCCCGTGTCCGCCAGAGTCTCTATATGCGCGAGAAGACCAGCAAGCGCAAGATCCTTAAGGATGGCAACAAGCCGCAGCGCAAGGACAAGGGCCGGGCACGCTTCACCGCCTATAGCCTTTGGGCGCGTGACGTGCGCAAACGTGACTTTCTCGATCTGGGTGAGCAAACTGGTGCCAAGTCTTATACCAAATCCATTTACATCTATATAATTGTCACAGATTTTGCGAATTCAGCGCGCCGCCTCAGCGAACTGTGGGCGAATGTGTCCAATAAGGATAAGAACGCCTGGCGACGCAAGGCCAAATCGCAGGCAACAAAGGCGCGCACCCGGGAAAGAAACGCACCAGCCGATGTGGGCTACACGGCGACGACGACGGCGATGCAGTCCATGACGAACAATGGGAATGCTGCTGCTTCAGATCCCACAGAGACAACGTTTGTGAATCGTCCGACGACGAGTCGCACAAAGAAATTGGCAGCCGATCGACGCCAGTTACCAGTAGAGGCGACAACATCATCAGCGACAATGATGACGATGCCGCCATCGACCTGGGCACAGAGCCGACAAAAGCGCACCAGCTACACACGCACCAAGGCAGGCAGCCAGTCAGCGACAGCAGCAGCAACATCAGCAGCAACAGCAACCACATCAAACCAACATACAAATAGCAGAGACAGTGGATTGCAGCAGCAGCAGGATTTGGATGTGGGCAAGGAGGCGCAACAACAGTCGTCTGGCATTGAGGCAATCGATGCCGCTGCCCATTTGAAATTGCTCGGCGAGAGTCTGACGGTGATTGGCGAGCGCCTTAAGGAGCATAACGGTCATGTCGCTCTCTCCGGCAGCCTGTCCGTCTTGCTGGACAGCCTGCTCTGCTCAATGGGACCGCTGTTGTGCATGACAACGCAAATACCCGGCTTGGAGAATAAGAAACAATTGAGCACCAATCTGGCGTCGACGCTGGACAACATTGCCTATGTAATGCCTGGTCTATAAGCCCATTTGTGCACTTTATTGCTGCTAGTATTTGTTGAGGAACTTTTTAATCTAGCTGGAATTAATATAGAAATCATATTATATAGAATAAGTCTAAATTAGTTTTAAAGACAACGAAGATAAATGGAAATCGAAAATTGTTGGTAAAAAGTAAATGAAGTAAATAAAATCGTTAAAAATAACTTATGTAACTGGCATTATTTCTTTAAAAAATTAAGAATCATTAAAATCGGCGTTTCCAAATATGTCAGTATTATAAGATTACAGTCAATTTTAATGAATTAGCGCGTGCTGTGCCAACTGAACTAAACATTTTTTAATTAAAAAAAAAGCATATAAAATCATAAATAAGTTGAAATCATGAATATTGGAGAGCAAATTGAGCTTGCATAAAAATGTTAACAGCACGTCGATAAATATGTAATTGCGCGTGAAGTACGAAACAAGTTATATTTAAACTGGTTTCAATATCGATAGTAGAGCGTTTCTTAAAAAAATTGTATATACGCTGCAATTTCAAATTAAATAAAGCTTAATTAATTATTTGTTAATTAATTGATTATTTCGAAAAATATTATGGCAAATAAATAGTTGATAAATAGCAAGCAATTAGAAGGCTAGCTGAAATATCGATACGCGTTCAATTTTAAAATGTACACGATATTTTAACACTGAATCAAACAAATATCGATTCGCATACACTTTGAAAATTCACACGATAAAAGCATAACGATAGCGATTGTGTTTTTTTCTTTTCTTTTTTGCAGGAATTGCAATTTATTAACCAATATCCGCGAACATAATCACAGACCCAAGAGCTGTGGAACAAACAACACTAATTACGGAGACCATGATGCGACAACAGACGACGAGCAAACGGAAAAAAGATGATGGTTTACAATTGCGCTGCGCTTGGCAAGATTGCCAAACGATTTGTGATGGCGAATGGCAGCTAAATAGCCACATTGCCATCCACCTGGAGGAGCACCACAAGCAGCAGCAGCAGGAGGGCCAGGAGAGTAAATGTGAATGCATGTGGGATGATTGCAATTTTAATACCGACTGCCGCATCGAGTTCCAGAGGCATTGCTATTATCATGGCTATTATATGAATCTATTACTCAGGGGCAAGCACGAATGTGAACAGCATCCGGAGATACCTGCCTGCTATGCGCCCGCCCGCAAGGGTGACAAGCTGCCCGAACTAAAGCAGAATTTCCATTGCGGCTGGAGCGATTGTTTTTGCTCATTCATCTCCATCGTCGAGTTCCAGGATCACATTGTGCAGCACGCCTCGTTCGAGTACGAGGTACAAAAGTCACCCGACGATGAACGACCCAAGACTCATTGCAACTGGAATCTGTGCCACAAGCAGCTAGAGAACAAATATCGCCTCATCGAACACATCAGCACGCATTCTAACAAAAAGCATGTCGCCTGCTTCCATTGCGGCGAACTCTTTCGCACCAAGACGACGCTCTTCGATCACCTGCGCCGACAGCCGGACAACAATAGTAAGTGGGGGGCATCGGGACCAGGGTTAAATTTCCATTTAATTGAATTTACAAAAATAAAAATGACAAAAAAGTTGCAAATCTTTAGAGAGCATATATATATCAGATGGTTATTTTTGAAAGTCCTTATGGGAATTTTTTTATAATATTATTTTCCTTTCTCTTTTTCGCTGTAGCTCAAAAATTCCAATGCGAACAGTGCTTTAAATTCTTTGCAACAGAGAAACTGTTGCGGGGCCATGTGGTGCGGCATGTGAATTGCTACAAGTGCACCATGTGCGACATGACCTGCAGCTCGGCTAGCTCCTTGACGACACACATCCGTTATCGCCATCTCAAAGATAAGCCATTCAAGTGCAGCGAATGCGATACGCGCTGCGTCCGCGAATCCGATCTGGCCAAGCACGTTCAAATTGTCCACTCGAAGATGGTGCATCAGTGCGAGCATCCCGGCTGCCAGTACTCGGTGCGCACCTACAGCCAAATGCGTAGGGTAAGCAGCAGCTATCGCCATATCCATATACACATACATATATATATTACAATTAATATCATCTCCAAAATGAATATTTTTTTAATGTGATTTATTGATTGAAAAGCAGAAAATAAGATTTTGCATATTATTTTTTCAGCACTTTCTGGAGGTGCACGGCAACAATCCGATCTTCTATGCATGCCACTGTTGCGAACGCTTCTTCAAGAGTGGCAAATCCCTGTCGGTACATTTGATCAAGAAACACGGTTTCCGTTTGCCATCCGGCCATAAGCGCTTCACGTATCGTGTGGATGAGAATGGATTTTATCGCTTGGAGGTGACGCGCATCGAAAGTTTGGAGGTGAGCCAACAGATCCTTGCGCCGCATATGAAGCATGATGCGGATGCAAAAACGTTGACTGGCAGCTGCTATGAGATAGTTAATCCACTCACTGGCAGCGAATACGAACGCATCATCGTCTCCAACGATGCGAATGAGGCACATTTTGTCGGTGAGGTGACCATCTCGCTGCCCAGCCTAAATGATGATAACGACGACTATCCCTGACGAGATCTAGCCGGCTGAAACTATCCTCCTCAATCGAAGCGACACAAAACGGCTGTGTTCACTAAATGGTGCTGCCTAACATACTTATTCCTAATTCCGAATCATTTATCCCTAATCCTGAACCCTGCTGTGCACCATCAAGTAAAGTACTCAATAATTTTGTAAGCATTCTGCATTCTTCCATGTGTACCACTTAGGAACTCCTCCTTTCCCCGGTCAAGCTACAGTAATTTACAAGTGCCA
This sequence comes from Drosophila conformis, assembly GCA_035041375.1. Classification (NCBI taxonomy): domain Eukaryota; kingdom Metazoa; phylum Arthropoda; class Insecta; order Diptera; family Drosophilidae; genus Drosophila; species Drosophila conformis. The sequence continues at coordinate 9,698,283 of JAWNLE010001151.1, forward strand.
TACGCACACACACACATGCACACCTAATATTATATGTGTGTGTGTGCGCATTCAACGAGTGTCCACTGTAGTTCGATAGGTCACTGCACCACACGACACGCACAACAAACTCGGAATTGTATCAATTTTAAGAGCATTACTTGCAAAAAGAAATCCATTTCATTAAGTATTAAGCCATCTTGATCAATAAATCTAAACTAAGCCCAGAACAATAACTAAAATAATTCAATCATTTCGTTGCTTCAAATTAATTAAGGAGTATTTAAATGGTTTGCATTTTTTTTTTCGAAATTTCCCTTACAAAAAAGACAAATTGGATAAAAGAAAAATATAAAATTTGTGTTTTTCAAAACGATATATCAATTTTGCTATCTCTGTTTATAAGCAGACTTTTAGATCGATTGGATATCATTAGGTCTACTGCCGAAAACTATTTTTCAATTTTTAAAGGTTAGTTGCTTGCAACTAATAAAAATAAATGGACCTTATATTTGTGCACTCCAAAAAAATAAACACATGCGTTATTATTGTAATAATTTTTTGTTTTTCTTTTTAATGGTCAACTCATCAAGTAGTTGCAGGTTTCACACTTTTTTTGCGAATGTATTTGATTAAAACAATAAAAAAAACACCACGCAAAAAAAAACACGCACAGTTTGCTGCTGCTGTTGTTGTTGTTGCTGTTGTTGGTGCTGCCCCATTTTACTTGGCATGAGTCTGAGCCTTCCTCAGCTGAGTGAGAATATTGGACAGTTCTTCGCGCTTCCTCTTGGCACGGATGTGTGTGCCGAGGCGGCGCTTGAGGAACTTGAGGGCGCGCTTATCCTTGGACACCTTCAGCAATTCCATGGTTCGCTTCTCATAAGGCGCATGGCCAACGACCTCGCGAACCAGATCGCGGGTGAACTTCGTGTGACGCGTTTGAATCTACACATGAAACGAAAGACAAAAATTAATCAATCAAATGTAAACAAAAATGTAAATTTTTTGTTGGCGGAAATTTTTTAATACTTACGTTCTTCAAACGGGAGCCACGCATACCCTTGACCTTCCTGTCGCCGGTATACTTAACATTCTTGACTTTGGTGGTCTTGTGGCCTCGGTTAAGGCCAATGCACAACTCGTAGCGGACAGCCATTGTCACTGGAAGCGAAAAACGAAAAAAAGTTAACACAATTTTAGTCAGTTTCGGTTCATTGATAACGTGCAACACTTGTGTTTAATTCTTTCATAATGTTTCAACTTTGTGTTGCACACATCAGTTGCACATACAATTCGTTGATGTTTGTAATATTTTTGGAATTTATACACAAGTCTTCTTGACGTCGACCTACCTCAGTTGCTGTCAAATGGTAGAAAGAGCGCTGTCAAAGCAAGCAAACAGGAAACCGTATGCGCTCTGACATAAGCGCAGCGTTGCCAGACCGCGCAACGGTGGCTTTAGGCAAACGATTCGACTCTCTGTTAGTTAGCTTGGAGATATGTTTATGTTTTTTTTCGATTTTGTCATTAAAAATATATATAAACAATTCTTTTGCCTTTTATTTTAAAGTGGTGGTACCACTGGCACTCCCCGATAAATCATATTTTGGCTGCTTTTGGCATATCGATATATATACTTAAGAACACGAGAGGTGTTCGACTTATCGATAAGCTATCTAAGAAATACAATTAAATAACCTAAGCTATAGAAAATAATAACATTTGATTTATACCTACAATATTTTAAATCAACGTGTCTTACCGTCTGCTTTGTAAATATCGAAATCGATAGTCAGCTTTCTGCTTATCGCTTGCGTCGATTCCAACTCAATGCTGCTCTGTTTATGCATGTGTTGTCATTAAGCCCAATTAAGCGTACTCACACGCATTTCAGCAATTCGTGCAAACTTTTTAAGAGCAATTCAACTTCAAACATTTTTCAGAAGTGATTTCTTTTCAAAATAATGCGTTTCATTTAATAAAGCAAGTTCGCAGAGTATGTTTACATCGATAATCGGCGTTCGTGCGCAATGATGGCAACACTGTATTCGCCGGCCATGTTATGATATTGAAAAGGCAGACGTAGACACGTGTTTAATTTCTGCTGCTTTGAACGCTCCAGTTTCGTGTCAATCAAGTCAAAAACAAAAAAAAAAAAACTTAGTGAAAAAGCGAAAAACAATTCAACTTTAAACATCTAAAAGAAAAGCAATTCAAAACATATTAATTACCCACTGGTTTAAAAAGGTAAGCGCACATTTGAGCACGCGGAACATAACCTACTACAAAACGGTTGCCAAAACAGAGACACAAACACATAGACCAAATGGGAAAAGTGGTGTCATGTTGCAAGCGCAATTTGTTTGTAAAGTGATGCGTAATAACTCTTTAAAAAAACACCCAAAGACAATGAGAAAATCATTTGCTATTTTATGCGCTCTTGTTTTTTTTTGGTTGCTCTCTTCTTAATTGTGATTGTGTGTGTTAGTGCAAAAAATGCGCAACATAATCAATAGGTGGCAACACATTGTTGTTGATTTTGTTAAAAACATGCGGCTTTAAATTTGTGCCGCCTGCCAATTTAGCCATGACTATATATGAGTGTGTGTCTTTATGTGTGTGTGTGTGCGTAAATTTAGGATCAATGCCTTGGAAACTTTTATTGGTCCTTAATATTTGATACGATTACACAATAAAAATTATATTGTCGGCTTGCCGCATGCTTGTATATATATATATATATATATATATAGGTTTTTTTGCCTACATAGCTGTAGCTAAATACATTAAAATACATCTATATATACATAAATTTGTGTGTGGAAAATTCCTCTTTTAGTTGAGTCATTTTTGCTTTGGCATTATTTTGAAATTTTCATACACAACGAACTTAAATACTATTGTGCGTATTATTATTTTGTTGTTGTTAAACTGTTCTCGCAACAGCTGCTCTTCGATTGAAAGTTTATTTAATTATTGATAAGCAAAACAAGTTAAAAAAAAAACCTCACGCAACAAATTTGTTGCCAGCGCTGCAAATAAAAACCAACGATCTGAAATCAAAATATCACATTTATTTGCTTGATTATACAATACATTTTTGTTAAGCAGATGATCGCCAACCACGTTGCCAGATTGTAGCGATTGTGTGTGTTGACAAAGATTGAGAGAGTGAGTGCGATGAAGACAGGAGGGTCATAGTGATTGATATTGTTGGTCATTGTTGGGGGGGGCAGTGTTGGACAAAGAAAAGCAGCAAACATTTCACGTTTGTTGTTCTTGTTTTCGTTTTTGTTCTTGCTGTTTCTCTTCATATTGCTTCCGTACGTGTGTTAACAGAAAGAAAAACTTTGCTCTCTCTCATGCTCCTACGCACTTTTCTGTGCGCCATTTGATAACGAGTTAAATTCAAATCGCAGGCCTTGAATTTCAGCTTCAGCTAGTTTAACGACCATAAAAAAAAAATATATATATATATATGTTGTGGAAATTTTACTGTATTATTTGTGTCTAATAGCAGAAGAATCGTGTGGTGGCCTCACCAGGCAAGTTCAAAGTCAAGCGGCAAATGTCACAAATTGTTTGTTTTGCACCCACAAACACATACACAAACACACACATTCACGCATATCTACAGAGTTGCATATGCATATTGACATACTTTACACTTACCATTTGATTAATAGCTGTTAAAGTTGTATATTTTTTTCACAATTCTGTGTATGTGGCAATGCTGTCTTGCTATGAATGTGAAATAAATAATAGTAACTGTAATATTGCACAGTTTTCTGTGTGAAGAATTCCTCAGCTGAGATCTTTATATACGTTGGACCAAAGTGGCAACCTTTGCAACCTTACTTTTCTGATTAGTGCTTATCAATAATAACAAAACGTCGCCAGACAGATTGTGAGTGACGAAACGGCTAAAAGTATGTGCATACATAGACATATATTGAGACACACACACACGCGAATCAACAATCACTTAACAGTTCAACAGGTTTGAACAAAAAAGAAAACAAAAACATAAATAAAAACAGAGAAATTGGCATTTTTATTGGCTCATTGAAATGCCTCGAAGGGCGCTCTCTTTCTGCTTTGCTCTAGCTGTGTTTTTGATTAACTTTCTACCCTGTAGACTTACAAAATATTATTTATGTTATATACATATTGTGTGTTTATGTGGGATAAAGAGTGTTCTATGGTTGATAACTAACTTCGATAGTTATCGATTTGCACAAATTTAGAACAGGGTGTTTTCAAGTCTATCAGTGATGTTAACTGTTACCTGTTACTTTCTTGAGGCTGTTGACACTGCTTTTGCGCCTGGGTGGGTGTTTTGAATTGGATCGGATCTTGTTGGCATCAGTTGACAAATTGCAAATATGTGTGTGTGTGTGTGTCGTAAAGAGCCGCTAGAAATAATAAATAGAAAAACGAAGCAATCACACGATCCTTCCACTCTTTTGTGGATAGGGAAGGGGGTGCGAAGCTCACACACACACATGCGCACTCACACACACACGTGCACAGCACATATGGCAAAAAAAAAAGAAGCGGTGTTTGGGTAGTTTCCCTTTGCATATCGAGGCGATATCATCACACAGCGGAGATAGATACGCATTAACAAAAAAAATATAAATAAAATAATAATAAATAAAAGCTCGAACTGCGCCAAACGCTCAGCCGGCGTCGAAATCTTTTGCGGCTTCAATCTAAACGAATTAAATAAATAACAAAAAATTACGAATTGAACTGCCAAAATAAACGAATTTATTAAATTTAAATCAAGCGTATTGATAAAAATCCTTTACGAAAACTAACGAACAAGTGTTGTGGGTGCGTGCGTGTGCTGGACATTTAAATTACATCAAGTTTGAAGGTGAATTCATTAATTTCTTCTCCTTTCTGTTGCTGTTGTCGTTCTTGCTCTTCTTCTTGCTATTGCTGTAACTTTTGGCAGTCATCTTCATTCATTTTCATTAATTTTAGCAACGGTTTGTTTTGTAATGATTTCATAACAATTGCCGTCAGCGTAATGCTTGTTGCTGTTCTTGTTGTTGCTATTTTCTTATTCTTGTTCTTGGTCTTCCTCTTGCCACACAAAGCTGCTTGCGTTTGCTGCTCTTGTTGCTTTTGCGGCATTTTTTGTCTCTTTGTCTCTCTCTCTCTCAACTTGCTTGTGTCAGTGCAGCCAGTATGTGAAAGGCAAAAAAGAAATGATGAAAAAAACAATTTAACAAATTTAGAAATGTGCTCGAAATAAATGTTGATTACAGGAATAAAATAAAAGAATGCCCTAAATGTATTCCTACAAAATTAACTCAAATGCAATCAATAAACAAAGAACTACAACTTTCTTAGAAAGAAGGCAAAGTTTTATGTTTTCATTTTGGCTATTTAATAGCCAAAATGTCAACATTGATCCGCTCGCTTGATCTGAATGTGCTTGCTGCTTCCTCTCTTTCTCCCCCTCTCTCACCGTCTCTCTTTCCCTCTCTCTCTCTCTCACTCTCTTTCTATCTTTCTCACTGCCTATATCTCTCTCACTCTCTACATCTCTCTATTTCTGTCTCTGTCTCACTCGTTAATTCGCTCGCTGGCTTCCGCGTGGCATTCTCCCTTGTGCACCTTATTTGTTTGCTCGACGGCGTCGCTGTTTTTCAAATGATTTTCTATAATTATGTATTGTTGCTATAAATACGCAGGCATACATATAAAAAAATATATAAACAGCTAAATACACACGCACACACATGATGGTAGATGCCAAATGGGTCTCGTGATGGCCGCGACCCAAACAAACTGGCTTTCTGCAAGATATCTATCTATCTAGTAGCAAGTGAATGCATTAGAAACAGAATGCGTATTTATACGCATATTTCTCAATATCAGCTTCGTTTTGTTTTAAAACTCATCCATATCCCATGTTAATGTAAATCGAGATATCGTTGATTGTTTTTTCCTTCCATTTGAATATGCTGCTAGCGACTCTTGTCACTTGCATACTCCCGCTCTCTCTTTGTACTGCATCTAGCGAAATGATCCAATTACGAATTCGATACGTAATGTGTACTTTTATCCAAATTAACAATATGATGATTGTCTTTTCGAAGGATATATAACAAATTTAAATGTATACATATAAATATATTTTATTTTTCACTGCGTGCATACATAATGCATTCGGTAAGGATTAATGGAATCATTCACTTGATTGATGCTGGGATGCTTGTATGTGTCAAGCGAGTTTTTGGTGTTTCCCGTTGGTGAACTCAATTTTTTGCAATGCTTAAAAAGCTCGTTAGGTATTTTTTTCCATTAAGTATTTCTCTCTCAAGATAGAAGTCGATTTTGTCAATTATACTAACATATTTATTTGTGTCGTATAACTTATTATTTCAATTTGTTAAAAAATGTCAGTTATTTAACTGTGCCTGGCTTTCCTTTCGGTGTTTTCTTTTGATTATGGTTTCTTAAACATTATTTATTTTGATTTGTGATTTGATCCCAATGATTGATTTGATTCTATTATATTTCTTTAATAAGCAATAAGCACTGTGTTTTCTGTCACTATCTTGAAAGAAAGTTAAGTTTCAGCACATTGACAAATATTCTGTAATAGTGTTATTAATTTTTTATTTTGATTCCACTTTTGCAGATTCTCCAATATTCAGCGAAAATGGTATCCGGTCGTCCACTACTCTTTTTGTCACTGCCCGGTGTAGCATTTATACTCGGCGTCTTTTGGTTTCGGCGTAGAAATAAAAATCGTATAGATAAAAACGATGATGATGCCAACGCCAATGGGAAGCAAGTTAAGGATGACGTCGATCAATCAATCAAAATGAATGGGCTTCAATCACTAAATGGGAAATTGCCAAATAATGCAGGAGGAGGAGGAGCCACAACAAAGTCAATGAACATAAGTGGTAATGGTTCTATGAATCATGGCAATGAAAATGATAGTCCAAATACAATGTTATATGGCAAATCGGCACCGATTACCATACAAAATGGACGTGCATCGCCGGGCAAACAACAGCAGCAAATTGATTCAGAAATGTTGAAATCGAAAATACAGGATGCCGAACACAAGAAACTCTGCTCCATCGATGAAGATTTTGAGAATCTATCATCGCCCAGAGACTTACCCGATTCGATTAGCAATAATCGCGTTTCATTCTACAATCGTAAAATCAATCAAAAGGGCGAGGAGCCGGTTGTGATTAAGGCCACATGCACACCCAAAATATCCCCAGAGAATTCGTTTCTCGAGAGCAAATACACCAAACAGGAGTTTGGCGAGCCAAACAACAATTGTGAGCCCAAAAAGGAGATGAAGAAAACAACAACTGCTCCAGAAACAGCACCAACTCCAAAACCAACTCCAACTACCGGTGTGCCTCAACAGACTGAGTTGGTTGAGGTGGAGCAGGATAATTCTGTTGTGGAGCAAACAATTGTTGTAGCCAAGGATGTGAATGTGAACACGGCAAATACAGCAGGAGAAACCAATGGCAATCAGAAGCGTAATGTGGATGCAGCAAGCCCATCGCTGAGCATTTGCAGTGTACAATCGGTTGATTCGGGCAAGGGTTCCAGCCTGCCACATTCGGAGGCGACAACGCTCGTGAAGACCTCATATCGTTTCTACTTTCCCAATAGCCTAATTGGCCATTTGTATGGACGCAAACGGACATTCATCAATCAGATTAAGACAAAAACTTTAGCAAATGTGGTGCTAAGCAAGTATCGATATTCATCCGGTAAATTGCGCATCTGCACCATTGAGGGCACAGAGAATGAGATCGATGCCGCTTTGGCAATGATACGCCAACGTTTGCCAGCTAGACGCTATCCCAATTTCACAATGCAACGAATCCATTATGCGCTCCCGCAAACCGTAGTTCCTCTTTCAAATGAAAGCCTCTATAATCTACAAGTGAGTTTAAGCTTGAACAAATTAGATCTTTATCTGTGTAACAGATATATATTTATTATATATGGATTTACTGATATTTGGTATGAAAATTTAATTTATAATATGATTTCTTAAATCATTAATCTATGTCTAATTCAAAATGAAAAACTATTTTATAATTTTGGTAAATGTTGGCAAAAGTAATTCAATTTGAAACAAGACTTATCTAAGATTTATAGCATTTCGATTTATTTCGATAACAATCTATATATATATACATACAGCTGCGGTCAAAATAATAGTAGTAAATCCATGTTTTGATAAATGTTATAATATAGTTTAAAAAAATGTATTTAAACAAGCAATCAAAACTGAAGATAAGTAAGCTATAAAAAAATTAAAGTCCTTAAATCTAATCATTTACATATATATATATATATATATATTTGTTATTAAATTATTATTGAAATGTATCATTATAATAGTAGTGGAATAGTGAACTCAAATCTAGATATGATGGGTGGCTATATTTTATTATGCTTAGTAGTTGGAAAATAATTGTATTTTAAAACATTCTCAAATGAGAAACCAAACATTTTTTGTTTTGCCGAATTGAATTTTTCCCCCATATTGATGATTTAGAATAGGTCTCGAAAAATCGTATTTTTTTGAAATGCTTCGGGAAGCAGCACGACTATTATTTTAACCGCAAATGCATTAAGTCTGCACAAGTTTGATTTGCCGATTCTTGTCTGACATTTTGTACATACTGAAACTAACTAAAAAAAAAACAAATATTTTCATATGCATATGCACTTGTTAATTGTAGCTAAATCTGATCGAGGGCATCAACAATGATGTTGTGGTCAGCGCTGTGCTCTCTGGAAATCATGTGTTCATCCAGCATCCGTTGCATCCATCGCATCCATCGCTGCATGCTCTACAGAAGAGCATGTTCGTTAGCTATTCGACCATGGATTCACCACTATTGCCAAACATTGAGATTAGCGCCGTTTGTGTGATGCCCATCAATGGGGTTTGGTATCGTGTGCAGATTGTTGACACCGATGCCGAAGATGTGGAGCGTTGTCTAATCAAATTCTTGGACTTTGGTGGCTACATGAATGTCAGCTTTAGTGCATTGCGTCAAATTCGCACAGATTTTATGGCGTTGCCATTTCAGGCAACCGAATGCATACTGTCCAACATCGAGCCAATCGGTAAGTGAAGTGGTTAATGAATTCTCCATTTGTTACCAAAACATTACTCATTTACTAATTTGTTCATTTTTTCTACCTTTTGTATTTGGCTTAGATGATACATATTCGGCCGATGCGGCTGAAATCCTCAGCAAATTAACCAAAGGCATTGTCTTGCAAGCACAAGTCGCCGGCTACAATAGCCATAACATACCAGAAATCTATTTATTTGCTTCTCTAGGTCCAAATGTGAGTATAAAACAGACAGAGACAGAGACAGAGACAGAGATGGCGAGAGCTTGTCTGACATGGAGGGAGATGGGTGCATCTTGCATCTCATTCGGCTTTCATTAAATTTAATTATTTTATATCGCGAATAACTGTTTTTTAAATGTTTATATTTGTAAACATAATATTTAAACAATTTCATTTGTTTGTTATTGCCCATAATCATAACTGTAAATGATGTATCGTTATCAATATTTGTAACCAGTTAATATAACATCCAAACCGAGACTAAGCTTTGTATTTACTTCAGCTCAGTTGCTGTTGAAGTTCATAATTGAAACTTGATCAGCTAGTAAAGTAAATAAAATGCCTATTCTCTTTTTATTGTGTATATAACTAATCTATATTATTTTTATTATTGCAGAATATAATTTTTATCAATAAGGAACTCGTCGCTAGAAATCTCGCAAAATGGGTCGAGATGCCTGATTAACAGCCTTAATGAACATTATAACAATAATAACAACAAAAAGAAATTCAAAACAAACTATAGGAACTACAAAATCAACAAGAACAACTACAACTTTATCCTGAAATATCAAGAAAAGCAACAAAAACAACAACAACAACAACAACAACAACAACAACAACAACAACAACAACAGCAGCAGCAGCAGCAGCTGAAAATGCAGAAATGACCTTAACCCTTCGCCCCCAAATGGAGAAACACAAAAAATCAAAACAAATCAAAACAAAAATGTTGTAGAACGCGACTGAGCCCTAGAGCCCGTATTATATATATATATATATATTTGTTATATATATAAAAATTGTCTATATGAATACAAAAGAAAAACAAAACACACACATACATGTATACATGTAACACATTGTTAAAAAACACAAACGCACACACACACACACACACACTTCTAAACATGTAACACATTGTTAAAGCACACACACTCACACACATTAACACATCTAAACATGTAACACATTGTTAAAACACACACACACACGCACACCCACACACATTAACACATCTAAGCAATTTTATCGGTTGCATGCGCCTCTCTTCGATTTGTTTGTTGAGGTCTTGATCTGATCCATTTGCTGATCTCTCCCTAATAAAAAGGCAACTACTACTAACAAAACTAAACCAGTTAAATATGTTTAGGGGGATTCAACTGCTGCGTTAATCAGCTGTGTATGTTTGGGAATTTGCACTAAAGCAAAACGATGCAAACAAATTATCGGCAGTTGCATTTGGGACACACATACCTTTACACACACGCACATACCTTTACACACCCATACCTTCACACACACACACACCTTCCGCACACACACACACACACCACAAACACACACCACAAACACACACAAACAACAAACGAAACGCTTAAGATATTACCATACTCAGATAATAAGTAGTAATACTTAGTGTAAATACTTTTTTTTTTAAATATAAATATAAAAGGAGTCATGGCAAAAATAAACATATTAAAAAAGTCACTCTTAAATATCATAAAAGAAAAGAAAAAGAAAATTTATTATTTTTGTTGTTGAAATTTTTGACTTGAGCTATGTCAATTGTGTGTAAATAATTATATGAATCAATCTTTTGTTTTTGCACTGGCAATTATAAATTAAAATGGATGTGAAAGATCATTAAAGTTATCTTGATCAACTTAATGATTAAAGAATGGCATATTGTGTCTTTTACTACTTCAAAGTTGATGTACATTTTTCAGTCCAATTGCTGATCATATTACTCAACGCATGAATAGTACAATCATACTTCAAGAATGTGTACTATTTTAAGTAAAAAAACAAAACAAAACCTAAACTAACACGTTATATAAAAGACGATATATGCCGCCCCTTATAAGAAACAACAGCAAACTAACAGGCAATTCGACAGAAAAATGGACAAACAAACAAACAAAACATCTGCAGTTATGTAATCAGTTACTACTTTGCCTCACTCCCTACCTCCGTGCCCCCTTGAGTCCAGACCAGACCAATATATGCGTGTGTGCCATTGTTAAGAGCTTTGCCCTTGTTCCCCAAAACACATCCCCCCATGTGAGAAAGTTGCGCTATATCTAGAATTTCAGGCAGTCATGTAAATACCACAAAAAAAAAAAAAAACCAATTAGCAACAACAACTAAAGCAATTTTACATAAGCAACACAATATTTGTTTACAAACTAGCATTATGCATATATATATATATATATATAGAGTCTATATATATAGGTACTAGAAATGGTAATTGTTTATCTTAAACTCTGCTCTCTGCAGTTGGCAGTTTATAGAGTTTATTGATAAAAACAAATATTAAGTTTAATATATAACATGCCTTTTGTAAATGTATTTCAAAACAACCAACATATTTTTCTCTATTGCAAAAAGAAAGAAATGAAAGCTGACAAACGGATGTTGCAAGAACATAAATCCGCAAAATATGTATAGATCAAATGAATGATGTGCTATGAGTTGAGTAACATTAACATGATTATGCACGATGTGTGTCTTTATCGCAGAAAAGCAACAATTTTAGACGTGTTTTATATAAAATAAGCGTTGCATATGTTTATCACAACAAATAACAAAAACACACATTCAGACAACTACACATACATCTAGCATACACCGACTCCCCTTTAAAAACAAAACAAAAAAGATATTTATTTAAAAAAAAAAACAATTTTTTTGTATTTTAAATTGCTAAATAAATTCGTTTGCCAAAAGGCTAATTAAGGTTTTAGTAAAAAGAAAATGTACAAGTGATGATATTTTTACATACATACAATATACATGTGTATTTATATGCATATATATTTATAAATATATATAGATATATATATATATATATATATTTCAACTTATGAGACTTGACGTATCATTTTGTTTTTATTCTAATTCCTTATCTACATTTTCGTTTTTCATTTTTAATTTGTGAGTTTATTTTCTCCTCCTCCTTCCCCTCCCTCATATCCCATTCGTTTCTTTTTTCTCGCAGTGCAGCGAGTTCAGTTTAGAGTTTCCCTCGCAAAACACAACAAAAAAAATACAACAAAAAAACCGAAAAAAAACTTGAAAAAGCAAAAAAAAATAAAAAAAAACGGAAAAAATTGTAGTGCAAATTTTGTAGAAATGTAAAAATGCGGCGCTATTTGATTATTGTTTTTTATTGTCTGATTTTAAATACAGTTTATACTTATTATCTAGCTTATATACATACATACTTCTATGTAGCATATAAATTACATATTACTTATAATGATTACAATTATGATTATGATTATCATTATTATTATAAATATACGCAAGTTGTCAACTTTTAAGTGTCTTAATTTCTCGATGTAAAAATGTTCACTTGTACAATTGTTGATAACTGATTAACTGACATATATTCGCACTCTCTCTCACACACACACACACACACACACATTCAAACTGTTACAAACAAATAAAATAACAAATACAAAACACTTACACAGACACTAGCACGCTCACTAACACATACACTAACACTCACACACGACACTCAGTCACACCCACACAAACTGACATGCATAATAACATGATTGAGCACACATTAAAACTAAATTTAACGTCTAGTTATTGTGTTATTATTCTACTTGATTTATTTTTTTTTTCGTTCTTTAATTTAGTAATGCTGAGACGATAAATACAAAATAAGAATTAATTTATAGACACATTGAAATGAAAATAATTTACAAAACTTAGCTATTAACTAAATATATAATAAAAATGCAACTATATTAAAAATAAAAACTACTGAAAATCAACTTTCTCTCTTTTTATCAGTCGTGTGCCCTCCAGGACACCACCTTTAACTGACTTACTTTGTTACCAATTGTACAAAACCGTTTCTGCTTCGATATCTTACTGGGACTTGTAGTTTCTAAGAGAAATGAGTCTGCATGTTTTCTTTAATGGTTCTGGCTAACGAGCAATTATAAATGAATCAAATTTATGACAGGCACATAGCATTTCCTATAAACAGTGGAAATATATCTACACATATTTATACTTTTGATAACCTTAGTATTTCGTGGACAGTGTCAACTTTATATGCGTTATAAAACTCGTTATCGACTTCTTGCGTAAGTTAATTGCGTTTTTGCCCGCGACTGGGTCGCGGTACTTTTTATGATCGGCATGAGGACTTCAATTGCTAAGCAATATTCTAAATGTGTATTGGTACTTGATTCTTGATTCCAACTTTATTGGACACGATTATTATCCGATTACTTTATCACATGGCTCCTATAAGAACAATGAGTGGAAAATTGAATTAGTCCGTAAATCAAATGATTAATTTGTATATAATCTATTCAGTTTCCTCTTCAAAAAAAACAATCAACAACTTCTTTAACTTTTGTTTTATATGTTTCCCATCAAAATTGATATTGTTTAATAAAATGTAAAGTCATTCAAGAAGTACTTGCTATCTATGATTAAGTTCATTTACTGTTTTTTTTCGGAATTGAAAAATTGAGATAACTAATGTGGATTTAATGGGATATATGCGAGTTAAGGATACCCGTGCATTTGTATTTGATGATCAAATGAGGTCGATAATTATCTTAGTTTCATTTGATCTTGAGGAAATGCATCAATCCCTACATTATTATTATTTTATCTTTGGCTATAGGGTATATAGTAGTTAATGATACCCGCGCATTTGTACTTAATGCGGAAATACGTCAATTCACGCTTTTGCTGTGATGCTTACTTTTGAGTGCTTTCAATAATCCTAATCATAGCTGTTTGAAGAGCTCTGCCATTTGCTCCATCTGCTGCTCTCCCCCGCTGCCTCTGGCTGTCTGGCTCATTAACACTTGCATATATACGCACGATTAGAACACGAAGTTCTGTTTCCATATCTCGCATACCCAAATTGTTGCTGCGTATGCTGATGGATGATTAAACGCCTTTTAAACGCCAACTGTATTTATACCCTAACCTGACTTACCTGAGCACATCGACTTGGAAAAAATTTGAAAAAAAAATAAAAAACTAAAAACAATGGCTGTAATTATGGATAATTTGAAGTACGAGTTGTGAGGTGTTTATGGAAAATTGTGTAAAATACTTTTTTGTTGTTTTTCCTAAACCTGTTAAAATAGTTAAACCAAAGTTCAATTTACTCTCATCATACATATATTGCACGTTAATTAATTAATTTTTAATTAACACTTTATGTGGAATATTTTCATCAACTTTATATGCGATATAAACGGTATATATAGTTATTCTTATTATAAATATAAATATAAATAAGATGTAAATATATATTTTTATCCACGTGATGTATGATAATTCAAACCGATTTTGGCTTTAAAGAGAGATAGAGAGAGAGGAGAGAGAGGAGAGAGAGAGAGGGGAGAGAGAGAGAGAGAGAGAGAGAGAAAAGAGAATAAGCATTCCAGGTTTTGAGTTTTGAGAACATTCGAAATTGCTGAACTTGAGAAAAGCAATACGCAAGAAGCAATGAGCAACTTTCTGAGTACGGACTTCATTTTTTGCTTTGATGTACTCGCACCTGTTGCCACACTGTGCCGTTGTACCTGTTGATTCGAGTTGCAGTACGCTTGTTTGGCTCGGTTTGCCGTTTTTAGTTAGTCGTTGTGTGGATGGTTCTTAAAGCGCTCAAAGCTTACCGCTGGTTCAGTTCTAGCCGTGGCATTCACGGCAACACAACTCAACTCGCGACTCCGGCCATTGTTTAAGCGACTCAACATTAATGAGACTCATTAAACAAATAACGATCATTTGAACAGTTATTATTTACGCTGCGCTTGTAATTCATTTCCATTCCAACAAGTTGCTAATTTTGTATAAATTATTAAACAAATTTTTTTTATTTTTTTTGTTTTATTTTGCTTTGCTATTTTATTTATTGTGCGGTAGTGCATGAAAAAATACAATAAAAATATAAAAACTAAACACCTTGCAACATGGAATTAAAGACAATGCCACAGAACGGGGCCAATAATGGTAGTCCACAAGGCAACACCAACACCAACAC
This sequence comes from Drosophila conformis, assembly GCA_035041375.1. NCBI lineage: Eukaryota > Metazoa > Arthropoda > Insecta > Diptera > Drosophilidae > Drosophila > Drosophila conformis. The sequence continues at coordinate 9,713,686 of JAWNLE010001151.1, forward strand.
TAACACCAACAACAACAACACTAACGACAGCAGCAACAACAACAAGACAGATGTGAGTACCAGTTCCAGTTGCAGTTCCGCATACCTTATGAACACAAATACTTTCCGTGCCCCTGTCCACCTCTCCTTACTATCGCTGCATTTTAATAGCACCGCGTTAAACTGAACTTCTGAGCGTAGGCGGTACTATCCGCTAGGGGACATCCCAAACTCTCGAAGCTCAGGGGATTACCTTCGATATGTATTAGTTTTACATACATAAAACAATCAAACAATAAATAAATGAAAAAAAGTACATTCAATGAAACGAAATTATTTGAAACTGAACAAAGGAAAACCAAATTTACCCTTGAAACTCAAAAGAAGCTTAGTGTTGCATTACTCTCTAAGCTCCAAATTTGGAACTGAGATCTTAGGTTCCCTTCTCTAAGTACGCCCATGAACTCAAGTTCTAGTTAATTGAACTGTCTCGCACCATTTAAGTGATTGAATATTACGGGTTGAGTACAAATGAAGTAAGTGGCAAAAAAAAAAACATCTACTCAGAGATTGTTAAAACCGATATTTTAAAAATATATACAGACATGCATATATATATACTAAGTGAACGATAAAAGCAAGTTTACAGTGCAAATGTCTTTCAGCCAGTGAACGATTTTATTGGCTGACATATAATGTGCCAAAAGGCAACTTATCTGGCACGAATCAACAACATGGAGGAAATGATCACAAGCAATTGTTAGCCCTACTAGCAACAATAATAAAATACAAAATAAAAAGTCAGATGTATGTATGTCTAACGACCGGTGACAGAGAAAGGGAATAAAGATTTGTTCCTAGTTAATTACTTCGATGCACGAGATAGTACTACTATGACAGGGTGATTCCTCAAGTCACGATGTAACGATTGTAAATTATTTTTGTATTTTATTTATGTAGTCTGTAACATCATAATGACAGTACATCTATTTTTAGCTTAAGCCGAGCTATCTATATGTATATATAGTTCGATTTGGGTTTTGCGATGAGATCATTTAGTTTGTTTCCCATTGTGAGTTATGAAAGTTGTAAATAAATCTTAGGGTTAGTTTCCTTAGTTCTTTGTGTATGAGACATAAATTTCGATTGTATCTGTAATGAGAACATTTGAATCGATTGTATCTGTAATGAGAACATTTGAAGTTTCTTTTATCTACGCTTTCAGTCCGTTTATCTATGTAGATCGCGGGAGATCTTTATGGATACTCACTTAAATTTCAATTATCACGAGACATATCAAACTGTTGTTATCTATGTGGATCATGGAGATTTTGTCGGGTGTAGATCAACACAAATATCGAGTTTTGCAAAGTGTATTGACAAATGAAACGCGATTATGGTTATGGCATTCAGTAAAATATAATGTAGTGCAATCTTTTTTAGATACAGTGGCGGACACCTTATTTGGCCAAGTGTCAAAGAAGAAAAGTAATTGGCTGCCATAAGCTAACCATTCATTATTTTTCAGAAATTCCAAAGACCGATGGTAGGTACATATATTAACCACCAATATGAATGGATGACCCTAATACACTGGAGTTTCCCCACCCGCTAGCTAGAGTTATGTAAAAAAGGACCCTATTTTGAGGGGACAACTTATTTGGCCAGGTACATTGTGGACACCTGGGTGCCATAAAACCCGGATTTTTTTACCCAAAGTTGAGTATTTTCTGTATAAATAGACCAATCCTTCATAGTCAGTTTAGTTTTATCCTGCATATCGGGTGCAATAAGCCAAAAAGGACTATGGACAAACAGACTACCATTGCACAACGGAAACTCATCCTGGAACACTTCCAAAACGGATATTCACATCGCCAAATAGCTGAAATGGTCAATCTGAGCAACTCAACTGTGTATAACATCATTCGACGCTTCGTCGAAGCAAATCGGATTGAGGGCAAGGGCAGAAAGGCACCAAACAAGATTTTCACCGAAGAGGAGGAGCGAAGGATCATCAGGAAAATACAAGGAAATCCCAAGCTATCGGCTCCAAAAGTGGCTCAACAGGTGCAGGATGAAATGGGGAAAAAGTGCTGTGTGGAAACTGTGTGAAGGTTTCTGCTCAAACTTTGACTTTAATGCCCGAGTACCGCGGAATAAGCCCTTTATAAGCGTTCAAAATAAAGGGACTTGGATGACGTTCGTCAAAAACCACTTGGACAAGGATTTGGAGTTCTGGAACACAGTCATATTTGCATATGAGTCCAAATTCACCATTTTTGACTCGGACGGACGGACTTATGTGTGGCGACAGTCCAATACTGACCTGAATCCCAAACACGTAAAGGCAACAGTCAAGCACGGAGGAGGAAGTGTCATGGTCTGGGCATGTATCTCGGCAGCCGGCGTCAGGAATTTGGTGTTCATCGAGACAACAATGGACAAGAATGTATACCTCGACTTACTAAAGGAAAATTTACTCCAAAGTGCCGAGAAGGTAGGAGTCCGACGTACTTTCCGGTTCAACCAGGACAACGATCCCAAGCATAAGGCCAAGATAGTACATTCCTGGCTCATCAGGAACTGCCCCCACATGATAATTCCGCCGGCCCAGTCTCCAGATTTAAATGTTATTGAGAATTTGTGGGCTCTGCTGGAAAATAACATCCGGAAACACAGCATATCCAGCAAAGAAGGCCTCAAAACTGCTCTGCGGGATGAGTGGAGCAGAATCAGCCCAGAAGCTACCAGGAAGGTGATATCTTCCATGAATAATAGGTTAAGGGAAGTGGTTAAGGCTAAAGGATATCATACTAAGTATTAACATCTTTATTTAAGTTTTTATACTCGAAATATATTATTTTATTTATACCTGGCCAAATAAGTTGTCCCCTCAAAATAGGGTACTTTTTTACATAACTCTACCTAGCGGGTGGGGAAACCCCAGTGTATTAGGGTCATCCATTCATATTGGTGGTTAATATATGTACCTACCATCGGTCTTTGGAATTTCTGAAAAATAATGAATGGTTAGCTTATGGCAGCCAATTACTTTTCTTCTTTGACACTTGGCCAAATAAGGTGTCCGCCACTGTATATGTTGTACACGTTTTTCCGAACAACTCGTTTAACATTTATCTGTACATTCAACTTCAATAAAAACAAATTCGTACACTTTTGTTTTTATTTACTGTCTGGTTTCTTTTTATTTGGGCTTCTTTCGTTCCGCTGAGTCCCTTCACTTTTTCAGATAATGCGTGTGATAAGGAGACAGGGGTATCTGTATCTGATATTTGTATTTTAACAGACTGTCTGGAAAATACTTAAAAGCTGAACAAACAATTATTGCACATTATAATTAAGACAACTTGTGTGATTAAGAAATGTTAAGTATTTTATAAATATGCATGTACAGTTATATATGTACATACATAAATACACAATATATATGTATATATAATAATAACAAAAAAGTTCGATCAGATGCAATATATTTTCTTTAAGTTGAACAAACATAAAATGTATCTATGAATATAATTACATTTATTTTGCAATGATCTATTTGTAATGAGTGTGCGATATCTGCGATCGGAAAGATCAAAGATCAATGTTTCTGAACCAGGGTGTCAAAACGGATCGAATTCCAAAACCGGTTCTGGGATGTAAAATTCAAAGATGTCAAGTAAAGTAAATATTGTATTTTTTTTATATATATATTTTATCGGCTCCAGGGGTTTCAATCGGCAAGGTTGACGTTCCTGTTCCGGTTCCGGTTCCTGTGTGACACCCTTCTTTCAATTATTATTTGTGCATCATTTAGTGGGCTGCTGAGCCGTTGCTTGAGTCATCAACTGGTTTTCAGATGGCTAATGATATGCAAATGTTAAGCCATATCGCTGATATAATGAGCAACTGCATATCGATTGGGGGTTTTACACTTTTGCACTGTCATAAGAGCGTTGGTTCATTCATCAGAATCTTGTTTATTTATATATTTTATTTTTCCCAACCGATTTGATTGTTGCCGACATTTACATTTACATGTGCTGTAAGCAGGCCCTGGGTTTAATCAGACCCAAGTGAGATTCGCATTGTGAATGCGAATAAGTCGCGTGCAATATTCAAATTAAGTGCTTGGTGTAATTACCCAGCATTTGTCACAGGTACGCTGCATTTTAACCAAGTTGATGTCAATTACTGGTTTACTTTATTTCCTTATTGTTTTTTTTTTGTTTGATTCGGGTTCGTTGATTCCTTGGCGTTCGGATTCTGATATAATTTTCATCATGGCCCAAGTTGACTAATTGTCACGCGCTGGCAAAAAAACAATTGTTATCTTATCCGATATCATAAATCCAATTTCTCAATAATTAACACAATAAAATAATTGTTATATATGCCCAATACAATGCACTGAATGCCATCATAGTCAACAAGTGTATATCTGCCGAGATGTGGTTAGTCAAAGTTCATATTTTGTTGCGGTGTTCTATATATACATACATTGTGTGTATTTGCATACAGATGTATGTATGTGTGCATTTTCAACTATGTGACATCATTTTTAATTTGATCAGATGAGTAACGTGATAAACGGTAAATTTATCTGTAGACGAGAAAAGTCATATATGGTTGCTAGCGGAACATTCTTTAGGGTTGTTATATTAATCGAATGAGAGCTCGACTTGTAGTTACCCTGTGACCCGGTCTTAGCTATTGCAATCCACACCGTCTGGCTGTTGATGCTGATCAAAATGTATTTACCCAACATTTTTTTGATCTTAATTCTTGGCTAAGGTTAAACAGAAGTAAGCTCTATTTGAGTGCAAGGTTATCTAAACTTGAGTATGCAAGCATATGTATTATATCTGCCTGTGTTTGTGTACGAAATGTTTGAACATTTTCAAACATCTTGTCACTGTCGGATAGTATGATAAACATATGTGTTATGGGTTATCTAGTTCGTTTTCGCAGCATTGCCAACTTGGAACTCGAAACAGGTTTGTCAAATTTCAACATTGCGCACTGTTATTCCGTGTGTTTGTTGTGCTCAAATATTTACTGTATGCTCGGGAATTATGTGTAAACATCAAAACGATAAATAAAACAAAAAATAATACAATGTCTGCGTACACATTGTTATCATCCAAGTATTTTGCGGACGATTGACATTTCGATGACTGTCTTTGCTGACATGATGACAACAATTCTCTAAAAGAAATGGGAACATTTTCGTCAGCTTATCAATATATTTTGTACTTGGAATATACATATATTGTTATAAGGTTTTTGATATCTGTGTCAAGCGTCAAGTACTAATTAGGGCTATGAGCGGTCCTTGGACATTGAAATGGTGCTGTTGTCGTCCTTCGACTGAAATTGTCCAACAAAAACGGATGGTTCTTCGGAGTCATCGAACCTTACCTTACCAATGAATGGATGGAGTTGGTCCCACAGAGTTAGTTCTCCAAAAGCTATCTTGTTACTATATACTATAGATTACATACATACATAATTCGCCTAAGTTATGAATGAATATTTCATGTATTTTCAATTTAAACTCTGAAATTGAAGTCGAAAATAGTTTCGATTATTCATTAAATTTTACATAATAGTTAAGACTATTCCACTATATTAACTATTACTCAAATATTTCTCATTATTTAATAGAATAATGAGAAGGAGGCGCAAAAAAAGGATGAGGATCGCACCAATTGGTCCAATGGCTTGGAATTTTTAATGTCATGCATAGCGGTATCTGTGGGCTTGGGCAATATCTGGCGTTTCCCATTTACGGCATATGAGAATGGAGGCGGTGCATTTCTAATACCATATCTTATAGTGCTCTTTCTGATTGGTAAGTATATATATATGAATTTATATATGTATATATACAGCACTTATAAGCACTTAGGTGTATATTCTTATACTTTCATATTTAAGCTAATGCTACATTTATATTCTCAGGAAAGCCCATGTATTATATGGAAATGATAATGGGCCAGTTCACGAGCAAAGGCACCGTCAAGATCTGGTCCATATGCCCCTCATTTTTGGGTGTCGGCTATGGTCAGGCCGTTTCCACCACCTGCATTATAACCTACTATTCATCGCTGTTGGCCTTAACCCTCTACTATCTGGCTGTTTCGTTCCAATCGGAGTTGCCGTGGGCCACTTGCCAGGATTCTTGGATAAATTGTGTGAATTCCAAGCCAGCCGAAATTTTGGAAGCTATGCTGACTAACGGTAGTTCGGCATTAACTCTAGCTGCTGAAACGCCAGCCAAGCTGCACAGTAGCTCGGAACTTTATTTTCTGTGAGTAAGAACAGAATCAAAAATGATGCCATCTTCAGTTTTAAAAAATCACATTCTGAAAACAATCAAAATTATAATGACTTTTGAATTTATTCACAGTAATGTGGTTATCAAAGAGAAGGCGGATATATCGGATGGCATAGGCACACCAAGTTGGAAGCTAACGCTTGCTCTATTCGTTGCGTGGGTTGTCATTTTTCTGGTGATAATGCGTGGTGTTAAGAGCTCCGGCAAGGCAGCTTATTTCCTGGCCCTATTTCCCTATGTGGTGCTCTTAATTTTGCTGGTTCGCGCTGTCACCTTGGAGGGCGCTTCCGATGGCATCATTTTCTTTCTGGAGCCCCAATGGGATGAACTGCTGAATCCCACCGTCTGGAAGGAGGCTGTTGTCCAGTGCTTTTTCTCGCTGGCCGTCGGCAGTGGACCGATTGTTATGTTTTCCTCCTATAATCGCTTCGAGCATCCCATTTACAGGTGTGTAGAGAAATGAAGTTATCCAACATTAATTATTATAATTAATATTATTATTAATATGTGCTTATAGGGATGCGATGATCGTGACCACTTTGGATACCCTAACTAGTCTGTTGGGTGGCATTACTATATTTGCTATACTCGGAAATTTGGCGCACAATCTGAAAGCGGACAATATAAGGGATGTGGTGCGAAGTGGTACTGGTTTGGCATTCATTTCCTATCCGGATGCCATTTCGAAGTTTAATGCGGTGCCACAGCTTTTTGCCGCACTTTTCTTCTTCATGCTGTTCGTTTTGGGCATTGGATCGATTGTGGCGCTGCAGAGCACGATTGTGACCATTATCTGTGATCAGTTCAAGATTAAGTATTGGAAGGTCGCCCTGGCAACATCCATTTGTGGTTTTCTCATGGGTCTGGTCTACGTAACACCGGTAAGCTTTGCATTTTTTTTTTTTTTTTAACTTTGAACTGTTGTTCAAGTTTCATTTTGGCAATAGGGTGGTCAATGGATCTTAACCCTGGTGGACTTCTATGGTGGCACTTATGTGGTCTTCTTTTTGGCCATCTTTGAGCTGATCGGCATTATTTGGATATATGGTAAGCTATGGAAGCGATATGAATGCCACATAACCTCTACTGAAAGAATCACTGTCTTTCTTCCGCTTTGGCATAATATTATTGTATCTGCAAAGAATAATCTACATTAACTAACTTAAATTGTCAATATCTTCAAGGCTTACAAAACTTTTGCGATGACATCGAATTTATGTCGCATAGAAAGGTATCCTTGTACTGGCGTTCATGTTGGTTCTTCTTCACACCAGTTATGATGATTGTAATTTTCGTGTATTCCATGGCCACGATAGAGCCCATCAAGTACAGCGATACATACTTTCCTGTTGCGGGAGATGGTAAGCGTTAACTTGTCGAACACACAATTTAAGTATATTTTTATATTTATTATATTATTAATATTCCTTAGTTGCTGGTTGGGTGCTCTTTGCTATAGGCGCTTCACAATTTCCACTCTGGGGCTGGTGGTATGTTCACAACCATAGGGATGGCAACTTTGCTAAGGTAAGTTAAAATTATTTATATTTCGAAAAATGCCTTATATATATACTGTACATTTTTATAGAGTTTCTTGGCTTCAATGAAGCCCAGCCAGAAGTGGGGACCAGCTAATCCGGAAACTCGACGCGATTGGCTACTGTTCAAGAGCGACTTGGCGGCGAAAAGGGCTGTTCAAGCGAAATCGAATAAGATGGGTTTCTTCCGGCAAAAGCTGTATAATGTGTGTGGCTGTAGCACATAGTATGAAACGGAAATGAATCATGTCGTATTCATTTATATATCTATATATATATAGTATTATATGCCCTAGTTGTACATCAGTTCCAGCTTCCAAAGGCTCTGCTATAGATTAACAAAAATTATTATTATTATTATTATTTTTTTGTATTGAAATTTTAGTGGTACCGCACAAAATTCAACTCTGAAATCCCTACTTTGGATCAAGAACAATTTAAGTGCTTAGATAGCTGTTGGTCCTTTAAATCTAATGCACAGCGTTAATCGAATTTTCCGAACTAAAGTCCATCCAATATAAAAAAAAACTATAAAAAAATTGCTCGATATTTTGCTTTAACCGGGATTTGTTGTAGTTTGAGAGAAAACCAGGATTTATTAAGTAGTTCAATCGCCTCTTTGCTCCTGAAAGTATGCTTCAATTTGGTTCAGCTTTATAAACATGGCCAAGATTTTTTATACTCTGAACAAGTTGAAAATGGGTAGAAAGAGTTTAATGGTCTTGTGTCAATTTGCATATGGAACACACAGAAGGGAGCACCCTTGACCTCATAGGGTTTACATATAAATATATATATTATTGATCAGGATCAATACGATACAGCCATGCCCGTCTGTCCGTCCGTTCCTTCGTCTGTTCTCATATATCACGCGCCTCGACTACAGCATTGCACTTCTTGAAACTTTTAATGAATAACAGTTGTAGATTTTTTCATACAAAGCCCTTTATTATTTTAAAATTTGTTCAATTTTTCGTCATTAATTAATAATTTACATTTTACTTAATGTTTCCTTCAATTTTGTTAGATTTTTGTTTGCTTGTAATTTTCATTTCCTTATCATTTCATTTTTTTTTTTTAAATTAGTTTTTGTCCATTTGTTTGCTTTCAGTGTGTACATTATAACAGTACATCAATTGATTTATGTAATGGTAAATTTGCTATAAATAGGGGGAATTCTTACGAGGTAAATGCTTAATGAGCAAAAAAAAAAAAAATCAGATCAGTTTATACTACATACATATATGTATACAAAATAACAAATCGTAAATCTAATAAACATTCTTAAAATTCATATCCCAAATACAATATATATATCTTTTTTTTTTTAAGTAATTGTTGTTGTTTTTTTTTTTCTTTTTTTTTTTTAAATTTATATGTTGTTTTACTTTGTGTACATTTTTGAAATAAACGCAAATGGATTCCTTTTAAATCGTGTTTATCTTTCGACATTAAATCATTTTATGCATTTAAGGACTATATTTTAAAATTCTTGTTAATTTCTAATTGTAGTCTGTTTGTCTGTGGGTGTGTGTGTGTGTGTGTGTGTGGGTGTATGTGTGTGTGTGTGTGTGTGTGTATGTGTATCCGTTGTGAAAGTGTGTGTATTTTGTATTGTGTTGGGTTTTTATTTAATTTTTTTTTTAAACCGTAAAATACTAATTTAGCAAATGTAGGCACCCTAAATATTAAAGCTTTTGCAAAACACGGTTCCTCGATAAGATATATAACAATATTAATTTAAATATAATATACCGTTAATTCAAAATAAACTATTTTTTTTTAGCCACTGAATTGTATGTAAATTACTTATTTTTTGTTTTATATATATTTTGCTTTCATTTCTTTTAGAAACTTTTCGGTTTTTTTTTTTTTTTTGGTTTTCTTATTCATTATTTTTTTATTTTTATCTTTTAACTTAGTTATTTTTGTTGTTTAAAGTTTGGATTAGTTAATTTTTGTTCTTCATCTTCATTTACTTAATCTGCTCGCTTTTCGTTATGGTATAATAAAAATTGTTTCGCATTTCTTCAATTTATTATTTATCCGTTTGGTTTTTGTATTTATTGTTTAGTTTAACATAATTGTTTATGCTTAATAAATTGGTCTTTGCTTCGGCTTCCGTTCAACTACTGAATACATTACTATAATACATGTAAAGTCAAATATGATCTTGTAGTGTATTTCTTATCATTTTTTTTTTATTTTTTTTTTATTATTTTTTTTTTTTCGCTTGGTATATAGTATAGTATATGTATAGTATATAGTATGTTGTTGTTGTTGTTGTTTTTAGACCGCCTTTACATGTATATATTGTATATAGTATGTGTAACCCATTTTATAGTTGTATTTTGTTTTTTGGTTGTTGTTTTGTTTTGTTTTCTCATTTAAGTGTTGACTACACACCATGCCGTTTAGGCCGGATTTCTATTTTAGTTTTAAACATCTTTTGTATGTCGCTGTCGCTGTTTAACCATGCTGTTTAACTGTACAGTGTAAATACATATACCAAAATGTTATTTGCTAGTTTCTGGTTGTTCTTGTTCTTTATCTAATCGTTTTCTGTAGTTTGGATTTTAGTATCTTTGCGTTATTTTGTTGAACTCAGTTAGCTAGAAATATGTGCAAACTGAAGCTGTGCAACACTTTGTGATTTTCGTAGTACTCCATGTGTAGTATTACGTTTCGCTGTTCAGAAGAACACACACACACACACACACGCACATACAATACAAGTAGAATACACAAATGGAACACATCCTCAATACATACATACATTTTCAAAGAAATGCACTGTGCACAGTGGGCCCGAAGAAATATATATATACTATATATAATTAAAACCAAAATTCATTTCGTTAAAAAGACTGCCTCAGTACAAAGAAAAAAACGGCACTATAAATGTTTAAGTAAGTCTAAATATATATATATATATATCTAAAAGTGTTTCTATTGAAGATTTTGAACATTTTACTTTGATTTTAATGCACACGTTTCCCGTTGCCCTTGAACCACTGTGCACACTACTGTGCGCCTAACAAAATTGCGTGGATCCTATTCTATTGATGTCATCGACTAGGTGTAGCAGCAGCCATGGCATATAGTACATGTAGTGTGTATGTGTGTAAATATTGTTAAATGTTTTTTTTGGTTTTGATTTAGGCATCAGTTAAAGGATTTTCTTTTTGGTTGTGTATAATTAAGACCTGTCTTTTAATTTCGGTCCCTCATATCAAAGTTTTTTTTTGTTGTTTTTTTTTTGTCTTTTTTTTTGTTGTTGGTTTTTTTTACTCTCATTATACCTTTGTTTTGTTTTAGTTTAAGATATTGTGTCAAGGAAACCAGTTCAAACGGCAAAAAATGTTCTTGGTATCATTTATGTAAAAGTTCGGTTCTTGTTGTTCTTGTTGTAGTTTTGTTGGAGTGTTGAAACCCAAATATGCATTTTAGTACATAACATTAAAGCTGGGCGAATTTCATATATAGAGTTCCTCATTTTAATTTTCTCTTTGTTTTTTTGTGTGTGTGCGTGTGTGTTTCTTTATTACATCGATTTTGTGTTCTTTGTCCACCGTGTTCGTTTGATGTATGTATGTATGCGTGTGTGTGTGTGTGTGTGTGTGTGTGTGTGTTTTATTGTGATAAAGCTATTTTGACAGCAGTCTTGAACGTTCATTTCAATTTAAATATTCAATATTATATAAATAGGTATACATTCTTAAGGTTTTTTTTAGGCTTTTCTTTCTTAGTTTGGTATTTCTAGGTATTATTTTTGTATTTTCTATATTTCCGAATAATTGATGATGCTATCTTTGGACTCACTGCAATTGAGAATATATTTAATTTTGGTTTAGAATTCGCATTAAGTGTCAGCTAATTATGTGGTAGTACATATGTACATATATATCAATCTACAGACAGGGTAACATGGGCTTGTTATGTCGTTGAAGATTCGGTACTTTGACACAGATCGAAAAAATGGGTTGTGGCTCTGGGGAATTATGCGCTTTAACTGGCATTAAATGTTTATATGCTATGCTAATTTAATGAGCATTTTCAAATGTTCAAAAGCGTAAGATGCCAGATCGATGAACTAAGAGATGGGTGGATTAAAGACAGCGTGAACGTTACTTGGAACGTTGTGAGGGATTGCAACGAATGGGGAACACAGCTATAATCGGAGTGGATACTAATTGGAATGTTTTCACTACCAAAAGTGTGTGAGGGTTTTAATTGACGCGCTTGCGACATGTGTCAAACATATGGAGATCGAATTAATGCATTTTGAGTAGCTTTGTTGCAAGGTGCTTTGCATGGTTGTCACATTCTGTTAATCATTTTGGGGTCCCTGCTTGTGCGGCGGCAACTTGGCATGTTCGATTGGGGAATTCAGTTGTATAACTTTGTTGAACTTGTATTTTTTTGTTGCTTTTTTCTGTTTTTTTTTTTTTTTTTTTTTTGTTTTGATTTACGACATGCCTAAAAACTTTTTGCAGCTATGCGTTTCATTCATTTTTGTTTCTCATTTTATTTATATCTATTAAAAAAAATTAACTTCGATGCTCTCAGTTAATACTTTCTATATAGTATGTCTATGCATTTCCTTTTAGAATCTTTAGAAAACTTACGTAGCTCGGCCACTCTGCTATTAACTACAATTATTATAATATTTTTTTTTTTAATTTTGGTTTTCTTTTCTTTCTTATTTATTATTACATCTAATCTTTGTATATTTAAGTGAATTAGTTTTGTTTTTTTATTTGGTATTTAAATATATTACAAAATTTCAATTAAAATTGTTCCTTTAGGGGGGTTTTTTTTTTTTGGTTTTTCTTTAGTGTTTTTTTTATCTCGTACCTCTCTCAAAAGCTAGTCAGGTTCTTAATTGAGTTTATTAATCTTGGTTTTTAGTTCTTTTGGGTTTACATTTTAAATTTCATTTTTGGTATATTCGCATTTTATAAAATGTTATACGTTAAAGCCAGGATTAGTATTTAGTATGTATGTATATGTGGTATAGCATTGGTTTTTGTTTATAGACAACAACATTTAAGTTGAACTTAGATGATTCCTTTAGGCTTGTAACATACATACAACAATTTGAATACTCGTATAAACATATTTTTGCTGTTTACCTATTTGCACCAGAATACAACTAAACATACGCACACACACACACACACACACACACATGAGCATACTCTTGGGACTTTTGGGGACTATGTAAATACCAAGTCTGCAAACCAGGTGAAAGTTTGATGGAGCTACTATGCTATCCGTACTATTATACATATTATATGTGTATAAGGTTGAAGGTAGGAATTATTTTCGGAGCTATGGAGGCAGCAGCATTTTCTGTTGATATGCCTAATATTCGTTTAATAGAGCCCACATACCCAAAATTTGCCGTCTCCAGCCTCACAAAAATACAGGGACAAAGGACATGGATTTATCTGTTAATACTATACAAAAAAAACCATATAGTGTGTATTATGTTCTTCCAAATATCGGATATGCCTATTTCTCAATTGCTAAATTGTACTTGAAGGATTGTAGACTTGGTATTTTTTTTTGTTGTTGTTGGGAATTTAGCTCTCTATGAAACAAGCACTCAAACTAGTTGCTAAGTGTTACTGTATGGTTATTGCTTGTTGCTCTATCCTGCAGTTGAATGTGAGAGGATCTGTTGATTTGATCATTCATTGAGTCACACACAAATGTTATTTGCTATGCTTTGTAGTTTAATTTCAATTACACTAGATAGTTTTTTGAAAATTACCATTAATATCTTATGCTAGAAAAAAAAATATACCTTCTTGTATATATACATACATATATATATATATATATATACAGAGACATCTGAATGCATATATCTATATATATATATATATGTATACAAATATGTATATGTATATATATATATATGTGTGTGTATATATATATGTGTATATATATACATGTACATACATATATATAAATATATACATATGTATATATGCTAACGTTTGACTTTTGTTTTTCTCATTTCGAAGAGGCTTATTTACAAAAGGCCGATTTCGAAATTAGACTTGTAGAATTACTAATATTACTATTACTTGTGTTATTATTACTATTACTACTATTATTGCATACACGTTCTCTCTTCCTAGTAAACTTATTCTCTGTAATCTTTTTTGGGGCATTCGTTGCCGTTGCCGTCGACGTCGTCGTCGTCGTCGTCGCGGTGGCATCGCTGTCGATGTTTGTTGTTATCGATTCCGTCTGCGAAATTCCCGCTGTTATCGCTTGGATCCTTGAACTGCTCCTGTTCGTAATCATTCCGGACTCGGCATCCTCCAATATAGCTGGTATATTCTCAACGATGCGATAATGCGAATGCTGACGCGAATGCGGGTGCGGATGCGGATGTGACTGCAGATACGAGTACGGCTGATGAAAATCTGTCAGTTCAAAGAGCTGTTCCTTTTCCGGAGACGACGATGGTGAATGCAAACGATGCCTCAATGCTGTCTCCATCAGAGTTGGTGACAAGGACCTCGACATGGGTATTGGTATTGACGTAAATGTGCTTGCGGATGTGGTCGCAAAAGTGGATGCGAATGCGGATATTGTAGTAGCTGTTGTTATTGTAGTTGACGTAGTTGGCCTTATTGTATGCATCTCGATGTTAATCACGGAGTTGGAGCGCTCTCTTTCTGATATTCAGCTGCCGTATTTGTTGGACGATGCGTAGCTATTAACTGCAGATCCATTTGATGGCATGTGAGTATCAGGCACTAAATGTGGTGTTCTACTAGATATAGGTGGCAAAATAGGGCTTGTTGGCCAATGGTAAGTAGCAGCGGCGTTATTGGATGAGGGTACACTTCTATGCAAAAAGCAGTATGTTAATTCTCAATTAGATCATTTTGCGACCATCGAAACGGATTGCATTTAGTAATTAATTCAATTATTTTTGAAATTATTATTATTATTATGGTTCGTCAATGTGTTAATGTGTGTGAGCTCGATCAAAGTGCCAAAAGAATCAACTGAAATACTTAATGATATGAGATAAAAGCCATGGTATGCATTTTAAGCCAATAAAATAAAAATAAAAAAAAATAGCATATCTTTTTTATATACACATATAAGTACACATATATTTTTATACATATATTTATATATATTTTTCTTTTAAATACAAAATGCAAATTGATAGCTCTCACAGACATCATTCATCATCAAAAAAATATTCACATGAATCTTGCATAGAAGAAAATGTCCACAAATTGTAATAACGGGCTTTGGAAATTTCGTGTTGGGTCCTAAGTCTTACTGATATTCTTACAACATTCAGCATACACACAAATGATTTGATACTTGAATTCCACTCAACAACATTCTCAATATATATTATATACATATGTATTATATTATTGTTTTACTACATACATACATACATACGTATATGAGATGTCATCATTCAGTGGAATTCAAATGTGTTAGCAAGAAATGGGATATGTGATATATGATATGTATGTGATAAATGTGACATTGATGTCGCTGTCGATGTTGACATTGATGTTGATGATATTTGTGATGCAATTACTTATTAGCTATGCTTTCAATCGCTTACCTCGAATGGGGGAACAGCATTGGGGCCGCATTGAACATGGATTGGGGAGTGGCTGGCTGTATGGGCTGTATGGCAGCAGCTGCTGTATCGGGATGTAGAAAGTTGCGTCGTTGCTCGATGCGCTCCTGATGCTGGGTCAGACAGCGCGATAATAGATCGGGAAGGCTCTCCATGTGCTCCTGTAATATACACAGTAAAGAGCATAGGTATAGAGTGTGTACAATTCTATGAATTATGTAATTTCCACTACAACGCATTTGGATCAAACTTTCATTGGATACAAAATGTTGTCAACATATCAAAACTACTTGTTCAGCTGTACTTGCATATGAGATGGAGAAAAAAAAACCCGAAAATTCGATGGAAAAATATGTTATAATGGAAATAAGTATATTAATTACTCACTTGTAGGCTTTGCATTTTGTCCTCTAGATTTGTAAGACGCTCCTCGATGGCATCTTGACGGCTCGACATGTCCGAAATGATTTCATAAACCGTATTTTGTGTCTGAGAATAATGTTAAATTTTTTAGTTGATTTTAAGATCGTGTGCATAATCTGTAGAAATGGTGGTTTGCTAGTTACCTTGGCCATATCGGTTATTGTGTTTGCGTTATCCATTAGTTTGCGCTGATCCATTTTAACTTTTCGCAACCTAGTGGGCAGGAGGTGGAAGAATCATCAAGTTTATAAGCAAAGTTGTGGAAATCGTGTAGCACTTGAATTTTTTTTATTTTTTTTTTTACACAAAGCTATTTTTTTTATTTTCATTTCCTTTATTATGGAGATATACATTTAACCACTTATTCCGATCTGAGGATTACATTTTCTGCTTGAGTAAACCAAGCATAAATGTGAAATGGGAATCTCATCAGCATAAAAAGTTTTTGCTGAATATATCTATACATAATTGCTTAAATATCAGATCACAAACCCATTATGGGTAAATTGGAATCAAATTAAAAAAGATTAATGTGCAAAAATTTGACAAAATTGCCTCTGGAAATGTGTTGTGTGTTTAACATTTTTGTTGTGCGGTTATATAATGTGTTTATCGAATAATTATTTATGTATATATATTTTTTTCTTTTCTTTCATTTTGTTGCATTGTTTTTTTTTTTTGGTTTTTTTTAGCGTTAAGATTGCAGAAAATCACACAGAAAATATCGACAGGGAAATTTTCACATCATTTGGTTTTGAAAAGTGTGCGTTACATATTTACATAGTTAATAATGGAAATACTCTGTAACTCAAATGGGTTATGCTGTAAACAGAAGCTCGTGAAGCTTTCGATAAGCTGGAAACAGCTACAATTGTGACAGCTACAAAGCTTAGGCATATGGATTTGTTGTTCTGTGATTAGATGATATGCATGAGAGTTACTATTTTGTAGGTTTGTGTTATTTGTATCTAGTGTCTAGTATCTATTTTGAGTAGTGCGGTAAAAAGCTGCTGATATTTTCAGATATGAAATTCTGAAACATTAACGCTGCATGCTAGGTATTTGTGGCTAGTTTACGGTATTATCATAACGTAAAAACAGGGCTTTACAACCTATTTACAGGCTAGTAAAACGAGTTCAATCATTTAAATTATGTAGATTTGATTTTTATTTTTTTCTTTATCTTTCATTCACTTCACGTTTTAGTTATAATTTATTATTATATAATTATGTTTATTGTTAGTTCTGTAATGCTACGTACATAATGAATACTTAAGCGGGCGCTTCACATTCACATTTCACATAGACCTCAATCAATGTGTTCAATGTGTGCTAAACTCATTCGAAACTATTTAAAAGTTCACTTTCATGAATTACGAAACAAATTTGTGAGAGAAAGTGTAGAAAACACATTTCATATGAGTGTATTTGAGTGTTGAGTGTATTGTAGCATTTGTATTGCAAATATGAATACGGAATACCTCTGCGCCTGAAAATATGCAGTGGAAATTGTCCAATTACAGAATATTTTTATTAAATCGCAAATTTCAAATGTTTTTAGTCAATGTTAACTGCAATTTGGTTGGACAACGCTGTGCGACCTTTACTTGATTGTACTTGAATTTGGAAAAGAGTTTTTCTCCAAAATGTTGGTATTACCATAATACCTTCCAGGTCTCTCATATGTGTTCATTAGACTATTCTAAAGGATGTGAGGAAGGCTTGCGTGGTTCGCTACAAAAAGCTGTCAAGTTGTGTCACACATTCACGCAGACATACACCCACACACACACACGCACGCACGCACACACAGATATACACAGACATTGTTAAAAGCAATTGTTGGGCACTATTTTTATGAAAGAAACACACACATGTATGGACAGTACAGAGACAAGAACTTAAATGAAAAGTTGTTATTATTGAATGTGATTTCATGAATGCGATTTTGCGATTTGCTTCAGACGATCTGAGCTTTTGATTTGCAGCTTGGGTTTCGTTCAGGCTATATGGTTGTATTATACAACAGATCTATTAACTGTTGAGCGTATAACTATATAAATATATATATATACGATGCATGTTATTGTTGTCATATATTGCTTGACTCTGTTATCAAATTTAGATATCGTTTTCAGATAAAAATTTGTATGTTAATGTTTTTTTTTATTATTATTAAATTTTAATTGTTGGGGGTTTCGTTACGTTTTATTTGGATTTTCTTTTTTTTTCTTTTTATTTGTGGTTCTGACAGTTAGTTGATGTTTGTTGATAGATCTCTAAAAATACTCACGCATATATAGCTAGAAGGAACTTTCTTTGGTGGGTTCTTACACGGCCGGGATTAACCCGTTTTACTAGTCTTGTATGTTTGTAAATGAGCCAAGTTTCACGAAGAACATTCGCCGCAGCATTTTTCAGCTAAATTTTTATGAGAAGAAATGAATACAAAGTTATTAGAGTTGTGGCATATGTTTTTGTGTGGGCAGTAACGGTGTTCTACGAGTTGTACTTGTACATATCAACAATCGAGTAGTCGTCTACCAAAATTCGAACTTTACAATTATATGCAGTATGCAGGACTATTAACAGTTTATCGAAACGCGCGAAAGGTCAACAGATTGAAAAGTAAATAGAAGAACAAAAAAAAAAGAAAGTTATTTAAATAGATAGATAGATAGAGGCGGCAAGGCTCAAATCTGTCCATGTTCGGTTAGAGTCTGAGAAAGTTGTTCGATTGGCCTTAACTCGATGACTTGTCCCAGCAGTAATACGTTATTTGAGATTGAGTGAGTGTGCGCTTGTAAGTATGTAACTGTACTCTATAGAGTTTGCAGGATGTATGTGTGAGTGTTACTTATTTATTTTGTTCATTGCAATGTGCTGCTATGGATACGATCTATACCCTTTTTGTTAATTGCGTGTCCATCATAAAGTTGTGCACATGCTTCTCGGCACGGGTCAGCTCCAGTTTGCGAGATACGACAGCAACAAGTAGCGCCGTGCAGCCAGCACCCTGTAAACGATAATACAGTACAAACATTAGCAATGATTGGCAATGAAATCTGTAATCTGGATTGAATGCACATGCTGCAGCTAACACAGATCAAACGATGAGTCTGTGCCGCTTTGGCAGATCGGCAATTAATCAATCATGATTGATCAATCATTCAGCTGGATGCTTTTTTTGGTTTGTTTGGGATTGGTTATAATGCCAGTTAATTGTTACATTCAAATGACAGTTAAAAGTCCAGAACTTGTTGCTTTCAATATTTGTTGTTATTTATATCCTTTTTTACATTTTTTTTTTTATCTTTTCTTGAGTAATTTTTTATTGTCTTGTCGCCTTTCGCCTAAGATTGTTGTTGTTCGTTTGTTGTTTTTTTTTTTTATATAGATTTTTATTTCACATTAAAAGAAATTAGAGAAGAAACGTCTAAATGATTGAATGAATGAATGAATGAATTGATGAGCAGATGAGTTGATTGAAGTAATGACTGAGTGAGTGCAATATATGTGGTTTACTCCAAAATGATGTCGCACGTTAGTTGGATATATATATATGTATGTTATGGCAATGTAATTATGCAGTATTTGTAATTATTATTTTAATTATGGTAACGTAGCAAGAAGAATTTATTGGGTAACTAGAATTATGTCAATCAGAATCAGAATACGATCTCAAGTTTGTACGAGTTTGGCTAATGTATTACAACAGTTAGAGCGGGAATTTGTATTAGATATGTATTTTGTTATATATATATATATATATATATATGTATGTATATATATATATATATATAGATATTTGCAGATATAAAGGTTCACACATACGATAAGGCTAGAGAACAAGTTGGAAAATGATAAGGCACAATTTAGAGGTTAGTTTTTTTTAGTAATTGGGTTATTGTTTTTGTATGGCAATTTTCAAATTCAATGACTACGACATGATCACTATGCATGTAAAAACGGTAGTCGGAAGACACGCAATAAATTGATAGAACGATTTTAAGATAGTTAGAACTATAGAGTAAAAAAGAGGGAAAGAGAGAGTGGTAGAGAGAAAGACAGACAGAGAATAGATAGAGCGAGAGCGAGATAAGAAATTTAATTAAGTGGGATAGTGTCTGAGCTAGAGCATTATCAGAAAAGCCGTGTGTGTATGTGTGTATGTGTCTAAAGGTCTATAAATCAGCCTTGATTGGATAACATATCTCTAAATGTTCAACAATCGGCATGCATAATATTTTGTGTTGCCTACTTTCAGGGATCGCGACATGACAGATGAGTAAAATGTTGACGGATTGATTGAAACACCGAATGGACTCGAGATCAGTTCGCAAAGCTCATTCGATTTATGATATTGATATACATTGTACTTTTTGTTTGTATGCAGTAGTATATGACATAGTACATGGCATAAGTACTTACATAAGCAGTGTACTAAACTAGAGGGAGGGGGAGGATTACATTGCGAGTTTTGAGTGAGTTGGGCATTTTGTTTAATTGTTGGGTACTTTTTTTGTTTTCTTTTTATTTTAATATATATATATATTTTTTTTTTGTATGCGATAAATGCAATTATTTACATATGAATATCAAGCTCGAGTTGAGTTAAAATGAAAATACGTTCGGTTAAAGTAATTGTAGTTTGAGACGATCATTTTATTGTATTCGATTCGATTTGGATGTGTGTGCAATTGTACATTTTGTATCTAAGTATTTATTTTTTTATTTTCTAAAATATTTGTGTTTTTTTTTTGGGTTTTTGTTTGTTTTGTAGTTAAAAACTCACCATTATTCCTGTACTGACAGCGATACCACGTCCACAGTACGTATTCGGAACAATATCACCGAAACCAACACTCAAAAATGTTATCGCTATCAGCCACATTGCATTTAAAAGATTCGCATGCTCTTCGTCATGAAATCTGTTGCATTATGTATCCATGTAGAGAGTTCGCAATATATTTATATATATATAAATATATATATATTTTATCGTTTTATTTTTCGGTATATATTCAGAATATTTTCGGTATTTTCGGTATTTTGTTTTTTTGGTTTTTGGTAATCGCATATTCATATTCATTGTTCAGGGGCAAATAATACACGTATTTATTACGAGTACACGAGCACGCGGAGCGTATTATTCAGTATTAAATGAAAGGGAAAGAGAGATAGAGAAAAATATCGTATTGTTTTGGCTTAATATACACAAAAACAAACATATAATAAGTATAAAAAATATATATGTATATATATTCTTTAAAATTATAAATCAAAATTATTTGTCGAGATACCAAAAAGGAACAAACAAAAGAACAAACCAAAAAAAGATTGTTAGGCTCAACTCTAGAACAAAATCAACTAAGCTTTAATAATTTAAAAAAAAAAAAACAAATTTAGAACAGATAATTCATGTAGAAACTCAGGATTAGTTAATCTTTAACTTATGACAGGCATAAAAGAGAAATGGTAGAAAAATGCAAGTTGAAAGATTTGGTATTTTTAAGAACCGTGAAGACACACATACAGTTCAAATAACTTAGGTTAGATAACATTATGCAAGAAAAAAGTTCTATTTTTTTATTTATTTTTTTTTATTTTAATGGACAGCGACGTAAAACGGGGGAAACCATTCGTTAAGCTAAGAAGTTGTTTTTTTTTTGTAATATATGTAGATATATTTTGAATTTTTTTTGTAAGAAGAGTTATTTGCTAGTGCACAACAAATTTGAAGGTGACTATTTAGGTTGGACTTTGTGTTATCCACGCATACACATAAAGCACACACAGACACACGCACTGTCATACAGATATACACGCATACATACGTAAGTATATACATATATATATTTATACATATATTAGAGATATATACATATAAATGAGCTGTCAACAAGGATTTGTTGCCTGTTTATGGTAACGGAAACTCACAATTGTTACAAAACAAAAGTCTGGCTCAGTTAGCGGTTGCTCCAACACACAGACACATACATACACGCATACACTCACACACGCGCACACACACATACGTACATATAATCAGAGACGTAGCTATAACAAAATAGTGATAAATACATATACATATATATATACATTAAAATGCTTATGCGTGTGTGTAAGGGTGGTTGTGTTTAAACATATATGTTTATGTTTGCGTGTGTGTGTATGTGTGTTTATATATATGTAGAAGTAATGTATGAATATGTTTTTGTAATACAGCGAAACACAAAATACGATTTATGCATGACTTGTTTGCTGTTGTTGGTGGATTCTGTGGTGGTATTGGAGTTTATATCTATATATTTTTTTGATTTTTTTCTTTTGATTTATTTTATTTTTTTTTTGATTTTTTGGCTGGCTGCTTTTAATATGTGATGATTTACAGCAGTATCCTGGGAAGAAATGTGTTTGTTTGTGAGTGTTTTTATCATATACATATATACATACATATATAGATAGATAGATATATGGAATGAACTAAACGCGCGCAATGCCCTGCAAGAACACAAAAAAATATATGAAAATAAAAGCTAATCAGCTAAAAAACCGTCTGCAAATCGCGAGCCGAATCCTGCTTTTGGCATTTGGCCAATACACGCACACGCACACGCACACAGACACACGCATATATATATATATACACATGTGTGGGTGTGTGGGACTATTTATGTTTACAATCTATGCATTACTAAACACATCGCAGCATTTTTGGGAAAGTTGTTTCCATTTGATATGAATATTCTTGGTCTGTGTTTGGGCTTTACTTTTGGTATGAAATATCGTATGCATGTGTAACGTAACGTATACGTAACGTACTTGTAGATGTTGTTGTTGTTGTTGTTGTAGTACTTTGTTTCTGTTATGACTTAATCATTACATACGTTATCTTTTGCTTTGGCAACATTTGTCTGTTCTGCTACTGTTACTGTTACTGTTACTGTTATTAGTTCCTGTTACTGTTCTGTTTATTGGTTATGATATATTCATTTCGTTATATATTTAATTTTTATATATTTTGTTTTTTTTTTTTTGTTTCTGTATTTTTATTTTTTTTGGTTTTTTTTTTTTTTTTTTGGGTAGATATCATAGTTAAATTGTTTTTTTGTTTTTCTAGTTGTATACTTACCACCATGCCGCAGGTGAGCGTTATACCGCGTCCACAGTAAGTGTTTGGCACAATGTCGCCATAACCGACACACAGAAATGTGATTGCCGTTAGCCACATGGTGTTTAGCAAATTCGCGTGCTCCTCATCGTGGAACCTTCGAGTTTTAAGTTTCATGTTTACATTTTTCCACATTTCGATTTTTTCAAATCATTTTCAAATTTATGTTATCGATTACATATTTGTTGCGGATTTGGGGTTTAGTTCAGTCGGTGGCGTAAGAACATTCGTGCAGTAATATATATATATATTTATATATATTTTCAGATATATATACACATATATATCGATAATATGCGTTTTTTTTTTTGTAGTTGTTGAAGTTTTTTGTTTTGTATTATTTAAATATTTGTTTTGTTTTAAGATTGTTTTTTTGTTTTGGCATTGCGAGTATATCATATGTAGATGATATCAGTATTCATAAATTCATATATTTTTTAATATCGGTATCGGTATATTCAGTATTCGGTATTCGGATGCGTATTCAAGTTGATAAAGATTTTTTTTTTTTTTTTTTTGGTATTTTTGTTTTTAGATTCAATATCATTTTGCAATTTGTGGATACAGAAGAAGGGTGAGAAGTGGAGTAAACAAATAAACAGATGTGAAATTATGTGAACATTTTTGGTTGTTGTCATTTTCGAAAAGTAAAAACAAATAACAAATAGTAATTTTTTTTTTCTTAATCATTTCTTTCGATTATTTTGTAAAATATATTACTTTTTTTTTTTTTTTTAATTTTGGACTTTTGTATTTGTATCAAAAATACACATAAGAAAGTCAGTATTACATAAGTCCAAAAAAGAATTAAAACTATCAATATATTACATAAGTATCAAATCAAATTACGAATGTAAAACAAATACCAAATCAAAAAAAAAAATCAAAAATATACACAAAAAGAAAGAAATTGAATAAAATGAAACGAGATAAATACAACTAATAAATATAGTAGAAAGGAACCAAGTCCTGAATAGACTAACCGGGTACGAATATATACGTATATATATAAATATATAAAATATACAATGACACGAGTTATTATTATTATTATTATTATTAAGAAGGGTTAAGTAAGTAAGTTATATGTTATAAAGTTTAAGCTCTGCACAAGCTGAAAATGCACTATGAACTGTGTACGGTGGACCTAAATCCCGTCCCTCCCCCCACCCCGCCTATGTAAAAAACAAGGAAAACAACAACAAAAAGTCAACAATTAGAATGGCTAACTGACTGACTGGATGAGGACATACATCATCATGCATATAAGTTTCGAAAAATCATCAATTAAATGAAAGATGGCCCGTTGAATACACTCACACATTCACAAAGTTAACCTAACCTCAAAGTGAAAAGCAAAATGGCGCAACGCTTAACGTATTGCACCTGAGCTAAACATAACTGTTAAAAGCTGGCGGCTGTTGAGACAGCTCAAGCACCGCTTGAGTGGCATTGCCCAGCAACAGGGGACGAGGGTCGTACTTACCCCTTATGTGGTGAATGAAGGGGCGAGTGTACAAGGGGCAGTAGGTGGAATGGCGTGGGCGGGTAGTACGTTCATACATGTGTGAGGCAAGCTAATGAAGCTGATGAGCAAATAAAATGATAACTAACTATATCTATGTATATATGCTGCGCTCTCGGCTGGTATCTCCTTGCGTAGTGGTGTTAAACGCAAAACAGCAAAACACAGCAACACACGTTTCATGTCTTTCTCTCTGTGTGAGTTTGTGTGTGTGTTTGTGTGTGTGTGTGTGTGTTTGTGTGTCTGTGTGGTGTGTGGCAAGTAAATGTCAAAAATATCTCTTTGATGGCCCTCAAACAAACAAAAGAAAAAGAACTGAACGCTACTTTGCCTCAAGCTGCTGTTCATTTAGTTTGTTAGTCCTGTTCTTCTTCTTCTTCTCCTTCTCCTTCCTCTTTCCTCTTTGTCTTCCTCATCATCTGTCACTGCTTCTGCTTTCTCTTCAGACAATGTTGGTCTCGTTAAGTTCGAGTGTACAAGGGGTTTTAATTGGTATCGTTATCGTAATCGTTATCGTTGCCGTTGTGTCTATGCATGTAGCAAAGTAGTTCGGTTTAACAAAAAGCATGCGTTTTAGTTCCCAGAGCAAATGCTACACTTTGTTTTAAAAGAAATCAAATATGTTTACTTAAATATCACACAGACACATTCGAAACACATATGGACTTAAATTTCGATAAATACATATACATATATATATGTATGTATATACATATATAAATACATATACACATACATACACAGATTAAATGCTTTTTGGTATTTGAATAACATACACTCACATTACTTGTATTGGTATTGTATGTATTATTTTCAGTAAAAATAAAACATTAATTTAAACAAAATATTTATATGGAATTATAATTACAACAATTTGAAAAAATGCATAACTGCAATTGCTTATGGATAATAGTTTGCAAAGTCTCTGAGAAATGGTATTTTGAGAGAAAGTTACCTCGCTGCTATGTATGTATAAGTACTTCATATATCTCTTAACTTTGAGGTGGTTCGGTTATCTGGTCATAAAAAATCGTCTTTTTTTTTCAACATGTTTCTTTAAGCTTCTAATAAAGTTATTTTATCCAGTTTTATTTTTATTTAATGTTTATTTCCCCATACTTAGATTGGATTTTGTCTGTTAAATTCTATAAGGCTTATACCGATCATTTCTTGTCACTGTTTCTATTATTAGGTTTTCATTTACAACCTTAGGCAACTTTTGAAACTCATCAAGTTGAAAAGAAAAGACATTTAATACCTACTATGTTAATTAATAGCTCTAGCAAACTGAAACTGTTTCGAATTCTATAGGTACCAAAATTTGGAAATCAGTTTATATGCAGATTGAATACGAAATTATTTTGGATGGAAAGGATTGAGTATTTTGAAAAATTTGGCAAAATCTTCTACGGTAAAGTGAAAAAATAAACAAATAACAACATTTAGACATTATGATAATAAATGGTCAATCATTAATCTAATGATAAAAGAAGGGAAATGCAAACGTTGAATTTAGGTTATTGTTTTTTGCTTTTTTTTTTTATATTATAGTATATAAACACCAAAGATCTTATTAGTTCCATAATATTGGAATAAATGGACACCAATCAATCAATATAGCTATATACATATATATGTGTATATAAATATTTATATTTATATATACACCTATGTATGTATATATTTAGGAAACTTGTACTGAATTACAATAGCAGACATTTAATACAAAATGCGTTGTTGTTGTTTTTTTTTTTGTCTTTGTCTTTATAAAATCGCATAGTTTTTGTTACTTTTTTTTTGTTCTTTGACTTCTTTCTGTGTAGCCCAAAAGATATGCCCACATGTCCTGTTTATGTGTTGTAGCAACGCATACGATGGATAGATAGATGATAATCATCGCTTACGTTTCACAAATAACAAAAAACGAAAAACAAGACAACAGACAAAAAAAAAAACAAAACAAAACAAAACAGAAAGGAAAAAAACAAAAACTGTAAGCGATACACAGTTGTGAAAGTATTGAGAGGATGTCACAAGAGGACACGCATTAACGAAGGAATTTCATTATAAAGCCTGATGGGCGCTCAAAGGTAGTGGGGGGGGGGGGTGGGTGGGGCAACTGTAGTGGATGTGACAAGTGTAGCATTTGGCGCGTCATGAGGGCTTAGCCAAATAACAGAACCGAACAACGTATTAAAACAAGATAAGAATACAAAAATAAGAATAAAAAAAATGACAAAAAACAAAAACAAAACAAAAAACAGTGCCCCAAACAGATAAGCGAAAATGCAAAGGGCATACGAAAAGAAAGCCGGGACAAAGAAGAAGAATGAGAAATACGAAAGATGAAAAAGAAGAAAGCACAGAAGAAGAAAAGAAGACGAAAATAAAGCCACGCAGCACAAAACAACGGTTAGCGGTTCTCGAAATGTGGCTGTTGGCCGTGGGTGATATTGTCGGCTTATTTATGAATTATATTTATGTACAAATACATATTCATACTCAAGCGACAACAGCAGCAACAACAACAACAACAACAGCAAGAGTAACAACAACACAACAACTGTAGCACGTGTCTCGGCAAAAAAAGTCTATTTGTAATGCATAAATTGATATTTATATGTCGTCATATTTGAGTCACATACCGAAACTCGATATTACCAAAAAGTACTCAGTTTTTCTTCTTTGGTCTTTCAGTCTTACTTTTCCGGTATTCAGTTAAAATCGTTGTGGATGAATAAAATTTCATTACATTTTCTATTGTTTTTTTTTTTTTGTTGGTTGTATTGTATGTAAATATATAGTAGGTACTTATTACGCATACGATATACGATATTTCTAGAGCAATGCAGGCGGTAGTTCAATCCATTTTGGAAGCTTAATCAATACAATGTTTACGAGTAAGGAATAATACTCTCTTCAAAAATTAATGCTTACAGCTGCACTAAATACAAACAAAATACGCACATAAACACAATACATACACGCACACATACACACACGCACGCACACACACACACATACCAAAAAAAAAAAAAACACACAGAGAATTAAAAGAAGTTAAACTTAAAGTAAAACTAAAACTAAAGTACTAAAGTACACTTATAAACAATTAATTGTAATTTGTAATATTGCTTAGAGGTTAATCAAGCAAAAGGTGGAGCTGTTAAGCAATTAGAGAAAGTCACAAGTTGATGTTCAATAGAAATAGTTCAAGAGTGGTGGTGGTCTAGAAAGCAAGGTCTATCGAAGAAAGGGGGTTGGGCGAGGGGGAGACAGTGTTTATCGATAACTTTTTAGTTAAAATTAGGCAGCAGCAAGCGTCAGCAGAACTTAAAGAGTTTGAACTTAAATGTAAGGAGACCCAGAGATAGTCAGATAGATATTATAACGGATAGAAGGAGAGTGAGAGAGTGTGAAAGAGAGTGTGAGAGAGAGAGAGAGAGAAAGAGAAATATGTGTGTAGACGTAAAGCTAAGAATATACATATGTATTAATACTATTTACATAGACTAGAAGAAAAACTACTTAATGCAGCCAATATATTAAAAAACTAGAACAACATAAAGATATTAAAATATTTGATAACTACTACTTAGCTAAATGTACTTCAAAATTGTATGAGTAGACTTTGTAATAATGTTTAATACCTAAGTTACCCATTATCTTTCAGATTCATCCACATACAGACCGACTACACAGATCTCCTTGTCACGCAACTTGTGCA
This sequence comes from Drosophila conformis, assembly GCA_035041375.1. Taxonomy (NCBI): domain Eukaryota; kingdom Metazoa; phylum Arthropoda; class Insecta; order Diptera; family Drosophilidae; genus Drosophila; species Drosophila conformis. Next base: position 9,742,037 of record JAWNLE010001151.1, read on the forward strand.
AAACTCATGTCACTTATGGATTACTAAATCGAATACGAAAATGCAATCAGCAGAAAAATCGAAAACGAAAAATCATTCAAAAAAGTAGTAGCAGAAGAAAACGAGGTTGAAAGAGAATGACAGAGAGAGAGAGAGAGAGATAGAAAGAGAGAGTGAGAGAGTGAGAGAGAGAGAGAGAGAGCGAGAAAGACGGAGAAACCAAGCGACATTTTGTATCAGCTAGAATATAGTAGTAAAAAATGTACAAATAAAATTGAATCACATGCACAAATATCCTTCTTCTGTACGTGACACGGACACTCAGTTGGAATTACAACCTCTTGTGTGTGTGTGTGTGTGTCTGTCTGTGTGAGTATTTGTGAATTGCGTTCGATTGTTTTGGGGCACACACACATACACACACACACACACACACACACACAAACAAACAGAAACGTCCCCATGCACACATTGGTTTATAAAAGAGTTAACGCAAAAGATACAAAACACGTATTGGTTAAGCAAAATGGTTGAGTAGGTTATTGGGTGAGTGGTGCGGCTGCTGGTTATGTTGTGTGTGTATATGTGTGAGTGTGTGTGTGTGTGTGTGTGTGTGTGTGCGTGTGAGTGAGAGTGTGTGCTGTGCTTAACCCCTTCGAATGCAAGTTGAATAAAAACTTATTGAATCTCATTTGCACTCAGATAAAAATATTTATATTTGAGATACTTTCTCATCATCGCAGACGGGTTAAAAAACTCTCTTTAAAAACTGATTTCTTGACTATTTGGTTTATGTTTATTTTGTTTTTGTTGCGTTTTTTTTTTTTTTTTGCTACGAAAGTGTGTGTTTAAAAGTTGAGCGTACACTTTAATTGAATTTAGCACATACATTTATGTACATAAATATGTTATTAATAAGTAGGCAAATATATATATATATATATATATGCATATATATATATATATATATTTAAGTATTAGTGGCAAACATTTAAATCGGATTTAAAAAAAAAAGATAATCAAATCCAAACAATAATTTAAAAATAAAATTCATAACTTGAATGAAAATCAAACACAAACGTATCCTCAAGAAAGGTGGAAAATGTAGAATAACGTGAAATATTATTAATTAAACTCAAGCTCAAAAACAAACAGAAAATGAAGAAAATAATTTAAGAAACAACATTATAAATTGACTACATAAATTACTTTTATATCATAAGTATTTCTTGTTTTGGTGTATTATAAGATAATTGCATTACCTTTCACATTGCCGCAATGTCCAAGATGCGATGATCCATAGCGAGACCATAAAGACCAATAGAACCGTTCCCGGGCATATTGTCATCAGTGTTTTTAAAACAAACCTAGAACATTTCGATGAGCAAAATACCGACATTAATATGGAGCAACAGTAGCAATCATTAAGAATTGTCAAATCGCAAAAGCGATTAGCAATAAAAGAGGTAACAAGAAATCCGAGGAGTTACGCTAAGCAAAATGCTTGTCATTTACAGCCAATTTGCGAGACTGTTTTATCGCTTCAGGTCGATAAAATGCTGAAAATGCTTATCGGTATTATGTGCTTATGTAGACATCATTTACCTTGTGTTAAAATTAATCCTATTGAGAGCGCCGATGCTCCGTGATGATGCGTCTGTGAATAGCTTTGAATGAAGCAGCATAACACGGCAGATTAAATATAATCGAAGGAACATAGGTAGTGATAAAGCTACGTCATATGGCACCATTTCGGTGCCAATTGTTTTATTTTTATTGGCCAATTTTGTCGTCCACTGGAAATAGTATTCGCCAGGAATTGGATGTATAGCGCATATAAAAAGTTCTAACCCTATTTGACTAATTCGTTGCCATGTCATTGCGATCCTCCAATCGTCGGCGCAGTTATCTATCATGAATAACTATGGTTTTGGGTTTTTTATAATTTGTTTTTTTGTTTGTCATTTATATCAATTTATTATTGTTTTTGTTTGTGGATATTTTCGTTGTGCGGTTTTTTTGGTTTTTTTTTTTGTGGTGGTTTTTAAATTTTTTTTTTTTTTGTATTTTGTGTGTTGTTTTTGTTGATAATTAGTTGATAGGTTTCCGGTTTTGCGTTTTAATGGGTAGACATGGCAGGTACACAGGAGAAAAAGAGAAATAAAGAGAAAAAAACAATTATTAAATATAATTGGGATTTTATTGATTTGTTATTTGCGACTAAACAAAATGAAAATACACCCAAATACGAGCATGAATAATTTGACAAGTACAACGTCAATGAGGTGTACATATGCGTATATGTCTAGAGCTAACTGTGACTATGTATTTGCCAGTGTGTGTGTGTGTGTGTATTTGTGTTTGTGTGTGTGTGTGTGAACGTGCATGTGTGAGTGTGCAGCAGGTGACGCTGTTGTTGTTGTTGATGTTGTTGTTGTTTGTTTAAGCATAGCATAGCGAGAAATGGGGCGGTGTAAGCGAGATCTTCACTTGTTTTATGTTTGTAGTAGTCTAACATTGGTTATCGATAACGATAGCGATTTCATAACCTGCTTCTGCTTCTGCTGTTGCTGCTGTTTTCTCTTGTCCTGATTATCCGTTAATTCCATTGCGACTTCGTTTTTGGCCGACTGCTGTTGTTGGCTGTACCGATTGCTTGTTTTTTGTTGCGTATCGGTCATCGGTTATCGGCTTATCGGTCCGTGATGGTGATAGATAGCTAACACAAGCCACACTTAATGTAACTAATTTTGTATACAGAGTATACGTGTGTGTGTGTGTGTGTGTGTCGTCTGTATGTGTGTGCTTGTGTGTGTGCAAAGTACTTACTGATTAGGTTGGCGGCGTGCGTGTGCTCGTGTTGTTAGCACATATTCTCTTTATTCAATCTTTTTTTTGTTTTTTTTGGAATTTGCCATTTTGTTGTTTACCTTTTTGTATTTTATTGGCTCAAATCAATTTTTGGAACTAAGCCAAATGATTCACTTAGAGTTCGCCTTTGGGGTTAGTCATTTGATTCTTTTTGTGTGTGTTTTTTTCCTATTAACTATTAGCTAAGTGCCGCTGCACTCGAGCTCTTAAAAGCTATTTTTTCAGTTTCAATTAGGGGAGTTCACTCAAAAAGATTTATACAGCATTTATTTATCATCCCTATATCCAAGATCCATATTATTTTCATCTCCATAACTACCTTAAGCAACTGCACTACATTTTATTTGTTTTTTATTTGCGTCTGACATTTTTTTTTTTTAATTTTACAATTCATAGTTTTAATAAACTTTTATTTAATCAATTAAAAAAAATAAATTGATTTATTACAAATAATTTAATATTGTTGTTTTCACAAATTTGCATATTTAAAGTTAACGAGTTCTTATTAAGAGCTCTGCCTAAAATGTAATATTTTACTAAATTTCAACCAATCTCTTGAGCGATTTTTCATAAATATCTCAAAATATTTATGTCGATTTTTTTCACTTATTGGGGCATTTCATTAAAGAAATATACAGATTTGTAAGGATATATATACTTATGGTAAAATACTACGAATCAATCGTCTCAAATCAAATAGAAGTTCATTTTCTTATACGATTTTAAGATCAGTATTAATTATTATTATTACTATTATTAAATGCAGTTATAAACTGAAAAATCCAGCTGAAAAGGGGGGTTATAGCACGGCTACTGTGTCCTTCAGTTGGTTAGCATTAATAATCTTCATAGTTGGCATGTTTAGCATTTACTTAGGAATACAGTTGTGAACAACACTAACACTTAAAAGCACATATGTATCTAGGATACGCATACTAAGTATTTTACTACACTACTCACATTGTATACAAATCACATATTGTGAATGTGGCGAATGGTGCGTGAGGGGGAAAGAGGGGGGCAAAACACTTTGCTGCTATTGAGTATATGGTAGTATAGTAGTAGTATTATATGGCAGTTGAGTAGTAAGTAGTAGTAGTAGTAGTAGTGAGCAGTCGTCGTAGTAATAGTAGTAATATTAATTAGTAATTGTAGTAGTAGTAATAGTAGTAGTAGTAAATAGTAGTAGTAGTAGTAACAGTAATAGTAGTAGTAGTAGCAGTAGTAGTAGTAGCAGTAGTAGTAGTAGCAGTAGTAGTAGTAGCAATAGTAGTAGTAGCAGTAGTAGTAGTAGCAGTAGTAATAGTCGTAGTCGTAGTAGCAGTATTAGTAGTAGCAGTAGTATTAGCAGTAATTGCATTATTAATGTTTAAGTAATTGCAATATTAGTAGTAGTATTATTAATAGGAGTAGCAGTAATAGTAGTAGTTGTATTTATATTAGTAGCAGTAGTAGTAGTAGTAGTATTAGTAGCAGCTCAAATAAGCCGTGTGTTATTGTACAGGACTGAGTTGGATACGATTGTTGTTAACGGATAGCTACGAGTATTGTTAGTAGTATATATTATATATATTGATATGAGCCATTCGCAAGTTAAGCCGATTAATCGAATAAATATATATTGAAACTGAGTATAATTGTATTATGGATATATAGACCGATTATCAAGAATATAAGAGTTTCGAATAGTGCAGTACACACAACATTTTTGCTGCCGAAAGTCCTGTGAATATTTTTGTGTTTTATTTGCTCTTGCAAAATTGAAGCACCGTTCAAATCTTGGTGAATTAAATGATTGATGTTCATTTCGAATCGACTTAGCAATGAGAATGCTCATATATATATGTGGCTGTGTTTTTGTGTGTGTGTGTATGTGTGTGAGTACCTTCCAATTTACATACATATATACATACATACATACATACATACATACATACATACATACATACATAGATACATAAGTAACTGTCCTAAGGCTTCGCATTGGGGGGAATTGGCGAATTAGTTTAATTGCTTCCTGTGAAAACTATTTTTCTTTCAATTTTCTTTTAGTCAGCTGCATTTAACTGGAACCGTCAATATGTGTGTGTTGTTGTTAATAATTTAGATAGATAATTAGATATTTATCTTCCTTTTATTCGAACCAAATTGAGTGGAAATAGCGCTTATAGACAAACTTATATATAATTTTCGTTCGCTTAGCCTGATTTTTTCTATAGCTCAATCAAAAATGCATTATTACGTTAGATGAGATATTGATTGATTTGGTCAGCTTGGTCAATATATATATATTTTGAATAATTAAAAATGGTAAATGGTAAATACCTTAAAAAGTCTATATAATAATAATCATATTATATATGTTGTTATTGTCAAGCTACTCTCTACTGTAATAATGAATATTGTTTAACCATATATTTGGATTAAAAATAAAATTATCTTTGCAATTACACATATATATATGTACATATTATTGGATGGGTGGTTTTCGTAACCAAATTAGTAAGGCCCAGATAAAGATTGAATTGTCGCACAGTTTTGTATATAGAATATTAGGTTTCGTTATACTGTATGAGGGTGTCAATGAATTTCCAAATTATTTTAGATATTTTCGGATAGATATTTACACTATACGCAGCAGTTATACCCTATTTTATATATATGTATATTGTTCGGAACTTTTATAGTATTAAATAAATGGTATGTATGTATGTCGTATTCTGTGTATATATGTGTATATATTATGATCATTTTGTGTGTTGTAATGTTGTTTTTCATGTTGTTGCTGTTATGTGCCTGTTGTGGTTGTAATTGTTGTTATTGTCAAGCTACTCTATGTTGGAATGATGTTGTTTTTTTTTATATATTGTTTAACCATATATAGTATGTATGGGGTACATAACACTATGTGTTTAGGAATTACTCACAAATATTCATGATGTATAGTATAAATATTACTTACTGAATTCTGCAAAGCATAATTGGAAGGTAATTACATATTAAAAATTTACTCCAAACATCAACATTATAAATGGGGGAATTAACATTTAATCGGATTTATATAGTAGTGGAGAACAAAGTATGAAGATTACGAATATGAGCGACGACGGTATGTTGAACTGATATATGTATATAAATATAGATATATATATATATATATACAATATATACCATATATATATATATATAAATATATACACCATATATATGAGTACAATATATATATATATATATATATAAATGTATGTATATACATAAAACTGATTCTGATTAACGGATTGAGTTCGTTTGATTTTGATTTGAGTTGATTTGTTTTGATTTGACTGACTGATTGATTGATTGATTGATATTGGTCTTGCATTTGGATGATGGGAACATTCAAGAAATGTGTTTTGAATTCTGATTCATGGACGAATAATGGGTATGCAAGTGAGTTAATTGGTATATTTTGTAGATTGAGCGGTGATTCTTTTCTTCTATATCATTTAAATCGTCTATTTCTATATATTATATACATATGTATAAATTTAATTGACACTGAACACAGGACTCACAGGACTTTGCCGCAAATGGAACATTACAGATTACTTTTCATTTAATCTTACTTTTACTTTTACTTGTATATTCATTTTCACTTTTATGAGAGACACGCATCTAATTGAGAACATTTAATACTTTTTCGATTGCCTTATTTGACTGTTTGATTAGAATAATAATTAACATTATTTGGATAGATTATAAAACGAGTATTTTTGTGCAATGTACCGTGATGTTATGTATAATTGTTTATTATGTTATGTTTCATTCGAAATCGAAATTGAAAACGTATATGAATATAGCAATATAAATATAAATCAGGTATAACAAATTAGTAGTACGTCTCCCATGCTCTACTTTTGCCTCGTATTTTTTTTTCTTTTGACTTTTTTCTTTGTTTTCAAAATTATATATTACTATTACTCATGCGAACATTTTAATACATGTGGTTGCTGGTATTTGCTAATTTGTAAACTCAAAAAAATAGGCAAGTAGAGAGGGAGGGTGGGAGGGGGAGTGGGTAGGGGAGTTCACTTTGGTTCGCTTTGGGCTTCAGGCTGGTTTGGTGGGTAAGTTAGTTGGAGAGGTTTGGTTTACGGAATGGGAAGTAGTAAATCAAATAAATTATAGTGCTGTACATGCAACTGTTATTTGAAAGCTCATGAAAGAATTACGTATGTAGTATATATGTCGGGATGATAACCCAATTAAAAGTAAGTATTCCGAAATAGTTTCCACTAATATGGTTTTTCAGACTGAAAAATGTTTATACTAATTTCAATTGAACTCCCTGATTAAGCTCCTACATAACATTATATATATATATATATACAGATATATATATATATATATGTATATCTATGTATATCAATAGAGTGGGTGAACGAATCGAAAGTTGTTTTGAGAAGTAACATAACGTGATGAGCTGTTTTATGTATAGTTTTTTTTGATGATTACATATTTACAAAATGTCGAAACTTTCTATGATTTGAGTTGATGTGGCTGATGTTTGTTTGGAAGTACAAGGAATCAACGAGATCTGAACATTATAATAATTGGAAGTGGAGATCTCGCCACCGTTCGATAGTCAGAGAGCTCTTTAAACTATAATCAGACTAAATGGGACACACGGAATGACGAAAATGGAATTTGAACAATAGAATTTGTAGTCTTTAGTTTTATCGGAATTTCGCTAGGCAGGAAACACAATTAAAATGTAATTTAATATATTTTGATATATATGTATATATATTAACATCAACATGAACAAAGTCTTACACTTTGTGTGTACAGTTGCGTTCTGTATTCGCTAGCTGAATGCATGCATAACGATAACGATAACAGTAACGGTTAACAGTAACGATAACGATAGGCGCAGATCAAAGTGCAATACTCTGTTCATTTTGGCATTCTCTCATTTTGAAGCTACGGAAAATCTTGTGTTTTTTGTTATTAATTTTTAAAGAACAGACAAAAAGAACACACAAAGAATAGTACAACAAACAAAACTGCAATGAGGTGTTGTCCTCTACGGCTGGAGCTGGCTATAGAGTAGTTTTAGATGCAGGCCAGTGATTGGAAGACGGCATTTTTTTTGTTTTTGTTTTTTTTTTCATTAGGATACTTAACGATGATGCGGTTAGTTAATTACTGGTTACGGTTACGGATACGGGCAGGGCAGGGGTTAGGTCATATTAGTGAGCGGGGAAGGGGGAAAATAACGATGGCAACGTTAAACAATAACGATGACGACCATCAATAACATCTGCAAGAGAAAGATACAATTTTCACTCACTCTCACCTGCACTTCCAAAGCATGGTAAGCTACTATAAGTCCTAAAAGAATCACAGTCGAAACAGATATTAAGGTTTTTAACGCTGTCGAGTAAAACGATGCCTGTAACGAGACCAAAAAATAAACAAGTTAGATGCAATAATAACACTTATCATTAAGTGTAACTCGTGGTTATGCATTTTATATACGGTCAATCGTTGCAATCGTTTCTCACAGCCAGGGTATCAAACCGGAACTGTAACTTAGCCACGGTACCCGTGAACGGTACAGCATAATGGCGCTTCTCAGTTGTAGCAGAAAATAATTTCAACCTTTACCTGACACTCTGGTAAGTCATAATCATTTTATTGTAGTCAGCTTTGGGTAAGAAATTCCTTGTAAGGAATAACATTCAATCATCAATACTGAATTTCATTTCATTTGTGGTCAGCAAGAAGACAATCAATCAAACGTTTAAGAGTAGCGATTCGCAATTCATCATTATTATGGACTAATTATTAGTGCTCATTGATGGTAAGAATATATTTGCAAAAAATCATCACTCTTTATTAGTTGTTCGAAACAAGTAACGAGTAACGTGAAAAATAAGCTATCGATGTAAAAATTTGACTTGTCATTAGCAAGAGGTGTCAGTCATAATTAAACGGGAACGCGTTTTTATATACATATTTACTTCGAGGGAAAGAATTGAGAGTAAACGCTCACCTTTGTGTAGACTCCGGCACTGCTCAGCTCGTTTTCAATCACCATCACGATGATGCCAAACATGCCCATGACGAGGGCATAGTCGCTGATGCGTTTGCGCTTCTCGAATAAAGCTTTTCTTTTGCCCAGACGATAGCCCACATTTGGTTTGTGTTTGGCCGAGTTTGTCGATGGCTTTCTGGACGTATTGCCACCAGTAAGCGCCCGTTCCTCCATATACCTGAAAAATAAGAGAAGCGTTTGTGTTCTCAATGCTTATTGACCAAACTAGCCGCAAGCCAACACTCGATTGTGCCTCCCCACACAACAACTAACTAACTGACTAACTAACTAACTAGCTAACTACTCTTGATGGCTAAGACTATGACAGATTTGCCATTAACTATATTTGGCGAATTGGCTCCGACGGCACATTGCTTAATAAATCTTCAACTAATGGATGACAGGTTTGTGTTTTTGTTATTGTTGTCGGCTGCTGTCTAATGAAAATTTGTGTCACATCAATTTGTGTATTCGTAGGATACAGATACACACACACACACACATGTGTATGTGTGTGGGGGCTAATTTTGCTGAGAATTGAAAACAAGAAGCGAAAACTGTCCTTCCTTCAACATATTGAAATACAACAAGTCAGAATGCTAAACTATCAAATACCCTGTGTGATAACATTTTATTGTATTTTTTGTTTATACTATTCGTATTCAGCTGCCACAGATTAACTTTTGATATAAGCATTTATAAAATGAAAGATACCCAAACTTCCTGTTGTGCAGGGTATTAACAATGCTGAACTGTGCCAAATCGAACGTTATTGCAACAAAAATGTTGTACTTTGTCGGCACTTAAATAGATTTACTCTGCATTGAAATGGACACACACACACACACCAAGACATTTCTTTAGCTATATTGGCTTTTTAATATATATACTTATATATGTGTATTTGTTGTGGTACCAAATTGAATGGTCATCAAAAACTCAATAGGACTTTATTGCGTATACGCTCAGATTCCCGAACTAAAGTTGCGAAACTTTATGCATATTAACTTTGAGGTTTGTTGGGATTAGTTCGGTGACCATTCTCTCTCTCTCTCTCTCTCCTTCTCTCTCTCTTTCTCTCTCTCTCTTTCTCTCTAAGTGTGTGTGTGTGTGGTGCTATATATGTGTATTTTTGTACCCATGAAGGATATACTTATGTAATGACATTTATAATCTGCCCTTCTGGTGCTGACAACTAATTATGGCCCATGGCAATTAGTCAAATTTTTTTGGTTGAGTCTTGTTCGAGTTCTAAGGCATTATCTACATTGTGTGTGTGTGTATGTATGTGGATTTCTGGTCGTTGATGGTGTTATTCTTGTTGTTGTTGTTGCTGCTTCTAGTGGGCACATGAATTGGTAAAAGAATGTTGGCTTGTTTATTGATTACATACACAGTCAGAAAAGGGCAGTAAGCACTCATATAATGAGTATACGCGTTTATTAAAATACTAAAAAAGATTTACTCAACTCGAGCACCAAAAAAGAACGTTAACCGAATTTCGATCTTTCATGATTATCTTACACCGATTTCAAGTTGAATCGAACAACTTAATTCTAAATTAAGCGATTGAAACTTAGAACCGGAAACGAAACTTGATTCGCTGACTTGAAACTAGTTTTTTTTTGTGGACAACAGGTTTTTTGGCTTTTACAAATTTCCCGGTTTAAGAACGATTAATAAAGGTATTCAATTATCTAGAGTGTTTACAGAAACAAAAATACTTTGTCAAGATACTAAAATCGATTTAAGTAATTAGCGTTTAATGAAAGTGTGCCTGATTTTTTCTCACTGTGTATATATGGTATGCGTGTTTATTGTTTGAAATAAGGTCAGCGAAATGCGCTTTTATGTAGGGAAAGTGACGGATTGGCGATTGGTATACATACATTTCATACCTAGGGTAGTCTGAGTGGATACCCACTAGTGCCTCGGACGCTTCTTCGTTGCATCCAGATGCGATCTGTTCCCGGTTCGCAATAGAAGGTGTTTTCATCGAGCCAGGAATTGAAAGTGTCGACGCTGGTTTGCGGAGCTAAAAAAACATATATAACTTATCTATGTGGCATTATGAAACAAACAAATCTCACTAAGTGGTCAGCTGGTTGCAAGGTGTTTTTCTAGGTAGGTGTGTATATTAAGAGTTTTTTCTTTTCTTTTTTTTTGTTAGTTTGTTTTGTGCGTGTGTGCTACGTCCAAAAATTCGTGTGAAATTATCAGTTAACATACATTACCATTATAATAATATGAGTATTTAGCTAATTAAATCACGAATCAGGCAAGCATTACACGTGAGTTCGGTGACTAAACTTATAAGTTAACTTTGTGCAAATTCTGGAGTATTGGAGTGTTTTATTGGGGTTACTTTAGAGTTGATTGTGGTTTGTTTTCTTGAATTTTGAAAAGTTTTGATTTGACATTGATTTTTGTGTATATCTTAAACATATACTAATCTTAATGTGAAGCTAGAGATTGACTTGTTCGTTATGAAACTATATTGAGTTGCTTACTAATTTGTTTATTTGCATAGTGTTATATCTATTCTCTATTTGCTTCTTATGCAAATGTAATCAGCTCTTAATGTTCTGCTCAAAGAACATTATGAACCTACCTCAAACTCCTCCATGGTTACTTTGAAGCCTTTTACTGATGATGATTATTATTGTTATTATTGTTATTGTCATATATATCGGGTGGGATATATATGGTTATAGAAAACCCACCTAGTAATCTAACAATATCGGCCGATTGGCTAAGTCATTGTAACAATATCCAGACACTAGCCGGGGGCATGAACCCCGGATTCTCGTTGTTCAAATGAGCCTTTTGATTGATTATAAAGTCGTATAAGCTTCATTTGAAACATTTTTGTGTGTTTCTTTTAAAATTGTATATCCATATCATATGATAATATTTGAATTTTTTCAGCATAAAAGATCTGAAATGAATTATTTGACATATATGTTATTCTTTATACAATTATACGCAATCACACACACAAACACACACACACACACTGTGGCATTTAATTCGGTCATCATAATTGGCTCAATTGAAGCCAGAGGAGTAGCAGCATCAGTAGCAGAGTGACAGCAATAGCAGCACCATCAGGACCCTAATCCTTTTTATCAGCCACAATCTTATAACTTAGGCATCTAGCTTCATATTAGAGCCACGCCCAAAACGCCCAGTAGTCACATGGGCACAAAATGACGTCATCGTCATCTTCACATTCATAGATATATGTATATATATATATAATTTTCTGTTATCTGCTTTTCAAGTCATCTCATCCAATTATTTGGCTGGCCAAGTAACTCAAAATGAAACCGGAATTGAAAGCGAAGTTATATACAGCCTTTCTCTATACATATGTATAGTTTATATATTTATATGTATATATATGTATACACATATATATATATATGTGTGCGTGTGTGTGTGTGAATTTGCTTGTTGTCCGTTGCGGAATCAGAATATACCAAAATATTGAAACGCACACAGGAGCGGGTTTCAGCGGGTGAGGACAGAATACGACGGGAAGTGGAGAGAGAGGCATGAAAAAAATGTCTGTGTGCAAAGGGAAAAAACGCTAAAACACTAAAAAAAAAACGGAAAAAGAAAAAAGAAAATAAAAACGGCAAATAAAGAAAGTACAAGTAGAAAGAAAACCAAAAGCGAGCAAATAAACTAAAGTACACCACACACACACACTCTTCATATTTAAATGAAAACTAAAGATAAGTAATCTCAACTTGGGTGCGGTTTTCTCATTTTAGCTTTTTTTTTGCATGCCATAAGCACGAGCACAAAAACTGGTAAGCTTTCACACACAGACAAATAAGCATGGATAGTGCTGCTTTCTACTACAAATTTACTTAAAATTAAGCATAGGCATACGCACACACTCACTCACATAGGCACCCATACGCACTCGCATTACCCCGTTAAATCCAAATATTTGCTTATAAAATTCACCATAACCCTCACCACGCACCTCCCATAAGACCCGTTACGTGCTCGTTTGTTGATGCTTGAGCTTTGCCATGCTCTTTAGCTCGCCGCCTTTTACTTTGTTGCTTACTTGTCTATCTTTGACTGCCTACAGACACACACATACCTGCCGCTTATGTGCGTGTGTACTTATGCTCTTGCATCTCACTCTTGTGCACTTACTACATATGCGTCTTTCAATTGAGGCCTTAATCAGTTTGCCTTTCGCATTTTGTGCGCCCCTAATGAAAATGCTCACAAAAGCCAGCGCCTGTACTATCTACTCCACCACCCCCCTCCCCTCTCGCTCATCGAAATAGAATTGGTTTAATGGTAAGTAGATTTGCTTTAATGTGTAGGCTGTTGATGTTGTTGTTGCTGCTGTTGTTTATGCTAATAATAGCGAGAGAGAGAGAGAGAGAGCAAAAGAGAGAGCGAGCTGAAAGCAAAGCTGTGCAAAGTTTATCTTTGACTTTGGCTATGCGGATGAGTTAAGCTCAGTTGAGTTGAGTTGAGTTGAGTGGAAATGGCAGAGTAAAGCTCGAAGCTCAGTGCTGTGACAGGCTCCGCCTGTTATCCTTGTTGTTGTTGTTCCAGCTTTCTTGGCTCAATGTTGACACAAAATTTGAAACGAACTAAATGCTCAATCGATAACAATCAACTGTTATGAAAATTAAAGAGTTGTTGCCGCGAAAAAGAAAGCAAAAACATTTCGGGCAACAATAGCAGTAATATTTTTTATATACCATCGCTTCGTCCTTGCGAGTGAACTTTTGCCAAAATTGTTGTTTCTGTTTCAATTATATTTGGCATTCAATTTTTACTCTGACCATCAAATAGACAAAATGACAGCAGTTCTACTGCTGCTGCTCAATTATTTGACGCTCTCGCAATCTCAACCTATCGCATTCCCAGCAGCAAGCTAGTGAATGACCGCCTTACTACTTATCGATCCTTACGTTTTGCATGCACACAATGGAATTCATTACATGGCAATACACTCTTGTGTGCAGAGTTGTATTTTGGAGCTTTTAAGTCAAGCACAACTTGTCTTCGCTTAATGGCCTCTTTTCACTGCTGGGTGAATTTCCAGCAAGCATAAAGCTGATCAGGTGGCGTTGTATGTGTGTGTCTGTCGCTTTGTTGAATATCTGTTGTTGCCACGCCCACTTACAAATACTCAAATTGAATGGGAAAACAAGACAAGCAGCTGCGGTTTCTGCTGCTGTTGTTAAGTTTGTTGCTTGTCATCGTTTGTTATTGTTTTGAGCGTTGCGTGTTCCACACACACACACATACACATTGGGCCACACGCAATGACAAAGCGGGAGGCGTGTTATCAATGGCGGCACCGGCGACACAGATCCTGCCACAGTCTCAACATATGCAGAAAAGCCAAAAGCTAACCAATACCATCAGACATTTGTGTGGCTATCTGTGTGTCTTTGTTCGTGTGTGTGCATGTATGTGTGTGGCCAACATAAAACAAAACAAATTGCGCATATTCTGGAACAGCCAATGCCAATGATGTTAATTGGATTTCTTAATTAAGTTGAAAAGCATAACGAAACGCAAACGCTGCAAAAGAATCAACAAAAATATTGACTATATTTTCCAAACCGAAAACTGTATATGTATATAAAAATATACAGTTAATCAAAACATATATATATATATATATATAAATATGTATATTAACTGTATTCTTATTTCTTCTATTCTGTATTCGTGTTTCTTGCTTGAGATGCTTTGCCCTTCTTGCATTTCACTTATACGTTTCCTCCAGCGACATTGCTTAATTTGTCAATTCCGTTTTGTGCGCTGCATCCGTTAACGTTTAACTAGCCGCGCTGCTTTTCATTGCTGAATAATATTTTTCATATAAATTGTTCGACATCATTATATTCCTGGCGGCCTTCATATTTCCTTGAATTAATATCAATTTGAATCTGCAGCATACTTAATGGGGCGTGAGAGAAGCAAGTCAAACTCACAGTTTGAAGAATTTCATAAATATGAAGCACATTTACTGGGGCAACCCACAAGCCATCTTCAAATATTTTGCTGCAGTTTGCAGCTTATTCAATAAGTTTCCACTCTAGTGCATAGAAAAGAGAAAATGCCTCCTGACTGCATTTAATTAATGTTTAATGTTTAAGCAAAAAGCAAAAATTCAACATTCTGATGTGTTTTTGCTATCTATTTGCTTAGTTTGTTTAATTTGTCATTCTTTGATACGTTTTTGTCAAGTACTTAAATGAAATAGTCGATAAGCCTTTGAATGCAATAATATTAACTGTTTGTCCGTGTCATAAGCAATGTCTGCTGATGCTACAACTAAGTGAAAAATGATGAAACGCAGCGTGAAAACTTGGCCATTCATAAGGCTTAAAGATTAATCGCTGCTGTCATTTTGATAGCCAAACTTTCAAGAAACAATTTGCATGCAACACTGCAATTGAGCCCTTAGCTAATAGACAGACCCAGACAGACAGCCAAAACGACAGACCTGCTGGCAGGTCGGCATTCAGCATTTGGCACCTGCTCAAAAATAGAAACGATTTTCCATTGCCTACTTACATGGCCGAAAATACACCAACTTTCATGTACAGTTGCGGTCAAAATAATAATAGTGTTGCTTCTCAAAGCATTTAATGGAAAAATATGGCTCTCTGCAAACGTTGCATTGCTGCAAATCGAGACCTCTTCAAATTCTTTAATTTGAAGAAAAATGCAGCTTTGCAGAAAGACAAATGGTTTGTGTCTCATTCTGCGAATGATTTAATCATATTTCTTATTTTGCAAAACATATGTGTGCACTACTATTACTTTGACCGCAGCTGTATGTACATATATAAATATATATATATATATATATATAAACTATAGTTATGTTCGTGCTTATGTGTGTGTGTGTGTGTGTGTGAATGAAAATGTCTCATTTGGCTTATGGGTTGCCGCATTGGCATTGGGGCCACGCCCCTTTTCCGTTTCTCACCTACATTCTCAGCTACCCAAAAATTAACATACACTCATTGTGAGTCCTTTTACGAGCACGGGTCGAACGACAGCCGGACAGACGGAACAGTCCGCCCATGACACGCATATCACACATTATAAGCTCTAACCACAAACACACACGCACACACAAATTCACACACACATGCGTGTGAGTGTATGGTACTCGAAGGAAATTGGTGGAAATTATCGAGTTTCCTATACAAAATGCGTCTGACACGCAAAACGAGCAACACAGACGCTTCTCGGGAGCTCTGACTGAACTTGAATCGAGTTGTGGCTGTTGTTGTTGTTGTTGCTGTTGTTTTTGGTTGTTGTTGTTGTTGTTGTTAAAGCTGTAGTTGGAGCTAGCGTTGAAGTTGCTGCCTATTGCTTTAACGACAGCGATTAGATTTGGGTGCGGGTTCCTGCTCGGGCGCCCTTCTTTCTTTCTTCTTTTTTTTTTATTTTTTTATTCGTATTTTGGGGTCCCTGCCCCCGGCTCGCAGCGTGGTGCACATGATTTTGTTGCCACTTTCACTTGCGCTTGTGTTGCCTAATAAATTTAGCGTAATTTACGTTTAGTTGAGGTTTAGCTTTCGGTTTTATTTTCGGGCTCGAGTGGAGGAAATTCATAATGAAGTGTTCGCTTTGTTGATGCTTAATTAGGCGTATAAAGAATTTTTTCAGTTTGCCAATGGGCTCTATGTATATATACGGTGGCGGACACCTTATTCTGATCAGCGTCAAAGAAAAAAAGGAATTGCCTGCCATAAGCTAACCATTCATTATTTTTCAAAAATTCCAAAGACCGATGGTAGGTATATGTATTAACCACCAAAATTAATATATGACCCCAATTCACTGGGGTTTCCCCACCTGCTAGGTAGGATTATGGCAGGCAATTACGTTTTTTCTTTGACGCTGATCAGAATAAGGTGTCCGCCACTGTATACATATATCAATATATGTATACGTATGTGTGTTTGTGGAGCGGAGTTGAAAACTTTGTATTAGTAAATTAGTGCACCCTGAGTGGACAATTCGGTCAGTGTTCTTGTTGTACAACATAATAATTATATTGGAGCAGGTTTCTCAAATCCAAGTCATTTATCACTTTTATCGGGCAGCAGCAACAAAAATCGAACATATGCCCAAAAAATAAAAATAAAAATATTTTAAGATTTTTTCAATGATGATTTGTGTATTATCTACTATAATACCAAAGTGGTAAATGGCTAAGATCTTTTTGCTTTAACTGTATATGATATGCAGTGTTATTAATTATTATAATATGTGTTACTTAATAATAATTAGAGCACACATATTGTGAATTGTAAATTGATTGACAGTCAATGCCGAATATAAGAACCGTCGATCAGCTTATTAGAATTATTTACATTGCCACTAACAACAACTTGATCCATTCAACATTTAAAAGTTGGCAAGAGTTTTGATAAGATAAGTTCAACCAAAGACGAACTCAACCCTGACCCCTGAGTTGGGAAACTCTCTGAGCCTGAATAAAAATAATTCGTTTTAAAAGCATTGTTTCAAAACGGAACCGCAAAAGCAACTTTAATGATTGATATTCAGAGTCGAAATTAAACTTATTTTAAGATCCAATTAAAGAAACGCGGAATTGGAATCTATTCACTTCATGTACAGAAACCGCTAATGTGAAATGATTCGTGGTATTGAAAAAAATCGAATCGAATCCTGGGTTTAGGGATGTGGGAAACCAGTTTCAGGAACCGCGAACCAACGTCTTTTTTTTGTGGTTTTCCTATCTTGTTATTTTTGAGCCATTGTGTTACGGTGTTGTTATTATGATTATTATTATTATTATCTGCCGTTTCCTTGATGAACATGAATTGGTTTAATTTTTTGCATATGCTGGAAGCGTGCCAAAGCGGCACATTCCATAAATAATGATGGCTTGACAATGACAAGAAATATCTTAGCCCCATAAAGTGAATCCACATGAGTCAAATGGTCGACACTGTGTAGTTGTTATTGTGCATTCTTGGTTTTGCTGCTGCTGCTGCTGCCGCTGCTGCTGCTTTGTGTCACGCTGCACGTTGATAATGATTGAAAATCAATACATACATATGCAAATCCACATATACATGAAACTAACCCCATTGTCTGATTGCAGGGGCCATGCTGTGT
Organism: Drosophila conformis; assembly: GCA_035041375.1. Lineage (NCBI taxonomy): Eukaryota > Metazoa > Arthropoda > Insecta > Diptera > Drosophilidae > Drosophila > Drosophila conformis. Next base: position 9,760,128 of record JAWNLE010001151.1, read on the forward strand.
CAAAAAACAAAAAAAAAAAACAACAACCAATATCTTTGGCGTTGCAAACGAGAATCTCCAGTCAAGACATGTGCCACTACCCAGGCCGGCAATGACTTCTGCTCGGGCTGCCAATCAAACAAGCCCTTACCAAGAAAGCGACAGCACCAACAACCAGCAGCAAAAGTGCGGTGCAACCACGGAAGCCACCATATCCACTGCAGCATTTCGATGTCAAAATGAGTATGAAATGGTGGGTGGGTATCTGTGGTCCAGGTATGCAGTCATTGACTTTGCACGCTACAACAATAGACGTATTCAGGTCTCATCAACAGCAAAATGATTAAATGTCATCATTGATTAAAGCCAAAGTCAGAGAAGGCAACAAATTTAGGCGGTAAGTTGTGCAAATCATTATGATCTGAATACTTTTTCGGTATTCGGTTTCCTTTTGTTAGATTGCTTTTTAAAAGTTAATAAAAAATTATATTATATATTAGTCTCGAAAAGACTAAGAATATCGGTTCAGGTTTGCTGGTTCTCCAAAAAAAAGTCGAATTTTGTATTCCCGGTGCTGAATATGAATTGGTAAACCGGTTTCGGTTGGAAGAATACTTTCTATTCTAGGGTTAATATATAGAACATTTATACAAATATTGGAAGTGTACACATTTGCCAGTCCCTCAGTTTTGAAACTAGTCTTATATGCGTAGGACTGTTAAGCAAAGAAGTTCAACTGAATTATTCCCTCAAGTTTAGTTGTTCATTGTTTTTTTTTTGGCATTGACTGTTGCAGCTTGTTGTTGAGCACGAGTACAACGAGTAAATTCATTATAATTTCCATGCAAACTTGCAACTCAAATATTTGTAGCCTAAAAACCTACAGAACCACACACACACACGAACACACACACACACAAACGCACACACTTACACACACGAGGGCATGACCATTAAGCAAATAACATTAATGACATATATATGCAAGTGGGGGGGATAGCCGGGGTTGTCTGGTTGAAGGGAGTCAGGGATGGGATGGGTGATGGCTGTATTGGTCACAGGTCAACGAAGCTAAGCAAATAATTAATGAACAATGAGCCCAGAGGCTCAATTGGCCTTGCCTTGAAGTGTTTTCACAATTACTTTTTATTTTTATTTTTTTTATTCGTTTTTTTTTTACTTTATCAACGCAGAAGCGTGCAACGTCCCCTCGCAAACAAGCGCGTGGCAGTTTGATTAACTTTGCTCAATTATCCGCAAAACCAAGAAATAAATTGAGCCCTGCATACAGGTCGTATGAGTATTACCAATAACCAATTGCCGTTGATGATGATTGAGGGTATGGTTATTATTTTGATTTTTTTTTAAATAGGGGCAATACACCTCACAAATTGCACAATTGCTCGCACGGTGTTCTGAGTGGCCAATTTCGTTTCAATTACAATTACAATGATTTGATTGGGGGGCCTCAAAATTAAAATGTTCCTTCGATCGGACAGTAAGCCCAACGAAGCCCAGGAATTTCTGACGCCCAATTGGACATGCGGTCAGGGCCACGTGCGTACAAGTCGGTAGGTGCGGTAATATGGCCAACGACCAACGGCCAACAAGCCCAACAACAAATCAACTTCGTTTTTTTTCGGTTTTTTGTTTTTGGGGGAATTTCTATTTACATAAAGGCACTAAAACACCGATGGCAACAAAAACACACTCGCTGTGTGTAAAAACTTGTTTGGTCAAAGAATATCAAAAAGCGTTTAGACAGCTCGTGACTCTGCTGCTGTCGAATGGTTCGCCTCTCTCTTAGTGCATGTGTGTGTGTGTGTGTGAGTCTGTGTGTGTGTATATAAGGGTGTGTGCGTGTGTGGTCGGTTGAATAGTTAGACACGTGCGCCATGTATTTTGTTTAGTCGGTTGTAAGCGAAGCGTATGTAGATTAAGCGCTCTTGGCCTAAAACAGACCAAATACGGGGCACAATCTAGTGGCGCCATCTATGCTTTGGATTGGGTAAAAGATGTGCGAAGCAAAGTAGTGGTTTGACCGAAAACCTCTAACTTATGCGCACTTAAATCGAGCACAAGAGAGCAATGTTGTGGGCTCAACAAGAAAAAGCATGGCTCCTTATCTCTTTGCATTTATAAAACTCAAATCTCTAATGAAAAAAAAGGCAACTCGAGATTTTAGTATATATTTGGTTTGAATTTGATAGTCCTCAATCTGATTGAGCATACAAAGCTTACTTCAAGTGCTTAAACTTGACATTGAATGTGCTCACTAGACACACTCATTAGGCGGGATTACGCGACAAGCCGATTCGAGTTTTCAATAACAATTGAGAGTTATGCTCGTGAGGCTCGTGTTGCAATCAAGAGTGTAGTTCGCAGAAAACTACATTTAGTTGTTGCAGCAAGTGTACTACTTCAACTGGTTTAGCATCGAGTACCATTCAGCGTGAACTCAACAATTTACCGAGCAAATACACTCGACAAACTTAGCGTTAAGCTCGATTACGCAGTCCCAACTAAGAATTTGACTGTTCGCGCAAGCGAAATCCAAAACCCCACTTATCGCAATTTTTACAGCACATAGCTTGAACAATAAAACGTTTAAGAATGCATCACAAAAGCAGATGAGCAGTTTGCGCTCTTATCTCTTCATCTCGCGCTCGTTTCGTCTGTCGTTTTCTCGCTCTCTCTCTCTCTCTCTCTCTCTAAAGAACGTCACGTAGTTATTAACGTGAAAACTGTGGAAACGTGATATATTTTTTTTTTGCCAAAAAACAGAAAAAAGCAAGGAGAAACATGCTAAAAAACAATGTTAGCCGCTTAAGGAGAAAACGAACACAGCTTGTGTTTGTGTGTGTGTAATTGAGTACGACAATAATTCTCTCTCAATCTTTGGACTGCTGTGCATAAAGTAAAATGACAGAAACAGCAGTTGCCTTTTTGTGGCTTTCTGCAATTCACCTGTGCAATTGAGCGCTACGAGTTTCCAATTGACTTGCGACAGCAATTGATTCCTAACTGAGGACAACTGAACAAGGGCCTCTCTTGGGCAAACTATTCTCGACTATTTGGCTGACTTCCAAAACTATTCGATAATGCTTATACAAATTACTGATCAACAAACATTTCAGGGAGAAAACCGTATTTTCATATTTAGCTATTTATCCCTCTTATGTGATAGGTGAAGATTTGAGTTTAGAGCATTCATACTTAGTTTTGTGTGGAATATTCAAGATTTCAAGTTTCAAGTTGAGTTCAGAGTTTTCTTTTGTGTCAACAACGGACGGCCAAGTTTTGGTGTCGGGCATGATTGATTATAATTAACATTAACATTGATAGCATGCCAATGTCCAACAATGCAACTACATCATTATAATTGCTTATAATAAGGCATTGTTCTTAATGTCAACCGGGTGGCGGGCGGTAAAGTCGAAAACAAAAATGAAGAAAAACTGTAGCTAAGTGTTCCTTGAACTATGTATACAAGTTTTTTCTTTTTATATCTAACTGAACACATTCTGAAAAATATACTTAGGCCCTCTCGACAAAGAGAAAGAGAAAGAGAAAGTGATAAAGCTGACGTGATATTATTGAAATTGTTGCTGACATTTATGGTATAATTATATGAACATTTCGGCACCAAAAATAATTAATGACTTGGCTTTATTGTTTATTCAAGAAATATTATGATTTAATTATGCCTAAAAGAATTTAGTTTGGTTATGATCAAATTATATTTGATGTGATTTATGCTGTTGGAAAAAATTTATATTCTTATTTAAAATGTTAGTCAAATTTCTTTACGAAAAAAAAACTTAATTTCTATCAACGAAATAATAAAATATTTATCATAGAAAGAGCACGACAACTTTTTCGTGCATAAAATTGTGAGAAATCAATAGACTTAAGCAATGAAATACCTTACAATAGATTTGCTTCTCAAATCGCCATCATTTCAATCAGACTTTTTGAATTTATTGTCAAGCTTCAAACTGACTGAAGTTATGATAATAAAGTGGTAAAAAAAATAAGCATGACTGCTTTACTTACTAAATCAATTTTAAGTTAAAAAAAGACTAAATATTCGGAAACAATTTAATATAGAAAAACGATTGATCAATTTCAGGTTTTTTGTGCTTGATGTTCGCTTCGGCTTCTCAAAATATCTGTTATTCAATGTGAAAAAATTAAACAAAATTAACATTTAAAAAGAAAATACAACTTATGGCATGATGATGACCAAATTCTGTATTAAAAATGAATTTCGATCTATGAAGACAATAGGTTATTTAGAATTCTGATTTCTGATTTCTATTCGACTTACAGAATCAATCTCAAGAAACGAATATAAAATGTGTTAGGTATTAAGTATTTGCATGCTTCAATTGGAATATACTGTCCCAAGAAACGAAATATTTGCTAAATATATATGTGGATATACGTATAAGAAGAGTAACAAAACAATAGAAATCATCATAAACTATGCATGCACAGTCTCTCTCAAGCGTGATCGGAATGTACCCAGAAAATGAAAGCAATAAGGAATCGAACCAAAACGGCTGATTTAAATGCATAAATTATGGAATTATATTCAAAATGCTGCGTTGCGTGGGTGTTGTTATCAAACATGAAATATTTCATAATTAATTTGATTATGCACTGCAACAGCGCATATAACATATATACGTGACGTGACGTATACGCAACGTGAAATTTCCAACGTAACGCATACGTATACGCAACGTACGCGGTCACAATTTTCACTCATTGTCGTTCTCCTCTCTTTTTGTTTTGTTGTATTTTTTGTATTTTGTTATTGAATTTGTGTGGTAGTTTTCGCGTTGCTTCCCTCCACCCCACCCACACCCACAAACACACACACACACACACATATATGCATATAGAGTTGGTTAGTTGTTCACTAGTTCAGCTGTTGTTATCTATCATGCATACATACGCACAAGTTAAGAACTTACATAATGCTTCGCACAGGATGAACACACACACATCACAATGTGGAGGGGGGGAGCTTGCAAGTGAGTGTATAAGTCTGTCGCTGTGTGTGCCGTCTGTGCGCTGTGTTTATCAAAACTAGCTACAATTGCATAAGCTGTTGTGAGAAGCTGTAGCAAAGTTGTGTGTTTGCAACAGCAGCAACAGCAACAGCAAAAACAACAACAGCAACACCAGCCGGCTGCGACCAAAAAAAAAGACCAACATGTGACAAGCAAAGCAAGTCGCATCCAAAAGTTGTTTCACCTACCATTTCCACACCCGGCGGCAGCAAGCCCCACGCAACATAGCGGAAATGTCAATCAACAAGCCGGAAACTGGCAACTGCCACTGTAACCGGCTTGATGAAGCATTTTTTCGCAAACGCCTGACAGCCGGTTAGCCCAAAATACAAAAAAAAATAAATAAATAAGAAACACTAACGAAAACAAGAATTAAAAAACAAGTTGAAAAACTGGTGCTGAGAATCTGCGACTTGAGTTGATAATTAAAATTAAAAGCAACTCCGACTTCTGTTCAAATTGCGACGAACTGTCGTGTAAAAATTAAAATTTACTTTGTTTATTTATTTGTTTATATTCATATTTAATATAATTGAATTTTCTTAGCCTCATTGCCTGTTTCATGGATCTTATTTTTAGTTGGTTCAATATTTTTTTAAGCTCTGTTTAAACTATCATAATTACTTTCGCTCCCGTTAGTTACTTTTCCCATTGTTTAGTTAGTCAGTTAGTTAGCCTTTGTATTGCTTAACTCCGTTCAAAGTATCTATCATTCCATTTAGTTACTTTCAACATACTTTAGCTTGTGGATTTTACTTTCGATATTTAGTTTGAAAGGCCCCCATTTTTCTTCAGATTTTTCCAAATTTCACTATGTTTTTTAACTTTTGCTTGTTTTGTGCTTGTTTTGTTCTGAAATTCTTTAAGCTAGTAGTTATATAATTGAATCGTTTAACTGAGCTATTTTAAATATATTCTGGATTATTTTGCTTTCATCTTCATAGCACTTTTAAGCTTTGTTATTTGCTTCAACTGCAATTTTACTTGATTACTTCTTATCATATTTTGTCATTGTGCTTTTGACTGGATGCAAACTGAATTTGCTCAGATCTCCTTAGATTATTTTATGGTGTCTTGTGCAGTTTCTATAATCGCTTGATTTTCTTAATATAATCGATTTGGTAGGGCTTTCTGCAAACCGTTTCTAAGTTGTCATGTGATGTCGAGTTGTAATAAAAGATTTTACAGTTTCTACAGTACCATTCTATCAATTCAACGAAACCCCAATACCAAATAGTATAAAAGTATAAAAGTAAAAGGAAAGTAAGCAGTGTTGATAAGCAATAAAATCAAATAAAAATAAAGCACATTCTGTGTGCGTTGTAATTGAATGACAAATGTGACTTGGAGGAGTTAGTAGCGTTAGAGTAACGTATATATATATACATATATATATATATATATATGTATATATACATGTATATATGTATATAGTATTAGTATATGGAGAATACGGACTTAGGATTGTAATCGTACTTTATTTTTGTGTATGCCTCGATGTTGCGTCGCTTGTATTTACGAGGGGATGTGGGGAGGAGCCCTTTTACGTTTCTTGCTGTTGTTTACGACATTGAGGCGGTATCGCTCTGGTACATCCGCCGTATCGTTTCGGCTTTCATAGTGTTTTTTTTTTTGTTTTTTTTTTCTTTCTTTTTTCTGTTTTTGTTATTGTTTGTTTTTCTGTATTTTTATTGTTCTGCTTACGACTTTTGGTATTTGCTATTTGAATTGAAACGTATTACGAATCGAATTTTAATTTGTTGCTTTTTTCACACAACACACACACACTCATACACACACAACAATCAGGCACACACACATCAAACACACATTCAAAGAACAGACACACAATCACACGCGCACTCGAAAAAAAATTTGTCAAGAAAATGTTAGAAGTCTTTTTTTTTTTAAGTTGTTTTTAAATTTTTTTTTTTTTGTATTTTTATTATTTTTTTTATTATTTTCTTAGATGAAATGTTAATTGTTCAATGCTGTTGAGAATGGCGTTCGTGAAGTCTTCTCTGGGATTTTTATTGTTTTATATTGAAGTACATATTAAGTAAGTGTTTTATTTAAGTGGAGCTCTGCGCTTGCTACGTCAGTCATGGGTGTAAACACAATACAGACTGAATCTTAACTGGCAACTGCCAGCGACGAGGATATAACATTTATATTTTTTTTGTGGAGGACGCCCAGTGACGACGACGCAACGATGGCAACGTCGACTGCGACTGCGACGACAACGACAACGACGAAGACCAAGTTCGAATTAACTCGACCACAATACGAGCGCAACGCGAAAACGAGACACCGACACCGACTCTGACTCTGACTCTGACTCTGACTGTGACTCTGACAGTGGGACGACAGTGGGACTTGTTATTGTAACCCGGGACGCATTTGATGAACGTCCTGCTAAAACGAAAGTGAGCGCGCTGCTGCTTTTTTTTCAATTTTTCTTCTTTTTTTTTTTGCGAAGTTAATGTTTAGGGGCGAGGTCGAACGACTCTCGGCGCTCGACTCTCGATGTACCGTAATAACAGGCTGAGGCACAGCTGGTTCGGCATTCGCTCTGCCCCCATCATCAGCTGGCTGTGGCTTCTGTTGCAATTTTTCACTTGATTTGTGGGCGCCGTCAGCTGAAACTTTCCCATTTTTTTTTCCTAAGAATTCAGTTACTTAGCCAGTTTTTGCCTTTGTTGTTTTTTGCATACTGTATTTTGGTTTTGTGCGGTTAGCTTTGTTATATTTTTACTTCTTTTATTTATTTATTGTTATTTTTTGAATTTTTGACAATTATGAATTGTGATTGTCTTCTCTGTTGTGTGTGCTCACGCTCGCTCTCTTACTCAATATCTATCTCTCTCTCTCTCTCTCTCCCACTCTCTCACTCTGTGTGTCTCTCTCTCAGCGCTCGCTCTCTGCGCGTGTCTCTCTCGTGCTCGTTCACTCGCTCGCTCTTGTACTCTGTCCCTATGCGCTGTAGCCATCTCTGTTGCACATTGTGCTTTTTGGGTTGTTCTTTTTCTATTTTTTGTTCTTCGTCCGTTTCTGAGTGCGTGTGTGGGTGTGTGTAAGTGTGTGTGTGTGTGAATAAATGGAAACTGGCAACTGGCAGCTGGGTACATTTACACTCGCAACAACAAAAGTAGTGAGCAGTCAGAGCAACAACAACAACAACACTCATCGAGGAGCGCAGCCAGAATGCCGCCTGATAGCACTTTGGCGTGCCTGTCCTTATTGTTGTTGTAATTTTTTGCTGCTGTCGCTTCTTCTTTTTCAGCTGCTTCTGCTGCTGCTGCTTCAAAGTGAACTTTGAGCTTTTGAGCTTGATCTAAACATAATTCGCGTCTGGCACGCGATACGAAAATCAAAATTGAACTTTACAAGTTAATCCGTTGCTCCAACTAAATCAAGCAAATGCTGTATACTTATATATAGATAAGAGTCAAGCTTACATATGTATATGGTATATACATACATAAGCATACCATATAGATATGGTTTAATTGCTATAATTTCATTTTTAGTCGCCATTCGATTGCCATTTTGTGCATCAATTTCGAAAAAGCAGTAAGCAGGAAATCACATCTTTTTAGAGCCAGTTTTATCTGGATTTTTTGTATTTTTCTTCTTTTTTTTTTGCATTCAAGTGCCTGGCTGCCCTGTTACCCGTGGTTCCTTCGGTTCGTCCTGCGCATTGGCAAGCGGCCGACGATTTGCGTAAGGTGCCCGGCTCCGACATTTGGCTCCTTGCTGGCTGCCTGGCCAAGTGCTCACCACACCCACACACATATGCATACACCCACACACATATGCATACACCCACACACACATACGCATACTCAATCCAACAAAGTTGAGCTGCTGCGCGTTTTGCTTTGTCATCGGCAATTGTCGTTGTTGTTGTCGCTGTAGTTGTCGCAGTCACGTTGTTCAGCACTATTTTTTAGTTACTCACACATGTGTGTATATCTGCGTGTGTGTGTGTGAGTGTAGGTGTCTGCGTGTGCAACTCGTTTGGAATGCATCCTTGGCGCTGCTGCTTCTGTTGATGATGATGAACTTGCAAATGGATTTGCCTAGCAACAACAACTGCTGATGGATGTGCATGGAGAAAAACACAGTTAGGCTACAAGTGCTGGACTAGGAGACACTGCCTCAAATATAAATACAATCAAATTCCGAACAATTTGTACATTTCAAGTAAAATTCGTTTCAATAAGAATACAAATTTTGTCAAAAATATTTTTGTACTTAAGAAAATAAGTGAAAAGAAATGTTAAGCCTCAATTCTTAATTCAAGTTACTTTAACTCTGTTTTAACGCAATATGAGAATAGACTTGGAAATTTTAAACACTGCAAATAGGCCCGAAATATCTTAATCCAAGTAATGTATGACTTAATCGGAAGTTCGATATTTATCGATAATATCTGGCTGAGTTAAACATAAAACAGAGTAAAAAAAACCGAAGATTTCTCTGTTCTGGGATCAAGGATACATAAATGCTGCCTGTTACATATATGTGCTCAACGTGATGCTAACCATTTCAAATATATCTTATGGCTAGAGGGTATATAAAGGGGCAAAAAAAAAAAACATCAACTGAAAGGACAAAGGACGCCTGCTAACACGCCACTAACAACTGCTCCTCATTCACCCGCACTTAAGCTGCCCTTAATAGTCTCAACTCCGGTGTTCGGTATATCCTTTAATTTGCTACCTATCATTAAACAAAGTCGTTGAGCTGCTGGGCACAAAATGTTAAAAGGGACACACAACGCGACATAAGGACACATACACACACACACGCACATACACACACACACGCACACACCATGCACATGATGCCGACCCAAATCCAAATCCAATACATACATATGTCAACAGCAAAGGAAGAGATAGTCACAATGTTGTCAAGCCAGATTTTGAATAAATCATTGAAATGAAAACTTGATGCATTTGTCAGCCATTTGTGAGCCCCGATTCCTTGAGTACCACTAGTTGACAACTGACAGTTTCATATTTCTATAAAAACCACTTAATTGTAGTAGTGAAGAGGGAAATATGAAATGAGCCAGACTTCTACATTTTAAAGACATTCAAGACAACGTGGCCTTGGGTGTTTTTTTTTTTTTATAAATAAAAGGCAAAAGTAACTGGAAAAAACTAAATTAAAAGTGATGACTGAATTTTTAACTGCAAGTGCCTGCAAACGGCGCTTAATCTTAAGATCCTTAATTCGATTTTAAATTTAATTCAGTTTGAATTATGAAGTTGAAGATTATAAAACGAAACCATTGAAAACAAATAAGATAAATAAAATTGAATAAATCCAAACACGTGTCGATTCACGTAATTAGAATTCCTTATTTGAAAATATGTGTCATTAGCTCAAACCATATTCAAGTTCAAATTGCATTATTACCTCAACTGCAATCAACTGGACGAAGCAGTTGGTCGACTCCAAATCATTTTCTGCAATAATTTCATCATTTATTGATAGACACCCGGACAGATAATGTACAAATCGAACGACATCCAAACACGTGTCGATTCACGTAATTAGAATTCTTTATTTGAAAATATGTGTCATTAGCTCAAACCATATTCAAGTTCAAATTGCATTATTACCTCAACTGCAATCAACTGGACGAAGCAGTTGGTCGACTCCAAATCATTTTCTACAATAATTTCATCATTTATTGATATACACCCGGACAGATAATGTACAAATCGAACGACATTTGTATACACTTATATGCGGCATACAACTACTTAAATGTGCATTTGATAGAGAGGTCCCGTCAACTGAGTCGTTGTCAAGGTCCATTGTCATTAAATTTTCACAAGTACCGTTGACTATTTTTCCCAGCGCATTTTGCCGGGTTAGGGGAAAGAGGTTACCAATAACCCTGGACATGGTCACGGATACGGAGGCGCCCACAAACCGCTATAAGTTATTGGCAATTCAAGCCACCTGCTCGCGTTAGTCAATGCTTTGAGTGCTCTCCACCTACAGCTCCTGCTCCTGCTCATGCTCCTGCTGGTGCTACTGCTCCTGCACCTGCTTAAGTACGGTCCGCCAAGGTCTTAACTTTATTATGCATGGAGCCGTATAACAATTACTATCGACATATGGCCACATATATATTTATATATGAATTGCAATTGGAAAGGCGTCGCGTCGCACTGCGTTGCGTTGCCTTAACACAAACGACTTAAATATTTCACAATGGAACACAACGCAATTGCGAGAAATAAGTGTTAATATAACACACACACTCAGGTAGTCGTCTATCGATGTCCTCTGGAGACCACTTGTCCTGCACCGTCCATATAATATTCATCATCAACAAATATGCCATGCCTATTTGAAGGTGTTGTTGCTTATTTATTTTGCACACACGTCGACACGACCACAATTCCTATTTGCATCCATAATTCGGCAAACTAGTTGGGTCTCAAAACCTCAAAAAAATATGGGTGAAATGTAGGGGCAGGCTTTTTTCCACTCATGTCCATTAATTAATGTTAGCTAAATTGCACTTCAGATATCAGCTATCTCACATATTGGCCAATATATCATGTCCCACAATCGCTGCACTTTCCAAACTTGAAAGTTCATTGAGTCAGCGTATAAATAAATAATAAAAAAAAAGTAGAAATCCTTAAACGCCACGTATACCATATTATTTATTACTTTCAATGGCTTTGTTGACGCCATCAATATATCTATATATATATAGATATATATAAATATATAGCGTACATGCATTTTTCCTCTGATACATGGCTACATACATATATATTATGTATAAAACTATCAGCTTTTCCAGATTTGAGTTATTTCTGTGCAGCTCCTGCTTTGTAATCAAACTACAAAGGAGCACTCACTTAGGTTCATTTTCATATTTATCTTTTTCATATATGTATTTACAATAAGTATTCTTAAAATACACTTGCAAATTACTGCATGCGAAATGTATTTAGATTGACAGCTGAATGTCTGTTGAAATTCACATAGATATATTAATCGTTTAATATATAAGGCGTGTCCACCAACTGTGTACTGTTCAACTGCTAGAATGAATGAATGTGAACATATGCATGTGAAGGGCGTGTTGCACAGCTATTGGCTACACATGAATATGCCTTTGTACAGTTAGAAAATGCATTCAGCTGTAGGAATGCGACTCTAGCTTCAAGAACAAATGCTCCAGTCAAGAAAGCTCGACTAGGATATATTCCGAACCTAAGTTGCACCTGTCTCGGAAATAAAAGTATTTTCATTATTCGCAAAACGGAAAAACCAATTGATCAAATTGCATACAGTTAAACTGCGTATGGTATACGAGAACTTATATTAAAAATCTGGAGTTTTGAAAAATATATATGTTTAAGCTGTGCGTTTACTGCAGACGGAAATCGAATTGTATCGATATTCACAAAATGTGCAAAATACTTGAAATACGTTTGATATACGATACGAACTTCAATTTCAAATCTGGATACCTAACTCAAGACAGACAAATGGACGTAAGGACATCAACTATTGACGCTGATCAAGTATATATATATACATATTTTTGCAGAGGATATGCTTCGTTCTGTCTCTTACATACACACCGTTATCAAACATTCCTTAACGTCCATTTCTGTCAAGGATCATATTTTAATGTTGCACACTCAACCAACGACATCAAGGATGCACAAATTAATATTGCAGGCTTTTCTCTCTGACAACTAACTAAAAGCAAGTTAAAGTGACTGCCAAGATAAAAGGTTTATTAAAAAAATCAAAAAAAAATCTCAAGTTCACATGATTTTGTAAAATTTGCTGCTAGGCATTTTGACAATCGGATTGGGGATAAGATGTGGGTAGGCATACTAGTTCAGCACACACCCACACACACACATACTGAAAATGCCAAGAGTAATGCAGTTGGCTATAACAACAATAAAACGCCAAGCGGAGAATTCGCGCTCCGTTTAACACACAATTTTATTTTATTTTCTTTTATTACCTTTTTCTTACTTTTGATTTCATTTTTTTTTTTTTTTTTTTTTGAGTTTTCGTTGCTATCGTTTTATTTGGCTAGCGAAATCGATTTTCATGAGACGGTGACGAGAACTTGTTTGCCTTTGCCTCCAGGAAATGTTGAAATAATTGACGAGCTCTAGACGGCATACACATACCGCCCCCGCCACCCCCGCCAACGCCACCAGCTACTCTTACCGTCCCATGCCCAACATTAACTGACCCTGACCTCCAAATGTAGTGGGTGAAAACAGAAAGAAAGAAAAAAAAAAAAAACCAGAACTTAGAGTTGGATTTCATTAGTCAAGTTGAGTTAACCAAAGGGATTTGTCAGGACTTACTGACCAGATCCCTTTCGCACATCCCCATCCCCATCTCCGGCTCACTTGTGTTTTACACACATTTCTCACACATTGTGCACACATTGTTTATTGTGTGCTTGCTTCGAATGTTTTAATGAGAATAGCTAACATGTGGCAAATAGCATATATACCCAATTGCTAATAGAGATGGCTTCGCGGCAAATCGATTAGGTCATATGCCAGCAGCACTCTAAACAATATATCAAAGACACAGAATGACAACGGGCAGGGGTGCGTGGCGGGGCAGGCGGTTAGGCGCAAATAGAGGGGCAATACGTTACGTTATATTATAGCCAAATCGAGTATTTATGGGAATTTGTTTTTCGATATAAATACAAATACAATACAAAGATACAATCATCTCGACTGGGTCGCCTTCTGATTTGTACGCACCTCTCTGCCTCTTTCTTTATGCGTGTGTGTGTGCGTGTGTGTGAGTGTGTGTGTGTGTGTGTGTGTGTGTGATAGTGTTTGTGGCTCTTCGAATTTCCCACATTTGTTTTGCATCTGTTAAAAATGTGGCTTCTTCACTTTCTTAAACACTTTGCTTGTATTTGCTAAGTTAACTTGAGTAATTTGAATTTTTTAATTGGAAAACATAATAAATTTAATTAATTAACTTAATTGCCAGCTGTTAAATCTATTAATTATTTGCTTTACATTTATTGAGTTCGCTTATATTCCTTTCATAAAATTATACCTATAGTTAAGCCTAAAGCGGGTTGTCAAACCGTAACAGATAACCGAAATAAACCGTTTGAAACTGATTGAATTGAAATCGGAAACGAAATTCAAAATATTTCAAGAACCAGTAAACGGATATGGTATTATAACTATAACCAAAATATAAATGTATAATTTTAACCGGAACCTTCACACATTCCGTACCAGAACCCGAACCTAAATTCGTTTCGGTTTGACAACCTGATCCAAAGTTTTTAATATCTATTGTCACTTAAAGAAATTCAGAAATTAAGAAAAATCCTGATTTTTTTGTAGTTATAGCCAATCACGATTATTCATTTCTACTTCCTTTCTGCACTCCCAATGTAATGAAAAAAATGTGCACGAAAATCAAGAAAATACAAATATTAATGTTCTACATATATCTAGATAGACAAACATGTTTTCTAGATAAATATACACGAACGGCATCGATTAAATCGAACCACTATATAGCTGCTAAATGAGACGTAGCGTACACGGCCACAATCGTTCAGTTTTGGAAATTAATAAGTGAATTTACGAGCTGATGTCTGCAAGGGTATAGAAAATTTCGGCGTGCCCAAAATAGATGTTTTTACTTATTTTTATTGTTGTTTTGATTTCTTCGATGTTGTGTATTGTTGTTATTGTTGTTGTCTGCAGATGCTCTGGATGAAAATAACTTGGTATTGGCGCAGTCTTTAGTCTTTAGTCTCTAGCTAAGCGAAACTGGCGCGTTTTGTTTATTTTTACAGTTGACTCGACGCGGGGCACGCAACGTGAATGTGGATGTCGATGTGAAACGTGAACGTGGACATAGACATAGAATTGAGAACTTGGATCTGTCATATGCTTATGTACATATATGAATACATATATATATATATATATATATATATATATTAATCCATATATGTATGTGTGTTTGTGTGTGTTGCATGTACGTCATAGTTATAGTTATGGCTAATTGTCGGTTAGTGCGGTTAGCTGAAGCTCATTTGTCAATGGCAATGATTGGCCCCAAAATATGTCGTTGTTGTTTTTTTGCTGTTGTTTTTGTAGTTGTTGTTGTTGTCATTGTATACAACTTACCGATATGGGCTGTTCGTTGGTACAGGAGAGTTTGCGGGTCTGACGCAGTGTCTCCACCCAGAGGGACGTGCGGCGTGACGCATTTGTGGCGCCACCAACGCCAGCGCTGCCCCCACCAACGCTGCTGGTGCGCGTCATAGGTGGCGGCAGCTGTGCCGCTGATGACGTTGTTGGCATTGTTGCAATGTTGTTCACGGCTGTGTACGCGCCTGGTACTGCACTTGCAGCAGTTGCAGCCGTGCCAGGACACGGGCACTTTGGGTAGAGGCTGCCCTTGCATTGATTCTCCATGCAGGAGGCAGGCGACATGCCACAAAAAAACAATTGCACACACTCACTCACACACACACACACACACACACACACACACCCACTCAAAACTAAACACTTACGACACACAACGAACGTATTTCGTTTTTCTTTTCAGTTTTTTTATGGTGTAGAAATTTTCAATCGTTTCAATTGATCAGCGCACTTTTTTTTTGCTTCACATTGTTGCTGCAACACAAGACTGCATATTTGTGTTCTCCTTGGACTTTTCGTGCCAACCGTTTGCAACAGCAATTCTCAACGTTAAAATGTTGATTTTTGTTGTTGATTTTCCGAAATCCGAGATCTATTCAAATCGATTTTTCCTGCGTAATTGTCCAAAATGTAAACAACAAGAAAAACAACAAAAAATAAACACACACACACACACGCGCGCACCGTAAAAAACAATTGCAGATGGTCAACAGAAAATCTGTGCCGTTTTTCAATTTGATTTTTTACTTCTTTTTGTTGGTGGCTCGAAACGCCGACTTTTCAATTCGCGTTGGCCAGCGGTGATTGGTTTGCCATGTGTGTTCTTTGGTTGAGACCTGGTGCCACTGGTCGCGCACACAATGATCTTCCCCAGTCGAAAATCTTTATATTTATAATTCAATTTTCAGTTTTTCATTTCCCTTTTCCATTTTCTTGCACTTTTCATTACCTCCACTCGCTAATTGTGTTAGTCGGACAGCACGCGTCGCCGATCGCGATTGCGGATTAGGCCATTCCCGATTACCGATTGCCGATTGCTGATGGCTGAGCATTGAATGGAAACAGCAGCCGAAGCGATCGCTGAGAGAAATATCCGCTCTGGCCAACGTGCTGCCCTCCAACCATTCCCGCACAATCCACTCTCCCTCTCCATGTACCCAGAGTGTGTACACTCGTACAAATATAATGTTAAGTTCAACCGGAATATATTACGGAACCGGATATATATATTCAAAAGTATCTGCAGATATAGTGAAAGATTTAGGAAATCAGAATTGAAAAAGAAAGAAAAGAAGAGCAGATCGAGTCAGGTTTCGTCGTTTATTCAAATTTATTGTACTTGATTGACTGATTGGCATAACTGATATAAGAATAGTGAACTGGAACCTAGGTACAAACCCTTGCAACCAGGATATTAAAACTTACAGCACATTTTTACGTTACAGAAACCAATTTGATAAGTTTATTTGTATTTCAAAACCATCACTGGAACTTTTACACTTTACACTTCTGCTTTAAATTGATTGACGCAAACTGAAAATGCACAAAATAGACGCAATAAGCTTCATTTTTTCGCAGTGTACAGATGTGATGGACTCTGAATACAATGGAAGACAGAATTGATTGTCTACGTCATTGAAACGATGCTCGCAACTCAACGCTTCCTGCTCATTATTTTTCTGCCGGACTCTCTCTCTCTCTCACTCTCTCTCTGTCACTCTCTGTCACTCTCTCACACATACTCTTTCTCGCTGTGTATTTTTCTCTGTCTCTCTATTGATGGCTGGCAGTGGACCCGGGCCAAAACTTAATGGCAATTTGTCTGCTGACAGGTTTGTATGAACTTGAAGATGCCCTGCGCTCAATGAGCATGACTCATTGAATTTTACACAATTCACCGCCTTCCCCCCCCCCCCCCATTGTCAAAAAATGAGACACGATAGCAACAACGAAAAAAATATTGAAAAAAAACCTTGTTCTACATGGCATTATTCCCAATACAAAAATGTGAGTACCATTGTACAATAATACACAATTTGTTATTCAACAATTATTGGCCATAAGCCAAATTTATTTGCATTTTACCCAAAATGTTTTTAGCTCAATTTTAGGGCAATAAATTCCAGAAAATTTACAACATTTAGAAAATGCAATTTAATTTGCACAACAAAACCAAAACCCAAATATTAGTTTATAAGTAATATACAAGTTTCTATTGACAGCTGGAAATCCACTTTAAATCTGTCAATTATTTATAGAAAAATATTTGAAGCCATAAGTCAATATTTTGAGGCGCATATTCAAATTTGATATGTGCGGAAGTTGGTTCTAAATAGTCCCATTAAAGACATCAAAGTGTTACGCGTACTATAGAATACTCAATTCATAACCAAAAAAAGTAACTGTTATCAACTATTTTTTAAAGTCTTGTTTTAGATATTAATCAAGCTGTCAAATTTTAAATGCTTTTAATACACTTTTTTCAGATTGGTTATTAACATATAAAATAGAATATATATACCAAATAATCGTATGAGGAAATAATGATGTCCAGTTTTAGTTTCGAAAGTTTGATTTCACTATGTATCATAAAATAAGTGTTCAAAGTGTCAAACCTCAACCAGAAATGCAACTTTACCGATTGAAATTTAGAAACAGTTTGAAAAATCCATTTTTTTTTTTAAGAACCAGTTACAGGTACCGATATGATTAGTCCATATGCTACCAGAACGGAATTGAATACCAAAGGAAAGTTTCAATTCTTAACCCTTACCGAAAATATTTCATAATATTTATATATTTCAGATAATCGAACATTTGATATAATGGTACATGATTTAACGGTACATTGCTTGGGTTTTATATGGTGCATCCTACGGTTAACGAGTGCATGGAATTTATTCATAACGGTAATGGCAGGCAACATACACTTAAAGTGGCAATAGTAAATATGTTATACGCTTACCTTTCCGATCACTTATAACTATAATACTCGTTAGCATCTAATATTCAATGTTATCCATAATATATAATAACGGAGCAAACGAGCCACTATGTGAATGTAAATGTGAATGTAAATGTGAATGTGAATGTGAATGTGAATGTGCAGTGGAATGAGCGTGCGAATGTTGATTGAATGAGTGGCAATCAGCTACAAGCGACATTCGATGGAACATTGAAGTATTTGAATTTGCCATCCAAAAAAAGCTTGGAAAAGCTACAAATTGATGAACTGGCGGATGCACTAAACGAAGATTGACTGATTGTGTGTTCAAGCACAATACGAGTATAACTATGAATACGAATGCGAATGCAGGTATGAGTATTTACTCAAAATAACGGTAAACGGGCGCATTCAAATGTGGCAAAATTTGTACTTCGCATTTGGGGAGAAAATGGTGCCACGCAAATGTATTCGAATCAAAATTCAACTATAAAACTATAATATTTGATTTTGCGTTTTTTTTTTGTAGTTATGTATTTTTGTTTGTATGTACACAATACATATAAAGTTTTAACTTTGCTAATCAAAGCTGAAAGGGGGAAATTATAACCATAACAAGATTTTTTTTTTTTTGTGTTTCGGGTTGGGATGGTTTTTTTTTGTAAGATTTAGATTAAATACCATTTTGGAGCTTTGAAGCGTTTCGTTAGTGGCCTCTGTGAAGGCCCTTCTAAGTCGTAATTTTCGGCTTTCGGACAATGTGCGAGGCATTAGAAGAACGCCCTGAGGAGAATCGATGATGCGAATTGCGATTAGTACACGGTTAACTTGTTAAAATAGAGTTATCTCATTTACATAACTATAAAGGTTAAGCATTTCCATAAGTAGGCATTGAAGCGGGTAGTAAATGATATACATACACTAAGCATAATTAATACCATTAACAATAGTAATACACACAAGGACATGTACACATAGCTATGTACATGGTTATATAACTATAGAGTACAATTTAAAGACATATTTAAACAATATAGAATTTTCATTGTTTGGAATCAGTAAATAGCAAGGTGTCAAACCGAAACCGATATCAAAACTTTACCGATGGAAATTCAGAGCCCGAAACGTAATTCAACATAGTTATAAGAAACATTTAAATATATATGTATATATATATAAAAAAAAAAACATAAACTGAATTCAATTCATAACCCTTACCGAAAAATGTTCACTTTACGTACCGCAACCGGAACAGAACGGAAATCAGTTTGACACCATGGTGAATAGGATTGGATTTAAATATAATTAAGCCTTTTATTGCATACTTTTGCGCGCGCCCTAAGAGTTTGTCTTTAGTTTGGTTTGCTATTTATCGCCTATACACATCTAAATATGTATCATAATTTAAGAAAATAAATATAAATATAGTGATCGCCTTTATTTCAAAATCGGCAAAGTTCGTCAAAAAAAATTCAGATGTGGCTTAAACAACTTTTTTGTTATGCAAGAAATTTATTATAATAATAATTTACTACGCAGAGTTTTTTAAATGCATTACTTGATATTCAATTATCCTGAGGGAGAGTATTGTAAATCTGCAATCCGTAATTATTTTAATTATTTAAATAAATTATTTCCATATTTGTTAATTATTTACACGAAAATTTATTTGCCATAACTTGACTATCTGTAATTAGCTGACAGACTTCTAATATATGAATATTCAACGTTTTTAAATCTGCATTAGCTCCCTAATTATCCACATTATTATTCACTTGCTATTTTATTTCAGAAATCAGATTCGTTTATTTACACGTAGCAGACGGGAAGTCATTTAATTAATATACGAATGCAATGTTTTGCCAATAAGTACATTTTTTGTAATTATTTTATCAGGATTAAATGCATGCGCAAAAGTAGGCAATATAAAATTCATGTGGTGTATGTGGGCACAAAATGCAAAATAGGGAAAACAATGAATATAATGAAAACAATGCAATTTAATTGCTGGCCAAAACAAATTATAAATTGAATACAGTCGAGGAGTGCTTGCATTTTGTTTTTGCTCATATCTTCTTTTTTTTTGCTGACACAGTCACACAGTGTGTCGGTCGAATGAAAAGTTTTCTTGACGAGTTGCATAATTAATGAGCGGCGGAGCTTTGGGGAAACCTTTTGAAACTATTGTGAAACTTCGAAATCGCCGCCGCGAAAGCTTTCGCGCATACAAAGCTTTAAACTAACGGCTGCCCGCGTAAAATGCCAAAGCTTTCTGCTCAACAAACAAACCAGTGCAAATAGTTTGCAGCAACACGCATGTTCCTGCACAGCTACTAAGTACCTGAGTAGCTCAGTATTTATTAATGGTTTGCCAGTATTTGAAATTGCATTTACAATTTATGTGTGTATGCTGCCAAAAGCTTTGTTTTTTCCCCCCACATGTCAAATCGACAGCTGAAAGCTTTAAGCTCTTTAGTCAAATGTATGTAATTGTCGTTCAAATCTACATTACAATTGCTGATTGGGTTTAGTCCGAAGAATTTGAGAAGTATGATGGCTAATGTACAAAATGTTCGCTATAATTCGGCGGCGACCACAGTTTAATAAGCTTTTTTTTATATCAGACAAGCTATTTTCTTCTTTAACAGTTCCCGGACAAATTGTCAATTATCTACAGCCAAAAAGCTGGGTGAGGGCAAAAAATACATAAACCAAAAATGGTACGTGGGACATAAACGGGACATCAAATGTCAAAGAGTAAAAACGTTCATCAATCATGTTAAGGTCACAGCCAGCCGTGGAGAAAGTCGCTCAACAAGAAAGAATACAAAAAAAAAAAAACGTCAACTGTAAGAGAAACAAAACAGAGAAATGGGAAACAGAAAGTTCAGACAGTGTCAAAATTTATTGATATTAATTACAATACTAATTATAATTCTATATTTAGAAAGCTCTTAAACATTTAAACAGCATTCCAGCAAATTTTGATGGCTTCGCTGCGTGTTTTCAATTTGTTCCATTTACATACAAAAATAAATATATGTAAAAAAGAGATATGAATGCGAATTGACGGAATTCAAATTCGAATGTTCTGTGAATAATCAATTCTGTATTTTTTGGGGGGCGAGCACGCTTTTTCAATTTGGATAACGAGTGATTTTCGCATGAATTGGCTACTCGAATTTGATTTACTGTCTTCTCTTCTATTTGACTGTCAAAATAAATATGCCAACCACTCAGCAACTGTACCGACCACCCAACCACCCATCCATCCACTTACGCTCCACTTCGAAACACGCCCAAAAATTTGTTGCTGGCGTAAAGAAAATGTTTTAATTATGATCGGCAAAATATGGAAAATATTCTAATTAATATTATTGAGGCAACGTGGCGTATGAGAAATATTGATTTTTCCTAATTGGATTTATGCGCGTAAAAATGTGAAAAATGTGAAAAATGAGAAAAACGAACAGAAGATAAAATAATAACAACCACAATTCCAAAAGAAACTAAAAGTGAAAAGAATATTAAAGCGGCAGGAAAACGATGTAAATGCTTCAGTACATATCATAACACTTAAGAACTTAATGCATGGAAATCAACTTGACGGAAAATTTCAAATGCTATTTGGAGAACTTAGTGGAACTTACAAACTAATTCTACAAATTGGCATGTGTTTAGACACTTAAAACTAACAATAGTACAAAATTATTGCAATGTGAAACTCATTTAATACAAATACATACCTATAAAAATAAATATTGATTGCCATATAATAACTAAGTAGATAAAATGTATCGCATAGTGGAATACAAATATGTATATTTGGAGCTTACGGTTTTAAAATAGGTATACTTGTGAGCAAATCATGGATGTGGAAAATTTGGAATATGCCCATTTTGGGGTTACAATTTTAGTATGGAAATCGAGTCAGAATCGCGTTGTCAATTTTAAATATAGTATTAATGTCGAAATCAAACCATGATTAAGAAGCCCTGATTAGTTTTGACTAAGATAAGGCCGAGGAAGAGCTCCTGGGTTTCGATCGGATCACTTTTAACGAAATTATGGCAGTGAAAAGTATTAACAAGCACTTAATGGATACATTTTGAGCTTGTTAATACATCGAGCCAGAATCGCCTAGCGAATATTAAATGAAAAAAATATATGTCAAACTACGATTAAAAAGCCAAGGTTCTTGATAATTTATTTATGCACCATAATATATGCGACTCATTTAATTTGTAACACTGGCAAACAAGAGTAATAGTCAATAAATTAAATCGACTCGTTGGCTTAACTACAACTGACAGGTTGGTTGGGAATGGGGATGGAAATGTGGCCTTGGCCAAAATAGAAGCTCCCAATTGGGCCAAAGTGTCGATTGGCAATTGTTTCGCATTGTTTTTTAGTTACAACTAGCAAAACAACAGATTGATCCCTGAGGACAAAGAATGCTGTCAAGTCTTAAGTGGAAATTGCTATTTAAGATGTTTTGGCCTATTTCAGATAGGACCATCAATTTGCTGGCTAATAGGCAGCGAAACAAATGGGACACTTTCCATAAGCAGACACATTGATTTAATGGGGGAAAGAAAATGCTGTTAATTCCTCAACTTCTTGATTTTATTTTGTGAACTGCCAACTTGTTTTGTAAAGTAGCGCCAGTGTTGCCACCAACCAATATCAGAGCATTTTTAATTTCAACCAAAATCATTTCAAAGTAATGGCTCTGTTGAAAGCAAATTGTAATCAAGTCTGTATCATTACTGGACAAGGAATTCGATTGCTGGAAACATATAACATCGAGTGCAAACTACACGATATTCTATTGTAGTAGATTTTAGGTATTTGGGTATTTATTCTATGGGTAGTTCCAGTGTGTACAGTAAGCATGTACACAATGCTACAATAGAGAAGGAACGAGACAGAAAGGGACTGTTAATTGGAGTAACTCGATTATTGGGTTATATACACACTTTGAAGTTAAGTTATAGCACAGACACATATTTGTACAAACACACATATACATACGCAACTAAATCGCCTTTGACACGATATTCATTTTGCCCATTTAGTATACCCTTGCAGAGAGTATTATAATAGTATAGTGTGTTTTGCATCTTATATCTCGAACCACATCAACAATTTCACGTCCATCTTTATACGTATGAAAACTAATGTCTCTGGTATTATTTTGGATCATCGGAACAACAGAATCTGTGATAAGTAATTTCATTATTTACTTACGTCTATAAAGTTGTTCTTATGTGTTAAATAGCTCATTGAAAGTTAGTGCTCATAATTTGTGATTATGTTAAAAAAAAAAAAATCGAATTTAATTTTAATTTTCTAAATTGGGTTATCAATACCCGACTTATATACTGTTTTTGTTTTCCTACTTATCAACTTCGGACCACTCGCAAATGAACAAAATGCTGTCAATCAAAATAACCGTTCTGCAAGGGTATGATAACTTCGGAGTGCCAAAGAAAGAGCTTTACTTTGTAGTCCCTTTTCTTATTTATTTAGGTATTATTATTTTTATGAATATATACTTATGAATATGGAGATTGTCGTTTACCTGTTTGAATGGACGCATGCCCCCATTGATCCTTAGGGAGTCGGCCGCAATGCCCGCAATGCCATCTGTTGTGCTTTCGCGGAGCTGCTTCAAGGATACATTCGGAACGGTGTGCGAGTGCCCGCACGAGCTATGGGATCCACAGCAGATGGCCGTGGTGCTCGACTCCGGCTGTGAGCTCTGACGTATTATGCGTGACCCATTTGTCGGCGATGAAGTGATTAATACTGGCGGCACCTGCGGTTGCTGATAGTGATACAGTTGCAACTGTTGATGCTGCTGATGCGACTGCAACTGTTGCTGGTGATGCAATTGCAACTGATGCTGCTGCTGCTGCTGTTGGAGGGCTGAATTTGATATGCATATGGCCATCGAGCTGGTCAAATTACCCTGTTGGAAGGCACTTTTCACACTGTCCCGCGATGCGGAACGATCGATTTGACCACCCGTCGAGATGGGTGTCGTCGATGCCCGGCGACTGCAATTGCGGCAGGCTCGACATCGACTTGGCGCACTTGGCGGTATACTCGATGATAAATTCTGATATGATGATGTGCCCAAATTTGGATGACTCGAACCGGTCGCTGTGCCCGATCCCGTACCCTTTCCCATTGCCATTCCCGTTCCTTGTTCATGTGGCTTTAAGCTTAAATTCATAATTGATATGGTCGGTTTCTGTTGCTGTTGTTCTTGTTGTTGTTGCTGATGCTGTTTGGTCGTTGCATTGCCAGCTGATATTGTTGTTGTTGTTGATGTGTTTTGTGTTAGTTCTTGGTCCTCTTCATGTACTTCAATATCAGGCACTATCGCGGCACGCAGTCCTTGCTCAATATCCTCGTCGTGTCCGTTGCCATTGCCACCACCACCCATATGAGCCACAACAATGCCACGCATACTCTCCTCGGATCCCATGCGCGCATGCTGTGACTGTTGCGGACTGGTTAGATATGTAGATGTTCGATCCTGACGCATCAGTGTCGGTTTGCCGCCGGACGTGGAAGCCATATTGTTCGATGTTGGTCCGTTAACGGAGCTGCTGCTATTCTTCACCTGACGAAGCAGGGCGCTGCGTCCGCCCTTTGTTGGGTTCGATACTAGCAGGGAGTCCGTCTCCTCAGAGCTAACATAGCCCGAGTTGGAGTTGTCGTTTAACTTTTGAATTGACATCTGCAACAAAAAAAGAAAAGAAAGAAGAATAACAATCTTAATCAAAATAACTTTCAATTAATTCGCATCCAAGTAAAGGATCAAATCTTAAGCTTTACCGAAAATGTAAGCCGACTGTTATTAAGTATGTGCGTGTTAGGTCCTTAATCAGAAGGATTATACGAGTTCAATTCAAGAGAGACGAAGCTATGCTAACATTCTCAAGGGAAGAAAAACCCCAGAAAATAAGCAATAACAGCTAAGCTGATTGTGTGTTGAAAAGCTCTCAACAAGCAAAAAGCTTTCATAAACTAAAACATATGGAAGCAGAAGAAGCAGAAGTGGAGTGCACTGAAGATAACGGTAAAAAAAAAACCTCAAAGATACGAGCAGGGAGCACGTGTGTGAATGCATACTTAAATATTTACATATATACATACATGTATTTCAGTGTAAATATGTAGCTGTACATATGGGCAAGTGTGTATGTTTGTTTTTTTTGTTAGTATGCTTGTGACGATAAACCTGCTGTGCTGGAAAACTTGATGACCGCACACCTACGGGATGGCGAACATTGAAATGCAAACATGAACTCACGCACATGATCTTAAGCTGTGTGTGTGTGTGTGTTTGTAAAGCAAACACATATACGGTGGGTCAAAGCTTATTCGGATCAGTGTCAAAGAAAAAACGTAATTGCCTGCCATAAGCTAAGCATTCATTATTTTTCAAAAATTCCAAAGACCGATGGTAGGTACTTGTATTAACCACCAAAATTAATATATGACCCCAATTCACTGGGGTTTCCCCACCTGCTAGGTAGGATTATGGCAGGCAATTACGTTTTTTCTTTGACACTGATCCGAATAAGCTTTGATCCACTGTATATATATATATATATATATATATACATATATGATGTCTACAGTGTTGCCAAATTGACAATTTAATAATAGCCAGAAGTTTAGCTAAGAAGTTATTTTATTTATTTGGAAACTAAAATTAAACTTTAAGTAATAGCAAATTGTTTTTTTATGAGTTTTTTTTTTTTGGATTCCAATCAAATTCTACTGTTCCGATCTATAACTACCAATCCGATTTATAATAATAGTAATTTTAAATGCTGTTTCAGCGTTAACAATTTTTTGTTCGGCTTGGCCTTTTTTGATTTACAAATTGTGGCAACACTGGGCCCAATAAGTATGACGGGTTGGCTTGATTGGTTGTTTGGTCAATATGTGTGTGGATTGTGGGTTCTTCTGTTCTGTTGTTGTGTGATGTGCCTGGATTGAGGCGACTGAGAGGTAGGTGTCGCTTTTTTTTCTAGTATTTCGTAGGTGCGGATGACACGGAAAACTTATGTGGAACCACTTTCAAAACTCACAATGAAAATCAATAGCTCAATCTATACATATGCACCGAGAGCACTTCGATAACCGATTAATATTATCGATAGCCTTAAGCATATACAAGAGACTTTTTTGTACTTTCTTCAAACAAACTGTAATCGTGGATAACGTACAGGGTATGAATCCATTCGATCACTCTCAACTAAGTTGAGCATTTTCAGTAGGTATGGCTGTAATTATTGCTGCCTTGTGGCATTGTGCCGGGACAGGCAGTAACGCTAACGGTAACGGCAACGGTCACAGTAGCGGGAACGAGAATAGTAACAGTAACACAATTACAATAACAATGCCAAAGGACATGAGTCTGGGGACATTAGCGACACGAAATGTGAAATGTCGAAAAAATAGAACCAACCAAACCCAAACCCAAGCCTAACTCCTAACAACAATCTAGCAATCCTATTCACCTATCCACCTATCTGCTAACCGTTAGCATGTCGAGCGTGCCACTTAAAATAGTCGATACCCAGTCCACCACGTGCCACGTTCCACGTACCACATCCCATGTCCTAGTCCCTAAAGCCGTGTCCAAGTCCAGTCCCCAGTTGCCAGACAATCCATTGCCAGCAATTGGGTTGAAAATGCTATTTGTATTGTACAATATGCAAAGTCATTCCGGGCTACTTACTACTACTACTACTAATACTATGTAACTGCGGTCATTTATCGCACCAGCAACCTGCGACCTGCAACGTTCAAATGCATTTGCATAGTGTTGCAGTGCACGTGTCGCTTTACATGAATTCAATCCGCAATTTGTAAACAATCATTAAAAGCAACCGTTGATGATAAATGGCGTCGCTTCTCATTTTGATGGCACTGTTCCGCGTTGCGAGGAAAGTTGTTAGTAATCACAAATGTGTCGACACACACGCACGCACACACACACACACACACACACACATACACACACGTATGTAATTCTCGATGAGTCGACTAAAGTTTAACAATTGTGCAATCTATCACGTTAGCCACAACATTTAATGACAACAGTCATTTTCTCAGACAATACAGTAATTTAATTGTTCCGATGCCCTTATATTAGCATACTTTAATGATTATACAATTTGTAACAATCCTATTATAACGAGGGTGTCAAGCTGAACGAATTTAGTTTCCGTTTCCGGTCTTGGTGCGTAAAGTGCAAAGTTTCAGCTAGATTAAGATTTTCTTTCCATATTATTTTCGATATTCAGTTTTTGTATTCATTTGTGAAAGTCTGAGAACGGTTAACAATAATATCAGTTTCGGTTACTGATTCATAAAAAATGTTAAGTTTCCGTTCCGGTTGCCAGAGCCATCACTTTGAATTTCAATAAATGATTCCAGTTTACTTCACTGATCATAATGTTTGAAAAGATAAATAGCTAAATGATAATAAAGTATAAAGACAAGATGGCCGAAGTGGCGTCGAACTGGGAAATCGTTTAAGGTCTTGAAAGATAGAGATTTCTAGAAACTTGGCAGATTTTTATCTCAACAATTTTCACTTTTGATATGCTTTTTGCTCAACACATTTGTCACTTCATTTCTTTATAGCTTACATATGTGTACTTATTTTCGACCTCCAATATTTATCAAGAAGAATTCGCATTAGGGGTATTTCTTGCTTCTGGTTCTGTCTTGCATTCATTCGTATATTTGATTAAAGATAGTGGAATGGGTTTCGATTCAGACGCAGGATACGATAACCTCCTTTCAGATTCGTAGCCGTGATATCATTTTAAAAGTGGGAAACTCTATTAATTGTTTTAAAAGCGTGACAAATGAACAATGGTCAATTGTGCTGGGGATGTGAAAGTCTGGGGTTGACCTCCTCCTCGATGGATGATATGTGAATGTCTTGCGACATGGCAGGGCTCTGTTCCATATACACTGCTGCAGTTGTGGCACTTACTAGTTTGGAATAAGTTATGTGCCAGTTGGCCAGGTGACCCAGATGTCATTCAGCTCAGGTTGGCGTTAAAACATTGCCCGCAGCACACGGCCAATAACAATAAAACAACAACGGCGACAACAACGGCAACCACAGGACACAGGACCACAGGAAAACGCACGGGCTCGTGTCCGAAACAGAGGAAACTGGCTACAGTAAAAAAAAAAGTAACAACAACAAAAAAGAATAAGATCAAAAAACAAAAAAGTAAAATGAAAAAAACGAAGAGAAACAAGCAGGAAAAACAAAAAAAATCTATTGTATAATGGCCGCTTCAGGTTTGCCCATTCAAACCTGACAGCGTTGTTTAATGGCCTGGCCACAATTCCGGACAACGCCTCCTACTGCCCCCCGCTCCCCCACCCCGCTTCCACGACACGTTCTCAGTCCCAAATCTCTACGCCATAGGCCCCGTGCCCCAAGTTCTTACCGTTCGTCCTCAATCCGACGAGGTTCGCATGTAGAGATAAAAATTTATTGCACAACTCAAAATCAGGAACCAAGAGCTTCGTCCTGCGTCCTGTGTCCGGTGCAAAAGCTCTCTGCAGTGGCTTGTTGCCTGACCAAGAACTGACCCCTATACATATATATATATATATATATATATGTACATACATACATATATATATAAATTCATTATTGTGCAAAGCAAATCGTTAAGTTGGCTAAAGCCAGGCCACACTTTTATCCCTGAGTTAATTCGCATACATTTTGGTCCGACCTCGTTGCATTCGTCAAGCGTCTGTTAGCACATTTCAAAAGACGGACTATAACGAACGGATAAGTTACGGCCAAATGCCTTTTATATGCCAGTTACCTAACGCCAACGGTAAGAGCCCTATTTTGACTCTGGCGCTGACGTCAGACGCTACCACAAGGAGGCACCAAACGAGAAGCGATAACAAAAGCATGAAGAATGCATGAAAGGGAGAAGCACAGTAGGGAAATCTTAACCAAATGTGGTCCTAAGCGAATTTGGGTCTTGAAACATGGAAAGCAAGTTGTCAAAATACTGAATAACCAAATTTTTTATTTATTTTTTTTTTTTAAATTTCATATATTCATTGGTAACACTTTGATGCTGTTTGTACTTGAATTTTAGAAGAATGCGTATTGCCAAAAATTGGACGCTCTAATCATAGCTTTAGTTCGCTTCTCAGCTGTGATTCTTAAATCACAAACATTTCAGCAGTAAAATATATTAACTTTAACGAACTGCTGAACAACGAAAGTTGTACTAACAGTTTTTTGTTTCGAACAAAATGAAAGTATCAATTTGGCAAAGAAACTTCTCAATTAATTCAAACAGTTAAGTATGTTATCTAGATTTGCTGC
This sequence comes from Drosophila conformis, assembly GCA_035041375.1. Classification (NCBI taxonomy): domain Eukaryota; kingdom Metazoa; phylum Arthropoda; class Insecta; order Diptera; family Drosophilidae; genus Drosophila; species Drosophila conformis. Next base: position 9,789,768 of record JAWNLE010001151.1, read on the forward strand.
GGGAACAGTTGAAATAGGAAAGTTTCACTTGTAGTTTTCAGTAACAAGATTAGCTTTTGGCACTTTTGCCTACAAATTCAACACATATTTGTATGTCTATTTGGTAATCCGAAGATTAACATCTTGCGTGTTGAGCACTACTGAGGTTCATACAAGTTTAATCAAAATGTACTCAACTAGAACGGAGATATCAACTTCGATATGTCAGAAAGACATTGTGCGAGTGGTCAGGGAACGAAACTTTGTTGTTTGCTGTGAGTGAATGTCGAATGTGAGTTGATGATGAAGGTAGCATTATTTTGCATCTATTTGATTGACCTTTTGCACAAAGTTGAGCTCAGCTACGAAATGAAAATGTTACCCAACTTTATCCAACCCAAGTTTCTCCAACCACCTTCTAAGCAACAATGTCTGATATTGCAAATGTGCTTTACGCCACCCACATTGCCCCTAGCTCCCGCCACCCATCAAAAATAATGCCAAAACTGACATTTTCGATGTGGGTCGTTGTCCAAGTCACCGTCCTTGCCCTTGCTTCCTCCATCATCCAGCAACTAAGCACACAATGAACATTTCAACGGATCGGATGATTGGTTGTTGGTTATTTGGGGGAGGGAGGGCAGCCGGGGCAATTGATGCCAAGTTAATGAAAGCATCAACGGGAAATGCTACTTAGAACTGCCCTTCAAACCCAAAAGAGCAGCGCATTCATCTACATATAATACTTTTATAATATAGTACTATACAAACATACACAGACAGACAGACAGACAGACAGAGGGACAGACAAAACACAAAAGGTTGTGCCAAAGTAATTTATTTGAGTTCCCATTCCAAAGGAAAATCGAACAGAAAATTGAAATGACATGGCACACAGAGGTAAAGAAATATTTAGACAACTGTCGAGATATATCTTTAACTAAGTACGCAGATGCATATATAGTATATGTGTGTTTGTGTGTGTGTGTATATATGTAAGCATACATATTTAAGTACCTCAATACCTATTTGATTTTGGTATACATATTTGTCAACTGCCAAGGATTGCCCGTCCCGCTCCCATCCTCTGTATAGAGAACATCTAGCGAACAATAACACATGCAGAATATAGATATTTTATTGCAGAATGGAGGATGGGAAATGGGGTATGGGGTATGGGAACGGAAATGGGAACGGGTCTGAGAATGCTGAAATGGGTATATACTTAACTTAATGTGCGACTGTCTGCACTGAGTCATAAACGATTTTCCCATTTGCTTTCTAATTGAACGAGTGTACAACAAATTAAAGCATATGCACTACCTATAGATGCCCTATATTACGATTAGAAATCTGTTTGCGAGCGATTCGAATTATTTTACAGCTTTTTCAGGAATATTTGTAAAACCAAATTGATTTTTAATATAATATAAAAACAAAATCATAATTAATTTGCCAACTTATCTGCGTACTGTTGCTAAATTAAAATACTAAATATAATTTGCTAAAATATTCTTATGCAATTATGGAAAAAACACCATGCAATATTAGTCGCCAAGAAAACATTTAAGTAATTTACCCCGGAAAACTGAAATCTCGAAAAGTTCTGTTAAATCAATTTTCACAATTTTCCGAGAGATTTGCAAATCTTTTTATAATATGTTTTGTTTTTAATTTGTTTATATAGGTGGCGGATAGTTCAACAGATTTCCCAATTCTTGTAGGTTAAAGACAGTTCAGCGTACAGGGTATCTGCAAGTCGTGCCTGGAATAGCTTATACATACATATGTAAAATTCTTGGTACAATATGGTGTTTATAAAGACAAGCAAAAGCAACCCGAATCTGGCATACCATTGCCTCTCTGACATACAGCTGACTGACTTGAAAAGGGTAGCACACATGAACACACACACATACACACACACACACCCGCCCGCCCATTAGGGGCATACATTGAATAAAATGTCTGTAGTCTGGCAATATAGATTTGGGTTCATTGGCTTGACATTGATAAGACGACGCTGATGGACGCGGATGTAAATTGACTACACGAACTGTATAAATATTTTATATTTCAATGCATACACACACACACACACCGACAGACAGACAGACATTGAGGCATTCAGACAGACTGGCACACACACACCTATATACACCCGAGCACAGCATAAATGTAGGTAAATAAATGTTTGTATATGTATGAAAAGAAATATTTTTTTAAGTAGATGCAGCGACACAGAAAATCAATCAATGGCTAAAAATCAGCAGATGTTTTATATATATATATATATATATATAGACGATACGGCAAATGGTAGTTCCCACCCAAACAGACACACACACACACACACCTAAACACACACTCACACTTCAGTAACTTAGCAAATTGCCTTATGAAAAGTTAAGGGAAAATTTTTGTTTTTGATTTGGTTTTCTATTTTTTTGGTTTTTTACGCATGCAATCATCAAATGGACAAATCAATAAACACACGATTTGAGTTAAGCATAAAGCCCCAAATAATTTAACATTATTAATAACTAGTATTTGTCTAATCGATAAATAGGTCAAAAGTTGCGCATTTCCATGACCATTTACATAACACTCAACACTCAACATTAACGATTTCAATTAACAAAGTTATTTGGCTAAAACGGATTTGAATTAAATAAATATCAACGATTTAGCATTGAAAGCAGCTGAATTTGAACTATACTCACGTATAACAGTAATATAAAACGTGTGTAATAATAATATAATATTGAGAAATAGTATTCGATGCAGATTTAAACAATATTCTTCATCTTCATAACTTCATCGACGAACCAAAACTTTGATGTAATTTAATTAAAACGGATTAGAAAACTTTTGTATTAAGTTGCACAAAATTTGCTAGAATTGAATTTAATTACAAGGGGGGGGGGGGGGGGGGGGAACCTCATTGCCAACGACTCTATCAGTATGCCACGCTGCAGTTGCAGTGTATCTTAATGAGTTTTGAAATCCATACTATGGAATGTTAAGTTTGTCTGCTCGATGATTAAATTTTGTGAGGACTGGTCAAGGAGACTGTCCATATGGTCGAGCACATTTCACAAAGACAGAGATGGACAGGGACAGAGAGAGAGAGAGAGAGAGTCAGAGGGAGAGACGCACAGGAGATGTTGGGGTTTAATTGGATTGAATGATTGATTACATTTTGCTGGTCATTAGCGAAGGAGCTCATTGAAAACTCAAAGATGACTTCAGAATTGATAACTACAAATAAATTCAATGATTCAAATCGTTTTTTTTTGTTGTATATATTAGAATATTTCAGTTGAAAAAAATTCATATCTTGAATAAACTAACAAACATAATACTCAAATTTGTACACATAGCTTTAACCAAAATTCCACTCAGTGAAGTTCGTGTATAAAAGGTTTGACTGCATGTTAAATCTTTATTGTGATGTTGCCGATTTTAAAAACGATAAAAATCCAAAAATAAATGAATACTTATCTACTTAAAATGCCCAGAGAATATAAATGAACTCCACTGTCAATAAAGATACTCAGTTTCGATATATATTGTACGCATGTCTGGGAGATATTTCGAAAGTTCGTCAGAAGCATGGCAGACACAAAAACCGAATCGGAGCAATGGCCAAAAGAACCGGGAAACTGGGAAACTGGGAGAATGGGAGAGAATTTTTGGCTGCACATTAAAAAACAGCTTGCCGGGTGCTATTTATGGCAAATTCCTGAACCGCACACATAGTTCAGATACAACGCATGCAAGTGCATTTTATTCAGAGAGAGAGAGAGAGAGAGAGCCAACTTATATACACATATTAATATATATATATATATATATTTAAATATATATCTCTTCAACTGGGCACCGAACAGCAGAGAGCAGGAGCGCATGAAATTGGAATTATTTTCGAGTACTTTTCGCATGTGTTGAAAATGAAAGCGAATGCTCGCCAAACATTTGGCCAAATTTGCCATTATAAAACATTTTTTTTTTTCCTTTTACCTGAAATCTGTTTTTACAGACGTACTGTTCAAATACAAAAATATGTTCGCTTTTGCCGCAGATTATGTTCTGTTCAACTTCGTCATGTTCTACAATCGAATTTTGAGTAACTCAAACAAATTATGTTGCTTTAGGTGTTCATAGCTTAAATTTCCCCATTATTCGACAACAAAACAATTGAGCACACTTATACTATACGTAGAATTTTGAACTGAAAACTTATTGTGTGGATATGGAAATTTATACGAAATTGATTTAATTCGGAAAGTAATTTATTTGAATGTCGAAAAATGGGAAATAAAATTCATAATTATATAAACACAAAAGGCTCATCAAGAATTTGATGGTTATATAATTGACATTTAAATCAAAAATAATAGCTGAAAAGCGCCATTCAAACAACATAAACTCAAACACTAGATTTTGTTTAGACAGACACAGATCCATTAACTCAATAAATAGTAGAAAATCAAATGTGTTTTCATGTGTTGATGTATGTGTGAACCGAGATATTTATTTGCGTAGTTGCCAAAGAGTTTTCCATTCTGCGATGTGAAAATAAGCATTTTCGCCACTCGGATTCATTGAAAACCAAATTATTCATTTTCAATAGATAAATTTAAATATTCTGGCATGATTACATATCCATATACAATTTTAAAGATTTAATACCCAACACAGTTTGAGAATACTTAATTCAATGAGAGACACTTGGAGAAAAGTTCCTTAATTCGTTCCACAATAAATCCAGATAAATTTCTTGATTGATACGAAAATAATAATGTAAATTCTTAAGCGGCACTTGTACTGGATGTGAATACAAAATAATGGTCGATTTAACAAACATTTAACTCAATATCAACTTGAAAATCACTTAAGAACTATGCAAATGAACCTTCGCGTATTGATTACAATGGTTCTAGGCGACGAGTACCCGACGCACGTTCCCCACCGTTTGCCAGTTTGCTATATAAAAACAATGGTACGAGACCATAGTCCATAGTATAATTTTGGTGTGTGTTATCGTTTTTGGTAATAAGCTAGCTTAAGCCAGCAAAACACACGGCCAGGATCTGTTGCTGACACGAAAAGCTTTTTGTCCAGATTGCCAGGCACTCCAGCAAAGCACGTTACTCGGTTGGATGGGGCGAGCGATTGGAGTGAATGTGGATGGGGATGTAGATGTGGTCATGTCGAGTGGGTTCATTTCTTTTTTTCTAGTCGGTTGGCTTTTGGCTAAGAATTGCTTGGAATTGTATATTGTGGTTTTTGTGGCAAACGCTTTGCATTTCTCCAAACTCATCCTTGCATAGTGCTGTGTGTGAAAATGCCAATGCCCCAATGCACACAACTGCGAACAACGAACAACGGAATACACCGAGTTCATGTACGTTTATATATACATATATGTATACAGTATGTATATATGTGTGTGTGTGTGTGTGTGTGTGAGCGTGTTCCCTGAGTACATAGATGAGAGTACATGAGTACATAACTCATTTAGAAAACGCGCTTAACTGGCGACTGCATCAGATTTTTGTTGTTGTTGTTGTTGTTGGCGATGTTTGCTTGTTTGCACTTGGTTGCAGTTGTTGGTTACATGCTAAAAAAAAAAAAAAAGACATCGTCGATACGACATACATACGTACATACACAGTGTACATAGAGTGGATGGCAGCTTCTAGAATTTACTATTTTTCGTTACATTTAGCTGGCATTTGAAATAGAGGTCAACAGATTCAGAACTGCATCGACATCCCTTTTCATGTTGCAGTAATTACAATTAAGAGTTACCAAAATAGGTTTATTTTGTGGCAACAACGCCTTCCTTTTTATATTAGAGCAGATCTGACCGAATCGTTCTTGAAACTTATAAAACAGATATTTTAAGAAGTGCATAGAATAATACAACTTGCAGAAACTTGCAGTATTTGCAGCGCTAGAAAAGATGCGTTCTAGTTCGTTCGAATAGTTACTGTGCTTACAAGTGTCTGTGTGTGTGTCTGTGTGTGTGTGTGTGTGTGTATGTGTGTGCATATACTTCTTATTGTAGTTAAGGGTACCCACTTTGATAGTTTGCGGCACGTTGTTGAAAAATTCGTTGCTGCTGCTGCCGATATTGCTGTTGTCGTTGTTCTTTTTCTTGTTCTTGTTGTTGTTGCTTCAGTTTGCAATAGTTGCAAATGTTGTAGGCGCTGCTGATGTAGTTTGCTCGTTAAGATCGTAATGATGCTGCTACTGCTAATGCTTTTGTTGTTGGCGTTGTTGGTGTTGCTGTTGTTGTTGGCGCTGTTGGTATTGCTGCTGCTCGTACATATTGCCATTGAAGCGTTTGCATGCGTAAGCAGATTTTGACAGATATTTGCTGACTATAAAGCTGAGGCAACGTCAACTGAACGATGCTGCTGTTGATGTAGCTGCTGCAATAAACGCTTCTGTTTTTGCTGCTGCTGCTGCTGCTGGTGTTGCTATGGTTGCTGCTGCTGCTGCTGCTGGTGCTGTTGTTGTATGCACATTTCCATTGGCCGCATTTGGGGCTTTGCTCGAAGCACTGAATTTAGCTTTTCAACCTTATATTATTTTGCGGTTCAAGCTTAACTATTGAAACGACAACAACAAGAAAAAAAATGTATTGCATTCGGATATATACAATATATTGGATGGAGCATATGCATCTATATATATTTATATATATATATATATATACACATGGGCGATAGGCGACAGACGACGATGTCTAAATTCCAAACCGAAAAAAAAAACAAAAAAAAACAGCAAAGTTGCCGCTTGCTTTCAACTCTTTTCTTTTGGGATTTTTGCTTCTTTTTCTTAAAATTTTTTTATATTTTTTTTTTGCTGCTTTCTTTCTATTTATACACACACACTTGCAATATGCGTGTGTGTGTTTTGGTTTCTTCTGCTTCTTCTCCTTGGCTTCTTTTGTATTTTTTATTGTTGTTGTGGCTGCTTATTGATGATGGGCTGCCGCTGTTGTTGTTGTTGTTGTTATTGTTGTTGTTGTTGCTGTTGTTTGATGCTATTGCTGCTGTTTCTGTTGCTGTTGCTGTTGCGTCAACAGCAACAAGAAGACGCCTGGGACACACGCACACACGACTACTACACACTGAACAGACAGCCAGACAGGCAGGCAGGCAGACAGACAAACAGACAGACGCACAGTGGGACAAGTCGAGAGACAGAAAGCGTCCGTCGTCCGTCTTGCTTTGCACGTTGATGTTTCCGTTAGTGTTGTTTGTGCGATACTGACTCAATTTGTTGCTCGGCACCGCGTCTATACACAAGTAACACACAACGACAACAGTCGGCATCGTCATCGCTGTCGCCGTCGCTGTCGCAGTCGACGTTGGCAGCGCGCATTCACCCGCCCGACCGACTGCCTGTCGCTTCGTATTCTGATTCGTTTTGGCCGTGCCTGTGGCCGGGTTCGAGTCCGGGTCCGGATCGGGCTCCATTTGCCATACCCAATTCTCACTTGTAAGCCAACCAACACGCACACACACACATATATACATATATATACATATATGTACATAGAAAACATACCCCCAAATATACAGCGAAGCGTCGACATCGTTGAGTGCAAGCCAAAGCAGACAGCAGTCAGTAGCATAAGCAGCACACAGCAAGAAAAAATTACCAAGCAAAAAAAAAAAACTTTAAATAAGACCCAAAACGAATTACTCAAAATGAACACACAATATTGGTAAAATCAGTTGCTGTGTTCAATTACCAAAAGAAAATCATCAGCGAACAAAAGAATGTAACTCAAATAATCTGAAAATAAGTAAAATATTTCACTAGTAGTAGCTGATTCAGGGAACACGTTTATTGTTATTATAAATGCTTAACTATTATTATTATCGAGTTTCTGAAATCTTCATCATTAATTTTACATCTTCAATGAGTGGTTTCAAAAAGCATTTTTCAAAAAGATTTTGAAGTCGCTATAAGTAGACTATATTTCTCACTGTGCAGCAGCGCCAGCAACAGTAGCAGCAACACGCAGCACGCAGCAGTCGACTCCGGAGTCTCGCTGTCAGTCATAGCAACGCTTCGTCGCTTGTCGTTTGGCCGCATACCACCACCCACCAGCCTCATCCTCATCGCCATGCCCATCCCCATCCCCATCCCCGATCAGCCAATGTGCTATCCCTGCATGCTTCGGCACATGCATGGTACCCACAATTCCGTTGCGTCACCGGCTTTGCTGTTGTTGCTGCTGCCGCTGGTGCCCACCTAAGTGGGCGTGTATGGATATACAAGTGTCTGTGTGCCTCATTGTTACCATTTTCTTTCACATGCAAAATACGCCCTAACCTAATTAGCGCCACCTTTTGGAATCTGTCACCTTAAACTCTGCCAACCTATTCGCTTGTAGTTGTAGTGTGAACCTGTAAAACTACCATTTGGTGGCGGACAGCGATAACTACATATCGATAGGCACTCAAATGCAGAAAATTGACAACCACCAGTTGACACAGCAGCAGCAACAGCAGGAGTAGTAGCAACAACAATTGAAGCTTCCGCAAAGATTGCCCTGCCACTATTGGGACTGCAACACATGCAGCATTTGCCGCTCTTGCCCAATGGCAGCAGTCGCACCACAACAGGCTACGGCGTATCCCGTGCTACCCCGGCCTTCCACATGTACATATGTATATCTGCTTGGAGTTTTTAAGGTTTACCTAATCCTTGCAACGAATAGTTGACCATTTTACATTTTAATACGTCCTGGTATATTATAATTTACATTATAAATGTCCATTAATTGTAATTTTTAAGAATGTGTATAGTCTACATTATGTATGTATATACATATCCTATATTAAATATCAACCTTGCCACATTAAGATCTGATTTAATGATTCACTCTGCACTTCACAGGAGCTACGCAGTGGCTCGCCAACGCAGCAACAGCAGCAGCAACACTACAACAATGACAGTAAGCCATTCTGCAGCGACAACAATGCGGATACTAGCAATAATGTGTCGGAAATTGGCACCATATCCGATTCAAGGTTCTTTTAAAATGCTCAAAATCAGTTTTAAAGTTAAACGGATTTGGCCGTATTTAGATTTGAATCATTTCCCGTATGAGAACCCTCTTGTCTGATGACAAGGAGGAAGAGGAGGAAATCGAAGACGAAAACGCTGAGATCGACAACAAGGATGAGCTCATTGAGCAGGACTATCGCCAGCACCAGCTGCTTTTGCAACAGCCACCAGCATTGGAGCGTCACGTCTATGGCAATTACGCTCAACCGCAGCAGGAAGTCCAACTACAGTAACGACCGGAATAGTTGTCGCGCCATTATAGCGAAAGCCCGCTAATGCGCGACTTTGACTTCTTCTTGGACTCAGCCAACCTAAGCAGCGGCGAGCAAGAGGATGAACAGGATGGGATAAATAAATAAATAATAAATAATAATAAATAGCAAATAACAAATAATAAATAAATGTTGATGATGGATCAAGCGCTGCGCACCTTCTCCTATTTGGAAGACATCGGTGATCTGGTGGTGCTGATGGCGCGTCGTCGTTTCGTGCCCCAGAACATCCGTCATGCGTTTGAGACCGATGAGGCTCACTTTATAGCACATTCAGGCCTTTCAGGTGGCTTACATGGAATGCCTAAAGCCAATGGCATTGAGAATCATCGCTATGTCAAGGAGATGGGCTACCAGGAGGCGCTCAACAGCCAAGCGATATTCGGCGATGATCTCAACCCAGGGTGTGTGTGTGTTCGCATTGATTTCGCATTGTTTTTCTTGATTGTAGCAGTCTGTTAGCATCATGACAATGATGTTTAGGAGGAATAACAACAAAAAAACTTTGATATTTACGCGAACTTTTGCTCGGGTTATGGTCTGTGTCCTGTGTTAAGCCAGCCAAACACAGACACTTAAGTACATCAACACACAAAGCCTCAAAACATTTGCCTATAAGTTCGAGAAGAAACAGAGTATAAATCAATAAGTATATAAACATACATATATAACTTGATTATCATATTAAATCATGATCAAAGAGGCATTGGCTTTGAAATTCAGTTCAGTTTTCAATAACAACAAGATCTTATCCTTCAAACCACAGTTTCTATCTAAGCTACTTACTTGCATATATTATGCATAGAAACAGAGGGCTACACTGACATGACTATACCGATTTGATTATAATTCCACTGGCCAGGGATATATAAATAAATAAAAAGAAACAGACAGAATACATAGCATACATTTTGGGTCATACATTTGTGCTATAAAAGAATGTTGATTTTTTTTTAATTTGAGATTCAAGGTGACCGATTTTACATTTCTATTCAAATATAAGTGTAACTAAAAAGCACCAGATGCAAAACCATTATAAATCACTTCATTACGCCAAAAAGTATGCTGTAAAATCGATTTGGGACAAATTGAATATGCAAATGAGATGCGATTTGGGCGCAAGTGAGCAGCTCCTCAATCAAAATACTGTGCAATGAGTGTAACCTTAACACCCATCCTACACACACACACAGCCACTCACTATTGGAATCAGTTAACATAGCTTATGCTCATGTTAATTGCCTCAATCAAGCGCAAGGAATCTGATTGGGATTGCCGAGGAAGTTAATTAAAGTTCCGAAGCGTTAATCGATTACTCAATCGCAACAGAAAACAAAAAAGGAATCAATCAAATATGCTAGGTATGTAAACATAATCAGCATAAAATCAAAATAGTTTTGAGCATTTTGAATGGAATTGTTATAAAACCTGCAAATTGGATCTTATCTGGGGGAACACAATTAGAAACCTTATCAAGTTGTTGAGTAATTGAAGCAGTCTAAGCTTACGCAAATTGGAAGTTGATAGACATATGACTTAAGTAATAAATATATTATGAACTAGCGCAAAGAAATTGAGCTGAACTTGATGTGTACGAAAGTACGAGTATAAATAGTTAAGCACAAGTCAAGTCTGAAGAATTAATGACCAAACAAGATAGAGAAGTCAAGAGGAGCTGCGAAGGTCAATCAGCTCAAGCTGGGGCCACAAAACAAGGCCTGGTGAGCAGTGGCAGCGACTGGGCGTACCGGGTTACGAATATTCCAAAAATTGGAGCACATTAATCAATCCCAATTAATATACAAAAAAAAGGTCAGCGATGGGCTCTTGCCGACTACGCAACCGAAAACGTTGGCCAGCATTATTTCTGGACAGTGTCATTTTCACAGGAGCACAACAAAAATGTTATAGTCGCATATGATTTACGAGTTAACTTCAACGGCAGCGCTGCGACAGACACCAGATAATAATTTATTGATATCAGGCATTCCATAACTATATACATACATATATATAGTATACATACATATATAATTATGTATGTGTATCGTGGGTGTTGTCAGGGCTTCAGCCTAAACAAATATGTATGTGTAAATATATGTATATATATATATATATATTATAGACAGTTAAACGCCCATTTCCCCGACATGACTGCATTCTCTCATATTCCCTCACACACGCACATAATAGTTTTTATTGTGTACCACAACTTTTCTGGATATTACAAAAGAAAAGAAAAGAAGTCTAACACAAGCACGGAACTCACGAATAACCATCTCAATATTTACAAAACAAATCTGCTCAAGCAGATCAAATAAATAGAGTTAAGTCTACAGCTTTGTATGTAAAACCTCATAGATGGCAATGTTTATATGGTATACATACGTGTCTATCTAACTAACGAACTTTTGTCGTGTTTTGAAAATCTTTCGGAGAACACATCTCTAACACACACACACACAGACACACACGCAGAGAGTGTGAGAAATAAAATCGGTGACCTACAAAGTGAGTAGTTAATCGTTGACCAAAGGGGGTTAACCCAAAATTCGATTCGGCCACGAAAACGAAAACAAGTTTGCTTTCGGTTTCAGGTTTCGGCAACTGTTCCCGAACAGTTACTTTGCCTGTTTATATGTATATACATGTATATACATGTAAATATATGCCGCTAGAATTCCAATGGGGATGGGCACAGGTAGTGGGGTGGTTGTACTTGGACCATAATTTAACCATTCCACACGCGACAACGATTCCACTAGCCAGAAACAAAAAAAAAACAGATTAAAGATATAGTTCGATTGTGAGAATTTCATTTTCAGTTTACAGTTTTATTTTAGATGAACAATATTCAAGGAATTGTTTTGTACATTCATACTTAATACACAACATTTAATTAGTTTACAAATATAAACTTGAATAGAATATATCTAAAATTAATAAAAGGAAACCCAAAAGAAAAAAATGCAATAAATGCAATTGATAATCAAAACTCCTTGCACTGCCCTGCATATTAAAAATCAGTTTAAAATCCGGAAATGAGCCAGGCACAAAACACATAGTTTTGGATTATCATCTGGTTTTAGTGATGCTTCATTTCGTTTTGGGATGTTATAAGACACACAGAGATTAGACTTGGGGGGGGGAAGTGAGACTGAGAGTGAAAAGGGGGGCTGAGAGGGGGAGACGTTGGGATAAAAGTGCATAAGTCGCATTCCAGTTACCCACATGTTCATTTCACACGCTCAATGTACTCGCTCTTGGGAATGGGTCAATTTGGAAATTGGTATAAAATTCGAGTTCATAGTTTGTTTTCTTTGACTTCTTTTTAATTTTGTTATTTTTAAGTTTTATCTTTTGATTTTAGTTGTTTTTTTTTGTTATTTATGTGTTAGTTGTTGTGCCAGTTAGCACGCACTTAAATAATTACGTACACTCAGAACAAGTTGGTCTCAATTCAAGTGCGGCCAGGATTGAATTCCTATCATTCTTAAATAAGTATAAATCATTACTGATTGTAAAATTGACAATAATACACATACAAGCATTTGTGTATCTAAACAAAACAAAAAGATGGCATATTGGCAGATCTTTGCTGAAGAAGTTTAAGAACTTGAATAAATCAAATTTGATCAATATATCGATCTTAATATAGCCAAGTTCCTGATTTATATATTAAGAATGCACCGAAAGCAATTGTAGTTAACTAATCTCGAAACAAACTAAGATTTAAGAAATTTAGATTTACAAAGAAGCATTCTCGAAATTCTTGAATAACGTCTTGGAATTTCAACCTTGGATTGGCTATTGACAATGGCTTGCACTTGATTTTCGCACAACAATTTATGGATTCATTCTGAGTGTACTTTTGTATAGCACATATACATAAATAGGTACATCAATTTGCAATGAAAAAAAAAATGTTGAAATTCATTAGTAGGTATACCGTTAGTCGATAGTATTTGTGTATCTATTGGCCGCTTTTAATTTAAACATCAACAACCATTTTCTTATGAATATCCGTATTGCCGACCACAGAGCAGAACTCATCGAATGAGATTTTGCCATCCTCATCCTTGTCGGCAAAACAGATGGTCTTATCGACAATCTGTTGCAATTGCGTATCCTTCAGATTGTTGCCAACCATCATTTTGAGCACCTGGAACAGTTCGCCATTGGAGATGTAACCATCATTATCCATATCATAGATGCGAAAGGCGAAACGCAATTTTGATAGCTTATCGCCGCGCACGCTAAACTGTGAGACGCCCTGGATGAATTCCTTGAAATCCACCTCGCCATTGCCATCGGCATCAAATATATCGATGACTCGCTGCACCAATGGATTCTGCTGCAATTCCGGCAGCGACATAAACTCATCTATGCTCAATGCTCCCGAATTGTCCAGATCGAGTTTGCGAAAACGTTTCCCCAGCCTTCGGATCTCATCCGCATCGAAATTGGAGCACATGTCCATTGGCAGCGATGTTTCGTTACCCATTTTCAACTTTTGTTAATTTTGCACCTTTTTCGTACTTTTCTATTTAATATTTTTAGCTGCGGAAGAAAAAAATAATAATTATAAAATTGCATTCGGTATTATATGTTTTTTCACTGATTTTTTTTCTGAAATTTCGCATTTAGCTTTTACTCACACAGCCTACAGTTGTTTTCCACTTGTTATCCTTAGGCGCACATCCTGCAACAAACAACAACAACAATCAACACTTTATTTTGATGTGTATCGTGTATCGATTTTTCAACACGCAGCGCAAAATATATATTTTTTGGGGTTTTGTTTGACTTGAAATCAATCGGCGATTAACTTAATAGTGTGCATATCAATGTTTTAAATATATATATATATATATATATATATACAAGTATACATATATTTTTATATATCTATATTAATATAATGAGCAAGTACCGTATATAAACAAATAACACGTATACGCAGTGTGGATTCGGTTCCAAATCTCGGGTGACAGGTGCACAAATTAAAAATTAAAACGAATTCCTGCCAATCCTGTCTGTGGTTGTGGCTTGTGTGTGTGTGTCCTTTATGTTATCTTTGGGAGCATAGTCGGGGTCCCGCAGGCAAGGAAGACGATAATTGTGTTTAGAGCGGAGAGCGTATGTTAATGAAAATCTGTTTGTGAATTGCTAAGCCATATTTATTTTTGGTATTTTTTAGTGCATTTTGTGCATGCAATGGAAAAAAAATGTATGCAATTTGAAGTGCATTCACAATGAAATTCACCATTATTATTCAACTTTCCACTCAAAAAATCGATTGTTCTTTTTGCTTTAAAATTCTTTTAACACAATTGATCATTTATAATTTATTTAATAAATTTCGCTATCGACAAGGACATGTTCACGCTTTTGTAAACAATTTCTAATCGATATTTAAAAAAATACTAAAACTACTGAGTTGTAAAATTACAATGTTGTTTTCGTTGTGTTGGACTTTTAAAAGATGTTTCCAAATGGTTGTTTAACAGTTGAGAGTGACCAACGCATGTAAATGACATCACATTTAACATTCTTTGGGCGCGCAAAAAAAAGAGTGTATAAAAAAGTAAAATATGCTTGACTCGATACGTATATATTTCTATCATATGAAATAATTTAATGCTGTAACAAAGTACACAGAATTCAAAACAAGTTTATACTTTTAACTTTACTGCAACTCATTTTGTATGTCCTGCAGATAATCCTCTTCATCAGTGCTGACTTCATAAATGTCCGGAGATTTCAAATCTTTTTTTACGATCTTGTTCTTGTTTGAGTCGTTAAGGATGTTTTCTTTGCTGCTGCTTTGCTTAGTGTTACACATTTTCTTCAATTTATTCTCTGTCAATTGAAGGTGACGGTTTCCCAGTTAGCAAAATTTAACAACTCATTCTAATATTCACAACTTACGTTGAGCAACACGTTCGAGTTCATCTTCGGTGTCGGGGTCCGAAGAGGATCCTTGCTGCATTGTGTCCCCAAAGTCGGTGTCAACTGCCGCAGCAGCATCAGCATTGTCCATCAGGGATTCATCGAACAGCTCCTCATCGCTTTCGGGCTGACCCACTTCGTTGGCATCCACTGCATAGCGACGCCAGGGCAGATACTTTTTAAGCGCAAAACACTCGTCGATCCAATTGGGCTTCACAATTTTTCCCTTACCTTCCTTCGCCTGGATGTATTTGGGTGTAGTCCGATACGCACAGCTGACAGGAATAAATAAAAAATTCTTGATCAGTTAAAAGTCTAGTTGGAACTAGTCAGTAATCAATCAGTTGGTCAATCACACGTTTGTTTACATCAGATGCGTGCAGCTCGATTCCCAATCTGGTTTGTATTTAGCGCCTAACCCTAAGGCCTTTGAACGCAAAATCGCACGATCTGGATTCTGCATGTAGGAATATATATTAGCATCAAAATATAATATATATTATATTATAATAATCTAACCTGAATGCCACTGATGACTAGAACAACGCCACGCAGCAGCTGATCAAATGGCACATATTGAATCCTTTTCTCAATTAAGGTTTTTTGCTTTTTAGCTGGCTTGCTTGGAGTGTCCTCTGGCGATGAGGACAAGCGCTTCGGCGCAGGCACAACAGCCGCTCTAGGCGATTTCTTGGTGGCGGTAGACATTGCTGTCTTTGGCGTTTGCTTGTCCAATTTGTGTTCCTTCTCCTGCAGCTGGCTGGCAAAGCGAGACTTATGATCGTTTGATTTCGTTTCCGCCTTGCTTGAGGTGGCTTTAGATACAGAGGCAGAGGCAGTGGCTGGGGCATCGGCCGCTTTAATAATGAGTGATGATGCTGGTCGCGCATCACTTCGTCGACGCAGTGCAGCCGGCGAGCCAGCATCTCGTATCGCAGCTGCTGTGCTAACAGCGGCTTTGTCATCATTGTCATTATTGCGCGTCGCTTTCCAGCGCTGAAACAACGATAAGGATGCCTTGCCATCCGGCTCTGAATCAGGCGATTCTTCACGTAGCTTAAAGGCCAAGCCGACACCGCCAGCAGCAGCACCACCACGAGCAAGCAGATTATTTTTAAACCTTTCTGGCAGCAAGGATTTGGGCTTAGCTGCACCGCTCACATGTGCCTTAACAAACGACAGGCCGTATTGGACATGTTTGTTAAATGGCTGCGTGCACACAATCTTGACCAGCTTCCATTTGTCGTCCAGCGTTTCGGTGTTCAAAGCAGCGGCACTGAAGCAACGTACACGATTCAAATTACTCGAATTTTTGCTCTCGATCGGTGTCATAAATGAACTGGAAAGCAGTAGCTCCTTGAAGTCATCCGGCTGGCAGCCAGTTTTACTCACGAGCACCTCAATAAATGCCGCATGCTCGTTACCAACATCGATGCCAGTTATTTGCTGCGCTTCCTCGAATTCAAGGATAACATATGCGCATTTCTCACCGTTTCCCTGCGTCTTCCATTTTTTGGCGGCATTCTGCTGTAGTAAATTGGCGGCTACATGCACCTGCAACGACATCAATGCTATAAAGATTTTCTTTGATTTTTTTGTTTGCTTATCTTTCTTACCGTATCCTCGCTGCTTACTTCGCGCACGGATTTAAAAACTCCAATCGGCATTTTGGCAGATTTCTGTTTTGTTTGCCTCAAATGCTCATTTGTGATGGTATTCTGCTGTCAGCCGATATTTCTAATAGCGATGCGCGATAGCTTATGTTAATGGTCGATTGTAAGCGAATGTTAGATAACAGATTCCACAAATGAAAAGACAGCAGAGATAACAAAAAAACATTATCCGTTATTTTGAAATTTTTATGAAATGTATAGCTGTCACTTCAAAATAGTACCATAAAATGTCTTAATTCAATTTTTTATCAAATAAAAGCAGTATTAATTACAGATTTAAAAAATTACAAAATAAAGACGATAGCAACACTTTACTATAAATACCCATTGTTATGGACTAGGTGACGTCACAAGAGCAGCTGAGTAGCCGCTTACAGAGAGAGCGAACCTGCGGAATGTTCAATCTTCTTTAGTTCATGGAGTCCATTATATTTTAGCATTTATCTTTTTAGTATAAAAATCGGTAATTTGTTGAATATTTTATTAATTGCGATTTACGGTCGCACTGTGATTTGCCCGCTGTGATTTGGGCAACAAACAAGGAAACAAATGTTTCCAGTCAAAAACTGTGGCCACAGTAATTATTAATAGGAAATCGACGGATCCACTATTGAACGAAATACAAGGCAATTAGACAGCTGTAATAGAAACTGAACAGCCTTGATAGTGCCTTCTTGTGATCGTCAAGGTGGCGATCTTAAAGGTATGTGCAAAAGTGGAAAAGCAGAAAAGCAGAAAAGCGGAAAAGTGCACAGCAAAACTGGTAATATTGAATTGACTGTTGTCTCAAAATAATGCGCAATTGATTTAAAGTTGATCCGCATTTGTTTAAGTTTATGCATATTTTAATTTATTTCTTCCACGTTTTTAATAATTCGTTTCAATTTGAAAATGTTCTTTAAAATTGGTTTGCATTGAATTAAACGCAACCTAAGCCCGCATGCAGCTGGCGGACAACTGATATTATTATTTTTATTTTGTTACCATTAAGCCATGACTGTGCACATTTATGGATCTGGTGTTTTCTGGCAAGGATTCGATGCGTTTGCGGCCAAGTCCTTTACAATTGCCAAGGCTTGACTGCTACCGTTTATCTAACTTTTGCTTAGCAATAAGGATCAATATTTGGACAGCCTGTGCTGAATGCTCTAACACTACTTGGTGAGCGCCACAAGCGAAGCTATGGGCGTCTAGCAGGACAAGCGTGTCATCAAGCAATTCCTCTACATATGCGAATTCATTCATTTGTTCACAATTGGTACCAAAAGAGAAGAGTCAACACTTGGCTCTACTCTCTTTGTCACACACACTCAATGTCTCTCTCACTCGCTCTATCTCTTTTTATTTGATGTCTCGTAGGAGCTTCGCAATGTGGTCAAGGCGAACAATCATTGCCAGGCGTATTTCCTTAGCACTTCGTATCTGGATCCGCAAATGCAGCCCCCGATGCAAAAATCCTGGCAGATGAAAGCATTTAAATGTCTGCAAAAATGGTAAGCAATAAATACCTTAAGATATTATTATATTGTTCTATTATTGGTTATTCACATGTTGTAGGCATATACATCGATTGGCTGTCTAGATGCCATTCCTGGCTTCCTGAATCCGTTGCGTTCGCGCTTTGATTATTTCAGTTTGAACTATAACTTGTCGGGCATTCTGCTGGAATCGGATAAGCTGGACGAGCCAACGAGGCAAATGTGCATTGACATTCATAATGTCGAATGGAATGCTATCGCTAGCCTATGTTTATCAGCGTGTCGCCGTGGACGGGACAACGCAGTGGACTATGAAGTACTGTTCCATCTATGTGATTGGAACGCCTTGATTGATGGTCATCAGAAGGTGAATCGCGCGAACAGCTTGGAGCTGGAGTTCAAAAAGCATCACTATTTAGCACTCAAGAGCATCTGCAAACGGGAGGAGGAAACTACAGTAAAAGTCACCAACAATGCATATCAATGTGTCCAGGCTATATTGCGGGATATCAGCGTCGAGTGCTTACAGTCTGTCCACATGTATATGGCCTGGTTGTGCCTACTGCAGCGAACCGAAGATTTTTGGCAGGTTTGAGGCAAAAACTGGATTTACTGATTGATCAATGTTCAATGATTAATGTTCATATTAATCTAACGATTGACAAAGAACATATTTCATAAGTGGCGAACGGAACTCACCTATGGCAACTTTAGGTGCCACAATGTATATTGGCACACTTTAAAATGCCCACACAGGTAGGAACAGGGCATTTCCAAATGAGACAAGTTGTGATGAACAAACTCTTTATAGGTATCGTAAATGTGAAGAATTGCAACTATCAGATCGCCAAGGCCATATTGCATCACGAGAATACGAATACCGATTTTAAGTTTTGTGTGGAACGTGTGCTGGCCCTGCAAATGCAGGGTGAATTCCTGCTGGACTGCAAGGCCGATAGTTTTGCCAATACTTTGCGGCAGACATTTAATGCATCACTCGATTTGCTGGATTATTTTAAGGAGCACAGCTTTACGACTATCGCCAGTCTCAGGAATATAAAACTCTCTTCAATATAATCCAGCAGAATCATCCCTTGGCCGGCACAGTGACGGCTAGTCAGATCGTCAGTTGGGCGCACTAAATTTGAAACGATTCGCCAATCTGGACGAACAGGAACTGAATCGCATAGATAACAATCTCACCGAGCATCTGTGCCCATTGATCATATATTATTTTGAGTTATGTCAACTTGATAATATAATTATCGCATCATTGCCGTCTGGTTCACAAACATAAACTGGAAGACGAGGTGACGGACGGGATTACTAGACAACTCGGATGTGAAGACGCAGGTTCAGCGTTTGATCATCAAGGCAGCCCAGCAACTTAGCAATGCTATGTCATGGACAGACATTTACTCATTTGTTGTCAACAGTTTATGTTCATTTCAATACTAGTTACTGCAAATAAACATAAAATGCTCTTCTACAATGAAAAAAAAAACTAATAAAAAAATAGCAATCATATACGTAAAATATTCTCTCGATCGGTTTATTGTATACCTTGCCATATTTGATGATCCATTTTTATATAATATTGTTAAAATTCTAAAATTTTGCAATATTTGAGACAGGTTAAGCTACTGGCGGTCAAATCGAATGGAAATCGATAAGTTATCGTTGAGCGTGCTTACGAGAGAGAGCGAGAGTTGCCAGACTGAGCGACAGCAAATGCATGGCAACGCTCGCTCGCCAATCACAAATAAATAACATTAACATTGAAGTGAAAGTAGAATTAAGCAATTTACATGCAGAGTTAAACAATCTAACCAATATTGGCCAAAGATTTACAAATCATGAACATCGAGGCAACAGCGGCCAATGCAGACAGGGATGCTGATGGCGAGAGGAGCAGAACAACAACAAAAAGCGTATCCATAGAAGAGGATTGGATACGCTTATCACAATGGATGCATTGCATCTGTGTTGTCACCTTCGATCTGAATCTGGGCCAGGCGCTGGAGTACGTTTATCCGCCGGCATTTATGCCCACAGAACAGGAGGTGAGCAACATTTGCTACATGGCCTTCCCCGACTCCAATTCCGGCTGCATGGGCGACACCAAGTTCCATATGCGTCTCCGTGCGTTAAACACGGCAAAACACAAAACACCGACAACGATGCTACACTACAATGGGGATTGTGCTCCAACAATGCGCTACGATAGCAGCCACTATTGGGGTTTCGTTTATTTTCGCCAGAAACGTGACCCCAATTTGCCTCGCGGCTACTTTCAGAAGAGTCTAATCATCATCACACGTCTGCCCTTCTTCAATCTGTACTATGATGTGCTCGCCCAGCTTGCACCCAAATATTTTGACGAGGGCAACGGGCTGCTTCACAGAGCCTGTCAACAGATCAACACCCAGTGGCCGTTGGTGCTGACTGGAACCATGCTTAAGTTGCCACTACTGGAGTGCAACTATCAGATCTGCATACCCAAGGCTAGTAGCAGCACTCGCAAATTAAACTCCAGCAATCAGCAACAGCAGCTTGAGATGCAACAACAACAGCAGCAGTCGTCGTCGTCGCCGCCAGAGATGCCCAAATCGGTTAAGGTGCTCGCTTCCGTCAACGAATTGGAGCTATTTCATAGTCTTAAATTTGTAATGGAGCATCTGTATACGCTGTGGGAGCTGATAATTACGGCGGAACCGATTGTTGTTGTGGGCACCTCACCGGCAGATTGCTCACACATGGTTCAGGCACTGATTGCGTTGATAGCACCACTCGAATACTGTGCCGAGGCGCGTCCATATTTCACCATACATGACAGCGAATTCAGGGAATTTACACAGGAATGCGTCAATCGTTCCACACCAGGTGTAATTCTGGGTGTCACAAATCCGTTCTTTGTCAAATTGCTCAAAGATTGGCCGCACATGCTGCGCCTGGTGGACAATCAAGTAATATAAACAATACATGTACCTAATCTCTCTTCGACCCTTCGGTATTTAACTCGATATTTTGTGCACTTGCAGAAGAACATGCAACAGCAGCAACAGGAGCTGATGCAGTTGCACAAGAATACGCGAAACGCTAACAACTCGAAATTGCCGCCTCCGCAGCCGACTGGCAACAATCACAACATACTGAATGGCAGCCTGAGTGCAGCTGGGGATAGTTCCATCGCTGGATTGCACAGCAAGTATCGGCCATTTTTGAAGAAGGATAAGGCGCTGATTAAGAAGGTGCTGCTTGGCATGAAGACAAAACGACCGGATCATGTGCAGACGGCTCTAATCCGTCGACATCTATTGGAGCTGACGCAGAGTTTCATGATACCGCTGGAGCGTTATATGGCATCGCTGATGCCGCTGCAGAAGGACATTAGTCCATTCAAGTCGGCGCCCAATGCCAGCTCATTTAAGCTGGATGATTTCCTGGCCACACTCGAGACAGCGGGCCCACAGCTTACGTCCACGCTCAAGGGCGATTGGAAGGGACTCTATAGGCGTTTCTTTCGCTCATCGAATTTCCGTGGTTGGTACGAGTCGAGGCATCGGGAGCTGCAACTAACATTGCAGGATCTACAGCTGCAGGCGCTGTCCGAAGCTAATCTGGAGCACTGGGCGCACGACAAGCAGGAGGTGGAAATAATTGATATGATACTCAAATTGAAACAAAAACTGAATCTCTACAGTGATAAAACACAGCTGGAGGGCAATGCGAATACCACCCAGCGGCAAATACGAGCCCAAATTGAATGCATGAAGGGACTGCTGCCCTCCGATTTGAAGAATGTTGTGAATCTTTGATCGTTTGTGTGTGCAGTGTGCGTATTAGCTAAACAAAAATCCCAATTTTAATTTCTATATATATTTATATTATATATTTATATATATACATATGTATTTAGTTGTTCAATTGCCAGGCAGTTATAACAATAGAAAATTCCCCTCAAATCAAGGCTAGACGTTAGATATAATATATATATTTTATTTAAATGTGTGTGTGTGTGTGAGTGTGTGCGTGTGTGTGTTGTTTGTTCGTTTCCTTATATCCCTATATACGTATTTAGCACGTAAGCTCATAAATTTTGTGTACAAATTAAACCATATCCCACAATCATTTTACCCAACTACTTCAATTTGTGTATGTGTATAAGTGTTAACTTGGCTAGATTTTGTATGCACTGCCAGACAAGTATCCTCTTTTTCTCTGGCAAACCTCAAGGCATTGCCAAAACTCCTCCCATTAATGCAAAAACAAAACGACAGTTGATATTAATCTGCAAGTTGCATATTTTTCGCCCATTGATTACATTCAAAACTCTTCCAATTTGAACTGCCTTCTCTATCGTAACTTGCTAATTCTAGTGTCAAGTTGCAATCGCAATTAAGTTTTAGTTTTTAAGTTGCATCATTTTTTCATCTCAACCATTTTCCTTTCGTTTTATTGTGCAACTTACAAAATAACTGGTCATAAAATACTCCAAATGTTAAATTAATCAATAAAATAAAAAAGAAATTCTATTAAATGAAACTATGTCAATTCAAATTCGCTCAATTTTGGCAGTTGACTGCTTTTCAATCAAACCTTATCAAACGCTGCCAATGGCTGACAAGATAATCCACTTAAAAAAAGAGATAACATTGAATTGCATGAGAGCTCCAAGTTTTTATTATAAATATTCAGATAAACAAAAAATAAGTAAACATAAAAATTTGTACGGAAATGAGCGAGAAACAATACAATTGGATGTGTGGGTATATTGATATATGTGGAGGTATATATGCGCTGGAAATGTGTATATGTTTCGGATATATATATATATATACGTATAGGGACACGATCAGATGAGAAAGACAATATCGTCGGCGACCATTATCTGATTGTCCTCGGTCATGCGATGCATTGCGGCATCGATTTCAACCGGTGCAAACGGCTCCGCATTATTCTCATTGATGGCAGCCGTGATGCGTTGCAGCGGCAAGCTCTGTTCGCGTGCCTCGCGGAACAAACGTTGCAATCCATTCTTAAATATGCCCAGCCGTGCATCCGTAATTATAACGGGGGTTGAAGTGACGCCACTGCTAGTGGTCTCCGTACCGACACTGTTTAGCGGCAGCGAGCGTCGCGTCTCGCGACGTGTCAGATCGCCAGCATCTGGCTGTGGCGTCTCAATATCCTCCTCATCGCTGTCGTACAAGGCCAAGGCATCCGTGATGCGTTGGAAGCGTGTGCGTTTGGCGCGTCGCGTCGGAGAACGTGTCTGTGAGGCATCTTTGGACGACGACGGCGGCGGCGGCGGCTGCTGCTGCTCTTCCTCATCGGAGGAGGCACCATTGCGACGCCGCTTGTTGCTACGCTCCTTCTCCAGCACCTTCTTGAAATAGGCAAACTGCACCAGCTCGATTGCCGAATGGGCATCGTCCATTGTCACCGTTTTGGACATGCGGGCGCGAGCATGCGCCGTTGCCAAACGGATCAGCGTTTCCAGCGTACGCGCCGTTATTGGTTGTGTGCGCGCGACATCCGATTCGACAGCTTCCTGGGAACGCAAACGGGAATATTCATTCGCGATGGCCTCGCAGGCCTGTTCCGTCAGCTTCGGCTTCATGCACTTGGCAATGTGTATGTATTTGCGCATAAACTCCACGGAGAGTATCTTCTCGTGGCGCTTGCGCGATTTACCATGCAATAGTGCATCATATTTCTCATATACTTCCGTATCTTTTTTCTGCAAACCGACATATTAATAAGATAAAAGTGGTAAAGGAATTGTTAACTTACTTCCTCTGTGTTGGAGACAAAAGCCAGCGAATCGGCATAGGAGCTCCCCATGGTCAGGGGTTCGCCGTCGGCCTCCTTGGGATTCCGATAGCGATGCATGCGCACCACATGATCGGATATCAATTGATCCACATCGCTATCAATGACATCCAGCATGACAAACAGCAAATCGAAACGGGAGAGCAACGAATCCTGCAAACCAATATTCTCCATTGGCGTCTTATATTGATCGTACTGAAAGTCAAGTTTAATATTATTAACTTTAGCTTTGTTCTTGACGAGAATGTAGGTTGGTTAAAGTACTTACACGTCCATAGACAGGATTAGCGGCAGCCAGCACCGAGCATCGTGCATTGAGGGAGGCATGTATTCCAGCCTTGGAAATGGTGACGCGTCCCTGTTCCATCACCTCGTGTATGGCCGTCCGATCAATGTCGCTCATCTTGTCAAACTCATCGATGCAGACAACACCACGATCGGCAAGGACCATCGCGCCGGCCTCCAGTCGACGTTCGCCCGTCTCCTGATCAGTGGTGACGGCAGCTGTTAGACCAACGCCACTGGAACCGCGACCTGTTGTTGGTATGGCACGAGGTGCCGTATTGAGTACATAACGGAGCAGCTGCGACTTGGCCACGGAGGGATCACCGATGAGCAGCACATTAATATCGCCACGGAGTCGAGTGCCATTGGGCAGGACCTTCTCGACGCCGCCAAGCAGCAGGCAGAGTATGGCCTGCTTAACAAACGTATGGCCATGTATAGACGGTGCCAGACTCTTGCTGAGCAGCTC
The DNA here is from genome assembly GCA_035041375.1 of Drosophila conformis. Lineage (NCBI taxonomy): Eukaryota > Metazoa > Arthropoda > Insecta > Diptera > Drosophilidae > Drosophila > Drosophila conformis. The sequence goes on from JAWNLE010001151.1 coordinate 9,814,810, forward strand.
AAATATATCATTGTTCTTGGCCAGTTTCTTGCACAGCATAATATCCTCCCTAGAGATATCGAGATTGCTCTCTTTGCTGAGCAGCGAGATATTGTTCGCCAGGAGTACAGTGCGAAAGGTGCCAGAGGTGTAGCCGCCATGCTTGCCGGGTAGGCAGCGATAATTGCCCACAATTTGGACACGATCGCCTGGCTTACAGCGATCGACAAGATCATCATCGCAAACAATATCCACGGAGCGTGGCAATTGTCCAGCTGGCGCCTTCTCGGGCATTTCCTGTATAGTCAGTGTCTGATGATCCTTATAGACAGACAGACCGAATTCGGTTTCCAGCAGATTACCATCATCGTCCTTGGTGGGATAAACGGCACTCGATGGCACTGCCTCGAATGAGGTCAGATCTGTGTATTTACGTTCGAGCACTTTGCGCGTCGCTGGACAATAGTGGACGCTGCGCACAACCTTTGGATGGATGAGCGATACCTTGGTGACAATGCCCTCCAGGCACACCAGATTGCCCAGATAGATGGATGTCAGCGAACGTGGTGTCACATGACGATTGCCAAAGCATCCCTCGAAGCCAACAAAGAAATCCTCGTGCCCTTTCGCATAGCTGGGATCGATAGTCGACACATATTCCTTGAGGGCACGCCCAAATGCCAGCTGCTCATCGGAGGCGTTGCTCAGCAGCCCGAGGGCGCGCTGCTGATTCTTGCGCTTCAGATCGTTGATATTGACAACCAGGCGTTTGCTCTTCTCGGCAATCATGTCCTTCACGTGACCCGCATAGATTCCCTGATCCTCGTCATCGTCCAAAAAATCCACATACTCGCGCTGTATATCCTTAATGTATTGCTCCGCGTCGTGTGCCATTTTCAAACAATAATTTAACAATGAAACAACAAGCAGACGATTTGCTGCCGTCGCACGCCGTAGGCAATTCTACTTTTGGCGGGAATCACAAACGCAAGCGTAGGGCTACATAACATATTTCTTTTTTTGTCGATAATACGATAGTTTGCCATTTCTATCGGCTCACAGATTTTTCGAATTGCTAGAAATAAATCGCTCTGTTGCATCTTTAAGTTGAGAAAAACTAACAAAATAGGGGAGAACAAATTAAATTCTTTTCAATAAAACAGGATACCAATTCTCAAACAATAATAATTAATTAAATTTTTGCTGGCGTTGTAATCGAACCATCATTTTATTTTAAAACATCGGATAAAATCATCGATAGTTGGTTATTGGCCGTGTCACTGCGAACGCTTATTAACAGAATTGGCACATCTCTAGTTGTCATCCTCATTCACTTACCAGAAAAGTTTAACAGGAGCTGTTGGCGAAAATAAAATTTGCAATTAAGTAAATTTATGTCAACACACAGTTATTTCAGACTTTGGTGTGTTTTTTATAACTAAATAGATTGGTCAAATTACTGTAGATTCGAAGAACTGGCTGCCTTTAACAAAAAAGAAAAAAAAAAAAAGAAAAATAAAAATTTCCAATTTGAAATTTAAATAATATAATTTTTTGTGAAATGGCCAGTGGAGCTGATGTAAGTTGAGCAAAAGCACAATATTAGTTTTGCGAAGCACAACAACTGCAAAACGTGAAATTCTTACAGAAGAACGCTCCATCTGGCGAGGCCCAACCAGACAACATTTTAAACGAGCAGCCAATCGAAATCAGCTCGGAGTCTGGCAGCGATGACAGCGGCAGTGTCCATGCAGAATCGGATTCGGAGTCCTATGTTAGCATTGTGAACTCGCTGAGCGACAGCAGTGATTCGAGTTCGGATGAGGAGCAAAAGCTGGAGGATGATTTTGCCAGGCAACTGGCCCAGCCAGGCAAAAACTACAAACAGTTCATGAAACTGTGCGACACAGCATTGTAGGCAGAATTCCTTTTGAATTCTTACGATTTTCAATGATATGTGCATGCTGTCTCGATGCTAATTCTTGCCTCTCACTCCTTACCAATTACAGCCAACTGAATGTCTTTGAGAAGATTGAGGTGGCCATCACAGCGTTCGATGAGCATGCCGTTATACCGCCGCATATCTGGCTCAAATATCTAAAGGCCCTCAAGGTGGTCACCCAAACACCAGCGGAGTTCACAGTCTTTAATAGAAAATGCGCCAGGGCCCTATCCAGTCACTATGGTGAGTTCCATACAACATTTTATATTTCAATAATTTCGTTTTGAATCTTTCTCTTACGAAACATAGATGAACCACTTGCTGAGTTTGTTGTGAAGAATTTGTTTGAGGAGCAACTGGTGGAGCATCATTTGATGTGGGCCAAGGTACTGGCTGATTATGGGCTCGAGCGTGTTGATTTCATCAAGGATTTGCGGGAAGCGCTCGGCTTACTATCGGATCAGGAGGAAATTGAGTTAGTTGAGAAAACGATGTGCGCCCAGTGTGTCACCTGGAATTGCAACGAGGAACAGTTGGATTCGATTGAGGAGCTTATTGTTGAGTTCAAGAAGGCATTAGATATCAGCAATGAGAACACAGCCTGGCTGCAGGAGATGTACATTTTGAAGGCAGACACTATGCTCATCTCGACGAAAATCAAATGCACTCTGGCCAAATACTTTTACGAGCGGTGTCTGGCCAAATATCCCACTGATTCTGCCCTCTGGCTGGACTACCTGGCATATATGTCAAAGCCGTTGGATTCTAACGGTAAAGAGGAGGTCCACTCGGAGATAAACGATGGCTATTTAAGGAGCAAGCCCCTCCAGCTCATCACACGCGCTCTTCGCACAAAGCCAAGCATCCAAATCAATCACAAGTTCTTGCAACTTATGGAACATGATGATCTCAGCCTGGAGCGTATTAATGAGGAGCTGAACCACCACTTTGAGCGCATAGAGCCGTTTATGGATATGACAGTTGAGCTGCATCTTGACTATTTGGCCTATCGTGTGCGACGGACTAACGTTGCGGATGAAGAACAGGTGCTTATTGCAAATTACAAATTTGTATAACATTTAAAGATATATGCCAATTATTAATCTAAACGAATCGTTCGATAGGTGGATCAATTGCGCGTCGCATTCCGTGAGTCTTGGGATCGTCTCTCTAATCAATACGGCGAACAGGCAGACACTAGCTACGAAGTGCTCCAGCTGTGGGCATTGGTCGAGTATGCGAAGCTAAAAAGTCCAAGCAATGGCGCCGACATCTGGTCTGAAATACTGAGTGCGTGCTTAATTTCATAATGTGTTTCGTATTATGTACTAACGCTTGTCCCATTCTCTGTAGATTATCCGGGCAGCAATCTTAAGAGCCAACTGTGGCTGGCTTACGCCCAAATGGAGAGCGAATTCAATGGTGGCCATAAGACAAGCACCGTACTGCGACAGGCTCTAATGTCGCTATCAACGGCAGCGGATATAATGCCAGTGTTGGCGCTCTATCGGCGCAACGAGCGTTGCTTTGGCAACTACGAGACCATTGCTGGATGCCAGTCGTATTGTAAGGCGTACGCCATGGGTTCTAGATCAAGTTACCGTTCGTGGTGGTCATCACAGCATCGTGCGCAAACGCCGTACCAAAAGCCAGGCAAAAAGCCCACACAACAGGTAGCTAAGAGGGAGATGCCGACGGCAATCAAGAAGGAACAAAAGAAACCACCGCCACCAACACCAGCAGCAGCAACAGCAACTTCGAATGAGCCAAAAGTGTCCAACTTTAAGTATTCATGTGAGTTGATTTAATCCAAATCGGCTTGAATATATCTAATAAAACATAATTTGCTTGCAGCAAACTTGGAAACCAATAAGATTTTTATCAAGAACTTGTATCCCCGCTGCACCAAAGAGGATCTGACGACGGTATTTGCAGCATTTGGTACTATTCAAGATGTGCGTTTGGTACACAAACCGTAAGTAGACACACACCTCATTTTCCAAATCGAAGACAATTAATTAATATGAATAATTCTCTTGGACCTAAAGGAATCACAAGAAAAAGTTAATAGCTTACATTGAGTATGACAATCCGGAGGCGGCGCAAAAGGCTGTCATCTCTGGCGATGGAGTCAATATTGGCGGTCTAAAAGTAAGGAGACGAATATTTTGTCAATACCTGTATCATGCAGAATTGAACGGTTCTCAATTCTCTTGCAGATTGAAGTTTCCATTTCAAATCCGCCGCCCAAAACTTTTCCAAGCACATCCACATCAGCAGCAGCAGCAGCTGGGTCATCAAAATCATTAGGAGGTGCTTCAACGTCAAGACAAGAGAAGCGTGGCTTCCCAACATCGCTAATACCCACAAAGCTGTTAATGCAGGGCGGGAAGCGTCGCAAGAAACTGGAGCTAGATGATGATACCACCAACAGCACAGATGGTGGGGGGGATGCTAATGGCTCAAAATCCGGTGGCGATGCAGCCAATGGCAAGGAGAGCGTTGCTAATAATGATACAGAGGCTGCCAAAGAGACAGAACAGCCGACGGTTGCTCCAAAGTCCAACGATGACTTTCGTAAACTCTTTAATATATAAATTATGTGTAAGAAATGATCGATCAATTTTTAGAACAGCACTTATCGCTCTATGGGTATGCTAGTCCATACAAAATTCATGTCTAAGTTATCTATATATAAGAAGTTCCTTTACACACACACAAACACACACACACACACACACACACAAACAAATTGAAGACACTCGCGAATTTAATGGATAGTAATATATATCATATATATATTATCCAAATCAAGAATTTTGATATGTTTCAATTATTTTCATATAAATTTCTATCGCGCTCTCCTCATCCCCACGAAACTTAAATAAATGGCATCTAGATGTTTACATACAATAATAATCCGTGAAATCGTAATACGAATTTTAAACATAAATCACAATAAAAATGTATATGTATTGTTCGGAAAGAAATCAGTGTGACCTAATTGAATAAAAATTTACAATACCAAAACACTTGGCTAATATTTTATTTCAGATCGCTCAGATCTCCAAAGGATGTCGAAAGAACATAGATGTTTTTGTTAATGTGAGTCAGGCTTGCATAAATCATAAATCTTTCAATTATAACATAACTCAAGAGTACAATGGCAAATCATGCTGATACAAAAATGTCTTGTTTTAATAATCTACAAGGATATAGCCGAAGTAATGTTATTATTTTCAGAGAAAGCAGTTGCCGTTGCCATTTTTTTAGATTGGCCGAAAATCCCATAATGAATGCACATTTAATTCAGTGAAAGCGTTTTAAGTTTATTTCAACGCATCTATTGAAATCACGGTCAGGCTTAATGGACATAAGCTGATAACTGCCATCCAAGATTCTACAAGACGTAACAGCAGGATATATGAAGGCAAATAGGATTCTATATAAAGTATAAGGCTGGTGCATAAGTAAGGATGTTCAGTATTTGCAAGGATTATACATATTTCTGTGCTATAGGGATTATGTTTTGAATTTGACACTTTTGGTGACAGTGGATTTGATGCCAGAGATTTCACCGCCATAGCGTTTGACTTCCTTGCGTACGCTGCGCACGGCACCTTTGCGCCGGATGAGGGCCTTGCGGTATTTGCCACGATGCTTGACGCGCGGATTGCGCAGCTCCTTTTTGCGATGTGGAGTAAGTCCCTTATTCTTGGCCATCTGATAGGTGATGCCACGTCGCGCATTCATCTCTTCCTGATCATCCTCCTCGTCCTCATCTGCATAAGCTTCCTCCGGCAGCTGTTGCTGCTTCTGCTGCTCGTCATCAATCGATTGATTCATCTCTTCGTCATTATATTGGTTAAGGATCTGCAGTTTGGCCTTGCGCTGCGTCATATCCAGCACGGTGAATGCATCGCCATCTTGGATGCGCTCCAGCAGTGCTTCCAGCTGCGGACGTATATACTCTTCGAAGCGCGGCTCCAATTGATTACGCAGCCGCTTGAGCTGCACCAGCCGCTTAACAACTGGATGATATTTGATGACCTGGCGTTTGGCTTTCAGCAGCAGATAGAACGACACATTCGAGCAATGGGTGAGCAGCACATTCTGATAGAGACTGGCGAACTGCAGAGCCGGCACCATTGGTACCTTATGATTCCGCACATAGTTCAACACCGGTGCCGTCAGCGACTGCACCTCGTTCAAATGCTGCCGAAAGCCCTGAGTGAGTCCTATTAGCTCGGGCGAATCGCGTTGCAGGAGCTGCAGGCGTTCACGTTTTGTTAAACCCGTCAGATCTGTGGTCACCTTGATGGCTTCGGTGGCCTTCTTATGTTTCGATGCTTGCTTATCGGCTGGCAGCTGGTCTAGCATGTCATCCAACTGAAAGTCAGCCTCGCTGAGCTGCTTGGCCAGACGCAGCTGTATCTTTTTGGCCTCCTCCTCCTCGGTCTTGGCCATGTCCTCTTCCTGAGCATTGTAGCTGCTGTAGTCGGGATCGACAAAATCTGTGCTGTAATAACTTCGCTTGTTGCTGCCCCAGTCCATCGTATCGGGCAGATCGCGTTCGTCATCCTCGGCACCCTCAATATCACTGTCGCGCATCAGTTCGGCCACATCATCATTGTCCTCATCATCATCACTTTCGCTGAATGCTAGAATCTCCTGCTTGTTGATTTGCAACTTTTCGGCTCGTTTCTTGTTCTCCTTACGCAAGTCGTCCAATAGCACACGCTCCTCCTCATCGTAGTCCTGTTCGGAGTCGGTGGGCTCATAGTCATCTGCCTCGCTATCCATTCTCAAAAATATTTCTTGTTTGCAATATAAATTATGTGTTGTAAGAATTTCAACACGTGCAGTAAACAAATGTCCGCGTTAGTGTCTCAAAGTATCGATATACAGAATTACAATCGATACAAACAACTCAGTATGTTCGATACAATGTATCGCATACAACAATAAATTGTGAGTGGTGGCAGATAAAACAACATACATGGCAACTCCTTGCCGGCGTGATGCCACACTTTTCGCCAGTTACAGTTAATTTTCGCAATTTAATACGTTGAGCTACTTTTTGTAAGTTACTTATTACGTATTATTAGAACATGGAGAAAACCAAAAAGTTCGTCATTCTACTGGATGGTAATGATCGTGTGGAGGCATGTAATATTCCAATTGATGAATGTGGTATTTCGGTAAGCAAATAAATAAAATGCATTTAGAATGCATTATATTAAAATATGTGAATATATTATTGAAAATCTTCATATATATATATATGTTGCAGTCGGAAGGCCTAAAAGTCATTCGCCAGATATTAGCAAACAAAACAAAGGATTCCGAGTACATTGTTAATAAGGCTGAAATTCGCCCCCCAATTACCGTCATGAGCTCAGATGGCGGCGTGGACGGATTGTGCGCAAACCGGATGCAGATGCTGAGCTTGTGGCCATCTATCTGGTGGACTATGGCCAGGGTGTGGATGTGCACCGTAAGGATCTGTATTTTCTAAATAAAAGCTTTGCGGAACATCCGACATCTGACCGATGTCTATCCGCTGAATCGTCACTGGCCGCACGACGTGTCGGGGGTGTTCAAGTGTTGGGTTGACATCCGTAATCTGCGCGCCGTTATCAAGGATATTGATCACGAGTGGCGCATCCTCTTCCTCAGCCTGTACAACCCGCTAAAATCGTTTCACACGACCATCAGCGACCTGCTGATCGCTGAAAAACTGGCAGGACGCAGCCAGAATTATAGTAGCCAGTCGTGCGTGGCGAATTGCGGTCGACGCATACGCTACATCCGCGAACGTCTTCCCACGTGAGTGTCCCGATTTAATCGGAAATCCGACAAGTCGATCCGGATTCGATCAGCCACTAGCCTCGTTTCACAATCAAATTTTGAAATGCGCTTTCTTGTTGTTTCCTTACAGCTTTAAAATGCTGGAGTCGCAAGTGTTTACAATTGCATCGCCAGAGTTTGAGGATATGTTCGATGATATTGTCTTTATGCCCCAGCTGTTTCAGGACCTTCAGCCCCCAAAGTTGACAAATCCGTTTCTTTGCGACATTGAGGAGGCGCTCGCCGACTGGCTGCTCAAGTTCAAACCCGAGGAACTCAAGTGGCGCAAGCTAAAAATGGAGGCAGACGATAAGCTTGAACAGGAAAAATGATTGAAGAATGGATCTATTTTTAAGTCCGATTTTTGTGGCTAGCACTTAGCCGATATATATATTTATATATACGTTCGTTTTATATTTTGTTCAACTTTTCCTTTGACATAACATTTATTTTACAAATAATTTCAAGTTCATATACTTAATATGATTGATATTGTGACCTTATATATACGCATGTATATATAGGCTGTGTGTCGAATATGTAATTTTACGTTGAATACACTATATACATGTATAGATAATAAATGATTTATCGCAGAATTGTTCCAATGTTGAATGTTCGATGACCAGATTCATTCGGATTCGGGGATGCACTTCCTAATTGACTACATAATGGGAATACTGTTGGTCAAATGGCGTATGAATGATAACATACTTTTTGGGCACCTGGAAACCATGGTCTAGCTGAATTACATGCAGCAATTCCTCCTGCAGTAGCGATGGTCCATGAATAATTTGACAGGTGCCGTCTGTTGTCTCCGTGCCTGTTCCAGTTCCAGTTTCTGCTAGTTGTGGCGGACTAGTGTTTGCCGCTTTATCGTTGCCAATGGTGATGCTTATGTTAGTCGCCCGCTGCTCAGTTGTCGCTCTTAACCCAGGGCAACGTCAGCGAGATGCAATGTTAGCGATGTCTATCGCTCAGATCCGACATCGATACCTCTTTGCTGGTGGTGGGCACATTGTCATCCGGCTGGTCCAACGCTGTCTGCATATCCGACTCTGCATCCACTTCGACAATTGTTGCATTGTTTTTGTTGTAGGGGGCAGCGGCTAATGAAAGCAGTTGCAGCTGCTGCTCCTCCTCCTCCTTCTCGTCCTGCTCCGAGTGCGCCTGGGCCATCTTAGCACCCATTCAAGATGCACTTTAAAAGGCAGTGGCCAATTTGCGCATGTAAATTGTTGCTAGAGGTGGAGTTGGCGTAATCGAGACGCTAATACAGACATCTCGCTACGTTCGTTGAGCGCAACTTCGCTGTTGAACGGAATTCGCGGCGCAAATAGAAGCCGCCGCCGGTCTGCGCAAGCTGAGCATTGTGGCGTGAAATCTCCTGGACGAATTCGCGGCCACACTCGACCGCCATCAGACGCTGTCTGCACACAAGCGCATGCTGCTCCTCCGGCGTCAGCGGCACCAGCGCCTGCCGACGTAGCAGCGAGTGCGCCTGTGTCCCGGATGCACCCGGTCGTCGTTGTCGTAGTCGCTGCCGTCATTTGGTTGATGTTCTCGATCCTCAGTTGCGCCCGCCGCATCTTATGCTTGATGGTGCGATTGTTGGCCTCCTGTTTGCGAATGCGCCGGAAATTCGGCGTACGTTTGACTTGATACGGGGACATCCTCAAAACTAATGTATTCCAAAATAGGTAACGTTAATCTTCTTTTTTCTGCTTCCGCTTCACTTAAAAAATTTGTACGTTTCCTCAAAAATTAAATAAGTACGTTGCTATATCGAAAATGATTTGTAATATGTGTTAACACGATAATTTAGAAGAAAGCGATTTATTTGCTCGCCTGCTGGGATTATTTTGTTTATTATTTCCCAATACGTTTCTAACCTACAAAAAGAGAGAGAAAAAATAAACTTAATTTTACACTCTAAGAGAAATTTATTTCTCTTATCGTTTGCACTTAAAAGAAAGAAGTTGAAAAATACATCAAAAGCACAAAGGCCAAATTTATTCATTTTACAAATGCTAAAATTATTTCTATAATTATTTTTTGTTCTCATTATTATTATTGTTATTATTATTATTATTATTGTCCATTTAATCAGTTTACATAAATATATAAGAAATCAAGGCATTTTTAAGTTTACATTGAACATGGAATTACACAATCAAAATTACACAAAACATAAAATGCAAGTAATAAAATAATCCATTTTTTTTTTTTTGGTTTTTTCCCAACGACGCCTGCGTCCTTGGCAACCGCTCATTTGCAGTGTTTGGCCATCATGTGGGCCAGTTTGTGATCATCGGCGCCGACGACTTTGCCCATGCTCCGGTTGCCCTTGAGGAACACAAATGTTGGCATGTTGCGCACCTTGTACTTTTCGACGAGCTCGTCATATTTGTCCACATTAATCTTGAGGACGATGGCTTTGCTGGCGTATTGACGAGCCAGCGATTTGACAAACTTTTCAATTTCCTTGCAGGGGCCACACCACGTCGCATAGAAGTCTAAAACGACTATTTTATTTTCTGCATCAGCGAGGCGCTTGTTAAAATCGTTGATCGAGCGGATGGCAGTCATTTTTATGGACAAAAGTATAAAAGTTACACAAATTCTGCTGGTTTAAATTCGTATGCGGCCAGCACGAAAGTACGGGGAATGGTGAGCTTTTGCGATGCACTGCTATTTATAGCTTAGGGGCCATGCACATTTTTCCCGCTCTTTATTTCTACACAAAACGGCACTCGCAAGCTCAAGTAAACGGTAATATTCCCGACCAGTAGGGTTGCCAACATACTGAGATTACCCTTTATGCTAAGCTAAACCACTAAGCAGACAATACATTGCATGTACAGCATTCATTGTTCAATAGAAGTCAAAATGTCTCTTTTTTCATTTTGTTCCGCTTGGTGTGTTTTATGAAAAAAACACACATTATTGCACAATCGTCGAATTTTTGAAAACCAATACATTATTAAATAAAACGGCTTTCAAATTTGCATATTCTTGCAGAGGATTTATATATATATATATTTATTTTTTTGTGATCAGATTATAATATTGTTGTGAAGCTTGCATTAAAGCACACCCATAAGGTATATATGTTCGTGGTCAGCATCACAAGCCGAGGCGATTCTTTCCCGCCTGTCTGCTTCTGTTTGATGAAACTTGGAATATGCTCGACTTTTTCCTCCAAGCAGTCGATCGGATCGGTCCACTATACCACTCACTATAGCACTACAGCAATTTTGTTTACAATTTAAATTCCTTTTATTATGGCCATAACGTATTGGCAGAAAACCAACAAAGTCGGTCTGCTATTTCATATAAATTACACAGTAACGGATCGGGAATGTAATCATCGAAGTGTCTCAGGTAGCCATTCGATATAGTTTAAGATGTATGTTTTTGAAATATTTCAGTGGAAGAGTAATAAGTGACTGCGACATGGTTTTATTGTATTATTTATTATAATTATCTTTAAAATTAGGAGTTAAAAAAAAACCGTTACATTTTCCTCAATTTACGATTATATATACAATATATAATATTGCCATATAGTAAGTATATAGCCAAAAATAAATATAAGGAAAAACATTGGAGCGTCTGCCTTTGGGAGAAGTCATTACTTTTTGGCAAAAGTAATTTTCATCGCGTGCGTTGGCGTTATTTTGAAGCCCTGGAGCGCTTCTTTGGCGGCATTGCTCTGCAGTTCCGTGGTGAACTCAACGAAGGCGATATCGTGACGGTTGGGTACGAGACGCACCTCCTTGAAGCCAGGGAACTGATTGAACAGCATCGATAGCATCATTTCGTTCGTCTCCTCCGGCAGATTCGTGAGGAATAGAATTTGATTTGGTGGCTGCTCCGTTTGTGTATTCGGATTTGCATTCTCTGCATTTGATGGCTTCTTCTTCTTGTCCCTGGTTTTTTTTTATTGAAAAAAGAAATGAAATTTTAGGCATGCATTTCATGTGTCGTCAGAACAACGCACTACGTCACAAACTACTCACTTTTTCTCCTCGACGCCGGGAGCCGGCTTTGGCGGTTTCACCTTCTTCGGGCGCTCCTTGTACGTGCCCTTTAATTTGGCCACAATATCCGAATCGGATTTGGAGTAGGCAATTCGCATCGGTTTGTCGTAAAACGGAAAACCTTGCATTGTGCGCAACGCATTCGAGGCGCTACCAATTTCCTTAAATATGACAAATGCCTGTCCTCGCATCTTAAATGTTTTCAGCGCGACAATTTCGAGTATCTGGCCGAATTGTGAGAAGATTGCGTACAGCGATTTCTTCAGCTCCTCCTTTTTAATCTTCTCGTTCAGGTTGTTTATGTAAATGGTTTGATTTGGTCGTACATCCATTTTGGTTTTCTTTTACTGTGAGTAGGTAAATATAACCGAATGGAAAAACTGTAAAGCAAAAAAATGCTCTTTCTGTCGTCGCCGACTAGGGATGTGCAATGAACACAGAGTTGCTGCGACAGTCGCCATGTTTTGGCTTCAATCATGTATCGATATTTAGTGAAGCGATATATAGCCACTCAAAAGCTGTTTGCTTCATTGGTTGACGTGACAAAATTGTGTTAATTGTTCTCGATATGTTATCGATTGATATATGTGAATATTGCCCAGCCGTCGTTTTGCCGGTAGCGTCATGAATTTGTGACTTTTTGCAAGCGTCTGGAATTTAAGATATTTATTTAATGTTGCCACTGGGAGATGACAAAAAGGATCGCTATGCCAAGCTGTCCTTTCTTGGCGAAGGTCAGGTAAGTGCGCCCCCAACAAGTATATTATTACAGTTAAGGAATTAATATTCATTTATGCCCCTGTACAAAACAGTTTGCCATCGTTTATAAGGCGCGCGACACTATAACGAGTCAAATTGTAGCCGTGAAGAAGATGAAGACGGGCAGCCGGGATGAGGCACGTGATGGTATCAATCGCACCGCAATGCGTGAGATCAAAATCTTGCAGGAGCTGCAGCATGAGAACATTATTGGGCTCCTCGATGTCTTTGGACGATTGTCGAATGTTTCGCTTGTGTTCGATTTCATGGACACCGATCTGGAGGTGATCATCAAGGATAATTCGATAATACTCACACAGGCAAACATTAAGGCATATGCTATAATGACTTTACGCGGTCTCGAATATCTCCATGTCAATTGGATACTCCATCGCGATCTGAAACCGAACAATTTGCTGGTGAACAGCGACGGCATCTTAAAGATCGGTGATTTTGGTTTGGCCAAATCGTTTGGTTCGCCAAATCGCATCTATACGCATCATGTGGTCACCCGTTGGTATCGCTCACCGGAGCTCCTATTTGGCGCCCGTCAATATGGCACCGGTGTCGATATGTGGGCCGTTGGCTGCATTCTAGCCGAGCTCATGTTGCGTGTACCATTTTTGCCCGGTGACTCCGATTTGGATCAGTTGACGCGCATATTTAGCGTTCTCGGCACACCGACACCGAACGAATGGCCGCATGTCAGTAAACTGCATGATTATCTACAATTTCGTAATTTTGTTGGCACACCGCTGGGAAATATATTCACCGCTGCAGGCGACGATATGATCACATTGATGCGTCGCCTCTTTGCCATGAATCCGCTGAAGCGTTGCTCCTGTCGCGAGGCACTCAGCATGACCTATTTTCACAATAAGCCCGCACCCACAGTTGGACCCAAGCTGCCAATGCCATCGGCCATACTGGCGGCCAAGGAGGGCGCCAATCCAGCCACCGGCGGCGATGAGAAGGCCGTCCTCAAGCGTAAGGTCGTCGAGACGACGGTGCGCGGCAATGTTTTGCCCAAAAAGAAGCTAATGTTTTTTGATTAATTTATCAGGGTTTATCCACCTAGTTTCCAACGCTCGAGCGATTGATCGACAGATTGTTAATTATTAGAGTGCCAAATAAAAAATGTTCCATAAACAATTCTTTATCAGCTGCTCGAATCCAAACTTCACACACACAAAACAGAAAACCGACCAGATTTTAATATGGCAGCTATATAAATATGTGATACATTATAAAATGCTTGATTAATAACTGATATATAGATGTATTTTTTGTTGGTTTGCAAATACGTTTAAAATTGTAGCCCGGCTGCCGTTGGATTTGTAGTGCTGTTGAAGTTCTGGCCAAGATTTGCTGGACATTCAACAAAATTCGTCGGTTTTTTTTTTGGTTTCATCACATTTTGGCGCTGGTGCAGGAGGAGGAGCAGCAGCTGCAACAATGGTTGAAGCTTGGGAGGCCATAGAATCGGATGAGGATGTCCAAATCTGAATCTGGAAAGATTGCGTCACAGGGAAACTATGCCATCAGCATCATTACGACGCATTGCATCCAGTTTTGCGCATGTGAGCAATGTGAGCTGCGGCTGTTGTGCACGATGATAACGAGGAGGATAAGAATGCTGTAGTCGAGTGGGATCAGCAGCGATATACTAGTTTCTTGCCAAATCCTTATGAACACATGCGAAGTTTCCCCCATATTTAAATTTGCTGTTCTAATTAAAGGAACTTTATTGGTTATCCCAACTAGCTAATTTTGCTCTTCACGATTTAGAAGGATCACTTATAGCCAGTAACAATATTGGATGATCGGTTGCTCATGAAGTTTTCGTAAATCCTTTGTGCCAACGGTTAATTTCTTACCTGAACACTTGGTAGCCCAGTTAAGTCTTTATTATAATGAACAGATTCAAAGCTTAGCTTTTGCAGAGAACTTATATTCCTAATTTGAAGTCACTAGAGGGACTTGGCTATATCGACACGGCTGTTGATACTGATCAAACATATATATATGTATCTATCTTACGGGGGTCAAAGTTGTTTTCTTTTTATCCATTGAAAATGAACAACAACATCTTTTAATCACATTCACATTAATATCGCATTTATTTATGTTTCGAATTCAAATGCAGCTACAAAAATAATCGCATTTTGTTTTTCTCCGTCATTTTTTTTTCTCTTCTGGCAATTGGGCAGCACAGCTAGTTAATATACCTTCTCTCGCTCGCTCTCGCTCTCGCTCTATCTCTCTCTCTGTCTCTCTCAATAGCAACGGCATCGATCGCGTGGACATTCCGATTTATAATTGAGGCACTCATCCATGCAATAAGTATCGGCGCCGTCGCGTCCCTCCAGCTCACCAATCGCAACGCACTCTTGCCTGCAGTTAAAGAGAATGAAAAATGAGGAGAATGCGCTAGCAAAAGTGAGGTTATGTCAGACTATCACATTTTACTTACGGACAGTGGCAGGCGGTCTCTGGACAATTGGGCGGATAGCGCAAACAGTTAATTTCACACCAGTTATCGATGCCGGGCAGCGCACGGAATGCGGGCGCTGCAATACACTTCTGATCCCTGTTATATTTGCAAAAAAAAAACAAAAAAAAACAAACATGCAAATAAAAATCAAACTTTGAACTGTGCAAAGAGTTGTGCAAATTTTGTATGAGAAGCAGCTGAAATTATTTATTATTATTGATAGGCGAGAAGTTTAGCCGCACCATGAGCCTAAAATGAAAGTAAGCGTTAGTATAATTAATTTGACTTAATTAATATTATATGTAAATATTGTAATTATATACATTCTACATATATTTAATTGTATTATATATTTATTATAAGCAAAGCTATTTGCATCAGAATTCCAATTCAAAATCGTGTGTCCAAATTGATTCGAGTTCGGATCGGATTTTACTGAATAAGTTGCCCATTTTTAGAGGAGGCCTTTGGGTTTTCTAACAGAGCATCATTTCCAAAAATTCTCTTCTCAAATGCTTTTTCTGTCACACACCGTAAACAATACAATATCTATTTATTTTTTTTCCATAGAATTAAAAAGAAAACCGTTGCAAATAAACCGTTGCGATATATAATAAGAAAGAGAAAACAAGCAAATTCGCAAGAATATGATTGGTGGACGGTTCAATCATCTGAGGCGGGAGCGTGAACCGGATGGACTCCATCAGATATTACAGATGCCGACAAATCGGGCATCGACGGGTAAGTTCAACATTATATACTATATATATATATTAATATTGATCTCTTATTAGATGCAAATGCAACACGTGCCAAGCGTGGGAAGAGTCTTATGAATTATGTGCCTCGTTTGCCTGAAACGCCTGCTACACGTGGCAACAACCTTTTGCCTAACAAGAAGAAGAACAACAACAACAACAATAATAATAACAACAACCAAATTATGAGTAAAATATTAGCAACGACAAGCAAAACATGTTTCCCGAAGAAATCCAAAATCGCTGCCCATTCAAATAATGCGGATAAGCTGGCAACACGCGAGGAAATGTTGCAAACAGAAACAAAAGGATTCACAGGGATTAAGGTGGGGAGCATAAGCAGCTTGAACATCAGCATCGACAGCAGTGGCAGCAGTGCCAGTGGCAGCCGTGATTCACTCAAGATGATGATGGGCGACGCATTCCGTTTGCCCAACGAGGGGCACCAGAGTTTCGTCCATTTGTGCATGCCGGTGAAGCAAACACGTGGGATGCCCCAACCCAGCGCCGAGCAGCCGGACGAGCTGCTGGAGCTGCATGAGCTACAGGATCTGTCGGCCGATGAGGGTAGTGATGTGTTGAGCGGCATTGCGCTGGAGTCGCAACGAGAGCAGACACAAGCGCCACATTCGGAACAGAAACAGAGACAGGAGCTTAAGCTGGACGTGCAGCAAGATGAGCAACAGCATCAGCAGCAGCAGCAGCAGCAAAAGATCGAGCTGGTTGTCCAGAGTATATTAACACAGCAGCGATTGCTGCAGCAGCTGGGCGAGCAACTGGAGGCAACACTGGGTGGCAGCATGAAACCCAATCAAATCGAATTGGACTCCAATCGGGTGAATTGCTCCGATGCGAAACTGTCTGGCGCTGCCAGCTGCAATTTGTACACACGACGCTCGAATCTGTTGAATCTGTCGCATCTGCCCGTTGCCCACATGGGCTGGCGTCGCATCGAGATGCGTGCGGGCGTCCAGCAGATGGTTGCCACCGAATATCATGCATGGCAATTTGGCTGCATCATCGAGTATCGCATCGAGATGCGATCACTCAGCGAGCTGAAGGCCGCGGATGAGTTGCAGTCCTTCTATTTGCCGCTGGCCGAGGATGGTGGCCTTGAGCGGACCTCGTTCCGTTCGCTACGCGAGCATCCGAATGTGCTGCTGCAGCAGCTGCGTCCATTGACGCCGGCCCGTCCATTCAATCTGATCGAACAGGATGCCATGTTCCTCAATAGCATGCTCAGCTATGGGGTGCCGGCATTGGAGCTGCGTGAAACGGGCGCTGGTCTGCCGCAGCAGCTGGTCGGCTTGGGTTCGCTGCGAGCCGTGCATGGCATGCGGCTGGCCATCAACTGGTCCAGCTTCGATGTGGAACGTATGCTTCTGTACGGCAACTTTGAGCAGCAGCAGCTGAAGCAGAAGCAGCAGCAGCAGCAGCGGGAGCAGTTGCCGCTCAAATTGTGCCACACGCACAGCTCGCTGCAGAAACGTGCCCCATTGATGCATATGCAATTGCTGTCGCATCCCAAGTTTAGGCCACGTCATCTTGTGGCGCCACTGAAGATGTCCAAGCCGATGGAGCCGAAGCCGCTCCGGCGACTGCTCAAGCCGATGCTGGTTGGCATTGTTCAGGTGGCCGTCTTCCTGGTGTTGATCGTGGCCTTAACCTATCCGGATATACGCTGCTGATTGTGCCCGAAACCCGAGTCCCGAACCGAATCCTTGATTCAATTCAATCTTGTTTGATATTCTTGATTGTCGAGGTCAAAGGTCGAATGTTAAACAAAATAAAAATTCATGTGCAATCAAAAAGTGTTCGCTTTCAAAACCAATCAATTCTCAAAATAATAATCGATTCGAAAAAACTCGTTTTTCTAGATCTAATTTGTTTATGTTTGCGCTTTTCTTCATACTTACTCTGAGCTTGTTGTTGTTGCATTAATTAATTGAATTACTAACACGATTTGAACTGGCTTTGATTTCTCAACCAATCCATCCTAACTCTTGTCAGTTTGCATTTTCCAATTTTCGTATTTTGAGTTTCTTTTTTTTACCATATATATATATATATATATAAACGTAGTTGCATTTGTGCCCTAATTTGAAAACACTTCTGGCATCCCACGGATTGCGGCTGTTTCAAAACGGTTAACCGTTTGATCTTGGCAAAATAAAACCATATAAAACAATGGATATAAGTTGAATTATTTTTATTTGAAGCATTTGTTTATATATACAGCTTATGTGTATGTGTGTGTGCGTGTGTGTGTTTGTGAGTGTGTGCGTGTGTGAGTGTGTGCGTGTGTGAGTGTGTGTGTGCAACCATAACCCGATTTGGCATCTTATCTCATACAGTTTAGAGTTGACCTTTACCCGTTTCGCTTAGACCTTGCGTTGCGCTGGAAAAACTTTGTATAACGGGTAAGCGGTGGTTTTTAACGGGTTTTTTTTTGGTCTTAGCGGGTAAGCGGTTAAGCGGTTAAGCGGTTGCTGGCTTGCGTTTGCGCGCATGCCGCGTGGCATTGCTAAATAATGGAAAATGCGAAGCAAAAGTTAAAAATGCTTTTCTCTTTTTTTGTTTTTCTTTTTGTATTCCATTTCAGGAAAACTCAAAAAATGGTTAGCAGAGTGACAGAAAGGAATCTCGAAAATTGAAATTGGAAATGCTTCGAGAGCAATACATATTATGAATCGGGTAACATTTAGAAGAGTTATGAACCGGTTCTTGAAAGCCCACAGAAACAGTTTGAAAATGCAGCAGCAGAGAAACAGAGAAAGAAAGTTAGATAAAGAAAAAGGTGGGAAAAATGATAAAAGAGCACTTAAAATAATAATAATAATTAATAATGTGTGTGTGTGTGTGAAGCGGTGGCAATCGGTGAATGAGCTGTGGAACCGGTTATCAATTAGATATGAATCGTTCATCAAACAGATATGAATCAGTTATGAATCGGTTGTGAATCGGTTATGCACAAATTTCGTATTTCGTTAACAATATGAAAAACACTCACCGCACAATCAGTGGGAAGACATTATTATCCTCGGGTGCCCGATAGTCGCGATAGTAGAGCAAATACGGAGATCGATTATTGACAAAAATGGGCGGCACCCCGCCGCCCGTATTTGAGATGATGGCAATGTCCGCACAATTTCGGAATGTTTCTGCCGATTGAAATTGAACCGATTGGATTCGAATGATTTTTCAATGCGATAATGATAATGATGATGGTTCTTACCCGCCTTGCCACAGCCGACGGCCTCGGTGCCATTGGTGCAGGTGCCCCACATGTTGGCCGTGTAGTAGGTCCACTGGAGCACACATTGGGTGCAGGTGACATATGGTGGCAAACGGACGCGATACCGAAAGATGTCCTTCTTTTTGGTGTCGCGCGGTATAAGGAATCGATGCTCCCGACTGCCCGATATGTAGAGCGGATGACGATCGAAGCAATCCTGTGTTGCCTCCTGTCGGGGATTGTTATTGGGACACAAATACATCTCGAATCGGCCATAATGATTGGCCGTCAGCTCCACCTCGACATCAATCTCCTGGCCGGCTGTATAATATCGCGATATAATCCCCTTCGCATACTCCCCGCCCGCCTCGTGGGGTCGCGGCGATTTCACATGATAGGCATCCCCACAGACGCCGCAGCGACCGCTGTTCTGCTCCCATTGGACCGCATAGCCGCCGCAGAAGAGCTCGTTGTCATTGTAGTTGACCGGATTGGGATAGCCGAAGCGCCACATTGCATTGCGGGCCGGTGGATCCATCAGTCTACCATGTCCCAATGCCGTGGGCAACAGTGTCATCTGTCAAATAGTGTTGCATATTCATTTCTTCCTTCTTCTTTATTATACCCTAACAATGCTTGCTAGATGGGTATATGTCTATGCTTTTGTCTGTCTGTCTATAGGTATATATACGCTATGCTGTGAAATCGATAACATCGATAAGTGCAAATCGATAGAAACACACATTTCCCACAATTTTACAGGTATGTTCATCAAATTTAGATATTTCTTGATTAAGCTGGGTTGATTACTGATATATCTGCCACAAGTTTGCAGCTAGAGTTACCAGATTCTAATAATCCCCTTCGAGAAAAACACCTACCTCTAAGAGAAAAAGTATATTTCGTATCCAATCGATTTGAATTTGGAAAACATATTATAAAAAGCCAGTGCCCCAAGGCAGAAAATGTCTTGCTACCAACAAACTGCTCGTATCATGCTGGTGGCAGAGCATGCCGCAGTCGGTTCGACTTTGCTGTAATTCGTAATGGTTAGCGCACTCACCAATCCGAGCAGAATCGTGTACATCTTTCCACTGGCAGCTGTCAGCTGGCGGCGCATCTGCAAAATGGCAAAAGCGAGACACAAACAGTTAACAGGCCGACTGGCCACATAAATTTGAATGCATTTGCGGTCACAAAGAAGAAGAAAAAAAGCAACCAAAAAACGGGTTTACATCGGGCAACAGCAGAAATACTTACGTACATCTAAATAAGCCTATATTATGCTATAAAATATGAACTTAAATTGAAACACTTTTCAGACTCGATCGGGCTGCTTCCACCTGCAAGGACATCCACCTGATCTGCTCCCTACTCTTTTTGCTTACTTTAGTTTCGAACATGTTTCGGAGTCGCAGAATACAAAAAAAAAACAACAAAAAAACAAACGATAAAAAACTGTCAATGCCCTGCGATGTATTTTTATATTTATTTAGATTTTTGTTGTTGTTGTTTTTTGTAAAGCATTTTTTTGTAAACACATTTTATAATTGCACTGGATATTGATCTGAAAACGAGTTCTCATTTTATACTGGTCGGGCCCCCACCCCGGCTTGGCCACCGAGTGTGGGGCGTGGCCCAAGGGTCTAAAAATATAATATGGCCAAAATGCTGTAAACCAAGTGTAAAATATGCACAATATGCATATTGATTAAGATGCGGGAATCAGGCACATCAAGCATCAAGCATCTTTCTTCTTCTTTTTCTTTTTAATCATTGGCCATTGATCCCGCAACGGTAGCAACAACAGCTAACAGCTAACAGCTAAGACCAAAAACTTGATTTCATAATGAGCCACGCACGCATTCATTTAGCCAAATTCCCAAACAAATGCCAAAACAAATTCAGTTCACTGAAGTCAAATGCGAAAAAAAACACAAGAAAAATTAATATCTGTATTAATTAGCTTGATTAAAATTGGGTTGTGCAGTTCAATTAAGTTAATGGATATATTCAATTAGCTCGATCGAAGCTGGATTGAACTTATAAAAAAATGTCAGCATTTTAAGTGTATTTACAAATCAGAGCTACGATTCGGATAGGCTATATGCAACTGAGATAAGTATATATATATATATGACTTCAACTCTGAGGGGCTATGCCCGTTCTTAACATTTATGGGTGAATATATTTTGTAGGCCAGCTGAAACTTTCTATGAAGAATTCAAATTAGTAGAATGCCAAGTTTAGCATACTTAAAGCCACACACAATAAAGATCTTTGAGAGACAGCTCAAGATGGGTTCTAGCCCATTATCTGTTTGAAATCAGTTGCGTTGCGTATTTGGACAAGTCCATTAAATGGAATCTGCTTGAAATGTGCTCCAGCGATGAACAAGTTGAGTCAATGGATGAGGAGCTGCAAAAGTGCCTGTAGCACTTAAGCAGCAGCTCAGCTCAATGCAGCTGGGGCAAGTCAATCGAAAGGCTGTGCGGCAAATTGAGCGCTGAGTTTTAACTGGGGTCTTTGTTTGCCGCGTTTGCTGTTTGCTGTTTGCGGTTGCATCAACATTTGGCCAAAGTAATTAGGCTTGAGCACTTGAGTTTTAATTGGAGGCGATGGGGCGGGCAACAGAAATCAATAAGCTGCTCTTCCTCTCTCTCTCTTTGAGCGTGTTGCATGCAACGCTGCAGCAGCACAATAAGGCAACTACTTCGGCAAACTCGGCAGTCGGCAGGCAAATTAAAAGCCAAAAAGGCAGCCAAGCAAGCGGTTAAGTGCCCCAAAAAGGAGGCAAAATCGAGTAACAAGTAAGAAGGCACGAGTCGAGAGAGCTCGTCTCGCAGGTACAGGTACGCAGGTATATAAATATGTCTACATTCCGTGTGATTCGTTAGATATCAAAAATGTGATTCTTTTTTTATTAAAGTTGTATTATTTTATTTATTATTATTATTATTATTATTATTACGAATATTTTTATTGATTTGAAATGCTTTTATAGATCTTCCACTAATCCCAATTCTTGAGCGAAGTTCATGAAAGGTTTACCTAGGATACAACATATTATATTGTCTATGGCTACAGATACTCGCCTTAATGAATCGAAAGCTATAGATTATATACATATATATATATATATAGCTGCTACAGTGTCTGGGATTCGTTCATATACAGGGTATTCAAGCGTCGAGTGCATGCTTGCTTTTCTTTTAGGGCGTTTTCGAAAATTGTGCCTCAAATTAAAATGCATGAAATACTTGATTTTTGCTCTTTTAGGCTTGAATGGCAAAAACAAATTGAAAAATGCGCCTGAAATTAAGTTGTAAATTAAGCAAATGGCCAAAAGGAGCTGCCGAAGCGACAATTGTTGTTGTTGTTGTTGTTGTTTTTGGTTTTTGTTGTTTAATTGTTTCTGTTTGGCATGCAAAATATTTATTTCATGTTGATTTTGTTGCCCTTTTCTTCTTCCTCTTCTCCTGCTTCTTGTTGCAGTTGTTTGTTGTTGTTGCTGTTTTTGTTGTTGTTGCTGTTGTTGCTGTTGCTGTTGTTGTTGTTGCTGTTGTTATTGGGTGTTGTGCAATTGACAGGTCCCGATTTACATGTTTGGCCCAAAAATATATGTACATATTTTTTTGGCTTTACGTTTTTGAATTTCGGTTACGCAATCGAGTTGGCAACAAAGTGGCACAGTTGGCAGCAAAGAGTACAAATATTTGATGTACAGCTTAAAATATTGATATCATTTAGTCTTTAACTAATACTGTAAATCGATTGATAACTGTAATTCATTAATTTTTGTCAAAGCATTCAAAGAAATGTTGTCAATTGCTTGCAGGCGGAAATCGGATTTGAAGTTATTTGATTTCTTGGCGCCAGCAAAAGCAGCTCAGAAAGACACACACACACACACACACATATATATGCTAAACAATAGAAGAAATAAAAGAGGGAATCTATAAAGTTGAGTCAGTAAATAAATATATCATTGACGACACGCATGATAAAAAACTGAAATCATTTTTGTTCGAGCAAGTCACGATTTGTTTTTTTACAAAATGACAAATTGCTGAGCAAAATTTTCGGGAAACATATTTGTCGAGGTCGAGCGACAATCGCATTATTGAAATCAGATTTGGGTAACGCTTTTTAATACCCTTGCAACGAGTATTTCAATTTTGCCATCAACTATACTATAGAGTATATATATATATATATATTCTTGATCTTGAGCAAGTTGCATAAGGTATCATCAAAAACTGGAAGACTATATCAAATTGCTTCTGTGTAAAGATTTGTATTTCAATTTTGCCATGAACTAGACTATAAAGTACATATACATATATATATATATATATTCTTGATCTTGAGCAAGTTGCATAAGATATCATCAATAACTGGAAGACTATATCAAATTGCTTCTGTGTAAAGATTTGTATTTCAATTTTGCCATGAACTAGACTATAAAGTACATATACATATATATATATATATATTCTTGATCTTGAGCAAGTTGCATAAGATATTATCAAAAACTGGAGGACTATATCAAATTGCTTCTGTGTAAAGATTAGTTCTTGTTTATCAAGTTATCTGGATCCAACTTAATAAATATAAGTATTATGATGCTACTAATATATACTCTATATATATATATATAGGCTCAATCTTTCTTTCTTGTTTTCATTTTATTCATTTATTCAGTTATTTGACTTTTTTTTTGGTTTTGGTTTGTTTATCAATTTGTTTTACGGCACGAGCGAATTAAACTGCTCGTTTTGCGGGATTGGCTCTGGATTGGTCTACATACATATATATATGTATATACAGTGGCGGACACCTTATTCTGATCAGCGTCAAAGAAAAAACGTAATTGCCTGCCATAATCCTACCTAGCAGGTGGGGAAACCCCAGTGAATTGGGGTCATATATTAATTTTGGTGGTTAATACATATACCTACCATCGGTCTTTGGAATTTTTGAAAAATAATGAATGGTTAGCTTATGGCAGGCAATTCCTTTTTTTCTTTGACGCTGATCAGAATAAGGTGTCCGCCACCGTATATATTTGGTATTTGTAAAATAGAAAAGAGAAAGACGCCCGCGCTCCAATCGAGAATTGGCACAGCTCAGCAAATAACCAAACTCGAAAAACGGAAAACAAATAAACAAAATGCTAAATAAAAATGAGCACAAAATAAACGAAATTCTTTCTCGGCCTGATTTGCATAGATTTGCGTAGACTGCTCCGACGAGCCCTTTATGTTTAACCGGCCCGAAAGAGAGAGAGAGAGGGAGAGAGAGATGCGACTAATGGACCTGATGTTCCCATTAATAAAACGGCAATAAATAATTCAAGCTAAATCGAAATGTCCATCACAGACGGACAGCATTTATTCATTTCTACAAATATGGCACAAATAGGCCCGAAAAAGATCAATGTGGATTTATAGCACTGGTTCAAGTTCTTATAACAAAATTGAAATGCTATATATTATTAATAAATCAGCAGTCTGCTCCAACTTCTTTGCAATCTATCCCAAAATTATTATTCGTCGAAACTGTTCCCAAACTGTTTTGATATCGATCGTGCTGACTGTTGATATCTATAATATGTACAGAGTGATACGTATGTATATGTATATATATATGCGGATCACGTAGAAGGCACTGGGTACATGGCTACATGGCCTGGCTAAGTATTATCCATCAAACATGCGTAAATTTTATAATGAAATCGAACGGGGCGCTGACATCGATTGTCAAACGATCGATTGAATTGGATTGATGGCTGCGATCTGTAAAGCTAATGCTAGTGCTCCCTCCACTCCCGCTCCCTTTGTGAGTGTGTGTGTGTGTGTGGGTGTAAACTATATAAACAAGTTGTCTGCTTTCAAGGCAAGTAAATGTGTCAATGTGTCAATTTGGTTTTGTGTTCTTGTGTTTTTTGTTGTTTTATTGTTTTGTGGTTTTGTTTTGAGTTTACCGCAAATAAATAAGCGGTTTAAACAATTGCTAATTCAAATTAAATCGATTTAGTATATGGCTATAAATATATGACTTAAATAATAAGTTGGCTAAAGCGATCTCTTTGTCTCTAAATGGGAACGAAAACGGGCGTCTGACAGCCGTGGGAACACTCTGGTAATAACAAGTTGTTTCAGTTGTTTCAGTTGCTGTTGGCCACAAATCGGCTGGCATCCTGGCCAACTTTTGATATTTCAAGTGTGCACACAAATGTACATTTAATAAGCAAAATCCGATTTAAATGTCGACTCTCAAAATGAGATGCAAAACATGTTAACCAAAAACTGACATTGTCCGATTTTCGAATGCTCGGATTACGTGTAAGCCAACGCACAATTCAAGGTCAAACGAATGTGGCCAAAACCCAACTGGTCAACCAGGCCAGCGGAGTGAAAGACCTGCGCCAATTCCATCTGGTCCAAAACTGGTAATAACTTGTAATCAGCTGTTAGCCATGCTCTTCTTCTTAACGTACATTGCTATGTAAGAAAAGATCCTAACTCATGGCATGTAATATATAAGGGAATACAAGTCAGTTGAAAATCATATTGCTGAGATAAATTGAATAAATCTAAAGAGCGAATGAAAATATATATATTTTTATTGTAATCAGTTTCAAATCAGTTTTGTATTAGCATATTCCGTGACTGCATGGATAGAAAGTAAAATTCAATGAAAACATTTTCTTGCGCAATACCATTTCCCAAAATAGCCAAAGTCGAAAATAATATTTAACGAATATATCATTTTACTTTTGCTTTCTTTTCAAAAATGTTCCAAAAGCAGTAAACCCCCGCACACAATCCCCCAAACCCACCAACCCCCCAAGCCATCAACCCGCTAACCGCAACGTGTGGAGCACGTAGGTTTTATGATTATTCGTTGGAGTCGCCACTGCATTTATCGGGCAATCGAGCATTATTTGGCTTCATTGTTCGGCTTGACTCAGAGCCAAGTTAGCAAATAGATGGAAAAAACAATACGGATTTGTTTAATTACAATTAAGTGCTCATTGAAATGCACAAATCGCTTCGTGAGTTGCGTTTTTCTGCTTCTGCTTCTTCGTCGTTATTTGTGGGTTTTTGGGGCCGCACATAAAAAACTCTCCAGACGATTTGACATTTCTTTCTTCTTCTTCTTTTTTTTTTTGCGATCTCTCTCCCGCTCTCCCTCTCCCCTTTCTACACGCTAATGCAAAAGAAGAAGAAGACGTTAAGCTGTCGTGTGTAGCGGTATTCTATTTACTACTGCACATTGTCAGTGCATATATGTATGCGTGTGTGTGTGTGTGTGTGTGTCGCAGTTTACTGTGCATGCCAGTGGGGGTATTTAGTATTCCAGTCGCGTGGATGCCGAAATGCGTTGACTTTGAACGTTTTTGACAGCCCACACTGGAAGGCATTTTCGATATTGCTCAGAGTTGAATAGCACACACTGGAATATATACATGCACATATAAATATATATATATATATATATATAGATATAATCAGTAACAGCTGATCAAGGACCTCAGAACTGACTGGTAGTTCCAATTCGCAGCAAACCAAGCTGTTGGAATATGAAACTCAGTCGGGGCGAGTTGGCTAGAAAACTTATTTGAAATAAAACAAAGCGAAAATTGAAGCTTTTTGTTTGCGTTAAAAACTAGTAACTAGTATTCAAGAGTTGCCAATAAATGGAAATTGTATTTTTCTATTTATTTTATTAATTATTCAATTGATTTAATTCAATTTGCATTTATTATTATATATTTTTCGATTTAAAATTCGAATATTATATTTTTAATTTTAATTTTCAAGGAGCATTGAGTGTATTCATTTATTATCATGTTTTCCACTTCAAGAGCTATTTTTTTTTTTACAAAATAAATGTCCAAAAACTTGCAATTATCATTAATAAGAAAAAAGCGTAAGCAAAACAATAATAACAATAAAATATTTTCTGCACATTAAACATTTTGCAAATATTTTTTGTTGTAAAGTAATAAAAATTTTAAATATAAATCGTTTCAAGGCCTTTTCACACACACACACACACACACATATATATATTTATATATATGTATATATATATTTATATATTATCCTTACCTGAATTGACAGCAAATTCGAACACACTGCAAACTGAGTTTTGCACTTGTCAATTAATTGGTAGCACTTTAAAAAAAATAGAATTATAAAAAAAAACAATTTCAAATAATAAATGAAAGATTTTAAGGCGACACTGGAAAATCGCACACACACATGCACTGGAACTGAAATTCCCACGCACTTTGCAGTTAGGATATTTTTTTTTGCGTTGGACTAGACACGCCAAATGGAATAGGAATTGGAATTGGAAATTGGAATTGGTGGTATGCGTGTGTTGATTGGTTGGTTGGTTGTTTGGTTGGTTGTCGCGTGCTTTGCCTTTGCGCAGCGGCAGCGTTCTGAGTTCGTTTGTCGATTTGCGCTCGAATTTCAACAGCTTCAACAACGGGCGACAACAACAACAACAACAAAGTAAATATGCTTCCGAGTCCCGTCTTATTTTTAAAATCGATGCGTCGTCGTTTTCAGCTGCGGCCGCTGTCGCTGCTCTGCCTTCGCGCAGCTCTGCTGCTGCTCTTCTGTTTCACTCGCTACGCATGCGCAGTGCGTCGGCGTTGGCTTTGCCGTTGGCGTCGCTGTCAACATTTTTTGGCATTGGAGATGAGCGATTAACTGTGACTTTTCGCGCGTTACAATGTAAAAGTGAACAGTAACAGTCTAAAATCTTAAATACACTGAAATAGTAGATATTGTGTGGGTTGGATTAATTTGTGATTAAGAGTAACAGAAGCAGGAGAAATATCTATAAGAATTGATTCTTAAGTCCAAAAATGGGAATATTTCATTTTTATTTTCAAATGATTTTTTTTAAACGTCATATTTATGAAAATAAGCGAGTGACTTCAACATTATCAATTCTGAAGCATTAATTTTCTTTGCATTAATAAATACGACAAGTTTTTGCTTGAAATGTGTTTGCGCGGCGATCACTGTTTAATAGTTACATGTAATTGGTAACTGTTAACTGGCGCATCTCTAGTTAGGTATGCAAAGGAATCTACGCCTGCAGTGTTATGCTCTTTCTCTCCCTCTCTCTCTCTCTCTCTTTCTCTCTCTAGCTCGCCCGTGCACTCTTTGCAATTGCGTTGTTCGCTTTGCGCACTCTTCGCATTTTGCACTTGGTGCGTTGCAAGCTGGTTTTCGGCTTTTCTCTTGCGTGCGTGCATGTGTTTGTGCTTGTGTGAGTGTTGAGACATTGTGTGAAATTGGATTTCTGTCCCGGCTAATTGTGGAGACTGTCAACAGATTAATCAACTGAGAAGTGGAAAAGTGTAGACCAATATTTATTTACCCGTTTACCTGCTGCGCATGCCAAAAGGGCCACAGCCAAGTATTTCCGCCAGGCTGGAGGTAGAGAAAGAGCGTGGTAGAGGGTAAGGGGGGACGGCAATTGGCTCAATGGCAGTTAAATTAAACTTTTTGAAATTTACCTACATATGTTTAGATGTGACCAGGTGGCTTGAAAACCAAAAAAAAAATATGACAAAAATATAAATGAATAAAATAAATGTGAAATTAGTATGAAGTGATTAAATGAAAATCCAAAACGCTCTAAGATATAATAATTATAATATTAAGATTATTTCTATTTTAGTAGTCCCCCCACCTACGGCACTGTTTGCATGCTGTGATTTATGTCAGATTTGTCGCCTCAGCCGATTTTGATTTATGTCGTCCACTTTGAGTGCTGAATATGAAATCAATAGATCGTTTCTTGAACATTTCGCTTTGCAAATTGAAATCGTGACTTGAAGCTTTAGATAAGCCCAAATGAGTCAAAAACTATAAAGGTAATTGGTAACACACACACACACACATACACTCACACACACAGAACCAGAACTAGAACCGCAGACAAAAAAAGTTCATTGATCTTTCGCAAAACAGCATTTTAAAGTGCCCGCCACTTGTATAACACAGTCGAAAAGTGTGTGCTACACAAATGCATGGGTAGCACTGGTCAGGCAGCTGCTGCCAAGTGCGCAGGACATGCAAACTGCGAGCAGACTTAACAGCATGCCAATAACATAGCCAGAGAGCAACAGAGCGAGAGCAAGAGAGAGAGAGAGAGAGTGTGTCTAACAGCGAGTAAATAAGAGCGTTTCTGTAAGTTTTTAATTGATGTCAGTCAGTAGCTTTGGCAACGTCTGCGAGCACAGCTTGCTCCTTGGCGGACTGCTGCACGCCTGGCTTGCCACGCAAAATTTGCGATATGCACGTAAAAAGCGAAAGTGCAAAGTTGGCGATTTGCTGACGATTTGCTCCTCGATTTGCTGACGAATTTATGCACAACGAATCGAATCGAAGCTCGCAATTAACACCGGCTAATGCCACACACACACCCAAACAACCCACCCACCCACACACACACACGCACACCCGTTTTGCGGCTGATGCATAGGAGCACTTTAGCGTCAAGCACTCATTACGCATTCGCCCCGTTGACTCACAAAGTGTAAAAAAAAAAAAATTATAATTAATAGAAAAAGAAGAAGAAAAATAGCATAAAAGAGTAGTTAAAACCTGGCAGTCAAAATCGTTAGCTGCGCCATACTCTGTTCGATATTCTATGTTCTATGTTTTCTATTCTAGATTCTAAATTCTATCACCAAGAGAATATATATTTTTGCGTATATTTTTCAGAAACTCAATTTATTAAACCTAAGGTTAAAGATTCGGCTTTTAGTTTTTGCAAGAAATGTTTTGGGTATGTTTCGAAAATATTTCTAGAAAAGACGATTTAAATATGTGGCTCAATATCGGTCGGATTGAACCATTATAACATATAACTTTCATGGGAACCAAAAGTGAAGAGATGACTTCGCATTTTATAACTACTTTTCTTTGTTTTCCAAGTTTTCATTAATTGCAATGCTGCTTTCCACGTCATGAAACCGGAACTGGAACCGGTATGGAAAGCAGCACCACAACTTTACCGTTTGAAATTCCATTCTGGATTTCTGGAACCAAAACTCTATATTTATTTAGAACCAGTCACGGGAAACACCACAACGGCATCGATTTTGCTACTAATTCTTAAGCTTAAGCTTTACGCATTACGTACCGGAACTGGAACCGGAACCGATATACGATTTGGTTTATTTTGGTTCTTAAATTTCCGCATTATTTTTGTTAAATTTCCCTATTTAAATTGATGGCCAAAAAACTCGCTATGTGCCTTGGGCGCAGAGTATAAAAAATACATCAACTTGAGCTTTGCATTAGATAAAAGGCGCTTTGGGGTGTACCTGGGGGAACCGGGGGTGTGAGGAGGTGGTGTGTGTGTGTGGATAGAGGGAGGGGGGGGGGGGAAGAGAAGGTATAATTCACTGGCAATTTACACGCTTTTCCGCAAGTAATTTAATTTTAAATATGCGCCTCTTTTTTGTTGTTCCAGTTTTGTTTTCGTTTTAATTTTTTTTTGTGGTTGTGGGCGTGGCAGAAGTTGTCTAATGTGAGGTGTGTTTGCGTGTGTGTGTGTGTGTGTGTGTGTGTGAGTTTTGTAAGTGTCATTAACACAGCAAAGCGACCGCAAAAAAGCGCAAAAGCATCTCCAACTAAATAATACGCATACATATGCACAACTCTCGCTCTTCAGCTGTGTGTGTGTGTGTGGTTGCTCTGTTTGTGGCAACAACAGCAACAACAACAACGGCACCAAACTAACAGCTTGGCTAAAGTAAAAAGGAAAAAAACACTGAAATTAAATGTCATCTAAACTAAGGCAAAAAACATAAGAGCCAAAAACACAGCACAAAACACACATACACACACACACACACACACACACACACACTTAATTGCAATATGCTTAAATCCAAAACTAAATATTCATTAAAAGCAACAAAAAGTAACTAAAAATAAGTGTCAAGTTTTGCGAGCAGATTTAGTTTGATTTGAAGATGTTGACTACTTGAAATAAGAGCTAAATCATTTTTATAAGTTTGGTTCCAGTTCCAGTTCCAGTTCCAGTTCCGGTAGCTAAAGAGTTGAGCACATTTTGAAGCAAACATTTCTTTTTTGATAAGTTTGTAATTTGTGTTCGAATTTGCTGCCAACTCGTTTCAATTTCAAGTTGTAAACAATATTAAATACTATGAGTAACACTTAAAGCATAAACAAAATAAATTATGCATGTGTGTGTGTGTGTGTGTGTGTGTGGGAAAAGATTTTAAAATGTTTGATATTTCAAAATTGTAATCAAATTTGGTATGAAAAATGCATTGTTATTGGTTTTTCCACCTTTGTCGAAATTTGCTCATGTTCGAACTCGTTTCGAGTACACATTTTTTTGCTGAGTGTATTCGTGTGCAACATTGCAACATTGCAAGCTATTTAATTAGGCAAAAGAGTTTCATCCTGCGCCCAGTCAATGTTGCTTAAATGGGACACATTGCCACAGACACACACACACACATACCCACGCATACCCGTATACACTCAGAAAAAAACTGGCTGATTGCACTGGGAGTTATTTCCGGCAGTGGGTAAATTGCCAATCTGGAGGAATGGATACAGACAGGCCTAACCAAAAGAAAAGGGAAACAAAACACACACAGTTCAGGGATGGACTGGCAATTACAGGTAATTATTTTTTGCATTTTAGTTAAAATGATCATCTTCATCAGAAATGAGCCAGTGTTGGTAAATGAATTGAAATTTGGCTATGTACACCGCAGCTTGTCTCATTCAGCATTCCCCGTTTCGTAGTCATAATCTGTTGTTGCCTGCGGGCAACGGTAATTGCAAGTTCCTTATGCTCATGACCTTCTTTGGTGGTCTGTTTCAACTGCTTGCCTGCATCTAGTCTAGATGCAGTCGCAGTTGGTCGCTTGAATCGCGCAGTTTAAGTCGCATTTCATTTCATTTTGTATTGAAAAGCTCTGCATAAATAAACCGCAAGTTTGAATATAAATTATAAATAGCTGTAACTGTAAATGTGATGTGCATTGAAAAAAGCTGCAAAGTTTTCCATTTGCATATTGCACGCATTAATTATTGGCAATGGCTTATCAATTTCAAATAATTATGATTGTTTTGTGGGAAACTCAATTTGTATAATTATATTTTAATTGATTTTTATTGTTTGTTGCACAGCAATTTCACCGTTATGTGGCAAGTTATTAAAATTCAATCAGAAGCGATTCAAAGCGTTCAAAATACATTTGAATGGATTTTTTCATAATTATTATTATTATATAACGAAAAATGAATAATAAATACAAAAATAAAATAGACAGTGATCCAAGACTGTGCAACTGTGCCCCAAAATGGAAGCGCAACTGTTCACATGGATCGATGACCTTCTTGTTGAGCCGATGACCTTTGGCTCCATTGAGCCAAGTGCCAAACTTCATTCAAGAACTTCTGCGAAAGCGCAGCTGTTGCACCTATTTTCAGAATATATATCTATATATACATATATATATATAGGATACACATATGTGAAATGGCCCCATTTGTTTTGGGCTCATGGAAACTTATAGGTTCAGACACAAGTCCATAAAAAACCTTGCAGGGCGTCCAATTATCATTATTTCTCCAACTTTTGTTGTTTCTTTTTCTTGTTCTTTATTCTTTATTTTTTATTCATTTTGCAGTTGATAAATATTGTAAGGGAAAAAAGTTGTGTGACATAACCGACTGCATTGTACTCTGTGTCTTTAAATCGGCACAGCGTGGGCGTGGCATTGCCTATTTCCGGCTCGGATTCCGTTACGTAAAATGTAATGATTTATTCCAAATTGGATCTATGAACAAATATATATAAGAGGGCGATCTGAAAATGAGACAAGTATTTTGTAAATTATAGAAAAGTATATGCCCTGAATTGGGGAAAAGAAAACCCATTGTTTTGACAAATACACAAATTTTCCGCATTAGAAATATACTTTCTGAATAATTCTAGAATTCAGGGCGATTTTTTAACAAAATGGATGACTAACATCGATTTCTCTTACAAAATATTGAGTTCGGTTTCCGGTGCTGAATTTCATTTCCGTTTTGATATCGCGGTTTTCTCAACGTCTCTGCTATGATAGCCAATATACCCTTTCAAGTCGTCGTTAACAGGTCATCAAATTGAGCAAATCAAATGCGAACGAGTTTAGACTTAATGTGCAAATCGTTTACTCATTTATGTGCCCCGATAAAGGGGCAAATGATGATCCACAGCCGAAGCCAACATGACTTGCCATCATAAAGAGATGGGCATAAAACTGTCATAAGCCAGGCAATGATTGACTCGACTCGATTCCAAAACGATTGTCCAAAACTTGCAATCAGAATTAAAAATTGAAAAAGTTACAAAATTTATCAAAAAAATTGCCAATTTCGTCGGCATAATTATCGTTTGACGCAGAAAGTGGCTGGATTATTTTTATTGTTGATTGAACTCAATTTTCGTATGATTTTATTTTGTTTTATTAGCTGCCACCACTGCCCCTCTACCCCTCTACCCCTCCTCACCACTTCCCCTGTTCCCCTCTTCCCGTTGCGTCCAGCCCCTTCCCAATACATCTAGATCATTGTTGTTCGCTCATTCGAAAAGCGATAATTGCTCGCAACTAATCGATTAATCGTATACCCTGTACACCCGCACACCTGAACTGAACTACATATTGACTAAATTTGAAATCAAGTTAATTAAAATATGTATTTTCTGATATCGAAGGAAATCATAACTGCAAACAATCCGGAAATAAAGCACGATTCAGTTTGGTATTCTGCCTGAAATTGTTTCTTTCGACTTTTCATTATTTGAGTCGGTCCGTTTGATCAATCTCAGAATTTATAGGCGTTTTCTGATACTTTTTCTATATATGTATCAGACTTCAACTTATATTTCTTATATACATATATATATATTTTTGGATTTGGATACGGGGTATTTCTGAGTGGAGCGTGTTTGTATTTGATACGCTGTCAGCAACTTGTTGAGTCTTCGACCCCTCCACCGTCCCCCCAGCTCTCCACCCATCCCCTCCACGCATATACTATTGCATATCATTGCCATAATCTCGTATATCCATTTTTTCCAGTCTGTCTCTCTTTATTTGTATCTTTTCTTTCGAAAGCCCAAAGGCAAAAAATTCAAAAATAAATAAATCGAAAAACATTTTGTTTTTGTCATTGGTATTGGAATTGAAATTGTTGTTGGACATTGTTTTGATTAGCTGCTGTTTGATCTGTAGTATGATAAATGACATCTGGATTCACATATATATATATATATATATAAATATATATATATACATTTGAGCAGGTTGGCTCAGCTCCCTGTCGGAGCGTTTGATTGAGTGGAATACTATTAGGCAGGATTCGTTTTGGATGACTTAATCCACCTGATATATACATGTATATATATATATATATATATATGTATACATATATCGAATTGAATTGACTAGTCATTTGTGGAATTATTCGTCCATATTGTGAATAGTCATAATGCTGATTGCAAGCAGCAAATTGTTTTTTTTTCTGTTGTGTTTTGTTGTGTGGCTATTGAATGCTACACTGAAAAAAAATGTGTAAGCTCAGAAGGCTATGAAGGCTGGCAGTTAGAGTTCAGTTAACTCATAACTCTGGCAAATTGAAATGAACAAACAGACTGAAAAAAATAATTTCTAAATATTAGTAAAAATAATTGGAAAATTAGGAAAAGCTTCCCCTAAATCGACATTCCCAAGGGTATGGTGACATATAGTTTCTAGAAATATTTTCTATTTTTAGGGAAATACATTTCTAAACAGTTACAATTACAGGGTATGCTGCGTAAGGAGTATGTTTGTGTGTATATGTATGTAAATGTCGTAACAAAGCAGCTGCAATAGTTCAACTACCCCGAAAACCCAAATGGCCAATTGGACAAAAGGATTTTTTTTTGTTGGTGCATGTGAATGAACCCATGAATTATTCAAATTCATAAATGATATGTCTCATTGGCAAATTTAATGAATTGTTTACTTGTGCATCTTTCGACGCGCAAATATTGTTTTCGAAGAGTCAAACAATAAAATAAAATCATTAACAATATGAAAAAACATCACTAATGAGCAAAAACAACAACAACAAATAAACGATTAAAATAAAAAATGTGAACGTAGCGCATGGTGGGTGGGATCCGGGGGGATGGGGGGTTCGCCGATTAGAAATACGAAATTCGAAATAAGAATATCGATTTTTAGACCAGCTTTGTTGCTTTGGCACTCATTTTGTTTGGCTTAGTGAGCAAATAACGAAAGTTAATAATAAATATTAAGCCTTGAATGCACTTAAAAAAAAATTAATTTCTTATTTTATTTCATATTTGCAGTTTATTTATTATTATTATTATTTTTTATTATTCCCTTTCAAATGTCGCCAACTTAGCTCAATAACTCTCCACTCTTCACTCTCTGCAGCGAGCTTTTAGTTAGTGCACAAACCACAGCTTGCAAGCTGCTATAATAGCTGGCAAATTTCGCCACCGTTGACAACAGATGACGCATGTAGCTGTAATTTTAAATTTGTTTTTTAAATTTGTTCAATTGAAACATTTAATTTGTAGTAGAAAAGGAGGTGTTTTAGCAAAAAGAAGATTCAACCAAGCAAGAAGAAGAAAAATAAGATTTAATTAAAAAAAAGTCGACCTAAATTTTAATAAGACAGCAAACTTTCGACTTCAATGGTTAGTCAATATAACTTCTGCTTTTAATTTTGTTTGAAATATTTCGAAAACAATTAGAAAAACTTTAAAGTTTTTGGGTTAGCTGTTATTAGTACCCCGTCTAAGATCCGGAAGCTCAAAAAGCAGCAGTTCATCAAATATTCTATTTGACGCTGATGAGTTTTGTAATTGGAGCCAAAATCAAGAATTCAAGTTATATATAAAGATATATACTAAATAATGTTGGAATTAACGAAATCAAATTCGGTTGAAGAAATATGCGTGTCAAATTTACAGCTTGGGACTCATATTGTGAAACCGAGAAATGTTTAAGTTTCGCCTTAATGTTTGTAAATTGGCCGCATTTCCGTTTCAATTTGAAGCCACTTGGCCGCAAATCGAATAAGAATCGGAATCGGAAACGGATCGGTATCGATATCGGTATCTGAACCGGTTAAGTGCGCGTCGAATGATAATTCTGTCTTTTTTTTTTTGTATTTTCAATATCTGTTTGATTTTGTTTTGTTTCCTTTCGCAACTGGATGCCGCCGAATGAAGTGGTGATAGGAATGACAGGATGACAGCCGGAGCAGGAGGAAGCAGGAGAGGATGGGACTGAGGGCTGGCTGGAGGCCAGTGCCAGCTGCACTGATTGCCATGCAAAAGGAAATTCGATAGCCAGTAATGCCAGCGGGAACGGTAACGTAGGTGACAATCCACCACCAGCCAGTAAGCAACTCGATGTCACCCCACCTCCCGCCCTCTTCCACCCTCCATTTCACACCAATCCCTCCCCTCCCTTCCAGTTGCGCGTGGCTGCCGTTTTCCTCCGCATGCATACCCTGTACCCATTAAAATAAAATCGATAACTCCAGCAATCCCATAGACACATTTAAATATATAGCGATGCGTATCCATGACAGATATAAATAAATAATAACTGTACACTTAAGTTTTGTAATATGCATCGTAATATTATAAGCTATTCACATTCGTATCGATAAATATCGATTTATTTTTAAGCTCGCTTCACTTGAGTTGATCTTGATTGGCAACTGTAAATTCTCTCACACTCTAAGCAGCTTCTCCCAATTTCCGATTATACATATTGATAGTCAAAGCAGACTTGACAACAATGACAAGTTCAGCTTCGATTGTAAAAATTATCGTAGCTTAACCTGTCCACTAACTCGATATACATATATCGTTTTGCTGTCCCTTTGAAGCTAATCTCAGAATCAGTAGACCTGAGAACATGAAATTTTGATGGTGAACTTTCAAATATAGACAATAGCTCAAGTGTTTGTTATATCGATAATCGATAACATGTTACAAATCGAAGTTGCGTTTATTGAGTCGATTTCAAGTTCCTCGGTTCCTCTACCTGATTCTTTAACGAATATTGAATTGCAATTCTTGTTCTGGATTTCATATCATGCTATTTTTTTATTATTTGCTTTTAGACTTAAGTGTAGGGTATCTGGTAGTCGATGATTCTTGATTGAAAATATTTGATTTGTGTTTTTTTTTTTGGCTGATTTTGTCTCCTTTTGGCTGGAGACGACGCCAATTGAATTATGCGGCTGGCACGCAAGCAGAGCATGCCTCACAAGTCCACCACACCCCTAGCAGCCATTACATCCCTAACAGCCAAAGAACCAACCCCCAACTCCCCCTTTACATTGGTGAGTGGAGGACCTGGCTTAGTCCTACTTCCGCAACGTCTGTTCAAATAAGTTTCTTCACTCGTCTGGAATGGTAGCTGGGTTGGGGTTTGGGTTTGGATTTGGGTTTGAATTTTTGGGTTCCGGTCTAGCCTGGTTTTTCGGGATTCTGGTCTGGTCTGGTCTGGTCTGGCCTG